>CM061142.1:132030819-132778423 GCA_030789695.1 Scilla litardierei
CCTGGTGTTGTCATCTTCCATGTTTTTCACATGTACATAGTTTGCTGCAAATATTGCCGTCTCAGGTGCGAGAAAAACAATATTTCTTACTGGTTGGATAAAGAAACAATTCTAAGCCCGTTTATTCTTGATAAATCAGGTGCAGATCATCGTACCAGTTCGAAACAATTTTGATGGTGGACTCGGGTTTTGAAGGGTTTGCAAGAATCACTGATCCCTGTTTCATCCATGACAAAGCAATGTCACGGTGGCTGTTGTCAAATCTGTACACTGTCGAGCAAATGTGCAGTAAACCCCTGATGAGCAAAGTTCTGTATGTGAGCTAGACTTACAAACCCATGCTTTTTGCTGGAAAAATCGCATGCATGGTCCACTCTTTTTGTTAGCAGCAGCAGCAGCTGCTGCTGCTGCTCCATTTTGTAAACTGTGTGAAAATGCACACATTAAAGAAAACATTCAGATGTGTGATCTCATGTGTGATAATTGCTTATGTCAATTACGTGCATTACTGGTTGATGTCACTTTATTTACCCAGCAAACGAAGCATTTCTTCAAGTTGCATATCATCGTTCTGTAATAAACTACACTTGATTTCATGAACATATTTTGGAAGTCTTGTCGTGCAATACAACAGCCATAGCCGTTGCCTATGCGGTGCAAACAGGTCGGGTTTGGGTTGGGTCAAATTTGACTCAACCCGGATGGGGATAAACCAGACCCCAACCCGGATTGGATCACCGATGACTTGGATTTCTTGACTAATGAGATTCGGGTCGGGTTTGGAACCAAACCCAATTACCAAAAACACGAAAAAATGTGTTATTGTTCACATGAATCGAATTGTAGATCACATATGAATCCAATTGTAGATCACATTGAGATTGAGATGTGAAGAAGTGCCAACCAATTGAGCTATAAGGATTGGTGATAACAAGTATATATTTTAAATTTAAAAAAGTGATAATGTAGGGACTCGAATCTGAGACCTTTTAAAGAAGAGCTGTACCCATTTAATTAAAACTTTTAATTCCAGTTGGATTTTAATGTTGTTACATATCGGTAATTGGTTCGTGTTAGGGTTTAATCTATTTTAGGGTTTTACGGTATTTTTTGACAAATTGGCGTATTGTACGGTGAAAACTCTTCGAGTTCCCACTTCCCACCGTCGATATCTTCTTTCAGATACCAGAAATTATTGTGAGGTCGTCGTGGCGCCGCCGTTGCTTCTTTCAAGCAGAAGCATCAAAGGTTAGATGTGAAGAGGCACCTCCAGCGCCTCAACAAGTCACCCATCAAATCAATCCAGGTCTTCTTTTTCAATAAAAATTTTCTTCAAATAATTTCTAATTAAATAGATGTAGTTCTGTAAATTTTTCAGCCTTTTGTGGGTTTTAGAAATTTTCTTCAGATTTTTCTTTTTGTGTCACTTTTTCCCCCCAGAATTATTAATGCTTTCCTCAAAAGAATTCGGTTTTAGAAATTATTAATGCTTTCCTCAAGAATCCCTAAAAAAATTTTAACCTAATTTGGGCATTCCCTAGAATTTTTTGCTCTAAATTCACTCAGCAAAATTTAGCTGGTTGTATTGCATATTTGCATATCGTAGCAACACGAATGATCAAAATCTGAGGGGAGAAGTAACAAGTTTATTTTGTTCTTATTTTAAGTTTCAGTTTTGTGAACTTCGATAAGTGATTGATCTTAGATATGCACCAAATTTAATGTTTAGTTAATGAATACAGGGGCATAAAATGGGTGTTATAACCGTGAAGACCCCCAGAATATATTGTGTTTTTCGATAACCATTGAGAAATCTAAAAAGAATGCAAAAATGAGTACTATAATCGTGAACATTGTTGTGAATGGGTATTTACTGGGTTGGATGAGTTATTGGGCCAACCCAAGTGTTTGGGCCCATATCTGTATAAGCCCACTTGTATTCTCCCCTTTGGCTATAAATATAAACCTGAGGGCTCTCCCCTCAGGAGTTGATTCATAACACGTTATCAGCACGAGCCTCTAAATTTTTCCTTTCCACAAATGTTTTTCCGTTCGTTGCGAAGGCGAAGGCGAAGGCGAGACGGGAGATCCGCGAGCGCGGTGCAAGGCTTCCTCCATCGAAGGTCGTCATCCGCGTAGGGCTTCGAGCAAACCGTCGCTATATCCGGAGGACGGATATAGAGGTAAAAATACTAAAAACGATACTTTTAATCATACGTATGATTGCCCCTCCCCTAGATCTCGCAAGGTCGTCATGTGGATTCATCGTCGCCTTGAAAACGACGGATTTTTCATCCCAAAAACTCAATTTTTAGGGTAAAAACCCAATTTTGAACCCTCCGGCGGTTAGTCGTCACCGGACCCCCCCAAACCCCTCGCCGGAACCCCCTCGCCGGAAAAAAACCCCCCCCAACTCTGGCCGCCTCCCCCTGCAGGGGGGGCGGCCCCGCCGCCGCCCCTGCAGGGGGCGGCGGCCCCCGAGGCCGCGCCCCCCTGCAGGGGGGCGGCCCCGGCCGCTTCCCCCTGCAGGGGGCGGCGGCCCCGGCGGCCGCGCCCCCCCCTGTAGGGGGCAGCGGCGGCGCCGGCCCCCCCAAACCCAGCAAACCCTAGGACAAAAAAAAATTAAATTAAATGCAGATAAAAACCTGTGGGCCTGAAGCCCACAGGCCGCCTGTGGGCTTCTGGCCCACAGGCCAATTTTTCTTTATAAAAAAACAGATCTGTGGGCCTGAAGCCCACAGAAGATCTGTGGGCTTCAGGCCCACAGATTTTCAAAAAAAAAAGAGAGACCTATGGGCCTGAAGCCCATAGGTCGACTGCGGGCTTCAGGCCCGCAGGCTGGTTTATCTGAAAAAAAAAGAAAGAAAAAAATTTTTTTGGGGGAGGTAAAGGCTATAAGCTCGCATCAATAGGCAACTTGTTAGCCTAAAAAATTAATTTAAAAAGGGGATTTAAGGGCAAAATATTCGTGAAAAATCACGGTAAATTACGGGACAAATATCGGGCAGGCGAGGACTTTTTGGGGATTCTTGGGGGGGCTTTTGGGATAATGAGGGAAACTTTTCCCTCTGACAAAGAAAATGTTTATTCGGGGCTCTTAATCAATTTAATTGATTAAACCCATTCAATTTACAACCTTTGCATTGTAATGATTTTTTCTGCAAAAATCACATTTACATGCTTTGCATCTCTGGTATATTCTGTTGGATATTATATGCGTGGTTGTGCATTGTATTTAAAACTTAATAATTAGGAAGATCCTGCGACCGCTCTGCCGTTAGTAACCTAACGGTGTATGACGTTGCCCAGTGGTCCAATAATTATTAAGTGTTTAAATTATTTATCCATCTCTGCGAATATTAAATGCCTGTGATGCCTGTGATGAAAATGCCTGATGAAAATATTGATGAGCACAATATTTCTGCATGAATTGCTAAATGTGGTTTTTGCATCGGCCGTTTAGTCCCACAGTTTATTTCCCGCACTTTTCTTTTATTTCTTGAGAGAAATTGTAGTGAGGAATTTATGTAAATGTCAGAGAAAGAAGACCAACTTCCATGAAGACGGAGGCCACGCTTGAAGATGGAGATATCATATGGGACTCACGGGGTTTCCAAAGTTGTATTTTCATTTTTAAAGCTGCAAATTTGTATAATTTGGACTGTGGACTTTTGGACTCTTTCTTGTGGGACTGGCCGATCCACACATTTAGTTTTTCGTTAAATATTGCCTCCGCATGAAAATGTTTTCTCTGATTAATTATTAATTCATGCATGTTTGTGCTCTGCTAGATAAATGTCTAATATTGCAAGCATTAATTTCGAAGTACTGGAAGCATCAGGTAGAAACTATCTAAGCTGGCAGCTAGATGTAAAGTTTCACCTGCGGGCTAAGTCCCTCATCGCTGCTGTGACTGAAAAAGAAAATGTTAGCGATATAGAGAAGGCGCAAGCCATCATCTATATTCGCCGCCATGTGGACAAGACCTTAAAGGCTGAATACCTTACGGTCGAAGACCCACTTGAGCTATGGACTGCCCTTGAGGACAGGTATAAACATCCGAAAGATGTTATACTCCCAAGGGCACGATACGAGTGGGAGAACCTGAGACTGCAGGACTTAAAGTCCGTTGCTGAGTACAACTCAGCACTTTTTAGCATCACCGCATGCCTGAAGTTGTGTGGTGAAAAAGTCTCAGAAAATCGCATGCTGGAAAAGACGTATACGTCCTTCCATGAAAAAGATGCGATACTCATGAAGCAATACCGTGAACGCAAGTTCACCAAGTATTCCGAGCTGCTGTCATGTTTACTCATGGCCGAGCAAAACAGAGAGCTTCTTCTCTCCACTCACAATATACGCTCCCCGGCACTGCCCCCCCACCAGAAGCTCACTATTCCTCTTCCTTCAAAAAGAAGAGAGATAATAAAAGAAAAGAAAGACTACAGAAGGGGGGTCAACAGAAAAATGCCAAGGGCCATGTACAGCAGCAACGAAATAATGAAAGTAAGCGGAAGTTCACGTGGCACAGAAATGACAAAAATAATTCACCCCCACCCAAGAGGGAATGGGACGACCAGTGCCACAATTCTGGCTTGAAAAGCCACTGGTCCAGAGTGTGCCGAACTCCGCATCATCTCCAAGATTTGTATAAAAAGAACAAGAAAAATAAAGTTGAAACAAACCTGATGACATCTGATGCTCCAGTCAAGTTTTCAGCTGACAACTTCGAAAATGATGACTTGCTTGATTAGCCCTTATTTTTATCTTAGCAAATTGTTTTGAGAATAATTTATGAGAGCATTTTAATTATGAAATTTGTTCTGAATGAAAATGTTTAGTAGACAATAAATGAAAATGTTTATCTAAATATGCATGTGCCGATACGTTTCATCTTTTGAAACTGCTCTCATAAATGCTTAGTAGACAATAAACACGTACGATTTCTATCAATACAAAGCCCAATATCAGGGCTATATTGAAGATCTAGGGAATGCAACACAGTTTCCCCCCAAACGACACAAAAATAATGGATGTTCTAATCCCTCCGAATTCCAAAAAGAAACTTTCTAAGTTTCAAGGACATCCGTTTCAACGGATCCCACTTGGAAACAGCAAATGTAAATGAAAAATTACCGTATGTAACGTCTCAAGAAAAAGGAGTAAAATCCACACTTGAACGTTTTGAGAGCCTTATAGGCCTTTACCATGCGAAGATTCGGAGAAAGGAAGCAGAATTAAACGGAGCACCTGAAGTGCCCTACATCAGCCGAGTTTTTACTCTGGCATGTTGGACTTGGCCACCCTGGATTTGTGATGCACAGCATCTTATCCTATGGGTATGACTTGAAGAACCAGAAGATTCTTCAGAAGGGAAAATTCCCTCGCATCCCTTACTATAAGGGAAGATTAATTACAAGGCCATCTCCACGAAAAGTTGAAAAAGGATCTCCACGCTTCCTCAAAAAGAATACAAGGAGACAGATGTTGATAAAATCCACCACCCCTAGTGGGCTATTTTGGTACTTCATTGTACTGATAAATGCATCCTCAGAATATTCGTACGTATGTCTATTACAAGACCCGCAACTTAGCTTTTCCAAAGCTATTGGCACAAGAATAAAAATGTTGCGGGCACATTTCCCAGACAATAAAATGTTGTAAATAAGTCTGGTTAATGTTGGGAAATATACCTCCCAGTCTTTTCAAGAGTACTGCCAATCCACGGGAATTGAAAATGAACATACAAGTGCCACATGTTCATACCCAAAATGGGTCGGCAGAGTCACTGAAAAGTAGACTCCAATGGACTGAACGTCCATTAAATCCCGATTACCTATGGATGCATGGGGACATGCAAACTCTGCATGTTGCATCGTAAATGAAAATAAGACCCTCTGGAGGTCAGAGTCTCCAATGCAATTTGCATATGGAATGCCACCGAACATTTCTCATATGAGAATCTTCGGTCGCGCAGTCTTAAATCCCCATTGCACCACCAAAGAGGACCAAAACGGTACTCAACGTCGCCTAGGTATCCATGCAGGGTTTGACTCACCCTCACTTATACGATACCTAGAACCCCAAACCGGGGACGTAATTAAGGCACATCTTGAAGACTGTGATCTCGATGAGACGAGTTTCCCAAAAATAGGCCCAGATACTGGAAAATCTGGCGCGAAGAAAATTATAACGTGGGATACAAACAGCTTGACCCACTGTGATCCGGTAACAATACAATGTGTATATGAGATCCAGAAGATCTTCCACATACAGAACACTGTTCATTAATTACCGGAATCATTTATTGACAACCAGAAGATTGTCAGATCACACATCCCTGCTGCAAAAATTCCAGCTTGGATTGACATCCCCGAGAATGGATGCAATCCACCAGCAGCAGAAGTGGCTGATCCTCAACAGAAAAGAGGCAGACCACCAGGCTCCAAGGACAGAAACTCCTGGAGACCTTAAGACAATACTACCACAGGACAATGAGCTCCTGTCCACACCATCACCCTTCCCAGAATCCACTGCAGAGGAATTGCCGGGAAAAAGTGAAATTAAGTAAATGTTGTACGTACTGGGGAGGTGTTGGACAGATAGAACATAAATTGTCGACAATGTATTCACGTATCATATTGCCATATACATCGCAATGGCGATGATGTTTATAAATTATCGTTCCACACTCCGTTGCTAGAAGGCAAACGTAGAGATTGGCCAAACGTGGAACGTGGCAATAAAAGATGAGCTGGACTCACTTATGAAACGTGAAATGTTCGGACCTGAAGTCCAGACACCAAAGGGTGTCAAACCTGTGGATAAAACAAAGTATTGCAAACATAAGAAAAAATAAATACAAAATCGTATGCTATACGGTACAACCTATAGCCCAAGGAAAATTTCGCTGAAACTAGGGATCGAACAAATTCAAATGAGCATGTCTCATAAATGATGCATCAATCTCCCTAAGTTATCAAAAGCGAATACCTTACGATTTGGCGAAGGGAAATTATGGATATGCCGTTATTGGATGTTGTGACGACATACCTCCGTGGACATCTTGTAAAGATAATTTCCACATTTCCTTAAAATGCCTGAATAGACTTTGGGACGTCTATTCAAATGAAGAAATATAAGTATAACAAATAAATGTACAACCAAGAGAATCACTTGAGAAGTCAATGATTCCTACTGAAGGTTGTCTTTGCACCTATGCAAAGAACAGGATTAGAGATCTTAGTTGTAGACAACTAACATCTCATCGGATCTCCTAAAGAGAAAACCGAAATAAATGTACTAGCCTGACTTTTAAACATGAAATAAAAAGACCTAGGCAAATATAAAGTCATGGCTCATAGAATCCTGTTATAAACGCCCAGAAGTGCGTTGGAGAAATTAAAAGGACCATTATCATCCAAAGCAGTGGCGTAACCAGGAATTTTTTTTGCCCTGGGCGAAAAAAAAGATGATATAAATAATTTTTCCAAAACAAATAATATTTAGCATTAATTAGTAACATGCAAAAAAATTAAAATGTTAAATAATATCCAACACGGAGAAAAATGGTTATGCTCTAATTTCTCTCTTTCCCTTTCGTAACAGGTCATAACATATGTTTACAAAAATTCATAACAAACAATTAAACATTAAATAACAACAAAAATGGAAAAAAGTTGATAATAAGTAACAAAATAAAATGATAATAAATAACAAATAATAATAAATAAAAATGACTGCAGTTGGAATCAAACACATAAGCTCTAGTTCAGTAGACAACATCTTAGCCATTAGACCATAAAGAGATGCCAAAAAGAGGAAAACGTATAATAAGTAACAGAATAACAGTAAGGGATTAATGGGTATCAATTTGCACCTAACCAACTTGGGTCGGATGCACTGATGTGACGGCCTACCATTAGTTGTCAATAAAACAAAAGGCATTTTTACTTTATGGACGGCCAATGGTATGCCGTCATGTTAGCGCACCTGACCTAAGTTAGTCGGATGCCATCTTTTTGACATTATTCTCTAATAAATAGAAAACAAGTGTAGTGGGAATAAAATCCAAAACGTTTGTTTCAGTAAACGAACACCTCAGCCAATGGTGGTAAGTAATATCCACATAACTAACAAACACTAATTATAAATTACAAAAGTCTATGAGCGTCACATTGGCCAATGGTGAATGGTGGTAAGTAATACTCCACAGAAGTAACAAACACTAATTAACACAAACTATATATTTAAAAAAAGCTACAGGCGACATCTTAGCCAATGGCAGTAAGCAATATACCACATAAGTAACACACACTAATAATTAAAAAAGCAACATGCACAAGGATTTTAGCCGCTGGGGCATGAAGAAACGATGTTAGCTGCATAATAAAACATCTTTATTTATTTTCTTGCCCTGGGCAGCTGCCCAGGGCAAGGTGAACGTAGTTCCGCCCCTGATCCAAAGTACACCTACGGTGGTATACTCAATGGATGTATAAAAAGAACCCTTCCGATCGCTGGAAGAGGGGGAGGATATAACTGGTCCTAAAGTCCCTTATCTAAGTGCAATCATGCACTCCTGGCTAACTGCATGTGTCCCGATATAGAAATTGCAGTAAACTCACTAGTCAGAGATAGTTGGCACCTAAAAAGGGCCATTAGACCTGAGTTAAGCCTTCTGCGCTTCCTCCAAGGGTCGAAATATTTGGACTTACAAAATGTAGTAGCATCCTCCAAATGTTTATGCGAATGCAGGTTACAGGTCCGGTCCATATACTGAGAAATCACAGAACAGGTACCAACAGTGGGATGACCATCTACTGCAAATATGCAAAGCAACTTATGAAGGCAACATCATCCTATAATTCCGAGATCCTCACCATTTCAGAATCACACCAATGGTGTATTTTAGGGCGCCTGGTGGTACATCACATCCCAGTGACGACTAGGATAGAGGCTGGTTCTGTGGAGCTGACCATATAGTCTGAAGACCACATCAGAGGCGACGAAACTTAGCACACCTCTCCAGAGTTTCTGGATTCAGCAGCTGCTTGATGGTGACAAAATTTGTAATCTGTGTACATTTTCGGAATATTGTAAATAGGAGTGATGAGATAAGCCTAAGAGATCTGAAAGCCTAAGAGCTTTTACAGATCAGGGGGAGTTGAGGAAATTTGTACTCTTTTCCCTTAGCTATGGTTTTTCCCACTGGGTTTTCCATAGCCAAAGGTTTTAACGAGGCAAATCAAATCAACTCTGGATCCCGAAGTATCCACCTCTCTGTGACGCTCAGAATCCAGAAGTATTCATGAGCAGAGTCACTTGTATAAATCAGGGGGAGTTAAAGAGCGTTTGCACTCTTTTTTCTTAACTATGGTTTTTCCCACTGGGTTTTCCATAGCCAAAGGTTTTAACGAGGCAAATCTCACCAACTCAGGATCCTGAAGTATCCACCCCATGTGAGACCCATGCAGGCTCAGAATCCTGAAGTATTCATGAGCAGGGTCCACAACTATGGCTGGATAAGGGGGAGTGTTGTGAATGGGTATTTACTGGGTTGGATGAGTTATTGGGCCAACCCAAGTGTTTGGGCCCATATCTGTATAAGCCCACTTGTATTCTCCCCTTTGGCTATAAATATAAACCTGAGGGCTCTCCCCTCAGGAGTTGATTCATAACAAACATCTCCTTTTCTGCAATTTTTTCCTTCTAATTTAGAAAAGTAGTTAAGTAGTATATCATTGAGTTTAATTTTTGATTAACGGGTACTTTGTTAGGAGTTGTAGGAACTTTCAATTGATCCACACCCTCAGCATCGTGGCGTTGTCGCTGTCTCCGAAGAAGCGATCAGGGGGTGGGTCCCAACTTTCGAGGCGTGCTGATTCATTCAATAAGCTCGATAAAGCTCATTTTCTTCTTTTGAATTGGTTATTTAAGTGTATTTTTTGCTAGTGTGCATCATCAACTCATGGTAATTGAGTTCCAGTAATGCTAATTATTCTTGCTTACTGTCTATATAATATTGTCTATTAAACTATTATATATTTCACAACTTATACAAGTTTATCGACTATAAGAATTTCTTTGTTGCTAGAAAAGCTCCGGCTTATCCATATTATATTTTATTTTTTAGATGAAAAAGTCAACAACAATCGATTCATTCTTTAAAAGGAAAAGTGTTGAAACTTCAGTGATAGATAGTTGTGTGCATTCGGAGGAGGATCATGCTCCAAAATTTCAAAGAGTTGGAATCGACGAAGAGTTTGATATTAACACATTAGAACGTGATCCGGGATTACGTTCGAAAATATGGAAGTATCTAAATGAGAAGCGCAATGAACTTCGAAGAGCTTATATTAAAGCTGGTCCTTATCAGTGTACAATTTCTAAGTATCCAACATCAAGTGAAAAACACTCACGAAGTTTTCAAGCATCATGGTTTAAGCTTTTTCCTTCTTGGTTAGAATATTCTCCTACAGCAGTGCTATATTTTGTCTACCATACTTTCTATTTCATAAGCAAAATGGACCTTCTGGATCCGATGCATTCACTCTTAATGGATTTCGATCATGGAAAAAGGCGAAGGATGGAAAAAATTGTGCACTTTTGGCTCATATTGGAAAAGATCTCAATTCACCTCATAGAAATGCTGAGAAAGCATGTGCAGACCTTATGAATCAGTCATCTCATATCGCGAGAAGGTTTGAGAACTTCATATCACAGTAAGTCGTGGAAAACAGACTTTGTTTGAAAGCTTCAATTGAGACAGTTAGATGGCTTGCATTTCAAGGTTGCTCTTTTAGGGGCCACGATGAGTCAGTCATCAAGTAATCGTGGAAATTTTTTAGAATTGTTGAGTTTCATCGCCTTTTATAATGACAAAGTAGTAGCAGTTTTGGATAAAGCTCCATGCAATGCATTATATGCGTCACCAAAAACACATAAACAAATTTTTCATGTCTTGGGAACTAAAGTGAGGAAGGACATTCGTGAAGAAATTGGCGATTCAAATTATTGTTTAATTGTTGATGAAGCTCGGGATGAATCTAAAAAGAGCAAATGTCAATTGTCTTGAGATTTGTCGACAAAGATGGCTACATTCAAGAGCGCTTTTTGGGCTTATTCATGTCAAAGACACTGTGGCATTAACTTTGAAAGAAGGGATTTTTTCGTTGCTCTCTCAATACAATCTTGATGTTCAATCTATCCGAGGGCAAGGTTATGATGGTGCAAGTAACATGCGTGGAGAATTGAATGGTTTGCAAGCTTTGGTTTCAAATGAATGTCCACATGCTTATTATATTCATTGTTTTGCTCATCGTTTACAATTGGCATTAGTTGCTGCATCCAAGGAAATTATTCATGTCCATCAGTTTTTTACCAAGTTAAATTCCATTATTAATATTGTTGGTGTAATGCCCTGAAAGCTACTGCACAAGTACTAGAGGGGGGGGGGGGGGTGAATAGTACTTTAAAAATAACAAGGAGTATAATTCCTAATTATCGTGCAAACTACTACCAACAAATGCGGAAGCTAAAATTGACAACAACAAATATTCAATGCAAACAATTGATATGATGGGTTCGGATCCACCCAAGTCTGCCCGACTTGTTCCCAGTGATCCTACGTCCCAATACACCCGGATCCCCTCCGGATACTTAGGTTAGAAACCCTAACCCAAGATTTCCACTATGAATACCTTATGAAAAACCTTTACAAGATCAAATCATACAATCAATATCAATAGTGAATCCCACAACCCGGGATCACAACCTTCTCTCACAACCGAGAGAATCAATAGCAATAAATGAGTTTATATGAAATAAACAACAACTTACCACAAATCCTATACCTTGAGTATTCTTACCAAATAAGGGCAAGGAGGGATTTGAGGAAGGAGAAGTCACCAAGTCCGAGCACCACCAATATGAGCAGCAATGGGTGCCTAGGAATGAATAGGAGACTTGAATCAAGCAATAGCTTGGATGGCTCAACAAGAACAAAGTTCTCTCAAGATGGATTCTAGATCTCAAATGAGGGAGAGAATGATTTCTTGTGAGGAAGAGAGCTTTGGAAATGAGTTTCAATCTCTAACTCTTTCAATCTGAAAAAGGCTCTCAATAGCATCTCTAACCTTGAGAGAAACGACCAAGCTTTGTATTTATAGGGTCCCATAAACTCGAGCTAGGTCAAATCCCAACGGTTGAAAATCTGAAGCAACTAGTCGGTCAAAGAACAAACACTGACCGACTAGTTCATCAACTAGTCGGTCGGTGAGACAACATAAACCGACTAAGTGTGAATAGTGATCAGATGAAATTTCAGACCTAGATAACTAGTCGGTCCAAGAAGACTTTCTGACCGACTAGTTCATCAACTAGTCGGTAGGTCAGTTAACTTAGACCGACTAAGAGTCAAAAACTATTAGTCTGAATACAAATTGATTTAGTCGGTCCAAGAACAAATGTTGACCGACTAGTTCTACAACTAGTCGGTCACCAAACGTTCTTAGACCGACTAACGATAAACAGTAACTTAGGTGAAAATTGGCATGAACAGTAAAGCTCAACTAGTCGGTCACAGAAGCATCACTGACCGACTAGTTCACAAACTAGTCGGTCGGTGAGTCAACGTAGACCGACTAACTGTAAACAGTAAAGAGCTTGGAATTTAGGAAACAAACTAGTCGGTCCAAGAAGCTTTGCCGACCGACTAGATCACCATCTAGTCGGTCAGTTCTTCTTCTTGAACCAACTAACATGCACAAGAAGTCCCGAATCGAAGCGGGAAGCTTCGGGAATGATTGTATGGACTTCAACTAAGATCCTAGCTCTAAGATAGGAGCGATATGAAGATCAAATGATAATACCTACTCAAGGCTTAACATTCTAAAGAACAAAGCTAGAAGACTAAATATAAATCTAGACAAACCGTCTTCAAAAGCTTCGATCGAATCTTCATGACTTCAAAGTTGGTCCAAAAGCTTCAACGAAGCTTTAGGCATATGAATACGTGCTTTGAGAAGTCTTGAGACGTCGCTTTGGATGTTCACGTGAATTTGGCGACGATCTCCATAACTGCGCTCACAAAGTGTTAGTTCACGATTTATTTATGTTTGCTCATCATCCAAAACCAAATCCGGGGAGTCCAATACTCAACATTCTCCCCCTTTTTGGTGATGACAAACCAACATAAATAATAATAAAAAATAATGATTCAAATGTAAAATACTTACTCCCCCTGTATTGATGACACGTTAATTCCAAATTGAATAAATATAATACGCATCAAGCAGAAGTGAGAGATATAAAACATGATCCAATTATTGAAATTTAGGATCGTAATCCATTTTTATATCTTCACTCCCCCTGAATCTAACATAATAAATTAGATTCATGGACAATAGAGTTAAATTTTCATTTTTGACCTTGTCATTATTACTATCTCTCCCCCTTTGGCATTATCCAAAAAGAGTGGGGGGCATACAACGACAACAACAAGGCTAAAGAAAATCCAACATCGGGAGTTGAAGAATACGACGATGGTCCAAAAGACACCAAAGAGAAAAAAATACATGTAGGAAATCAAGGTGTGCCAAATTGACCATTATCCAAAAGTGAAAAATGAAATCATCAAAATACCAAATATAATTCACTTATTGAGTAAAGGAACGTGCCCTCCAATCTCAACATTTTGGTTAAATTAGTGCATGAAAAACAATTCTATGTTTTCATAGAAATAAATTCTTTTTAACCAAGTTATCATCGTCGAGAGACGAAATCGAACATCATAGACATTAAAACGAATATAAAATGTGCA
Source organism: Scilla litardierei (assembly GCA_030789695.1). NCBI lineage: Eukaryota > Viridiplantae > Streptophyta > Magnoliopsida > Asparagales > Asparagaceae > Scilla > Scilla litardierei. The sequence continues at coordinate 132,044,642 of CM061142.1, forward strand.
CAACGAAGTAAAAGAGAGCAACGATGTATATATATATATATATATATATATATATATATATATATATATATATATATATGAAGCATCATGAGTACAACCAAAAGATACATCGACTCCATACAATCAAAATGTCACATACTATATCAACATCAAAATGTGAAAATCCATCATCGACATCAACACCATCAACATACATCCAAAAAAACGATACAACATCGACATCAAGCATCAAAATATCCAAATACATCAAAAACACCACCAACCCTGTCCTAACCCACAACTCTCTCTAAAAGATGAATCATCCATGGAGCATCGGAGAGTCCTCCAAACAGACTCTCAAGAAGGAGTGATAGGATCAGCAGTCTCTGTAGGTCCAGTCGAAGGAGTGGACTCAGGCTCTGCTGGGAGGAGTGGTGTGTCAACAGACGCAATCGTCGGGGCAGGAGTGGAAACATCAACAGCAGGCTCAACGGCAGAGGCACCAGCAGGAACGTCAACTGGAGCAGACGTCTCTGGAGCACCAGTAGACTCATCCACTGGAGCAGAAGACTCTGGAGCACCTGAAGAAGTAGCAGCTCCAGCAACGGATGCGGTAGCAGCAGCAGCAGTGGCCTCAGTGCCACGAGCAAGAGAATCAACGAGCTCATCGAGCTCCTCATCATCCATCTCATCATCCTCAGAAACTGGAGGAGGGACCTCAACACCCATAGCACGAGCCAAACGAGACAAAATCTCCTCGGTACGAGCATACCGAGACTCGAGACGACGAATAGAACGAGCGAGATCATCAAGTGTGGTGGGAGGTCTAGAAGCAGCAGCTGCAGAAGAGGTGCCCTGAGAAGCTGAAGGAGTCGTCCTCTGCACGTGACGGAGTGCCGCAAGAGATTTCTTGACAGCCGTCGCGTTCAGGGGAGGACCAAGTGGATGCTCATCGTCCGGAGGTAAAGGCACGTGGAAATGACGAAACACCAAAGTCAACAGACAAGGATAATGGATATGCGCAGATTTTGTGGTCTTGCGAATACACTCGAAAGAATCCATCTTATCGAGTATAATGCGAGCCCAGTTAATCTCACTACCCATGAAGAGAGCGTAAATCAACTTTAGGAATGGATGGGATGGCAGAGAAGATGAGCCATACTTAGGAAGTAAGCACAACTTCAGGATAAGATTAAGCACCCAAGCATTCGGCTTGAATGACTTCGATGGGACACCAATGAAAGCTGGAGGGATCACATGGAAGATATCGGGGAGAATGGACTGATATAAAGAAGAGATATCATCAACTGAAATATCAGACGGGAGGAGACAACACGACGAACAACCAAGCAACTCCCCCAAGATTTCTGCCATGAGGACTATAGGAGTCCCCAAGACAGTAGTCTCGATGGAGTGGGTCTCATCGTACTGACCCCGGGTACGGTTTGCGTAGAAAAGTTTGACCAGGCGAGGATAGGGTCGAGGGTTTGCCTTAGGGTCAAAGCGAAGGTAGTCTAGGAGTCCACTATAGGATAGAAGATCTGCTAAGCCAAGGAAGTCAGAAAACTGAACAAAGTGCTCCAATAACAGCGGGCAGTGCTCAATACGGTTGTAAGCCGCGAGACAAAAAGGGTCGTCACGACACAACGATATATCGACACCACCTGCGGGCATCGGAGCATTTCCCTTAGGCTGTCGAGTCCTAGGATGAAGTGGATGAGTGGATTCCTTACGGCCAGTCTCAGTCTCAGGTCTAAACTCAGCATCTGAATCTGAAGGTGAAGAGGTTTCTTGAAAAGAAGACGCTGAAACGGTTTTCTTCCTAGGCTTAGGTTAGGTTGAGCTTGGGCTTGGGAAGCTTGGGCAGAGGGGTTTGGCTTAGGCTTTGAGGTTCTCTTCCTCTTCAATGGTGGTGAAGAAGAAGAGGGCTGAGTAGATTTGCCCTTGCGCTTGGGTTGAGGAGGATCCCTAGGGTGTGGATCAACAGTCATAGGAGATGCACCGAAGGGAGTGATCGGGATTCTCGTCCTTGCCATAAGTGTGACAAAACAAGATCAAGCAACGCAAGAAAACGAAAATCAAAGAACCCTAGTGATTGAAACCCTAGATGCGAAAATGAGAAGAAGGCTGAAATCAAACCCTAGGAAGTGAAATCGACCTAGAATAGAACCCTAGATGCAAGAGAGGAGAGGAGAAATTACCCTAGGAGGCAGATCGACGGCGGAGATCGACGAAAATGGCCGGAAAACGGCCGGAGATCGATCGGAAGTCGAAGGGGCTGAACGCGGGTCGGGGGTTTTAGCTGGAGAGGAGCGATGAGAAACCGACTGAATCGAAAAATAATCGATTAGAAACGTGTTTAAGTCGGTCGAAATGTGAAAAGACACGACTGTCCCTGAGCACTTAGTCGGTCACAGTTCAAGCACTGACCGACTAGATGACGATCTAGTCGGTCGGTCAATGAGCTTGAACCGACTAAAGTGGAAACAGCCGCTAGACAAAGTTTTTAAGGCTAGAGTTAGTCGGTCAAAGTTCAAGTACTGACCGACTAGTTTTCATTCTAGTCGGTCGGTAAGTGAACGTGGACCGACTAAATGATGTCAGTAGCAAAGGAAAATTATAAGCTTGAACTAGTCGGTCTGAGTTCATTAGCTGACCGACTAGATGTGCATCTAGTCGGTTGGTTGATGAACTGAAACCGACTAGATGAGTCCAAAAATTTTAGAATACGAAATTTTGAGTTCTCTCCCAATCGCACTTGGACGAAACATCGTTCAACTCTAAAAAATCATCATACTACCCCATTAATCATCGAAAAACTTAAATACGACGTTCAAGAGTAAATTCGAGCATAAATTCCAAAAATTCACAAAAATCCAATAAGTCTAGCATGAACAAATATAGCGAAATAGAATAACATGCAAGATTATTGAATAAAAATGAATCCTATATCTCGGATTCACCCATAATCCCCAATTCTCGACGCAACCACACAAAGGAATCCTCCTTTAGGGGTTTCGTGAAAATATCGGCGATTTGCTTCTGGGTTTCAACGTACACTAATATGATGTCCTTTTTAGCAACATGATCATCTAAGAAATGGTGTCGGACATCTATGTGTTTCGAACGGGAATGGTGTACCAGGTTCTTGGAGAGACAAATGGCACTTTGGTTGTCCACCATGATAGGGCTAGTATCACAATGTATACCAAAATCCTTAAGTGTGTGTCTCATCCAAAGAACTTGAGCACACACGGCACCGGCGGCAATGTATTCCGACTCGGTGGTTGAAAGTGATACGGAATTTTGCTTCTTGGAAAACCAAGAGACAAGAGAATTTCCTATAAAATGGCAAGTGCCACTAGTACTCTTCCTGTCGAATTTGCATCTCGCATAATCTGCGTCACTATATGAGATTAACTCATATGTGCTAGATTTTGGATAAAGTAATCCAAAATCAAGTGTATAACTTAAATAACGGAAAATACGTTTTACCGCTATTAAGTGAGAATCCTTAGGTTGAGACTGATAACGAGCACATACACATACGTCAAACATTATATCGGGCCTACTTGCGGTAAGATAAAGTAAACTACCTATCATACCTCGATATAGACGAATGTCTACATCTTTACCGCCCGTATCCTTATCAAGATGCGTAGTTGTGCTCATTGGAGTCTTTTTCCCGGAGGCATTCTCCATTCCAAATCGCTTAAGCAACTCCACTGTATACTTCGTTTGGTGGATGAAGATTGCATCGTCCATTTGGCGAATTTGGAGACCTAAGAAATATTTGAGCTCATCCATGTGGCTCATCTCAAATTGTTCCTTCATAACATTAGAAAACTCTTCGCAAAGAGCGAAGTTAGTAGCACCGAAAATGATATCATCAACATAAATTTGAACTAAAAGTATATCATTATTCGAATGCTTAACAAAAAGTGTAGAATCAGCTTCTCCCATTTTAAAATTCAAATCCAAAAGAAAATTCTTTAGGCGATCATACCAAGCTCGAGGAGCTTGTCTCAAACCGTAAAGTGCTTTCTTTAGTTTAAAAACATGATTTGGAAATTTTTCATTAATAAAGCCCGGAGGTTGAGAAACATAAACTTCCTCAACGACATCTCCGTTTAAAAATGCACTTTTTACATCCATTTGAAATAGTTTGAAATTTTTATGGCATGTAAAAGATAATAATAATCTAATTGATTCTAATCTAGCTACCGAAGCAAAGGATTCTTCGAAATCGATACCTTCCTCTTGACGGTAGCCTTGAGCAACTAACCGAGCTTTGTTCCAGACGACGACTTGGTTTTCGTCGGTTTTGTTCTTGAAGATCCACTTTGTCCCTATGACGATGTGGTTCTTCGATGGGAATGGAACAAGCTCCCAAACCTCATTCCTCTCGAATTGAATGAGTTCCTCCTCCATGGATAAAATCCAAGCACCATCTTCGCATGCTTCATTAACATTCTTTGGCTCTATCGAGGAGGCAAAGGCACAATGAGCGAAGTAGTTCACTTGCGATCTCGTCTTGACACTATCATGGATATTGCCAATGACTTGCTCATAAGGATGGTCACGAACAGTATGAAGCCGTTTGGGAATATCTTGATCACTAGGAACATTCTCAAAAACTTCATTAGTAGGGTTAGTCTCAATAGAATCAATAGAATCAATAGAGTTAGAATTACCAATTGAATCACATAAGACATCCATAGAGTCATCATCATTAGTAATTCTAGTTGGAACAAATCCTTCATTAAATGAAACATGAAGAGATTCCTCGATCGTTGAGGTTCATTTGTTGTATATCCGGTAGGCTTTGCTACGTGATGAATATCCAACAAAAATCCCCTCATCGGATCTTGGATCGAATTTGTCCAAACTACCATACGTGTTCTTAATAAAACATTTTGAATCAAAAACATGAAAATGTTTAACTTGAGGCAACCTACCAAACAACAATTCATAACAAGTTTGTTTAGTGCCGGGCCTCAAAAGTATTCTATTAAACATATAGCAAGCGGTGTGTACCGCTTCCGCCCAAAATTGATGGCCAAGTTGGCTATCATCAAGCATCGTGCGAGGACACTCCACTAGCGTCCTATTCTTTCTCTCAACTACACCATTTTGAGGAGGTGCACGAGGGAAAGAGAAGGTGTGTGTAATACCAACTTCATCACAAAATGTCTCAAAAGACTCATTCTCAAATTCCCCTCCATGATCACTACGAATAGTGACAATGGTGGTTCCAATGAGATTTTGTACTTTCTTAACAAAAATTGTGAAGTTTTCAAAAGCTTCATTTTTATTACATAATGAAAATACCCAAGTAAACCTAGAAAAGTCATCAACGATGACAAGTCCATATCTAGCATTACCGAATGAAGCAACTCTAGTTGGCCCAAATAAATCTAGATGTAATAGCTCTAGTGGCCGCTTAGAGGAAATGCTTTTCTTAGGTTTAAATGAAGATTTCGGAAGCTTGCCTCGTTGACACGAGTCACAAAAGCTTTTCTTTTGAAAGACAAGCTTAGGGAAGCCTCTAATAGAGTTTAACTTGGAAAGCTTAAAAAGTGTTCCAAAGTTCACATGACCAAAACGTCGATGCCATAAGTGTTGTTCACTTGTGTTGGCAATAAGACATTGTTCATGTGATCTTGGAAGATCTAGGATATATATATCCTTATGGCGTGTGCTGGAAAACAATAATTCATTATTATCTTTTCTTAAAATATGGTACATTCCTTTCGCAAAGTTAACTTTGTAACCTTTGTCACAAAGTTGACTTATTGAAATAAGATTGTGGTTTAATCCTTTAACAAGGTAAACATCACTTATTAGGGGTTTAGAAGGATTACCCACTTTACCAACACCTATGATGATTCCGCTCTCGTTGCCTCCAAAGACTACTCGGTTCCCATTTGCGATGGGCACCACTCTGGAGAGCAATTGAGCGTCACCCGTCATGTGTTTTGAACACCCGCTATCGAGTATCCAATTCCTCTTGGAGATAAATTTAAATTTGTTGCTCCGTTCCTTTTTCTTGAGTACCTATAGATATGAAATGTCGTATCACGGTACCCAAGGTCATTGGGTCCTAAAGATTAGACCTTTGGAAGCCAAGTCCAATTGGACTTAGACTTCCCCACATAATTACTACTATGCACAACATTCGAAAAATAAGCATTCATATAAACTTGTTTTTCATCCATGCTTGTGTCCTTTGGGCTCCAAATTGTGAATATTTTGGGAGCCCTCATCCTATTGGGTGCATGCATGCGACGTTGATTTCTACGTGATGCATGTTGTGGATAGGCATAAGGAACATGATGAAATGGTGCACGACGATAATTATTCATATGATGAGGTGGGTGAACATATGCATGTGGAGGAACACGTGCATGAGGGTGTCTCATATGGTGTGCATGTGCCCGTGGATGTGGTGCATAAAAATCATCATATGTGTGAGCCGGTGGAGTAGGACGTGTGTTCCTACGTGGCATGGTATTGGTGTACATGTAGGCATGGCCCTTCTTTGGAGGTCCACCCAAAGTGGGTTTCTTTCCAAAAGACGGCGTGGACGAGGTGGAAGCACCATTGGTAGATGAACTACCAATAGAGTGTTTGCTACCACTCGTCGAAGCATCGGAAGTTGGCCTAACAAAGGTAGTGGCCGTCTTGGATGAATTTCCCAACTTATACCCCAAGCCAATGTGGTGTTTGGCCGGAAGTAAGTCATTTAGGATATTATCCAAATGGCCCTTACCCTTATTGAATTCATTGATTCGGCCCAATGTGCACTCATATTTCTCGTTAAGAGAACACATAGAAGCATCCAAAGTGGATATTTGCGATGTGAGCACATAAACACGAGATTTGAGATTTTCATTCTCAATACTCAAAGTCGAGTTTTGAGAAATCAAATCCGCTATCTTGTGTTCCTCCGAATCTTCAATGCTAACATGTTCAAGTTGAGACTTGAGATTTACAATCTCATTCCTCAACTCTTCAACAACGGTGTCGTTGTTGGTGATGATAGTTTTAGGCGAGGTTTGGATGCTAGCTAAATCATCTTTTACTTTAGTATACCTATTTACTAACTTAGAGTATTTAGACCATAATTGCTCATTAGCATTTCTAAGGTCATCCATGGTTACCTCATCGCCTTCGTTGTCGCTATCATCGGAGGAGGATGATCCTTGATCATGCTCCTCTCTCGCCATGAAGCACATGTGCGCTTGCTCCACTTGCTCATCATCCGACTCTCCGCTTGAGGAATCCTCGGAGTCGGTGAATGTTGCTCCGACAAGTCCCTTTTTGTATCCTTTCTTGTACTTCTTGGACTTATCGAACTTCGGCGCCTTCCACTTCTCCTTTTGTTTGTTTAGAGGACACTCCGCTTTCATGTGTCTTGGCTTGTTGCATTTGAAACACAAGGGAGAGGAGGCGTTAGAAGAATTGAACTTCGATTTGTTTTTGAAGTTACCTTTCCGGAAGAACCGGTTGAACTTCTTGGCCATGAGAGCCATGGACTCCAAGTCCAACTCGTCTTCCGAGTCTTCATCATCGGTTGATGTGGATGTGGATGGAGCGGCCTTGAAAGCAATAGCCTTCTTCTTTGGCTCGTCTTGCTTTAAGTAGGACTTCATCTTGTCCTGTAACTTCAACTTGCTATCTTTGCGTACCTCGTATGACATTAAGGTACCTATTAGTTGAACAACGGTATATGTTTTCATGTCATTACCTTCCTCGATGGCGAAGGTCCATTTCTCCCAACTAGAAGGAAGTCCATCGATGATCTTCGAGATTTTCTCCTTTTGGGTGTAGGTTTTACCGAGAGCCTCCAACTCGTTTGTGATGTCGACGAAGCGAGCATAGTACTCCTTCATCTTCTCACCCTGTAGCATATGAAACAACTCGTAATCTCTATTAACTACAACGAGTTTAGAGTCTCTTACCCTACTTGTCCCTTCATGCAATATGAGGAGGGAGTTCCATATTTGATATGCACTCTTACATGTGGATATCTTGTTGAAGTCCTCGGGCTCCAAAGCACATTGCAAGGCGTTCATTGCCTTGGCATTGCTTACCTCCGCGATGACCTCCGCGGGAGTCCACTTCTTGAAATCCTCTTCGGCGGGCTCGACGTATTCCTTCATCGTGGCCCTCCATAATGAATCACTCCGGAGGAACGTTTCCATCCGGCATTTCCAGTACCCGTAGTTGGTACCGTTGAAGAATGGAGGCCTCGTCGAGGAATGTCCTTCCATCACCGAAGACGCTCCTTCACGGTTCCTGAAGGTGCTATAGTCGGAAGGTGGACGAACGGTCTTGTTGTCGTTGGCAGACATAGCTATAGACTTGGCTCTGATACCAAATGTAATGCCCTGAAAGCTACTGCACAAGTGCTAGAGGGGGGGTGAATAGTACTTTAAAAATAACAAGGAGTATAATTCCTAATTATCGTGCAAACTACTACCAACAAATGCGGAAGCTAAAATTGACAACAACAAATATTCAATGCAAACAATTGATATGATGGGTTCGGATCCACCCAAGTCTGCCCAACTTGTTTCCGGTGATCCTACGTCCCAATACACCCGGATCCCCTCCGGATACTTAGGTTAGAAACCCTAACCCAAGATTTCCACTATGAATACCTTGTGAAAAACCTTCACAAGATCAAATCATACAATCAATATCAATAGTGAATCCCACAACCCAGGATCACAACCTTGTCTCACAACCGAGAGAATCAATAGCAATAAATGAGTTTATATGAAATAAACAACAACTTACCACAAACCCTATACCTTGAGTATTCTTACCAAATAAGGACAAGGAGGGATTTGAGGAAGGAGAAGTCACCAAGACCTAGCACCACCAATATGAGCAGCAATGGGTGCCTAGGAATGAATAGGAGACTTGAATCAAGCAATAGCTTGGATGGCTCAACAAGAACAAAGTTCTCTCAAGATGGATTCTAGATCTCAAATGAGGGAGAGAATGATTTCTTGTGAGGAAGAGAGCTTTGGAAATGAGTTTCAATCTCTAACTCTTTCAATCTGAAAAAGGCTCTCCATAGCAGCTCTAACCTTGAGAGAAACGACCAAGCTTTGTATTTATCGGGTCCCATAAACTCGAGCTAGGTCAAATCCCAACGGTTGAAAATCTAAAGCAACTAGTCGGTCAAAGAACAAACACTGACCGACTAGTTCATCAACTAGTCGGTCTGTGAGACAACATAAACCGACTAAGTGTGAACAGTGATCAGATGAAATTTCAGACCTAGATAACTAGTTGGTCCAAGAAGACTTTCTGACCAACTAGTTCATCAACTAGTCGGTAGGTCAGTTAACTTAGACCGACTAAGAGTCAAAAACTATTAGTCTGAATACAAATTGATTTAGTCGGTCCAAGAACAAATGTTGACCGACTAGTTCATCAACTAGTCGGTCACCAAACGTTATTAGACCGACTAACGATAAACAGTAACTTAGGTGAAAATTGGCATGAACAGTAAAGCTCAACTAGTCGGTCACAGAAGCATCACTGACCGACTAGTTCACAAACTAGTCGGTCGGTGAGTCAACGTAGACCGACTAACTGTAAACAGTAAAGAGCTTGGAATTTAGGAAACAAACTAGTCGGTCCAAGAAGCTTTGCCGACCGACTAGATCACCATCTAGTCGGTCAGTTTTTCTTCTTGAACCAACTAACATGCACAAGAAGTCCCGAATCGAAGCGGGAAGCTTCGGGAAGGATTGTATGGACTTCAACTAAGATCCTAGCTCTAAGATAGGAGCGATATGAAGATCAAATGATAATACCTACTCAAGGCTTAACATTCTAAAGAACAAATCTAGAAGACTAAATATAAATCTAGACAAACCGTCTTCAAAAGCTTCGTTCGAATCTTCATGACTTCAAAGTTGGTCCAAAAGCTTCAACGAAGCTTTAGGCATATGAATACGTGCTTTGAGAAGTCTTGAGACGTTGCTTTGGATGTTCACGTGAATTTGGCGACGATCTCCATAACTGCGCTCACAAAGTGTTAGTTCACGATTTATTTATGTTTGCTCATCATCCAAAACCAAATCCGGGGAGTCCAATACTCAACAGTTGGTGCATCATGTAAGCCCAATGACCAACTAAAAGCTGCTCTGCTTCAAATATTGCTCATTTACTTGAGATTGATGAGCTTCAAAGACTTAATCAAATAGGTTCTCTGCAAAGAGCTGGTGATACCCGTTGGAGTTCTCGCTTGAAGTCAATTTCTAGTTTGTTGAAGATGTTTAGTGCAACATGTGAAGTTTTATTGAACATTATTGAGGATAAAGCTACTTTTGCTCAGCGAGGTGATGCTGATTCAGCTTACGAGGCAATGACTACTTTTGACTTTGTTTTCATTTTGCATCTTATAAGAGCTTTTAGAGATTTCTAATATACTTTGTCAAGCTTTGGAACTCCAATCTCAAGACATCTTAAATGCAATGCATCTTGTTTCATCTACTAAGATGCTCATTCAAAAGTTAAGATATAATGGCTGGAACAATTTGGTTACAACTGTGAGATCTTTTTGTGAAGCAGTCAATATACATGTACCAGATTTTAGCGCTCCTCATATCTCAAGAAGAGGAGAGCTCGACATCAACAAAATGAAATTACAGTGGAACACTATTATAAAGTTGATGTTTTCAATGCAGTGATAGACTCTCAGTTGCAAGAATTGAACATCAAATTCAATGATAACACAGTGGAATTGATCATTCTCAGTTCAGCTTTAGATCCAAGAGAAATGCGTGTATCATTCAGAATTGATGATATTTGGAAATTGGTACAGAAATTTTACCAACAAGACTTTACAGAATATGAGATGGGGCAGTTGCATATACAAATTCAACATTTTGATCACGTCCGACAACTTCCAGATTTTAAAGCATTGATAATAATTTCTGATCTATGTCAATGGTTGGTAAAAACTAGAAAAGCAGAAGTGTATCCTCTTGTGTATAGAGTGATAACTCTTATTCTCACACTTCCAATTTCTACAGCTACTACAGAGCGTTCTTTTTCAGCAATGAATATAGTCAAGACTACACTTTGTAACAAGATGGGAGATGATTTCTTGTCTGATTGTTTGCTTGTGTATATTGAGAAAGAAATTGCTGAAAAATTTAGCGTGGATTCAATTGTAGATGATTTTCGTGACATGGAAGAAAGACGTTCTGTATTTTAACATGGTGAGAATGTAATGACATAGTTTGATATATTTAAATGAGAGATTAAATGTTATTTGATGTAATATACTCCATATGAATTTATTTTATATATTTATCTGATGCTTTATATTTTTCGCCATTGCCCCCCTGACATCTCATCCTGGTTCCGCCCATGTATATACATATAAATGAAAATATAAAATGAACGTGTAGAATCCGAGTAAACTCGGGTTGGCATGTCAAACCCTTATATGACCCGGATTTTATCCGGGTTGGCCGGTTCGATCCGGTTAGACCTATATCCATACCCGGCTAAGTAGGCCGAGTTCGAGTCGGTTTGGGTTTATCTTGCCATCTCTACCTATGCCTCTTTAAGAAACTGGCAATTTGTTAAAAAATGAAAATAAAATTAAGTTTTACTGCTTAGAATAATAACATGAGGTTGTGTTTTCTTGCTGGGGAAGAGAAGAATTTAAAAAAAGGAGAATAAAAAAGAAGAAAATATTGGGGGTCGATTTTGAAATGTCTCTCTTTGGTGTTTCTTCTTAACGTTGGGTTTTCTTATTAATAAACAACTGAACTCGAGTCAGAGCAAAAATTATATCATTTAAAAAATATATTGTGATTTACCAATGCGTTAGAAAATTCTTTTTGTAACCAATGAGACGAGAGGCAAACGTTCAAGAGAGATTTGCGGGTGTATATGTTGATAAAAAACCGTTGGTAATCCCGCAGAATAAAAGCCCTAACAACTAGCTAGGGAGCTAAAGCTTGAAAAATTGGGTCACACAACAAACCAAACAAGCAATCCCTCTTCGGATTTTGCGTAAGCAAATTAGTAAACGAAATACGACAAACTCAATTTGTAGAAAATAAATAAATGGGGCAGAGGATTTTACCTTGGTTCGGTTGCGAACAACCTACTACAGCATTCTGAGACGATCCACTACTAATCAAGGTAAGCACACAAGCTTACACCAACATCTTCTTCTTCACATTCTTGTGAGTAACAACTTGGCAATTCCAAAGCCCCCACAAATCTCACAAAGGAAGAAGAAAAGAAAGAGAGGCGCTAGAATATCTACACTCTTCTATACTCTCTAAAGCTCTCACATTTTCTCACCTCTGAAAAATGGATGCATCAGCTTCTCCTTCTTTTCCTCTCTGCTTATTGGAAATGGAAGCTATCTCCTTGAAAAACAAACTGCAGCAACTCTCTGCTCTCTGGAAAATGGATGGCATACTCTAACTCACTGATTGATTACCTCCATTGCAAAAACAAAGGGCATCAACTCACTCTGTTGGCAGGCAAACACAAAGGCTCCAAAGCCTTTAATTCCCCAACAACCACCATAATGCATGGGCCCATTGAAGACAATGCATTGAAGATTCTTGCAGTAAAAATTAACACTCTACATTGCTACAAAATCTTAAAAACTCCATCCAAGCTCTACCTTGATCAAAACATCATGGTCACTCCATTGACCTCCTCGTCGTCTCGGAATCTGCACCCTTCGGCACCACACTCAAGCGAAACAGATCAAGCTCAAGCAAGTCTTGAGATTGATGGCGGGAACAGGCTTGGTGAACTTATCTGCAGGGTTCTTCTCAGTCGGGACCTTTTGAAGCTCTATCTGTTTGCTCTCCTCCACTAAGAAGCAATCACAGACCTCAATGTGATTCGTCCTCGAACTATACGCCTGATGCTTTACAAGATGAATGGTACTCTGGCTATTGCTGAAAACCAACGACAATCTCTGTGGCAACCCCAAATCCTCTAGCAGACATCTCAAATGCTTGGCCTCCTTCACCACTTTCACTGTAGCAATCAACTCGGCCTCTGTGGTCGACAACGCAACCACCGACTGTAGGACTGATCGCCACATCACTGCTGTGGTGCCCAACGTAAACACATAACTTGTGGTTGATCTCCGCATGTCCCTGTCGCCAGCATAATCAGAATCACAGTACCCTGTCAGCACCACACCATCTCCTCTATCATAGTGCAAACCAACACCAACTGTGCCTCGTAGATATCGCAATATCATCCACTTGACGGCCTGCCAATGCTCCTTGCCTGGGTTCGGCATATATCTGCTCACTACTCCCATGGACTGTGCAATATCTGGACGTAAGCAAACCATTGAGTATATCAAACTCCCCACTGCACTAGCATATAGCACCTGAGACATAATCTTCCTCTTATCATCAGTGCTCGGCGACTGCAACACCGAAAGATGAAAGTGAGCTGGTGTCCCACGGGCTTTGCACTCTCCATTCCATAAGGGATGAGCACCTTCTCAATATACCCCTTCTGTAACAATCTCAACTCACCCTTCCTCCTGCCCCAAGATATCTCCATCCCTAGGATTTTCTTTACCGGGCCCAAATCCTTCATATCGAACTCCTTGCCCAACTTCACCTTTAGCTTCTTGACCTCTGACATGTTTGAGGAAGTAATCAACATGTCGTCGACATACAGTAAGAGGTAGATGCGCGAGCCATCATCCAATGTGAGCACATATACACACTGATCCTTAACGCTTCGCTCAAAACCTACACCCATCATGAAGCTATCAAATCACTTGTACCACTGTCTAGGTGACTGTTTCAACCCGTACAAGGATTTCCTCTATCTGCAGACCATCCTCTCCTTGCCTTCCACTATGAACCCTTCTGGTTGGTGCATGTAAATCTCCTCATCCAAATCACCGTGCAGAAAAGCGGTCTTAACATCGAGTTGCTGTTGAATATTGGTGTTTCATACCAATGTTATTTTGATGATGATCACAACATTATGTTGTTGCTAATGAATCTCTTGTTTTAGTCTCTTAGTTACATTTCAAGAATATCATTTTTGGAGACTAAATACTTGGTGTAACGATGAACATCAAGTGGAGAAGGGCCAAAGCTTGGACTCAAGGGGTGCCAAAACTTGGAGATGATGGGGAGCATCAAGGCATCAAGATTGAAGCCATAGACTCTAAGGAAAGCATTCTAATCCATGTAATATTTCATTTATTGCTTTCTCTCTCTTTGAGTCTAGGTTTAATGTAATGCCTTGATAGATGGTCTACTCATTCATGCATATGCATTTAACCATCTTAGTGAGCCTTAGGATAATCATAGAATCCAACCCAATAGGCTCATGTTGCCCAAAGACTCTTTTGGAGTCTCTGGCTCTCCTACAGTCTCCTGCTGAAGGTTTTATAATCGACTGGGTGATTCCAGTCGCCTGTCAAGCCTTCTATAGTCGACTGTGGTGTACTGCTCAAGTCAACATTTTTATTGACTCTACTTGAGCTTTTCGCATCAGTCGACTGATGAATTATTTACAGTCGCATGTATATTTACAGTCGCCTGTGAAATGGTCAACAGTCGTCTGAAAGGCGTAAGTGCGAATTTTGCATCTCTCTGTTTTTCTCCATCCCTTGCAGCAGTCGACTGATGAAGGATAAACAGTCGCTTGTCTATTTTACAGTCGACTGTCATCTGTTAATCAGTCGCATGTATGCATACTGGGAGAAAGAGTGCAACTCTCTATTTTATTCCATCCCCTGCAGCAGTCGCCTGATGAAGGATATACAGTCGACTGTCTGTTTTACAGTCGACTGTGTAGTCTTCTACAGTCGACTGTCATGGCTCAGATTATAGACGTTGGGAATTATTTAGCCGTTGGACAGTCGACTGTCATTTGTTCATCAGTCGACTGTCAGTGACGTTTCAGCCCAGAAACTAGCCGTTACAAGCTTTTTATTTTTGGCTATTTCCTTGGGTTTTGAGAGTTGATATAGGGTTCCTATAAATATATGAGAGGGCTGAGTTCATTGGAACTTCTTGGATATATTGCAAGTCATTAGAGATTGATTAAGCCACTCTCAATCTCTCTCATTTCCCTTTTAGAGCTCATTCTCTCCTTCATGCATTGAAATCAAGCTCAAGGAAAATCATCCAAGTGCTTTCAAGCTTATCTCATCACTTGGATATCCTCTTCCATGCCTTGCATTCATCAATGAGTAAGCATCTCAAGGCATAGGTAAGAGTATTTGTTTTACTTTGTGTTTCTTTGAAACCCTAATTCTCTTTGTGGGAATTAGATACTCTCTTTGTAGGAGTCACTCTCTTTGTGGGAGTTTGGTGTCCTAGTGTTGGGCTAACCTTAATTCTCTGTGTGGGAGTTACTAATTCTCTGTGTGGGAGTTAGACCCTTGTGTAGGGTTGGTTCGGTTCTTGTGTGGGACAAAATCCTTTGTGTGAGGTATCTCTTTGTGGGATTTGTATTCACTTCTCTTTGTGGAAAATATAGCGAGTATTGGTGTGGCTGGACGTTCCCAAGTTTTGGGGAACCAGCGTAAAATCGTGTGTTTGCGTTTGTGTTTATTGTGGTGATTAATTCCTCTTGCATTTATTATTCCGCATTTGCAAGTTTAATTTTAATTGCACAATTTATTGCCATTACACTATTCCCCCCTCAGTGTGTTGTTGTTAGTATTGCAAGGGTAAGGCGATCCTTACAGTTGCTCCAACTCCATGTCCATGGATGCTACTAGTGCTAAAAAATACGAATGGAAGTGTGTCTCACCACTGGAGAAAATATCTCATTGTAGTCCTCTCTCTTCCTCTGTGTAAAACCCTTAGCCACTAGCCTTGCTTTGATCGTACATCACCACCATCTTCATTTGAGCTTTCCTTGACCTTGTAGATCCACCTACAACCAATGCCATGCTTCTCATATGGTGGAGGAACTAACTTCCACGTGTCATTGTGGTGGAGAGACTCCATCTCTTCCTCCATAGCTCCTTGCCAATTCACCGTATCACTCGAGCTAATGGCTCCACCGTAGGTCATAGGCTCCTCATGCTCAATGTTTAAGGCATACGATGCCATGTCGTCAAAAGAGAAAGCCGTGTAATCCCAAGCTCCAAGTTGCTCGGGTGGCTTCTTGGTCCTTTTGGACATCCGCACCTCATCTGCAACAAATTCATCACGTATCTGAGCTGGGACTGGTGTCTGCATATGGTCCTCAACATGGACCTCATCATGTCCCGCAACGGGGACCTCGACCATCGGCTCCTTGCCTAGTCGCCTCTGGAATAGGATCGGGAGATCAATTGACTCTGGCACGGTCTCCTCGGGTGACCCGTCCCCCTTCCAATGAGTATGCTTCGCCCTGAGCATCACAGACTCATCGAAGGTGACGTGCCTACTCAAAATCGCCTTATGGCCAACCGGGTCCCACAAGCGATATCCTTTCACAACATCACCATATCCGAGGAAAATATACTTCTTGGCCCTCGGATCCAACGCCCATCTCATGTGCATATACCGGACAACCAATGATGCGTAGGTAGGAGTAGTCACCAATTTTTCCACTCCACTTCTCTTCAGGAATTTGGTAATCAATCGTCGTCGATGGAACTCGATTCATTATGTGCATGGCGGTAGTGAGTATGTCACCCCAAAATTCCTTCTCCAAACTGGTCGAGTGCCTCAAGCAACACACACTCTCCAACAACGGCATATTCATCCTCTCTACAACCTCGTTTGACGGAGGATCCCCTGGTGTAGTAAAATGACGTCGAATCCCATGGGATCTGCAGAATCCTGTGAACTCCCTCGAGGTGTACTCGCCTCCGTTGTCGGATCTAAGGACTTTCACCGCTTTGCCAGTTTGATTTTCAACCATCGCAAGCCATTGCTTGAACATCCTAAAGGTTTGATCTTTTATCTTCATCAAGTACATCCAAACCTTTCGAGAATAATCATCGATGAAGATGACAAAGTACCTAGCCCCACCTCCCGACGCTACAGGGCACGACCCCCAAACATCAGAATAAATGTAATCCAGTGGACCTCGGCTAGTGTGCTTCCCCGTGCTGAACTGCACCTTTGTCTTTTTCCCATACATACAGCTGTCACAAAACTCCACACTCTCATCACTAGCTCCAATCAATTTTCTTCGACGGAGAACATCGAGGGTCTTGTCACACGGGTGACCCAAACGATAATGCCATAACTTTGCTGAATCTCCGACGCTCGAGCTAGTAGAGGTGGCATCGGCTTCGCCTTCTAATGTGGTACATTGTAGGGCATATAGATTCCCTACATTTCTTTCCTTCATCACAACCATGGCTCCTTTGGATACCCTCAGCTGGCCATTCTCTACAACTGACTTGCATCCAACATTATCCAACACACCGATGGATATCAAGCTCTTTCGAAGATCGGGGACATGCCTCACATCTGCTAGGGTACGCACTATGCCATCGTGCATCTTGATCCGGACAGTTCCAGTACCCGCGGTTTTACACGTTGCATTGTTCCCCATGAGAATAGAGCCTCCGTCTTCTTGGGAACGGTAAATGGAAAATGATTCTGGAAGAATATTGCGTTTATTACCACCTCATTTGATTGTATTTTGCGTATATTTAATATCTATTTGGTCTCTAATAAGTGTATTATTGAAAAATCATTTAATTTTAGAGCATATCACTTGTTTATACGCAAAATACCATTTTATGGCCTAATTTTGTCTCCATTTTATTTTTCAGATAAAGATTGCAATTTTCCGAATCCAACGGCTATTTTTCTATATTTTTCGGAGATCGGAGCAATTTTGGGGATTAAAAAGGTCCAATAAAGCTATTGTAAAAGAAAAAAAGAAAAAAAAAAAGAATAACAGTACGGGCGGGGCCCGCCCGCACTTTGAATGCGGCCCCCGCCCGCTTTCTACAGGCGGGCGGGCCCGCCTGTTCACAGGCGGGCGCCCGCTCACTGTGAACAGGCGGGCGCCCGCTCGCTGACCAGTGGGAGGGTCCCGCCCGATCCAGTAGAAACGCGGGCGGCACCCGCCAGCCCCTTTGACTGCCCATTCTCTTTTACTATTGACTGGCGGGTTGCGGGTCTGCAACCAGCAGACCCGTTAAGCCTAAATGGCTATAAAATGCGGTCTTTTGATCATAACTTGAGCATCCTAACTCCGAATTGAGTAAAACAAGTTTTGGGGCTTCTCCCCCAAATTCCAGAGGAGTTGGAGCAGTTGTATGAGAAGTTTGGAGACGACTTTTCTATGTTTTTATTAGTTTTGTATTAAGATTTGTAATCAAATGTTGTTTGTATTAATAATATGTGCGGTTTTTATTACCATGGTTGGCTAAACATCATGTGGTGTATTGTGTGGAAGTTAGTATTGCTAGGATATATGTTTTCATGTCTCCATAAGTTTTGCAATTATCGAAATCGTTAAAAACGTTTATTTCTTCATTTGTTGAAAAATGCGCAATCCGTAGAGGAATCCGCTTAGGATGACATGCCGCGAGACATCGTCTACTTGCACAAACCCGTAGAGGGGCCCAAGGAGGGTGATGAACCACAAGGTTCATTTAATCATGTTTCGTTATTCAAGAAATACTCCTTTTTACGATTATGTTTTAAACTAAAAATTGTCGTTTTTAAAAGCTAACTCATCCGATCCACATACCTTGGCATGGATGTGGAATTGAGAATCTAAGGAGAATGAATAGCATAACATCCCACAACACTAATGAAAACACAACACATACACATTTTTTACCGTATCATTTTTACGTTCGTAAATTTTATTACACGTTTTTACCTCAAATCAAAAACCCAACCAAAAATTCACCTTCAAAGGGTGGTTCATACTTCACTAAATCATTTCCAAGCAAGTTTCAGTTAGTAAAACTTGTAGATTAGCTTGTTCATGAGGAATACGACCCTGGACTCTCCAGGTTTACTACTTGACCGACTTCCTATACTTGGGAATATTAACTGCAACATTTTAGTCTAGTCAAGTTTTTGGTGTCATTGCCGGGGACTACAATCTATATTATTTACACTTTATAATTAGCTTGGAAATTTTGGTGAGATTTGTCCACTTTTTGTGTATATATATCCTTTGTATATCCATATTTTCAATTTCTTTTTTCCTTTCTTTTGGTTATTTTTTGTTACGTTTTCTATAACTATTTTTTATTATTGGTTTTGGATGTTTGTTTAGAGTGTCCCATCTTGAGTGTGAGATTTAAAATTTCTTTATTTTACACTTTTAAGTCATTTTGTTTTCTTTATATTTTTACTTTTTTTACTTGTCTTTATATTTTTACTTTTCTTTATATAATCCAAAAAAATTTAAAACTTTATAAAAAATAATTATTTTTACATATGGTATCACGCCCCCATCCCTGGGATACCCAGAGAGACAAGGTACATGATGAGAACTAAAAACGTACCTGCAGGTCCACTGCACATTGCTGGGAATAGTACATGTAGTATTCAACAACCAACCAACCAACCAACACAGAACGACACAAAGCCACAAAGAAATACTGAAAGCCAAATACTGAACAATTTCATATACATCTCAAACATCCCATTGCATCAATTCATACAGTATAAGAATCTCTCACCCCAAAAGAAAACCCAAAGTACACATAGCTCTCTCCTCACCCCTCACCACCCGATGTAAGCTTCAACTCCCAACAACAGAATTCCAACCTCAACCTCTAGCTCCACCAGCCATTCCGAGGAACCACACCTGAAAAAGTCAACGGGGGCACGTCAACGCGTGATTCAGTAGGAATTCCATACTCCACCTAAACACAACGCACACTAATGCCACAACGGGGTGCACAATGCTACAAGTGGAAGTGCTACAACTAAACATGGCATGCGTAACATAAAGAAGCAAACAATGATACCACACACAGGAAAAAGAGAACAACCATAACAGAGGGTATAAGGGAAGGGGTGACGATGATACATCAATACCAACAATTATGGCTAAAGCGCAAAAGAGAGTCAGTCAAAAATTTACACACAATGTTAGCTTTTGGAATCCCTAATATCGAATACGACGTATGAGACTGGACCTCTCCCAACTGTGTGGGAGAGCAAAGAGGACTCCCCGCCGTGCGAGCCCGTCAGGAGCCTTGGGTACCACTCTACACTCCCCGTCGCGCTAGCCTGTCAGGAGTGCAAGTGTACCCACCACACAAACCACAAAAGCACCACAACCAGTCCATCCCATAGGCCTACCCGATACTTCGGAATTCCTCCAACCCGTGTCACCCTCCAATGGAAGGACTGAAACACTATCTCACTCTCACATGTTCAAGACAACACTGCACTTTCCAATGCCATAATGAAACCAACCATTTCAACATCATATGAAACCAACCACTTCATCAAGCCACCGACACACCATATAATACCAACCATGAAAACATTCTTTTTCCATTCCCACATACGAAACCAATCATTACCACATCATAGCGGAGCCCATAACCACATGTCCCATACTTTCATTTACACAACGATAATTTTCATCGCAATTATAAGTTTCAACTTAACATACAAACATTGGGAAAAATAGAAATCTCAACAACTCAAGAGCATTCTTCAACAAATAGGACCACTTTAATGACTAATATGGAAATTTGGCAACTTTAGTAATTTATATGCAAACATAAGCAAGGAAAACCATAAATTGTGCATGGAAGTGGGAAAACATATCAACTTGCATGAAAAGAGGCGATGACTTGCAAGAATTCTTTTGTGGATTGCAACTTGGTTTACCCTAGCATGGATTACTGTATGGAACATTATGGCATAACCATGCTTATTAATATTTCTTGCTATCTATTGTAGGGCATTAGATTGATTAAACGCTAATGATTAAGAATTTATTATCATTAACAAAGGAGTCTTAAAATAAAACATCAATTTTTAATTAAAATGTTAGCTAGTAAAATTCATGGAAGATCTTTTAGTAAAAAAATATTTTAAGCAAAATGCTACCTTTAAAGAACTAAGTAAGGATCATTAGAACATAGGCAAGCTTTAGAATTACTACACCCAATCTACTAGGAAAGATGCAAGCTCTAAGTAGAAGAATTTTCAAAGAAAAGGGAATGTTAGCAAAAACAACACCTTACTCAAAATAAGAACTTCATTCTAAAAATGATATTATGAATACTAAAGGGAATTCAATTAGCTCGCTTAAATCCTTGTTAATTCGCATAAGGGTTTTAGTGCCCTTTCCTTCATTATACTATCATAGAACCTTATTAAAGCTCTAGGCCAAAATGTTAAGGAATGAATTTATGCACACGTTTCCACTTTAAAGAAAACTCTTTGCCGACCTCTTACATATTCCTTCACGGGAGAACCCATGGGGATTAACTTGTGCATACTATTAACAAAAAGACATTCTTTCGTTTCAACATCACCCAACAATAGTTCAAACCCAAATAAGTTGCCATGACTAGGGGGATTGTTTACATGATTTGCAAACTAAAAGGAGTGCAATATCACAACTTGTGCTTATTTACACCACTATCCAACTACTAATTTCCAACAACTAAGTGTACACCAACTTCCACATCAAACCCACTTTTCATATCATCAACTATCATTGCATTTAAAGCATGTGAATGCCCATGGCTCCCTTCACTTGATTACATGTTAGCATTTACACTAGCATAATATGTCATAATGGAAAATGTAGATGAAGTTTTATGAATCACAATAAGGAGTTCTCTATATCTTTAGCAACAAGATTTATTAGTAACATGGCGTGGCATGTCATGGATCATATTAACAACATATCTTGGTGAAAATTCGTGTGCCATGACGATTAATTTTTATAGCATGAAACAAAAGCATATTCCTTAAAAAGGAAATGACTTTAGTATATATGCATGAAATTGAGTACTATACAACAAGGAGAAGGTTTTCTACTAAAAAAGAGAGCACCTTGCATTTAATTTCATGACCCTTAATAAACTTGGCAACATGTTGAATGTATGTAATTCTTTTGTAGGAAATGCAAATTCTATTGGAAAACCTAATATACATCAACACACTAATTTGGAGTAGGATTCCTACCTCATGAAGAATCAAAACCCTCGCTTAATTTCTTGAAGCTCCTCTTGAATCTCCATCATGGAACCATCTGAAAACCCTAAACCCAATCTTCCTCTTTCCCCCAAACTCTCCACCTCTCTTCATGAATTTCCCTCTACCCTTCCTCTTCTCTTTTCTCATTCCAATTTCTCTTCCAATCTCTTCTTTCTTTCTTCCTTTCTTTTTTTGGCCTTGGATGATTTAGCAGCATCCCCCTTCCCTCTTCTCTCCTCTCTCTTTTTCTCTTTCTTTCTTTTTCTCTTCCTTATTTTCTTCTTTCATTTCGTTCATTTCTCTTTCTTTTTTCCTCCTTATTTTTTTGCTTGATTTCATTCAGCCAAAGGGGAGACCTGGGACTTTCGGCTGCAAGTGGGATGGCTTGGGCTGGCTTTGGGTTTGGGAAGAAGGGATGAATAAAAAATGAATTAAGGAAAAGGGAAGAAGTTGGGACATGTGGTTATGGGCTCTGCTATGATGTGGTAATGGTTGGTTTCGTATGTGGGAATGGAAAAACAATGTTTTCATGGTTGGTTTTATATGGTGAGTCGGTGGCTTGATGAAGTGGTTGGTTTCATATGATGTTGAAATGGTTGGTTTCATTGTGGCATTGGAAAGTGCAGTGTTGTCTTGAACATGTGAGAGTGAGATAGTGTTTCAGTCCTCCCATTGGAGGGTGACACGGGTTGGGGGAATTTCGAAGTATCGGGTAGGCCTATGGAATGGACTGGTTGTGGTGCTTTTGTGGTTTGTGTGGTGGGTACACTTGCACTCCTGTAACGCCCCGCTTCCTAAAAGCGGTGGAAGCGAGAGCGTTACAAAGGTCCGCATGAACTGAAGCGGTGAAGCTCGAGTTCATTACGCGTCTGTGATAACAACTTGCAGGGTTCTTGCTTGCTTTCCAGAACAATAAAAACATTATTAAATTACATGCCACAACCCAAAAGTTTGCACGCAGAGATAAAATTACAAGACAAGGCCTCAGCAGGGCCAAAGAAATACAACAGAGACATACACCAATACAAGATACAAATAGCAAATCCGGAGGGGGAACAGCAATATCCCAGGCTCTAGTCCTCTGCGGGGAGTGATTCAGCGTCAACGACAAATTCCCGACTCTCCAAGTCAGGCGTCCAAAACAGATCCTCCTGGTACGCAGGCTCGGGATCTGACATACATTCCAAAAACACGAATGTATGTCAGCAAGGGTCTGCAAGAAAGGTTTGACGACCCAAGGCAAGGTGTACGAATAAAAATGAAATATGAAGCATTAAATGTTTGCGCAAGATGTCAGCAACATGGTTATAACAAATTTAAAGAAAAGTAAAGTAATTTTTAAGCATGACAGTTCTACGAAATTTAAAGCAACTTGGCAGTTCTAATGTATTTAAAACAAATGTGACAGTTTTAAAGTACGAATAAATTTGTGACAATTGTTTCCATTCTCATGCAATGTTTCTCTAACATGCTTAGGGTTCTCGCCTTTAAGACGTGATGAGTAAGTCATTCTTCTCCCGGGGGTATAATCGTGATTGATACTAACCCACCGTATAGGTGGTGTTCTTAAAGACATGACCCTTGCATACGCTTAGCGACCGCTCAACCCAACCCCACCCAAAAATGTGCTGAAACACGGGCCAGCCTAATCACGAATGCACGTGTTCATGAAATCGAGATGTTTGCCTTGAAGCAAACGATTTTACGAGTTCAAGATATTCAAAGTGTTCCGTCAATGCCCATACTACTAAGCAATTCAAGAGTGCGTTCTAATCAGGTGTGTGTATGGCATGAAGTGAAGCGTACTGAGATTTAATGCATTCTAAAGCAAGGGAATTCAGCTTTTAAATGGAGTAACAATTTAAAAGAATTACAGTTCAAAGTAGCACACTTGCCTGACTGAGATGATTTTGGGTGTCCAAGCAATTTATGGAAAAATACGTGATGTATCTGCGTTATTAAACATACAATATTAGGCTAGTCAAACACAATCGATCAACTAACAGCCTATAATACTAACATTAATAACAACCTAGGTTAACTTCCTAGTTTTAATAAACCCAACCCAATAACATGGTTTAACCCAATACCCATTTTTTAAAACCCAATAAGCTAATTTCAGAATCATACCGTACAAGCAATAATTTAAACCCCAAAAACCCAATAACATGGTACCCAACCCAATAACTAAAATTTTAAACCCAATAAGAAATATTAAAACCCAAAAGTAATTCACCCCTCTCTCTAATTTCTTTAATAAACATATGTCACTTTCTTCCCTTTAATTAATTTGCCCAAGGCTGTCTCTTACTTAACATTTTTTTATTCAACTCTCCCTCTCTCTGACTTTGTTTCTCTTTAAGGCTACCCTATCTCTCAGCCCTCTGTCTTTCTCTCTTTCCTTTCTTAATATCCCATCTATCTTTCACGTTCTGTTCTTTTTTTCTTCTTCTTTTTTTTGTTTTCAAAACATTGCAGGCAAGGGGGCTCACGCAAAAGGCAAAGGGGGGTCTCACCTCTCAGCGACGGGAGGAGGGGGCCATGGCGGACGGCGGGCTCCCAGGCGACGCTCGGCGGGCTCGGGGGTCGCGGTGGTCTACAAGCGGCTCCGACGGCGGCGGGCAGGGACTCCGGGCGTGCGTGCATGGGTTGTGGTGGCCGGCCTGGGGTGAGGGATAGGGAGGAGGAGAAGAATGGAAGAGGAGTTGGTTTTTGGGTTTGTTTTCAGATTTTTGGATCTGAAATAGATTTGTAAGAATCTGAATTTGGGTTTTCGGATTTGGGATTCTTGTAAGAACTGAAATTGGTTTCAGCCTCTCAAATTTCTGTTTTGATTCTTGGCTTGTAGAAATTATTTGCAGGGGAATTGATTTGGGTTGTGATGGGTTGCCGGAAGAAGAAGGTTGAAGGTTGTTGTTTGCAGGAGAAGAGAAAGACGATGGTGGTTTTGCCCTATCGTTGTTGTTAAAAACAATGGAGTTGGGGAGCCTTGATGGAAGGAAGCTGGTAGTGGGGGAAGGGGATTGAAGATGTTGGTTGGATCTCACCGAAACAATCGGTGGGATTCAACCAGGTAGGTAGGTTAATCAACCAATTAATTAGTTAGGGGTAAATAATTAGGGTTAAAATTTAATTAATCACGCCATGGTAAAACTTAAAAATCCGAGACGTGCTCGCGTCGATGCGTAAGAATAGGACTCGTACACGAAAACATCTGGACAATCAAAACAAAGCACGGGCACACAACAAAATCAAGACGCCTAGAATTATACCGACAGTTACATCCTACCCACCTTAAGAAAAATTCTGTCCTCGGAATTATTATCACCTAAGGAGCAGGAAACAAATATGGATAACGCCCTCGTATCTCATCTTCCCGCTCCCAGGTAGACTCTCCTAGCGAGTCACGACGCCACATCACTCTGACTAGATCAACAGTCATGTTCCTGAAGACTTTCTGGCGTCGATCTAAGATCTCCACTGGTTGCTGTTCGTATGTCAGATCAGGTCGAACCGTAATCTCAGAGTAGTCCACAACATGAGAAGGGTCGCTGATATAACGACGCTGCTAGGATATATGGAAGACGTTATGAACTCCCTCTAAGGATGGAGGCAAAGCTAAGCAATATGCTACTTCTCCAACTCGCTCTAGCACATCGAAGGGTCCAATAAATCTCGGACTAAGCTTGCCTCTCTTCCCAAATCGGATCACTCCTCGATTCGGGGAGATCTTCAGGAACACATGATCTCCTGGCTGAAATTGTAGAGGACGCCGTTTAGCATCCGACCAATGCTTATAACGGTCCTGGGTGATCAGAAGCTTGTCTCTGATATCTCGCACAACATCAACAGCTTCGACTATCATCTCTGGCCCTAAACGCTCTCTATCACCAATGTCATCCCAACTCAGTGGCGATCGACATTTCCTCCCGTAGAGAGTAGCAAATGGCACCATGCCAATGCTTGCCTGATAGTTGTTGTTGTAATGTGCTACCAGATTGCATCATTCTGCCTGGTGATCCGAGGTAAGCCAGTCACGAAGTCCATCGTGATGTGCTGTCACTTCCACTCCGGGATCGGCAAAGGTTGTATCAGTCCAGCAATGCGATTATGCTCTGCCTTCACTTGCTGACATACAAGACACTTGGTAACGCTCCGTGCCACACTTCTCTTCATCCCATTACACCAGAAATTCTGATGAAGATCCTTGTACATCTTCGTACCTCCAGGATGAATAAAATAAGGCTAACTGTGGGCCTCATTCATCAACTCCTCTCTGATATCTCCGAAAGGCACGCAAACCCTACTACCATATCTCAAAGATCCATCCTCATGAATCAGAAAATCATTTCGAATTCCTGCTTCAACCTGCTCTCTGATCTTTTTCAACTTTGCATCTCCATCTTGAGCAGTCTTGATTCGATCCACAATCGTCGATTGAATCTGCATGTTCATCAATGACGATGTGACTCCTGGTAGTACAGATTTGACATCCATCCTTCACAGATCCTGCTGCAATCTCCACTGAGCTGTAAGAATCATCAATTCGGGCAGTCGACTCAAGGCATCCAGTACGACATTCACCTTCCCTGGATGATACTGAAGATCGATGTCGTAGTCTGTCATCAATTCCAACCATCTACCATGTCTCATATTAGCTCCTTCTGAGTGAATATATATTTTAAACTTTTGTGATCAGTGAAAATTTTCACTTTCTCACTCAGTAAGAAATGCCTTCAAATCTTCAAAGCAAAGATGACGGCAGCCAACTCCAAGTCGTGAGTCGGATAATTCTTCTCGTGGATCTTCAATTGCCGAGAAGCATAAGCGACTACATGATCGTGCTAGTGTAGAATGCATCCAAGTCCCTTGCCTGATGCGTCACAGAAAATCTCAAAGTCTCCGCTTCTGTCTGGAATAGCTAAGACTGGTGCAGAAGTCAGTCTCTCCTTCAAGGTAGAAAAGGCTTGCTCACAAGAGTCTAACCAACTAAACTTAACATCCTTCTCGTCAATCTCGTCATTGGCTCAGCTATCCTCGAGAAATCCTTGATAAATCTGCGGTAGTATCTGTTGAGTATTGGACTTCTCCCTACTTGGTGTTAATGATGAGCAAACATAAATACTTGTGACTAATCCCCTATTTTGCAGTTAATCCATTGCCTAAGGTTAATATGAAGATCAACTAGCAATGGATGACTCACAAACGTCATTGAAGTCAAATGATATGAATTGGATGATCGTAGATTGATGATTGAAGCTCCGTAAAGACTTCAAGCTCATACGATGGAAAGAAGAGATTATTCGTTAATGTAATTTCTCTTTTATCTCTTCTAGTATGTAGCTTAGAAGTAGAACTTTGATGGAGCACTCTCACACATCTACATCCTGTCATAGGACATCTTTAGACCTTTGTCCTTTGATCCCAATTCAATTCTATTTTGTTTGTGCTAGGATTGTTTATAACAGACGACTGCTTAACAGTTTACAGTCGCCTGTCTCAAAAACAGTCGACTGTGTTTTGTTCTACAGTCGCCTGTTATGCACAGACTATTACAATATAGTTTTGGGCCTTCTCTGTTTATTTCGCACAGGCTACTGATGAACAATTCATAGGCGCATGTCCTAGTGACAGTCGACTGTATGTTGTAAATCAGTCGCCTGTCTCTCCATGCCCAAACTCTGTTTGATCTGATTTCTACGGCCAGTCGACTTCTGCTGTATATACAGTTGATTGTCTATTAGATCAGTCGACTGTCGATGCTGCAACTGTCGCCTGTCTGTAAGTCATTTCTTTGACTCAGCTCTCTGGAAATTTCTCTTACCTTTGACAGTCGTCTGTTTAAGGATATTCAGTCGCATGTTCTGATTAACAGTCGACTGTGTTCCTTGCATCAGTCGTCTGTCCTGTATCTTGTGATATTTCCAGTATTTGTCTGACTTACTCTTCTCTCGGCCAGTCGCCTGTCAAAGAAGTTACAATCGCCTGTTGGTTTAACAGACGACTGTCTTTGCTTCATCAGTCGACTGTCCACGGGGTAAGTTACCGTTATGAATTCTCACCTACCCTTGCTGACTGTGCAACAGTCGACTGTGGATTGTTCAACAGTCGACTGTCGTGAGTTCAGATTGTATCCGTTGAGATTTTTCTCACGGATTTCGATTGGGTTTTTGCCTAAACTGTTTTGTGGATTTGAGAAAGCTATAAATAGAGCTTCTACTGTTTCATTGTAAGGTTACTCATTCATTGCAAAATCCTTCAAGCTTTCATTTCCAAAGATCAAAGCTCTCAAATCCAAAGCCCTAAGTATTTCCAAATCTTGTTCTCTTGCTCTCCAACCTAGAACCAAAGATTGATCTTCTAGGTATTTGGTGCAGTCAAGAGAAAGGGCTTTCTCCTCTCTTCCAAGAGAGTTGTTCAACACACAACACACTTCTCCTTCAAGTTCTACTTCAAGGCATAAGTGATTGTAAGTGTTCCTTTCATATTTCATAACTTTCGTTATTTGAATTGTGCTCTCGGTTGTGAGAGTGGTTTTTGCTTGCTCCCTGGTTGTGAGAGTCAAGGATATCGATTGTATTCGATTGCACTTGTAGGGTTGCTACAAGTGGGCTATAAGGAAACCTCAAGTTAGGGTTCTAACTTGAGTATCCAGTGGTATCCGGGTGGTAGGAACGTAGGATTACCTGGAACAAGTCGGGAGTTGACTTGGGTAATCCAAACCCTTGAAACATATCTGCGTTTGCGTGTGTTTCTCTTTGGGTCTTTTTTCGATTCCGCACTATTTGTTGGATTGCATTTTATTTGGCGTAAATTCCTTTTAAATTTACATAAACACTATTCAACCCCCTTTCTAGTGCTTTCCCCATAGACAGGGTCCTTACAATTGGTATCAGAGCGCAAGGTTTCATCTATGGCATCCAACAACAACGTTCCTCCGTCGCCTTCGTACAACAATCACGACCGTGATGGAGCGTCCACACTTTTCGAAGGTCAATCTACGGTACGTTCTCCATATTTCAATGGTACTAACTTTGGTTATTGGAAGTGTAGGATGGAGACATTCCTTAGGAGTGCTTCTCATTGGAGAACTCTCCACAAGGAGTACGTCGAGCCCGCCAAAGAGGATTTTGAGAAATGGACGACTTCTGAGAAGTCCGCCGAAATCAACAACGCTAAAGCAATGAACGCTCTTCATTGTGCGCTGGACCCGAATGAGTTCAACAAGATATGCACATGTAAGAGTGCATATCAAATTTGGAACCATCTCATCGTTACCCACGAGGGAACGAATAAGGTAAAGCTTTCAAAGTTATATGTTGCCGTGCAAAACTTCGACTTGTTTCACATGCAGGAAAATGAGAGCATTGCGTCGATGTACGGACGCTTTACCGATATCATAAATGAATTGGAAGCCCTTGGCCAAATCTACACCGAACCTGAAAAGGTAAAGAAGATCATCATGGGGATGACCTCTAAATGGGAAAGAAGAGCAATCGCCATTGAGGAGGTCAATGACTTGAAGAATTACACTGTGGTGAATCTCATCGGGACTCTTATGTCTTACGAAGTAAGACGGGATAACCGATTGAAGATTCGAGCCATGATGAATCCCTCGGAGGCCAAGAAGAAAGCTTTGGCATTCAACGCCAATTCATCATCCTCCGAAAGTGATGAATTCGAGAACGAGATGGATTTGGGTGATATGGCCCAAATGGCGAAGAAGCTCCAACGCTTCTTCCACAAAGGTAAATTTTCCTCTAATAAACATTTTGAGTCTACTAATGCTACTTCCTCTCTTTGTTATAAGTGTAATAAGCCAGGGCACATCAAGAGGGATTGCCCAATGCTAAACAACAAAGAAAAATGGAAGGCACCAAAGTACCACAAGTCTGACAAGAACAAGAGAGACGAGAAGAAAGGACTCGTAGGTACATTATATGACTCAAGTGATGACTCATCAAGCGATTCCGATGATGAGAAGGGTGAGAGCGCCCACATGTGTTTCATGGCACTTAAAGACCCACTCTCGGATGAGAGTGACTCCGACACGGATGACACCGATGTAACAATGGATGAACTTCGTATAGCTAATGAAGAACTATTTGCTAAATACCAATCTTTAATGTTTAGATACACTAGCTTAAAGAAATCAAATGTTAGCAAGTCATCCATTCCATGCATTATCAACAATGACACCATTGTTGATACTTTAACTCTTGAGAAAGCAAACTTAGCTTCTCAAAATGTCACATTGAGAGATAAGGTGAATTCCCTCAAATCTCAACTAGATCAAACACATCCCAAGGATAATAGTGATCTAGCTACACGTCACACACAATTGGGTGTAGAGAATGATTCTCTTAAAACCTAAGTGCACGAGCTCAAAGCACGGGTGTCCACTTTGGATACCAACATTTCTTCTTTAAAGGAGAAATATGAGCTCATATCCTCCCGTATTGTGAGATTCAATAAGGGAAAAGGACAATTGGATGATTTGCTTGCAAACCAATTTTCGGCCACACATCGTGTTGGCCTTGGGTTTGTAAAAGCAAATGCTTCTAATGCTCGCACCTCCTATAGTGGTGTCACTGTAGATTTTGTGAGGCCTTCCTCCGATGCATCCACAATTGGTGTCAAAGACACTATAGGTAGCAATCCTACCAAGAATGTCACCACATCACCTTCTCTTCCTTTTGGCAAGAAACCCACTAAGGGTGGAAACCAAAAGCAAGGCCATGCTTTTATGTACACTAACACTCATCCACGTAGGAAACATCCTACTTCACAAGTGGATAATCATGACACATTTTATGCTCCGCACCCACGGACACGTACTCAATCACACATGAGAAATACTCATGTACGTGCTCCTACACACCCGTATGCTCATCCTCCACGTGTCATGCATGATCCTTATGCTACATATAATATGCATGTTCCCAAGCATACATATCATTCTAGAATGTACAATGCATATCCTCCACCACATATCTATGCTAGAAATCATGTTCCTAAGAAGCATGCACCACATAGAAAACCAACACATATGCATGCAACTAGGAATAGGGCTCCCAAGATGTTTATGTTGGGAGCCCTATTCCTAGTCTAAATCTTAGGAATGCTTATGTTGATTCCTACTTTCATGATGTTATTAGAAATAGTAACTATGTTGGGAAGCGGAAGTCCACTTGGACTTGGCTTCCAAAGGGCTAATCCCCTTGGACCCAACAAACATTGGGTACCATAAGCTTATGGTATATTATATAGGTACCCAAGAGAAAGAAGAAGAGTAATAAATGCCTTATTAGCTCTAAAGGGAAAGGATGGATTCTTGATAGCGGTTGCTCCAAACACATGACGAGAGATCCCTCTTTGCTCTCCGAAGTGATTAGCATCAAAGATGGTGCAACGGCCACTTTTGGAGGTAATCAAAAGGGAACCATCATTGGAGTAGGTATCGTTGGTAATCCTTCCAAACCTCTAATTACTAATGTTTATCTTGTTAGTGGTTTATGTCACAATCTCATTTCCTTTAGTCAACTTTATGACAAAGGTTACAAGGTTAACTTTGGAGAAGGATTGTGTACTATTGTTGATTGTGATTCAAATGTTTTATTTTCCGGTATTAGGCGTAAAAATATTTATTATTTGAGCTTGCCTAAAACCGTAGAACATTTCTTAGTTACTAACACAAGTGAACAACTATTATGGCATCGCCATTTTGGTCATGTTCACTTTAAGCACTTATATAAGTTAGCTAAGCATGATCTAGTCAAAGGTTTTCCTAAGATTGTTTTTAATAAGAAAAACTTTTGTGATTCATGTCAAAGAGGTAAACTAAGTAAATCTTCATTTAAGCTTAAAGAAGGGATTACTTCTAAGAGGCCCCTAGAACTTCTACATCTAGATTTATTTGGGCCAACTAGAACCGCTTCTTTAGGTAATGCTCATTATGGACTAGTTGTCGTTGACGACTTTTCTAGATTTACTTGGGTTTCATTCTTAACTCATAAGAATGAAGCTCATGAAGAGTTTACCAAATTTGCAAAGAAGATTCAGAATCTTTTAGGATCCACCATTATCACTATTCGTAGTGATCATGGAGGAAAATTTGAGAATGAGTCTTTTACTAAGTTTTGTGATGACTCCGGGATAACTCATAATTTTTCCTTTCCTCGTGCTCCACCACAAAATGGTGTTGTAGAAAGAAAGAATATGATTCTTATTGAGTGTGCTCGCACTATTCTCCATGATAGTCATTTAGGACTACAATTTTGGGCAGAAGCGGTGCACACGGCATGTTATGTGCTCAATAGGATTCTAGTGAGACCCCGAACAAACAAAACTTGTTTTGAGTTGTTTTATGATAAAAAGCCTCAAGTGAAATATTTTCGTGTTTTTGGTTCGAAATGTTTTATAAAGAACACCTTTAGTAATTTAGACAAATTTGAGCCAAGATCCGATGAAGGAATTTTTGTTGGATATTCCACACGTAGCAAAGCCTACCGGATATACAACAAAACTTCTTCAACGATTGAGGAATCACTTCACGTATCGTTTTATGAAGATTTTGATTTTCCTCATGTTGATGATGATAATGTAGATATTCTTTGTGACTCTCTTAATAATGTCAAGATTAATGATAATATTGTTGAGACTAACACTTCTAACGAAGTTGTCAAAGTTGTTCCTAGTGATCCAGGTTTACCCAAAGCTTACCCGACCGTTCGCAACCATCCCCATAACCAAATTATTGGAGATATTGGTGTGGGTGTTCGAAAGAGATCAAGAATTGAATAATTCTCTCATTGCGCATTTGTCTCTACCATTGAGCCAAAGAACATCCAAGAAGCTTGTGAGGATAGCTCTTGGATAGTGGCAATGGAAGAAGAACTAGCGCAATTCGAGAGAAACGAAGTTTGGGAACTTGTACCTCTTCCAAGTGGTCACCAAGTTATTGGGACCAAATGGATCTTCAAGAACAAGACGGATGAAAACGAGGTAATCACACGGAACAAAGCAAGGTTAGTTGCGCAAGGCTACCGGCAAGAGGAAGGTATTGATTTCGAAGAATCTTTTGCCCCCGTAGCTAGATTAGAAGCTATTAGGTTGCTTTTATCTTTTGCATCCCATAAGAATTTTAAATTATTTCAAATGGATGTTAAAAGTGCATTTTTAAATGGGTTTGTCAATGAAGAAGTCTATGTTTCTTAACCTCCCGGTTTTATTCATGAAAAATTTCCAAACCATGTTTTCAAACTTAAGAAAGCGTTGTATGGATTGAGACAAGCTCCTAGAGCTTGGTATGATCGTCTTAAGACCTTTCTTTTGAATTTAGGTTTTAAAATGGGAGAAGTTGATTCTACGCTCTTTATTAAAGATTATGAGAATGAAATTCTTTTGATTCAAGTTTATGTAGACGATATTATTTTCGGTTCTACTAACTTTAATCTTTGTCAAGAATTTTCCAAGTCTATGAAGGATGAGTTTGAGATGAGCCACATGGGAGAGCTCACCTACTTCCTTGGATTGCAAATTCAACAAATGGAGAATGGCACGTTCATACATCAGACAAAGTACACAGGGGAGCTTATTAAGCGATTCGGAATGGAATCGTCTTCGTGCAAAAGGACTCCCATGAGTACTACTACTCATCTTCACAAGGATGAAAGCGGAAAAGATGTAGACGTTCGTCTATATCGAGGTATGATCGGTAGCTTACTTTACTTAACCGCTAGTAGGCCCGATATCATGTTTTCTGTATGTCTTTGTGCTATATATCAAGCAAGACCTAATGAGTCACACTTGATTGCGGTTAAACGAATATTTTGTTATCTCAATCAATCCCTAGATTATGGGTTACTCTACCCTAAGTCTAGCACATATGAGTTAATCTCATATAGTGATGCCGACTTTTCCGGATGCAAGTCCGACAGGAAAAGTACTAGTGGCACATGCCATTTCTTAGGAAATTCCTTAGTTTCTTGGTTTTCTAAGAAACAGAATTCGGTGTCATTGTCCACGACTGAAGCGGAATATATTGCCGTGGGTCTTGCATGTGCACAAGTTCTTTGGATAAGACACACTCTTAGTGACTATGGTGTCAATTGTGATACTTGTCCTATCATGGTTGATAATCAAAGTGCTATTTGTCTTTCCAAGAATCCGGTACACCACTCCCGTACCAAACACATAGACGTGAGACACCATTTTATAAATGATCATGTAGCTAAGAAGGACATCATCTTAGAGTACATTGAAACCCAAAAACAAATTACCGATATCTTCACTAAACCTCTTAAAAAAGATTCATTTATGAGGTTGCGTGGAGAATTGGGAATTATGGGTGAATCTGAAATCTAGAAGCTCAATTTTCATGCTATAACTCCTTATTGAGCTTATATCTTTTTGATTGTCTTTCTTCATGTGCTTTATTGTTTTATGAGATTAAGAAAGGCAATTGTGACTTATTTGATTTCATGAGTTTTGAAATTGATTGGAGTAATTTGTGTTTCAATGGATTTATTGTTTTAATAATGATTTTACGATATATTTGTGATTAGAGTTAGGTCCTAGGGTGAGTGTTCTTATTCTCTGGAATTCTATCTCACTGTGCTCTTTTGGACCAGGACAGACGACCGTCTTTCCTTCGACAGTCGACTGCCCTATTCTATTTCCTCTGTCTGAGAATTTGTATCTTTCGCACAGCCGACTGATGACTGTTTTACAGTCGACTGTTAACTTAACAGGTGACTGCATTTTAGTCATCAGGCAACTGTACTCTCTGTCGAATTTTTACAGTGCTATCTATTCTTTTTGTGAACTGTATTAATTCTCAGCCAGCCGACTGTTGAGTATATATCAGTCGACTGTCCAGTGGACAGGTGACTGCATGTTACTTGACAGTCGACTGCCCTTCTCTCTGAGCTTTATTTTTTGTCACTTCATCCAGTCGACTGACTTTTGTTCACCAGTCGACTGTCTTATGCTGTGTCGGTTCAAGTGATTTGATCCAAGCCGTCGATTCCTTGATCCAACGGCTTAGATTCATTCCCCCAATTTTATATTCATGTCTACGCGATCACTTACCTTCGTCGACTCTCTCTCCTCCGCTTCGACTGTTCACGTTCCAGCTCGTTTTCTTCTCCAAAAACGGTCGATCGTGTTTCCAAAACTGTCGAACTACTCCTATCTGTCGTCGTCGCTCACGTTCCTGTCGTTGCCATCGATCTCCTTCTCCGCGATCGTCATTGCTTCCACAGTTGGTTTGCTTTCTCTCTCTTGATCTTCGTTGTTTCCTTTCGTTGCTTTAAGTTTCTCCTTCTCTTGTTTCCATGGCTCTTAAAACTAAGGGAAAAGAGAAGATCGATGTCCCTAAACGTTCTAGGGCACCTAGGAAACTCATTGCCAAGAGAAAGAAACCCTATAAAGCCCGAACCAAGTATGCCCTATCACCCGTGTGTTCGTCTTCACCGGGTTACTCTGCTTCTTCTAGCGATGCTCAGCCTTTGATTCATCGTCAGCGCAAGCCTACTGGTGTTCACATCAGTGAGCCTGTTGCTGAGAACCCTCATGTGTCTCCTTCTATATCCAGTTCGTCTGAAGAGACTCCTGTCGTACCCCCTCTGATCCCCTAGATCCCGTTTGCTGAGACGATCTTTGTCTGTCAAAGTTTCACTCTCTCCTAGGGATCAACCTACTTAGGGAGCGATACATTTCTTTCCCCGCCTTCACTACTGAGAGACTATCTGACATTCTTTCCGCTACTCACCTGGCCGATCTTTTTCGCTTCTCTTAGAGCGAATCCCCCAGAGCATATCCATTTCTGGTGAAGCTCTTCTATGTGAACCGTGTTCGCGGTGAGTATTCGTCTACAGGGATTCTAGATACTGTCGTTCAGGGAACCCACTTTCAGATCACTCCCTCTCTCTTAGGGACTATTCTTAGGATTCCTTCTGTCGGTTCCCTTCCCACTGATATCTGTATCTCTGAGATTGATGATCTTGACCAGTCTGTTCTTCGGGATATGTTTCGAGAGGTACCTTTAGCTCTTGATTCGGGTGTCAGATCATCTATGTTCTCTGCACGAGGTTGGGCTATTCACCTAGTGGTGAAGTCCAACATCCTGCCGAGATATGGATCGTCTGACCAGTCGTCTCAGGATATTCTAAAGTGTATGTATGCTATTTTCTCTGGCATGCCCGTGAACTGGGCCGGTGTCCTCCTTGATAGGATGGACAAGGTTGAGTTCACGTCCTCCTCGTCTCACATCCCTTACGGTGGTCTTTTGACTCTTGTCTTCCGTCACTTTGGTATTGACTTGACTCGTTACGAGCCCATGCCGTTTGGTCCTCTCCTCGACGCTTCTGCAAAGTAGATATATTCTTCGGCTCTGCAGACTGCCTCGAAGAAGAGGAAGTCTACTTCAGCTCCATCCTCATCCACTGTGCCTCCAGATGATTTGCCTTCTTCATCTGCTCCACCATCTATGGATACTCTTTTGGCGATGGTCTCTGGTATCTACAGATTGCTGTCTCTCTCTTTCCTCCATCAGGGAATTCCCTTCCCTGAGGATTTGAGACAGTTTGTTCCCCAGCTTCCTGTACCTCCTCTGCCTACTGGTGTCGTTGAGCCTCCTGGTGTTGCTTCTACACAGAATGTTGCTGTTGCTGCCTCTGTTGATCCTTCTGACCCTTCTCCAGAGGATACTCCTGCTGCTACAGTGCCTGCTTCCTTGTCTGCAGCCCCTGGAGACGCTCACCCTTAGATCGATGTTTGAGTGATGATATTTTGAGTGATTCTGATATATGTTTTGTCTTTGTATGATGGATGATGCTGTCTGTGACTCTTTTATATATGTATGGTGATATACTTTGCTGGCGTCATGATGCTGTATTTTCTTTGATCATGATGTATTTTTGTTTGGATGGCTATGTAGATGACCATCCGTTGATGTACTCAGTCTACATATCTATATATATGATGCTGCACCCTCTCTTGTGTCACACTATGCTATATTATTTAACTTCTGTGTGATGTATGATATGTTGTCTCCATGTATGCTTCACTCTCCCTGATGTGCTTTTGAGACAATATATGGATTTGATTTTGGTTAATTCATGCTCTTTCGTTGATGTGATTAATTTGTGAAAATTATTTTCATTTCGTATATCTAAAATGTTGATATTGGATTTCAATTCCATTACTCACATGTGTATATAACGAGATTTTATGAGTTTTTTATTCGATATATCTTTATACTCCTTGATTGTTGCTAGTTCGTATTTAGCACTATTATTGTTATTGTTATTTGCTCCCACCTTTTGGATAATGCCATAGGGGGAGAGAAATAAACATACAAGATTCATAATGGATGTGTTACGTATGTGCTAACGCTTGAATCTAAGATTTTCTTTGCCTTAGATTCAGGGGGAGTAAGATTATAATAAATAGGGATTTAATTTCCTAGATTTCTTGATTTGAATTAATTCATATCTCACTCATTTGCTTCAATTGCTATGCAGATGCTCTAATATTTGTTGACTAACTTGATTGGCATCTATGTAGGGGGGAGTAAGTTTTCTTACGCAAAATTATTTATCTTTTTGTTTATGTTTGTTTGTCATCATCAAAAAGGGGGAGAATGTTGAGCATTGGACTTCTCCCTACTTGGTGTTAATGATGAGCAAACATAAATACTTGTGACTAATCCCCTATTTTGCAGTTAATCCATTGCCTAAACTTAGTATGAAGATCAACTAGCAATGGATGACTCACAAACGTCATTGAAGGCAAATGATATGAATTGGATGATCGTAGATTGATGATTGAAGCTCCGTAAAGACTTCAAGCTCATACGATGGAAAGAAGAGATTATTCGTCAATATAATTTCTCTTTTATCTCTTCTACTATGTAGCTTAGAAGTAGAACTTTGATGGAGCACTCACACACATCTACATTCTGTCATAGGACATCTTTAGACCTTTGTCCTTTGATTCCAATTCAATTCTATTTTGTTTGTGCTAGGATTGTTTATAACAGCCGACTGCTTAACAGTTTACAGTCGCCTGTCTCAAAAACAGTCGACTGTGTTTTGTTCTACAGTCGCCTGTTATGCACAGACTATTACAATGTAGTTTTGGGCCTTCTCTGTTTATTTCGCACAGGCTACTGATGAACAATTCACAGGCGCATGTCCTAGTGACAGTTGATTGTGTGTTGTAAATCAGTCGCCTGTCTCTCCATGCCCAAACTCTGTTTGATCTGATTTTTACGGCCAGTCGACTTATGCTATATATACAGTTGACTGTTTATTAGATCAGTCGACTGTCGATGCTGCAACAGTCGCCTGTCTATAAGTCATTTCTTTGACTCAGCTCTCTAGAAATTTCTCTTGACTTTGACAGTTGTTTAAGGATATACAGTCGCCTGTTCTGATTAACAGTCGACTGTGTTCCTTGCATCAGTCGTCTGTCCTGTATCTTGTGATATTTCCAGTATTTGTCTAACTTACTCTTCTCTCGGCCAGTCGCCTGTCGAAGAAGTTACAATCGCCTGTTGGTTTAACAGACGACTGTCTTTGCTTCATCAGTCGACTGTCCACGTGGTAAGTTACCGTTATGAATTCTCACCTACCCTTGCTGACTGTGCAACAGTCGACTGTGGATTGTTCAACAGTCGACTGTCGCGAGTTCAGATTATATCTGTTGAGATTTTTCTCACGGATTTCGATTGGGTTTTTGCCTAAACTGTTTTGTGGATTTGAGAAAGCTATAAATAGAGCTTCTACTATTTCATTGGAAGGTTACTCATTCATTACAAAATCCTTCAAGCTTTCATTTCCAAAGATCAAAGCTCTCAAATCCAAAGCCCTAAGTATTTCCAAATCTTGTTCTCTTGATCTCCAACCTAGAACCAAAGATTGATCTTCTAGGCATTTGGTGCAGTCAAGAGAAAGGGCTTTCTCCTCTCTTCTAAGAGAGTTGTTCAACACACATCACACTTCTCCTTCAAGTTCTACTTCAAGGCATAGGTGATTGTAAGTGTTGCTTTCATATTTCATAACTTTCGTTATTTGAATTGTGCTCTCGGTTGTGAGAGTGATTTTTGCTTGCTCCCTCGTTGTGGGAGTCAAGGACATCGATTGTATTCGATTGTACTTGTAGGGTTGCTACAAGTGGGCTATAAGGAAACCTCAAGTTAGGGTTCTAACTTGAGTATCCGGTGGTATCCGGGTGGTAGGGACGTAGGATTAACGGGAACAAGTCGGGAGTTGACTTGGGTAATCCGAACCCTTGAAACATATCTGCGTTTGCGTGTGTTTCTCTTTGGGTCGTTTTTCGATTCTGCACTATTTGTTGGATTGCATTTTATTTGGCGTAAATTCCTTTTAAATTTGCATAAACACTATTCAACCCCCCTTCTAGTGTTTTCCCCATAGACAGGGTCATTACAGTATCTAGCCAATCCAAGGAAACTCCTGATGTCCATCGCCGATCGAGGTGTAGGCCATTCATTGACTGCTCTGACCTTTTCTGGATCCACTGAGATGCCAGCTCCTGAAACTACATGCCCAAGAAATGCAACTCTGTCCAGCCAGAATTCGCATTTGCTATACTTGGCATATAGTTGGGTAGATCGTGGACAGAGTTCTGCATTATATGCTGACTACATTCCCATATATTTCTGGATCCACGGAGCGTCTCCAATACCATCTTCAAGAGCTCTGCATGCTCCTCCTCGCTCCTCGAGTACACCAGGATACCATCTATGAAGATCACCACGAAATTGTCGAGGAAGTCGTAAAAGATGAGGTTCATGAGATTCATGAACACAGCAGGAGCGTTGGTTACACCGAACGGCATGACAACAAACTCATAATGCCCGTACTTAGTCTGAAAGGTTGTCTTGGACATATATTCCTTCTTGACCTTCACTTGATGGTATCCGCTCCAGAGGTCCAACTTTGAAAATACTCTCGATCCACCAAGCTGATCGAAGATATCATCAATACAGGGCAGCGGGTACTTGTTCTTCACTGTTATCTGATTCAGCCCCTGATAATCAATGCACATCCTTCTCGATCCATCCTTCTTCTTCACCAGCAAGACGGGTGCTCCCCAGGGAGAAACACTAGGATGAATGAAACCCTTTTGCATTAGCTCATCCAACTGCTTCCTCAGCTCTTCTAACTCTGCAGGGGCCATACGGTACGGTGCCTTGGAAATTGGTTAAGCTCCTGGCATAAGATCGATGCTGAACTCCAATGCTTGGTCCGACGGCAATCCAGAAATGTCTTCAGGAAAGACGTCTTCAAAATCTCTCACTACTGCAGGCTTCTCTGGCTCAGCTATCATGGATGCAATAGTCAATCTGTACGGCTGGACTCGGAACTTGACAGGTCCAAACGAACGACCTCCACTGACAAACTCGAACACCAGGTGATTAGGAATCTCAACTACCACCTTTTTCCTGTGACAGTCGATCGTGGCATAGAAAGCTCCTAACCAATTAATGACGAGAGCAGCATCAAAGTTGGGTAGATCGTGGACAATGAAGTCAGCATATAATTTGTGTCCACTAATCACCAACGGACAGGGTCTACATCCCAGAGCAACTTTCACTATACCATTCCCAGTGGTGATATTCCAACACTTGGGGAGAGTGAAGGTGGGAATCGAATGTTCACATACAAACTTCCAGGATATTGTGCATATGGAAGCCCACGAATCAAATAGGGTCAGGGTTGGGTGAGAGGAAACTAAGATGACACCTAAGATATAATATAACTAAGTTAAGCATGGTGATCTAATCAAGCATGAATGTATAAAACCAAAGACTAGGTCTAGAAGTTACCTGCGATCACGTCATCCTCAGCTTCAGCCTCAACGGTTGTCATAGTGAAAGCTCGACGCTTCGGCCGATTGGCCTACTGAAATGCCCGATTCTATGGCACCAGAGGTGGTCCACGCTGCCCAGGTGTAGGTCCCATTTGGTGAGCAGGTCCAGGAGCTCCCGCTTCCTAAAAATTTGGAGGCGAGACGTGAGAAGGTCCGCTCAGACTTGAAGCTACAAAGCCGCAAGTCCGATAAGCGTCAATCAACTTCAAACTGCAGGTCCTTGCAACGCGAAACAAAACAAGATAATAATAATGAAATGAGACAAAACTGCAGGTCCTTGCAGCTCTTCTCTTAGGTCTGAAATTGCTTGTAAAATGGACCTTCAACCTTGCCTCAAACGTATCAAGTTTGTATTTATAGAGGCAAGGAAAATCGTGTTGGAAAAGTTACCAACGGCTCTTTTCTGAACCCAACTAGTCGGTCAAAGAACAACCACCGACCGACTAGTTCATCAACTAGTCGGTCGGTCAATCAACGTGGACCGACTAATGGAAGAACAGCCAAAAGTCGAAGTTCCAGGCAAAGACAACTAGTCGGTCTAAGAAGACTTGCCGACCGACTAGTTTCACAACTAGTCGGTCGGTGAATGATCTTTGACCGACTAACGTCGAAATAGAATAGGTTGACTTCAAGATGAATTAGTCGGTTTAAGAACAAATGCTGACCGACTAGTTTCTCAACTAGTCGGTCGACAAACGTTCTTTGACCGACTAACTCGAAACAGTAACTCAAGCTGTACAGAGGCAAGCTCAACTAGTCGGTCCAAGAAGGATTCCTAACCGACTAGATCGTCATCTAGTCGGTCGGTGACTCTTCTTTGACCGACTAATTGATCAACCTGGGATGAGCTGAATTTAGCAAGGCATCTAGTCGGTTCATGTAGAGTTGCTGACCGACTAGATCATCATCTAGTCGGTTGGTGACTCTTCTTGAACCAACTAACATGCACTCGAAGCCGAGGGAAGAAGCGATAGGCTTCGGGAAAGTTTCTAATGGCTTCTATGATAATCCTAGCTCTAAGATATGAGCGAAATGAAGATTATAAAGTAAGTCCTACTCAAGGCTTAACATTCTAATCTATGCAGCTAGAGGACTATAAATTAAACCTTACGAGCTGTCTTCAAAGCTTCAATCTTCATTCTTGACTTCAATAAAACTCCTTGAGCTTCAACGAAGCTCCAGGCACACGATCACGCGTATTGAGAAGTCTTGAGGCGTCGCTTTTGATGTTCGTATTCTTTTGGCGACGATCTCCATAACTGCGCTCACAAATAAGTTAGTATACATTATTTATGTTTGCTCATCATCCAAAACCAAATCCGGGGAATCAATACACAACATTCTCCCCCTTTTTGGTGATGACAAACCAATATAAATAATAACAATAATAATGATTCAATTGAAATTTACTTACTCCCCCTGCATTGATGACACGTTAGTTCCATATTCAATAATGTTCTTATGCATCAAGCAGCGAGGGAAATATAAAATATGAATCCTACTATTGCACATATAGGATCAAAATCCATTTTATATCTTCACTCCCCCTGAATCTAACCCATCAAATTAGATTCATGGTAAATTCCTTTGAATTATTAAATAGCACATTGTCATTATTATATCTCTCCCCCTTTGGCATTAGCAAAAAGAGCGGGAGGAGACAAAACCAATGGCTAAAAAATAACGCATGGGAGTCGAAGAATACGACCAAGGTCCAAAATAACAACAATGCAAAATATCAAATGCAAAATACCGAATAAAAGCAAAGCATGTCAAGGAGACCAAAGTCGAAAATCGGAAACCGAAATCATCAAACCATAGGCGAAATACGAAACACGAAATCATCTAGCCATAGGCGAAACTCGAAAACCGAAATCATAAAATCATCGACGAAAATCGGAAAACGAAATCACCAAACCATAGGCGAAAATCGAAATACGAAATCATCAAGCCATAGGCGAAAAACGAAATCCAAAATCATCAAACAACTCAAATCGATTTCACTTATTGAGTTTTGGAACATACTCTCCAAAATCAATAGAATACATGGAAAACAATTCTATGTTTCCATAGAAAGAATTCTATTAAATCCATAAAATCGTCGAACGACGA
Source organism: Scilla litardierei (assembly GCA_030789695.1). Taxonomy (NCBI): domain Eukaryota; kingdom Viridiplantae; phylum Streptophyta; class Magnoliopsida; order Asparagales; family Asparagaceae; genus Scilla; species Scilla litardierei. The sequence goes on from CM061142.1 coordinate 132,087,784, forward strand.
AATCAACATCAGAGACAAAAATAATTCGATGTGCATACCAAATGTAGCATGCAAGAATGTTATGCCAAAAATAGATAGAACATCATATAACAATGGCATACACTAATCTAGCATACCAAATGAAGCAAAGTGATACCAATCGTAATATATTCTACCAATGGATACCAATATGAATCAAAAGTATGAACATACTTACAACATTAAGCTCCCCCTACTTTGGTGCATCACTCAAGCACCAACAACTCCAATCGAACGAAAATCCTTGCAAATCACGGAGTTGGTAGGGTTGGTATCTCATGGTGGATTTAACCTAGAGAATATCATTTTGGTATCCAAAAATCCTTTTGGATCCTATGGGTTAGGCAATAAATTTAGCTAACTAAATTCAAATTAAATGTAACCCATACATACCACAATTGCTTTGGTACCCATAAAAATGAAATTAAACTTATGGTACCAAGCAATGAAGGGTCAAAGGAAACTAACCCTTCGGAAGCCAAGTCCAAGAGGAACTTGATTTCCCAACATAATCATCATTCAAAATAACATCATTAATAAAAGATTGCACATACAAATTCTTATTATGCATGCTTGTGTTCTTCGGACCCCAAATAGTGTATGTCTTGGGAGTCCTAATCCTATTGGGAACATGCATACGTTGTTGATTTCTATGTGATGCACGTCGTGGGTAAGCATATGGCATGCGATGCAATGGTGCATGACGTTAATTATTCATATGAGAATGAGGATGAACATATGAATGTGGAGGAACACGTGCATGAGTGTGTCTCACATGGTGTGCACGTGCTCGTGGATGCGGAGCATAGAAATCGGCATATGTGCTAACATGTGGGGTAGGATTTGTGTTCCTACGTGGCATGGTATACATGAAAGCGTGACCCTTCTTTGGAGGTCCACCCAAAGTGGGTTTCTTTCCAAATGGGGGCGTGTTCCTAGCGGAAGCACCATTGGTAGAAGAACTACCCATGACGTGTTTACTTCCACTAGTAGAAGCATCGGAAGATGGCCTAACAAAGGTGGCGGACGATTTGGATGAATCTCCCATCTTATACCCCAAACCAATGTGATGATTGGCCGGAGGTAAGTCATTTAGGATATTATCCAACTTGCCCTTATCTTTGTTGAATTCATGAATTCGGCCTAATGTGCTCTCATGCTTCTCGGTGAGAGAATGCAAAGAAGCATCCAAAGTGGACACTTGCGATGCGAGTGCACAAATACGTGATTTGAGATTTTTATTCTCAATACTCAAATTTGAGATTTGAGACGTCAAATCCGCTATCACATGTTCATCCGAATCCTCGATATGAACATGCTCAAGTTGAGACTTGAGATTTTCAATCTCATTTCTCAACCCATCAACAACGGTGTTGTTGTTGACGATGAAAGGCTTAGGCGAGTTTTTAAGACTATCTAATTCATTTTTAGTCTTCATAAACTTAGTAGCCATATTAGAAAACTTATTCCATAGTTGTTCATTGGCTATTCTAAGTTCATCATTGGTTACCTCTTCGCCTTCATCCTCGCTTCCATCCTCGCTTTCATCGGAGGAAGTCTCTTCATCACGATCCTCTTTTCCCATGAAGCACGTGTGTGCATTCTCCACTCTTTCATCGTCCGACTCTCCACTTGAGGAGTAGGAGTCGGTGAAGGTACCTACAAGTCCTTTCTTGTGCTTTCTCGACTTGTCGTGCTTGGATGCCTTCCACTTCCCTTTTTGTTTGTAGAGAGGACAATCCGGCTTGATATGTCCTGGCTTATTACATTTATAACACACTGGAGTAGAAGCATTAGTCGAAATAAATTTTGATTTACGATTCAACTTACCTTGTCGGAAGAATCGGATGAACTTCTTTGCCATATTGGCCAAAGCTTCCATGTCCAACTCATCGTCCGCTTCTTCTTCCGAATCTTCATCATCGGTAGATGGAGCGGCCTTGAATGCAATCGCCTTTTTCTTTGGCTCGTCTTGCTTCAAGTACGCCTTCATCTTTTCCCTCATCTGGATCTTACTATCCTTGCGTACCTCATAAGACAATAAGGTACACATTAGTTGTACGACGGTATATTTATTCATGTCATTACCTTCCTCGATGGCGAAGGTATGCTTTTCCCAACATGATGGAAGACCGTCGATAATCTTTGAGCATTTCTCCTTTTGGGTGTAGGTTTTCCCAAGAGCTTCCAAGTCGTTGGATATATCCACGAAGCGAGCATAGTACTCCTTCATGGTTTCACCCTGCTCCATATGAAACAACTCAAATTCTTTGTTAGCAACGACGAGTTTAGAGTCTTTTACCGTACTCGATCCTTCGTGCAAAATGAGGAGTTGGTTCCATATTTGATATGCACTCTTACATGTGCATATCTTGTTGAAGTCCTCGGGCTCCAACGCACAATTCAAGGCATTCATTGCCTTGGCATTGGCTACTTCTGCGGCGACCTCCGTGGGAGTCCACTTCGCGAAATCTTCTTCGGGTGGCTCGACATACTCCGTCATGGTGGCTCTCCATAGTGAAGCGCTCCGGAGGAAAATTTGCATCCGGCATTTCCAGTACCCGTAGTTGGTACCGTTGAAGTGTGGAGGCCTGCCGGAGGATAGTCCTTCCATAACTGAAGAAGCTCCATCGCGGTTCTTGAAGATGTTGTAGTCGTTGTTCGTCATAGCTCTCAACTTTGGCTATGTGTAGCTTTGAACTTGGCTCTGATACCAATTGTAGTGCCCTGTGGTAGCTACTGCATACATACTAGAGGGGGGGTGAATAGTACTTAAAATAATCAAGATAGTTATTCCTAATTATTGTGCGAGAAACAAACGACAATGCGGAATTAAACAACTATCAACAAGAATAAAAACAAACGCAAACAAACAATATTACTGGGTTCGGATCCACCCAAGTCTCCCCGACTTGTTCCCGGTGATCCTACGTCCCAACCACCCGGATCCCCTCCGGATACTTGAGTTAGCAACCCTAACTCAAGATTTCCACTATGAAATACTTGTGAAAGACCTTCACAAGTCAAATCATACACAAAGTAATTTGTGACTCCCACAACCCGGGATCACAACCACACTCTCACAACCGAGAGTGAAACTTACAATTCAAATATGAAATGAAATAAACTCTTACCTTACAAAATCCTATGCCTTGAGTATACTGACCAAATTAGGGCAATGATGGATTTTGTGAAAGAGGATGTCACCAAACCCTAGCTTCAAGAAGATGACCAGCAATGGAAGCCTAGGGTGGAGTATGGTGACTAAAATCGAGCTCGTGGCTTGAGATGCTCACAATGGAGAGAATCTCTCTTGAGGAAGATGGCTCAAAGAGTGAAGGGTGAGATTCTTGTGAGGGAGAGAGAGCTTTGAATTAGCTTGGGAGAGCTCTTCTCTTAGGTCTGAAATTGCTTGTAAAATGGACCTTCAACCTTGCCTCAAACGTATCAAGTTTGTATTTATAGAGGCAAGGAAAATCGTGTTGGAAAAGTTCCCAACGGCTCTTTTCTGAACCCAACTAGTCGGTCAAAGAACAACCACCGACCGACTAGTTCATCAACTAGTCGGTCGGTCAATCAACGTGGACCGACTAATGGAAGAACAGCCAAAAGTCGAAGTTCCAGGCAAAGACAACTAGTCGGTCTAAGAAGACTTGCCGACCGACTAGTTTCACAACTAGTCGGTCGGTGAATGATCTTTGACCGACTAACGTCGAAATAGAATAGGTTGACTTCAAGATGAATTAGTCGGTTTAAGAACAAATGCTGACCGACTAGTTTCTCAACTAGTCGGTCGACAAACGTTCTTTGACCGACTAACTCGAAACAGTAACTCAGGCTGTACAGAGGCAAGCTCAACTAGTCGGTCCAAGAAGGATTCCTAACCGACTAGATCGTCATCTAGTCGGTCGGTGACTCTTCTTTGACCGACTAATTGATCAACCTGGGATGAGCTGAATTTAGCAAGGCATCTAGTCGGTTCATGTAGAGTTGCTGACCGACTAGATCGTCATCTAGTCGGTTGGTGACTCTTCTTGAACCAACTAACATGCACTCGAAGCCGAGGGAAGAAGCGATAGGCTTCGGGAAAGTTTCTAATGACTTCTATGATAATCCTAGCTCTAAGATATGAGCGAAATGAAGATTATAAAGTAAGTCCTACTCAAGGCTTAACATTCTAATCTATGAAGCTAGAGGACTATAAATTAAACCTTACGAGCCGTCTTCAAAGCTTCAATCTTCATTCTTGACTTCAATAAAACTCCTTGAGCTTCAACGAAGCTCCAGGCACACGATCACACGTATTGAGAAGTCTTGAGGCGTCGCTTTTGATGTTTGTATTCTTTTGGCGACGATCTCCATAACTGCGCTCACAAATAAGTTAGTATACATTATTTATGTTTGCTCATCATCCAAAACCAAATCCGGGGAATCAATACACAACAAGTGCCTCCAAATCTTCAGCGCAAACACGACAGCAGCCAACTCCAAATCGTGCGTCAGGTAATTCTTCTCATGAGCCTTAAGCTGACGAGAAGCATACGCAACCACATGCCCATGCTGATGCAAGACACAACCGAGACCCTTGCCAGAAGCATCGCAAAAGATCTCGAATCCTCCACTCCGATCAGGCACAGCAAGAATAGGGGCAGACGTCAGCTTCTCCTTCAGAACACCAAAAGCTTCCTCACAGTCATCAGACCAAATAAAAGATACATCCTTCTGTGTCAATCTGGTCATCGGCTCAGTAATACAGGAGAAATCCTTGATGAATCGCCGGTAATAACCTGCAAGTCCAAGGAAACTCCGGATCTCAGACGCTGACTGTAGAACAGGCCACTCCCTGATAGCCTTAATCTTCTCGGGGTCCACCGAAATACCATCTCCAGTCACCACACGCCCTAGAAAAGTAACTCTATCCAGCCAAAACTCGCACTTGGAATACTTAGCATACAACTGATGCTTCCTTAAGATCCCCAATACTGTCCTCAAATGCGACGCATGCTCCTCCTCTGACTTAGAATAGATCAGAATGTCGTCAATGAAGATAACAACAAACTTATCTAAAAAGTCATAGAAGATCAGATTCATCAGATTCATAAAAACCGCGGGTGCGTTGGTCACACCAAAAGGCATAACCACGAACTCGTAGTGTCCATATTTCGTCCTGAATGCTGTCTTCGGAACTTCCTCCTTCCTCACCTTCAGCTGGTGATAACCACTCCTCAGATCCAGCTTAAAGAATACCCTCGATCCTCCCAGCTGATCAAAAATGTCATCGATGCGAGGCAAAGGATATCGATTCTTGACGGTCACCGCATTCAACTCCCGGTAGTCCACACACATGCGTCGTGAACCGTCCTTCTTCTTTACCAGCAAGACCGGTGCTCCCCACGGAGACACACTAGGATTAATGTAACCCTTTAGAAGAAGTTCATCCAGCTGCTTCCGCAATTCCTCCAATTCTGCTGGTGCCATGCGATACGGCGCTTTCGAAATAGGCTGCGCTCCAGGAATGAGATCGATCGAAAACTCGAGAGCTCGATCGGGTGGCAATCCAGACATCTCCTCAGGGAAGACGTCGTCGAAGTCACGCACTACCGTAGGCCGACACTGCTCCATCTGCATAGCAACAATCTCCACCGGTCTGGCCCGAAATCTGACCGGACCAAGCGAACTACTACCACGGCTGAACTCGAACACCGGATGTCCAGGGATCTCGAACACCACCTTCTTCCTCCAACAATCGATCGTGGCATAGAAACTCCCAAGCCAGTCCATCCCGAGGACGTCATCATAGTTGATGATGTCGTGGACAATAAAATCTGCGTAGAGCTCATGTCCATAGACCACCAAAGGGCAAGAATTGCACCCACGATGTACCGTGACCACGCCATTTCCTGTAACGATGTTCCAACTCTTGGGAAGAGGGGAATTCGACAAGGAATGCTTCTTCACGAAGCTCCGGGAACGGATGCACATCGATGCACCTGAGTCGAAGAGGACTCGTGCAGGAAATGTGCAAACCAAAATCACACCTAACAGACAGTCTAACAATCAAGTTCTATTCTAGCAAACAAACATATGTAAGCAACCAGACATAACTAATAACTAAAACTAACTACGAAAAGAAACAGCTAGATTGAGGGTTACCTGCGATAACCTCATCCACCGCCTCGGTCTCAACAGCAGTCATTAGGAACGCCTGCCGCCTTGGCTAAACAGCCTGCTGAAAAGCCTGCCTCTGCGGAACGAGAGGCACTCCACGTCCAGCAGGTACAAGCGCCCTTTACTGCAACGGCTGAGCTGCAACAGGTCCCTTCCACGACTGCTTGGACTTCGGGCAGTCCTTCATGGCATGCGGAGGATCACCACAAATCAAGCACTGCCCCAACATCTTCTGGCACTGATCCTTGACATGCCCAGTCTTGCCACAGAAATTGCAAGTCTTCAGAGTAGGAGGTCCTCCGGGCCTCTTGAACTACACCGGTTGATTGGGCCCGAACCCTGGTCTCATCACTGCCCTGGCCTGCTCCACAGGCCTCTTCCCAGCTCCAGAAATCTGTCCCCTCTTCTGGTTCATAATCTGCTCATGCCTCTTTGCCGCAATCAAAACCTTCTGATAGGACTCCGTATCAGAAGAAGTCACATAGCTCTGAAGGTCCAAAGAAAGCCCCTGCAGAAACCTCTGGGCCCTCTCATCAGCATCCTGCACCATCTTTGGTGCGAAACGACTCAGCCTGGTGAACTCCTGGTGGTACTGATCCACCGTCAAGCTCCCCTGCTTCAGATCAATGAAGCGCTGTGCCATCTCCCTCCTGGCAGCCTTCAGAAAATATTCCTCATCAAATCTGGACTTAAAAGTATCCCAAGATATCGGCTCCTCCAGCAACTCCTCCTCGGTATCCCACCAGTTCCGAGCGTTATCCTTAAGCTGCCTCTTCACCAAGTCAACCCATCCAGCCAGGTCGACCTTCGACATCTTCAAGTTGTCCTCCATGTTCCTGGTCCACTCATCCGCAGCCAGAGGTCCTTCGGTCCCATCAAAGTAAGCGGGACCAAGCTCCCGAAACTGCTTCGCTCCAGGCTCGAAGCGAGGGACATTCTGAATAGGCTGTGCTGCTCGAGCAGGTGGAACATTCCGGGCATTCTGCAGCATCCCCTGCTGCACCTGCATCATCTGATGCATCATCCGCATGATCTCCCCATTGGTGGGCTCCCGATCAGGCTCCTCGACACGAGGGGGCACACCACCACCAGCACGGGTATTCCGTCTCCCAGCCATTTATTAACACAGGAAAAACGAAACAAATTAGACTCTCAGCCTTATGACTCAGTGTTGAAATTATTTATCGGTCATTCTATAATTCTTATCGTTGTTCCGATTAAGTCACAGTTACAGAGTGGAGGACCTGCATGGGCCACCAAAGAAACCTGTCACGCCCCGCTTCCCAAAAATATGGAGGCAAAGCGTGAGAAGGTCCGCTCAGATTTGAGGCTACAAAGCCGTAAGTCCGATAAGCGTCAATTATCACGAAGTAGCAGGTCCCTGTAATGTGACTCGGAAGCAACAATACCAATAATAGAAAAGAGACAAATAATTAAAATTATTCAACTCAGAGTCCAGATATAAATTCAACAACCAGAAATGCCACCAGGCAAACAAAAGAGTCCAAAGAAAAGGCCTAGCATGGCCAACAAAGAATCTAACAACAACGGTGCTACTCACCGACAACAACACAACTAACAAAGAAGGAGCAGCGAGGGAACACTAGGACTGGTCACCGGTGTCCTCGAACTCCACGTCAACGACAGGATCGGGCACGAACTCCATGAACTCGTCACCCTCCACAGCAATCTCTGGCTCAGCAACTAACATGCGTCACCCAAAGAGAAGGGGCACATGTCAGCAAGTCTACAAGACTTGTGCAATGAACTAAAGAAAAGTGGTAACAACCTAGCAGTTCTAGAGTATATTATGACATGGCATTTTATGCAACGAAAACAACATCAGTTTATGTTATGGCATGATTATAGCATGGCAAGTAACATGGCATGGCAAGTAAACAGATACATGACAAGTACAAGAATTGTAAGCATGTCGTGCACAGAGATTCCGCCCTTTGGCTAGAGTGGCTGTACGGGCCAACTCTTACGCTCAAGTGACCGTTTATCCCTACCCCTCCACGTGTGTCGAGCCAGGGCATTACCCCCGAACACGTAATACTCGCTTCTGGATCACGATCCAGGAAGTGTTTTTAACACGTATGGCGTAGGGTTATGCCCGCATAACGGGTGTCTAGCCGATAACACGGAAACACGGATTTGTATAAGGATTTGTAGCGTGTGCTACGATGCAACATGCAACATGATATGTAAAATGGATGCACATGACAATTATTTGAAATGAAATTACGTACCGTTAAAGAAAATTAAACATGACAGGAAAATGTATGACATGGCATGACAAGGGAAATTCTAGCTTCGTTGTCAAGCTAGAATTGAATTTGCGCCTAGACCGCTATCATTTCACGGTCTAGTCTCTTTCACGCTAAAACAAAGTATTGGCCTAAAAACATGGCCTAAATCAAGGTTGGCAAGTTTCACTTGCCTGGCACCGAAGTTGTTGTTCGACGAGAGTCACGAGATCGGTATCCTACGGTAATTGGGTTCGCTGTTATGGCAAAATAGAAAATTAGATTGAGAGTTCTAAACCGGTTTGCATTGGAATCCTATAACGTCTAGTAATCCATTTTTAATTAGGGTTTTCTAATTTACAGTGTGGTTTACGGAGAATTAAAGATAGATCACTAACCGTTTACGAAGTGAAGATCGAGACGTCTACGGATCTGCGGTAGGAGAAGATCTCGCCGGATTCTGGATTGCCGTCGCCAAATCGGATCTAGCAAGGCAACGGAAAGAGCGATCCGGAAGAACTATGGTTGAAAAGAGTTCCTCGCAGCCGAATGCTACAGATCTGGAGGTTGGAGTTCGTCGGGAAAATCTAGAGCAAAATGAGATTTTAGGGTTTTGGGGTCGGTCGGCGGCCAACGGGGGTGGTGCCGATGCAAAAGAAGGTAAGGGGAAGCTCGGAAGGATGAAGGAAGGTAAGAGGATGATTGGGGAAGAAGATGAGCTAAGAAAAGTGAAGGAAGAATAGAAATGGTCGGGGGTTTAAATAAAGAAAAGGTGCGGCGGCTACGACTTAACCTAGGTTTACTGGGCAATTTAGTCGGTCAGAGAAGGGTGGTCGACCGACTAGTTTACAATCTAGTCGGTCGGTCGTCTAACTTAGACCGACTAAAATCAAACAGTGAACAGGGTCGGTACATGGTAGGCAGATTTAGTCGGTCTGCGAAGGCCCATCGACCGACTAGTCTAGGATCTAGTCGGTCGGTGGTCGTTCATAGACCGACTAAGGGTAGAATTAGATGGATATTAAGCACTGAGAGTTAGTCATTCAGAGAAGGAATCCTAACCGACTAGTTTGGGAACTAGTCGGTCGGTAGATGTTCTTTGACCGACTAACCATAAACAGTAACTTCGACGGTACAAAAGGACTCAGAATTAGTCGGTCTGAGTACAAGTCCTGACCGACTAGTTTGGGAACTAGTCGGTCGAAGAATGAGCTTAGACCGACTAAACGTAAACAGTAACTTAGCTGAAATTATTTCGTTGAACTAGTCGGTTCCTGAAGGATGGCCGACCGACTAGACTACAATCTAGTCGGTTGGTTCTCCTTCGTGAACCAACTAAGATGCACCAAAAGTGTCGAATCGAAGCGCAAAGCTTTGGGAAGAGTCATATGGCCTCTAGGATCACTCTAGCTCTATAATTAAGGCGCTATGAAGCTAATCGTAGGAACTTCTATCGAGAAAACACACAAAGAGGGAAACATCCAATATTATTCATATAAAATAGTCATTACAAAAACCGGTCGTTACAGTGATAACAACTTGCAGGGTTCTTGCTTGCTTTCCAGAAAAATAAAAACATTATTAAATTACATGCCACAACCCAGAAGTTCGCACGCAGAAATAAAATTACAAGACAAGGCCTCAGCCGGGCCAAAGAAATACAACAGAGACATACACCAATACAAGATACAAATAGCAAATCCGGAGGGGGACCAACTGTAATGCCCTACCAGCTACTGCACAAGTACTAGAGGGGGGGTGAATAGTACTTTAAAATAATAAGGCGTATAATTCCAAATTAAATTGCACACAACTACCAAATCAATTTGCGGAAGCTTAAATTGAATGACAACAATGAAATTAACACTGCTAACAAACGAAGTTAATGGGTTCGGATCCACCCAAGTCTCCCCGACTTGTTCCCGGTGATCCTACGTCCCAACCACCCGGATCCCCTCCGGATACTTGAGTTAGAAACCCTAACTCAAGATTTCCACTATGAATATCTTGTGAAAAACCTTCACAAGATCAAATCATACAAGCAATGGCAAAGTGAATCCCACAACCCGGGATCACAAACTTCTCTCACAACCGAGAGAGCCAATAAGCAATATAAAGAGTTTATATGAAATAAATACTCTTACCACAAAATCCTATACCTTGAGTTTTTCTTACCCAATAGGTGGAATGAAGGATTTGAGGAAGATGAAGTCACCAAGCCCTAGCACCAAGGAAATGAGCAGCAATGGGTGCCTAGGGAAGAGTTGGAGACTTGGATCAAGCAATAGCTTGAAGAGCTCACCAAGAACAAACTTCTCTCTAGATCTAGAAATGAGAGAGAATGGGTTTCTTGTGAGGAAGAGAGCTTTAGATTTGAGGGAGAATAGCTATCTCTTTAGAACTCAATGAATCTCTTAATGGCAGCTCTGTTGAAGATAGAAATGACCTAGGTTCGTATTTATAGGAACCCAAAAACATAAGTTAGGTCAATCTCCAACGGAAAGAAATCTGTGTGAATTAGTCGGTCAAAGAACATACACTGACCGACTAGTTCATCAACTAGTCGGTCAGTCACAAAGCATGGACCGACTAAGAGCAGATCTGAGAAGAGATAGAATTTCAGACCTAGAAAACTAGTCGGTTCAAGAACACTTTCTGACCGACTAAGAGGCAAAACAACATAGTCTGAAGGCAAGTTGACTTAGTCGGTCCAAGAACAAAAGTTGACCGACTAGATTGTCAACTAGTCGGTCATCAAACGTTCTTAGACCGACTAACGGTAAACAGTAGCTTAGGAGAAATTTGGCATGAACAGTAAATCATAACTAGTCGGTCAAAGAAGCATCACTGACCGACTAGTTCACAAACTAGTCGGTCGGTGAGTCAACGTAGACCGACTAACTGTAAACAGTAAAGAACAAAGATTTAACTGACAGAAACTAGTCGGTCCAAGAACAGTGGCCGACCGACTAGATCTCCATCTAGTCGGTCAGTACTTGTTCTTGTACCAACTAACATGCACAACAAAGGCCGAATCGAAGCGCGACGCTTCGAGGAAGATAGAGTGAACTTGTGCAAGAATCCTAGAGCTACGAAATGAGCGAAATGAAGATAGAAACGTAAGATATACTCAAGGCTTAACATTCTATCAATCGAAACTAAAAGACTATAAATAAAACCTTAATAAACGGTCTTTGAGAGCTTCGATTGAATCTTCATTACTTCCAAAGCGTTGTAAGAGCTTCAACGAAGCTTTAGGCTTGAATACGAGCTTTTGGAAGTGTTGAGATGTCGCTTTGAATATTCTCGTGAAATTGGCGACGATCTCTAATACTGCGCTCACAGATTGTTAGTTCATGAATTATTTATGTTTGCTCATCATCCAAAACCAAATCCGGGGAGTCCAATATTCAACATTCTCCCCCTTTTTGGTGATGACAAACCAACATAAATGATAATCAAAGATAATAATTCAAATGTAAAATACTTACTCCCCCTGCATTGATGACACGTTAATTCCAAAATGAATATAGATGAATTGCATCAATCAGACGAGTAAGATAAATAAAGTGAATTTATTTTTGAAATATCGGATTTTGAAAATCCTTATTTGTATCTTAACTCCCCCTGAATCTAACATATCAAACTAGATTCTTGGAAATTGAGTTAAAATTTTCATTTGCGCCTATTTATTATCATTATCTCTCCCCCTTTGGCATTATCCCAAAAATGGGGGGGGGCATACAACGACAACAATTAGGAAATGTAAAATCCAACATCGGGAGTCGTAGACAAAGACAATGGACCAACTTGACACCAAGGGAAAAATGTGGGAATCAAAACAAGGTGTGTCAAATTTTCCATTATCACTGAAAATCAACGATAATCAAAATCATCAAAAATACCAAATAATTATTCATTTCTTGAATAAAGAAACATACTCTTCAATATTCAATATTCTTGGCTAAATTTGTGCATGGAAAACAATTCTATACAATTATAGAATTTAAATCTATTTAACCAAGGTTTCATGCGTCGAGCGACGAAATCACATTTCAAATGTATTCAACGAATATTAAAATTTGCACGACGAATAAAAAAAATGAACGACGATGAACATATATATATAAATATAGACAACATGAGTACATCCAAAAAGATATCACATCGAATATATGAGGTACATCATGTCAAGTGCTACATATCATCAAAAAGAAATACATCAACATCATCATCATCGAAATAAACACAACAACAGCGACGACATCAAAAGTACATCAAAACATAAAAAACCTTCATACCCCTATCCTAACCCAGAATACTCTCGCTAAGATATATCATCCAAAGCGTATATGGAGAGTCCTCGGAGCAACGATCACGAGGAGGAGGCAGGATCGACAGCGTCCGTGGGTCCAGTCGACGGAGTGGACTCAGGATCTGCAGGGAGTAGAGGTGTCTCAACAGATGGAATCGTCGGGGCAGGAGTCGAGATCTCAGCAACAGGCTCAAGAGCAGCATGAGTCTCGACAGAAGCAGCAGCAGCAGATACGTGAGCAGGCTCGGAAACTGGGTCAGCAGCAGGCACAGAAGGCTGAAGAGCTGCAGCAGATGGCTCTGGAACACCGGAAGAGGTGGCAACTCCAGGAGCAGAAGTAGAAGTACCAGCAGCAGCAGAAGTGCCCTTGGGGGCACGAGTGGAAGCACGACAGATCTCCTCAACGTCCTCCTCATCCATCTCATCCAACTCCTCTCCCTCAGACACGGAAGGAGGAAGCTCAACACCCATCTGACGGGCCATACGGCAGACCACCTCCTCGGTACGAGCCAAGCGGGACTCGTGACGAAGAAGTATCCGGACGACGTCATCAAGGGTGGCAACGGGAGTAGCAGAGGCACCGGCAGAGGCAGGGACAGACGCTGAAGGTGTCGTCCTCTGAACGTGACGAAGCGCCGCAAGAGATTTCTTGACGGCCGTCGCATTCAGGGGAGGACCAAGGGGACGCTCATCGTCACGAGGCAATGTGACACGAAAATGACGAAACACGAGGGTCAACATGCAAGGAAATGGAATATGAGCCGATTTATTGGACTTTCGAATACACTCGAAAGAATCAATCTTATCGAGTATAATTCGAGCCCAATTAATCGAGCTCCCCATGAAGATCGCATAGATAAGCTTCAAAAATGGCTGGGATGGCAAAGATGAGGAGCCGTACTTGGGAAGCAAGCACGACTTCAAAATCAGATTAAGGACCCATGCATTTGGCTTGAAAGATTTAGATGGCACGCCAATCATGGCAGGAGGAATCTGATGGAAAATCTCTGAAAGGATGGTCTGATCAAGAGAAGAAATATCATCTACCGAGATATCAGAAGGAAGAAGGCCAGACGAAGAGATACCCAAAATCTCTCCTAAGATTTCCGCAGTGAGGACTATAGGAGTCCCCAAAACGGTCGTCTCAACAGAGTGGGTCTGATCGTACTGACCCCGGATCCTATTAGCATAGAAAAGCTTCACTAATCTAGGGTAGGGGTGAGGATTCGCCTTCGGGTCATATCGAAGGTAATCGAGAAGACCCGACGACGACAGAAGATCAGCTAACCCTATGAAGTCGCTAAACTGGACGAAATGCTCCAGAAGCAGCGGGCAATGTTCGATACGGTTATATGCCGCGAGACACAAAGGGTCATCGCGACATAAGGAAATATCGACACCGCCCACCGGCATCGGACCCTTTCCCTTAGGTTTTCGAGTAGACGTACGAGGGTGGGTGCTAGACTCGGGATGAATAGGAGGAGTGGGTTCCCTATGAGTCTCGGTCTCGGGGATATACTCCGTATCGGAATCGGTAGGAGTATGGAACGAAGATTGAGAAGCAAGAATTTTGGCCTTTGGCTTAGGCTTGGGTTTGGGTTTCGGTTGACCTCTAGGTTTAGCGGTCGTCGTCCTCTTCTTCTTGAGAGGAGGCGAAGACGACGAAGGATGGGTGGTCTTGGCTCTACGCTTCGGAGGGGTTGGGTGCTCGGGGTCCGAAGAGATTGGATCAACGGTCATCGGAGAGGGGCTAGAGGGAGTGATCAGAATGCGTGTTCTTGCCATAGTCGAAGCAAGACACGGCACAATCAATCGGAAAAGAAGAAACCCTAAATCGGAATTAGGAAAGAAAACCTAATCGAAACCCTAGGAGATGAAATCAACAGAACAACCTAACCCTAGAGCTGAAACCGAACCCTAGATAGGAGAGGGAGGAAGAGGAGATACCCTAGGTCGAAGATCGGTGGACGGCGACGGCGGGAATGGTCGGAAAGTGGCCGGAAGACGAAGGGTCTCGAGGGAGGTCGGGGTTTTGAGCGGAGAGAGAAGAGATTTCGATCGATTAGAATGAAAATCGATCGACTAAACTGAGTTTAAGTCGGTCGATTTCCCAAATGACCAAACAGCCCCTGGCACAACTAGTCGGTCACAGTTCAAGCACTGACCGACTAGATCACGATCTAGTCGGTCGGTCAATGAGCTTGAACCGACTAGGTGCAAACAGTGGCTGAATCCAAGAATTACTGACAAGATTTAGTCGGTCTGCGTTCAAGTACTGACCGACTAGATCTTAATCTAGTCGGTCGATCACTGAACATGAACCGACTAAAGAGTCAAAAACTTGAAAATCAAGTTCTCTCCATAATACGCTTGGACGATAAATCTCAAAACTCTCAATAAACATCTAAACTACCCCATTAAACATCGAAAAACAGAGATTTGATGATTACGCACAAATCGAACGAAAAATTAAGATATCACATAAAATTCCCGAAAAATCCAATAATTCTAGCATGAATGAGATATTGTCAAGAATAATAGCATGCAAAATTATTGAATGAAGCATGAATCCTATATTTCGGATTCACCCATAATCCCCAATTCTCGACGCAACCGCACAAAGGAGTCCTCCTTTAGGGGTTTCGTGAAAATATCGGCGATTTGCTTTTGGGTTTCAACGTACACTAATATGATGTCCTTTTTAGCAACATGATCATCTAAGAAATGGTGTCGGACATCTATGTGTTTCGATCGGGAATGGTGCACCGGATTCTTTGAAAGACAAATAGCACTTTGGTTATCCACCATGATAGGGCTAGTATCACAATGAATACCAAAGTCCTTCAATGTGTGTCTCATCCAAAGAACCTGGGCACAAGCGGCACCGGCGGCAATGTATTCCGCCTCGGTGGTTGAAAGTGAAACCGAATTTTGCTTCTTGGAAAACCAAGAGACAAGAGAATTTCCTAGAAAATGGCAAGTGCCACTAGTACTTTTCCTGTCGGATTTGCATCCCGCATAATCAGCGTCACTGTATGAGACTAACTCATACGTGCTAGATTTCGGATAAAGTAATCCAAAATCTAAAGTGTAACTTAGATAGCGAAAAATGCGCTTTACCGCTACTAAGTGAGACTCCTTAGGTTGAGACTGATAACGAGCACATATACATACGGCAAACATAATATCGGGCCTACTTGCGGTAAGATAAAGTAAGCTACCTATCATACCTCGATATAAACGAATGTCTACATCCTTACCGCCCGTATCCTTGTCAAGATGCGTAGTCGTGCTCATTGGAGTCTTTTTCCCGGAGGCATTCTCCATTCCAAATCGCTTTAGCAACTCCACCGTGTACTTTGTTTGGTGGATGAAGATTGCATCGTTCAGTTGGCGAATTTGGAGACCTAAGAAATATTTGAGTTCGCCCATGTGGCTCATCTCAAATTGTTCCTTCATAACATTAGAAAACTCTTCGCAAAGAGCGAAGTTAGTAGCACCGAAAATGATATCATCAACATAAATTTGAACTAATAAAATATCATTATTCGCATGCTTAATAAAAAGTGTTGAATCGGCTTCGCCCATTTTAAAATTCAAATCCAAAAGAAAATTCTTTAGGCGATCATACCAAGCTCGAGGAGCTTGTCTCAAACCATAAAGAGCTTTCTTTAGTTTAAAAACGTGATTTGGAAATTTTTCATTTACGAAGCCCGGAGGTTGAGAAACGTAAACTTCCTCAACGACATCTCCGTTTAAAAATGCACTTTTAACATCCATTTGAAATAATTTAAAATTCTTATGGCATGCAAAAGACAAAAGTAATCTAATTGATTCTAATCTAGCTACCGGAGCGAAGGATTCTTCGAAATCAATACCTTCCTCTTGTCGATATCCTTGAGCTACTAACCGGGCTTTGTTCCGGACGACGACTTGGTTTTCGTCGGTTTTGTTCTTGAAGATCCACTTTGTCCCTATGACGGTGTGGTTCTTCGATGGCAATGGAACAAGCTCCCAAACCTCATTTCTCTCGAATTGAATGAGCTCCTCCTCCATGGCTAAGATCCAAGCGCTATCTTCGCATGCTTCATTAATATTCTTTGGCTCTATTGATGATGCAAAGGCACAATTTGCGAAGTGGTGGACTTGCGATCTTGTCTTGACACTATCTTGAATATTGCCAATGACTTGCTCATGGGGATGGTCACGAATGGTATGAAGCCGTTTGGGAATACCTTGATCACTAGGAACATTCTCAACAACTTCATTAGTTGGGTTAGTCTCAATAGAATCAATAGAATCATTAGACTTAGAATTATCAAATGAATCACATAAAACATCCAAAGAATCGTTATCATTTGAAATTCTAGTTGGAACAAATCCTTCATTAAATGAGACATGAAGCGATTCCTCGATCGTTGAGGTTCGTTTGTTGAATATCCGGTAGGCTTTGCTACGCGTAGAATATCCGACAAAAATCCCCTCATCGGATCTTGGATCGAATTTGTCCAAACTACCATATGTGTTCTTAATAAAACATTTCGAACCAAAAACACGAAAATGTTTGACTTGAGGCAACCTACCAAACAACAATTCATAACAAGTTTGTTTAGTGCCGGGCCTCAAAAGTATTCTATTAAACACATAACAAGCGGTGTGTACCGCTTCCGCCCAAAATTGATGGCCAAGTTGGCTATCATCAAGCATAGTGCGAGCACACTCCACTAGCGTCCTATTCTTTCTCTCAACTACACCATTTTGAGGAGGTGCACGAGGGAAAGAGAAGGTGTGAGTAATACCAACTTCATCACAAAATGTCTCAAAAGACTCATTCTCAAATTCACCTCCATGATCACTACGAATAGTGACAATGGTGGTTCCTAAGAGATTTTGTACTTTCTTAACAAAAATTGTGAAGTTTTCAAAAGCTTCATTTTTATTACACAATGAAAATACCCAAGTAAATCTTGAATAGTCATCTACGATGACAAGTCCATACCTTGCATTTCCTAAGGAAGCTACTCTAGTTGGCCCAAATAAATCTAGATGTAATAGCTCTAGTGGCCTTTTAGTAGAGATGCTTTTCTTAGGTTTAAATGAAGATTTAGGAAGCTTGCCGCGTTGACAACAATCGCAAAAACTTTTCTTTTCGAAAACAAGCTTCGGAAAACCTTTAATAGAATTCAATTTTGAAAGCTTATATAGTGTTCCAAAGTTCACATGTCCAAAGCGTCGATGCCATAAGTGTTGTTCACTTGTGTTGGCAACGAGACATTGTTCATATGACTTAGGAAGATCCAAAATATAAATGTCTTTACGACGAGTTCCGGAAAATAATAATTTTTCATTATCCTTTCTCAAAATATGACACAATCCTTTCGCAAAGCTAACTTTGTAACCTTTGTCACAAAGTTGACTTATTGAAATAAGATTATGATTTAAACCACTAACAAGATAAACATCACTAATTAATGGTTTAGAAGAGTTACCGACTTTACCAACACCTATGATGGTTCCGCTCTCGTTGCCTCCAAATACGACGCGGTTTCCATTCGCAATGGGAACCACTCCGGAGAGCAAACGAGCGTCACCCGTCATGTGTTTGGAACACCCGCTATCGAGTATCCAATTCCCTTTGGAGCTAAATTTAAATTCGGTGCTCCTTTCCTTTTTCTTTTCCTTGAGTACCTAAAGATAGATAAGTTCATATCATGGTACCCAAGGTCATTGGGTCCAAGGGATTAGACCTTTGGAAGCCAAGTCCAAGTGGACTTAGACTTCCCCACATAATTCTTACTATGCACAACATCCGAAAAATAAGCATTCATATATATTTGTTTTTCGTCCATGCTTGTGTCCTTTGGGCTCCAAATAGTGAAAATTTTGGGAGCCATCATCCTATTGGGTGCATGCATGCTACGTTGATTTCTACGTGATGCATGTAGTGGATAGGCATACGGGACATGATGGAATGGTGCACGACGAGAATTATTCATATGATGAGGTGGGTGTACATATGCATGTGTGGAAACACGTGCGTGAGGGTGTCTCACTTGGTGTGCACGTGCCCGAGAATGTGTTGCATAAAAATCATCATATGTGTGAGACGGTGGAGTAGGACGTGTGTTCCTACGTGGCATGGTATTGGTGTACATGTAAGCATGCCCCTTCTTTGGAGGTCCACCCAAAGTGGGTTTCTTTCCGAAAGAGGGTGTGGACGAGGTGGAAGCACCATTGGTAGATGAACTACCAATAGAGTGTTTGCTCCCACTCGTTGAGGCTTCGGAAGTTGGCCTAACAAAAGTAGTGACCGACTTGGATGAATTTCCCATCATATACCCCAAGCCAATGTGGTGTTTGGCCGGAAGTAAATCTTTTAGGATATTATCCAAATGGCCCTTACCTTTGTTGAATTCGTTGATTCGGCCCAATGTGTTCTCATATTTCTCTTTGAGAGAACGCAAAGAGGTATCCAAAGTGGATATTTGCGAAGTGAGCACATAAACACGAGATTTAAGATTCTCGTTCTCAATACTCAAAGTCGAGTTTTGAGAAGTTAAATCCGCTATCTCATGTTCTTCCGCATCCTCAATGCTAGCATGTTCAAGTTTAGATTTGAGATTCACAATCTCATTTCTTAACTCTTCAACAACGGTGTCGTTGTTGGTGATGATAGTCTTAGGCGATGTTTGAATGCTAGCTAGGTCATCTTTTACCTTAGTATATCTATTTACTAACTTAGTATATTTTGACCAAAGTTGAGTGTTAGCATCCCTAAGATCATCCATCGTTACCTCATCGCTTTCTTTATCACTATCATCGGAAGAGGAGGATCCTTGATCGTTCTCCTCTCTTGCCATGAAGCACATGTGCGCTTGCTCCACTTGCTCATCGTCCGACTCTCCGCTTGAGGAATCCTCGGAGTCGGTGAAGGTAGCTCCGACAAGTCCCTTCTTGTTTCCTTTCGTGTACTTCTTGGACTTGTCATACTTTGGTGCCTTCCACTTCTCTTTTTGCTTGTTTTGAGGACAATCCGCTTTGATGTGTCCTGGCTTATTGCATTTAAAGCACAAAGGTGGAGAGGCGTTAGTAGAAGTAAACTTAGATTTTTGTTTGAAGTTACCCTTTCGGAAGAAACGGTTGAACTTCTTGGCCATGAGTGCCATGGATTCCAAGTCCAACTCGTTTTCCGATTCTTCATCATCGGTAGAGGTGGATGAAGCCGCCTTGAATGCAATCGCCTTTTTCTTAGGCGCATCTAGGTTCAAATATGACTTCATCTTTTCTTGTAGCTTCACCTTGCTATCTTTGCGTACCTCGTATGACATCAAGGTACCCATTAGTTGAACTACGGTATATTTGTCCATGTCATTACCTTCCTCAATGGCGAAGGTACGTTTTTCCCAAGAAGAGGGAAGTCCTTCAATAAGCTTTAAGCACTTCTCCTTTTGAGTGTAGATCTTGCCGAGGGCCTCTAAATCGTTTATTATGTCAACGAAACGAGCGTAGTATTCTTTCATCTTCTCGCCCTGTTGCATATGAAACATTTCGTAATCTTTGGTTACGACTACGAGTTTAGAGTCTCTTACCCTACTCGTCCCTTCATGTAGAATGAGGAGGGAGTTCCAAATTTGATATGCACTCTTACATGTGCATATCTTATTGAAATCCTCGGGCTCCAATGCACATTGCAAGGCGTTCATTGCCTTGGCATTGCTTACCTCCGCGGCGACCTCTGCGGTAGTCCATTTCTCAAAATCTTCTTCTTCGGGTTCAATATACTCCTTCATTGTAGTTCTCCATAAAGATGCACTTCGGAGGAAGGTTTCCATCCGACACTTCCAGTACCCGTAGTTGGTACCGTTGAAGAATGGAGGCCTTGTAGAGGAATGTCCTTCCATCACGGAAGATGCTCCTTCACGGTTCCTGAAGGTGTCATAGTTGGAAGGTGGACGCACGGTCTTGTTGTCGTTGGCAGACATAGCTGAGTATCTGGCTCTGATACCAAATGTAATGCCCTACCAGCTACTACACAAGTACTAGAGGGGGGGTGAATAGTACTTTAAAATAATAAGGCGTATAATTCCAAATTAAATTGCACACAACTACCAAATCAATTTGCGGAAGCTTAAATTGAATGACAACAATGAAATTAACACTGCTAACAAACGAAGTTAATGGGTTCGGATCCACCCAAGTCTCCCCGACTTGTTCCCGGTGATCCTACGTCCCAACCACCCGGATCCCCTCCGGATACTTGAGTTAGAAACCCTAACTCAAGATTTCCACTATGAATATCTTGTGAAAAACCTTCACAAGATCAAATCATACAAGCAATGGCAAAGTGAATCCCACAACCCGGGATCACAAACTTCTCTCACAACCGAGAGAGCCAATAAGCAATATAAAGAGTTTATATGAAATAAATACTCTTACCACAAAATCCTATACCTTGAGTTTTTCTTACCCAATAGGTGGAATGAAGGATTTGAGGAAGATGAAGTCACCAAGCCCTAGCACCAAGGAAATGAGCAGCAATGGGTGCCTAGGGAAGAGTTGGAGACTTGGATCAAGCAATAGCTTGAAGAGCTCACCAAGAACAAGCTTCTCTCTAGATCTAGAAATGAGAGAGAATGGGTTTCTTGTGAGGAAGAGAGCTTTAGATTTGAGGGAGAATAGCTATCTCTTTAGAACTCAATGAATCTCTTAATGGCAGCTCTGTTGAAGATAGAAATGACCTAGGTTCGTATTTATAGGAACCCAAAAACATAAGTTAGGTCAATCTCCAACGGAAAGAAATCTGTGTGAATTAGTCGGTCAAAGAACATACACTGACCGACTAGTTCATCAACTAGTCGGTCAGTCACAAAGCATGGACCGACTAAGAGCAGATCTGAGAAGAGATAGAATTTCAGACCTAGAAAACTAGTCGGTTCAAGAACACTTTCTGACCGACTAAGAGGCAAAACAACATAGTCTGAAGGCAAGTTGACTTAGTCGGTCCAAGAACAAAAGTTGACCGACTAGATTGTCAACTAGTCGGTCATCAAACGTTCTTAGACCGACTAACGGTAAACAGTAGCTTAGGAGAAATTTGGCATGAACAGTAAATCATAACTAGTCGGTCAAAGAAGCATCACTGACCGACTAGTTCACAAACTAGTCGGTCGGTGAGTCAACGTAGACCGACTAACTGTAAACAGTAAAGAACAAAGATTTAACTGACAGAAACTAGTCGGTCCAAGAACAGTGGCCGACCGACTAGATCTCCATCTAGTCGGTCAGTACTTGTTCTTGTACCAACTAACATGCACAACAAAGGCCGAATCGAAGCGCGACGCTTCGAGGAAGATAGAGTGAACTTGTGCAAGAATCCTAGAGCTACGAAATGAGCGAAATGAAGATAGAAACGTAAGATATACTCAAGGCTTAACATTCTATCAATCGAAACTAAAAGACTATAAATAAAACCTTAATAAACGGTCTTTGAGAGCTTCGATTGAATCTTCATTACTTCCAAAGCGTTGTAAGAGCTTCAACGAAGCTTTAGGCTTGAATACGAGCTTTTGGAAGTGTTGAGATGTCGCTTTGAATATTCTCGTGAAATTGGCGACGATCTCCAATACTGCGCTCACAGATTGTTAGTTCATGAATTATTTATGTTTGCTCATCATCCAAAACCAAATCCGGGGAGTCCAATATTCAACAACAACAATATCCCAGGATCTAGTCCTCCGCAGGGAGTGACTCAGCGTCAACAGCAAATTCCTGACTCTCCAAGCCAAGTGTCCCAAACAGATCCTCCTGGTACGTAGGCTCGGGATCTGACATACATTCCAAAAACACGAATGTATGTCAGTAAGTGTCTGCAAGAAAGGTTAGACGACCCAAGGCAAGGTGTACGAATAAAAATGAAATATGAAGCATTAAATGTTTGTGCAAGATGTCAGCAACATGGTTATAACAAATTTAAAGAAAAGTAAAGTAATTTTTAAGCATGACAATTCTACGAAATTTAAAGCAACTTGGCAGTTCTAATGTATTTAAAACAAATGTGACAGTTTTAAAGTACGAATAAATTTGTGACAATTGTTTCCATTCTCATGCAATGTTTCTCTAACATGCTTAGGGTTCTCGCCTTGAAGACGTGATGAGTAAGTCATTCTTCTCGCGTGGGTATAATTGCGATTGATACTATGTAATGGTCTGTTTTCATCAATATGCGTGTTTTACCTATTAAACTATTTTTCGTCCAGAGTTTTATGATTTCAAAAATTCTTATAAAAATATTTTGAAGTATCGGAGTAGTTATGGGGTATTTTAGTAAGTTCGGATTTCATCGAATACCTCTAAATAATCCGATAAAAATTCATTTTCAATTATTACCGTTTTGGCTTAATGAATTAATTTTCTATACAAACATCGTCAAAACGTTTTCAAACTTCTACGGTATCATCCTATAATCATTTAGGGCTTCTCACATTAATTTCGTAATTTTTTGACAACAAATCAGTAGAGAACCTGTTAACCCGCTTTCTAAACGTTTTGGCCCACGACTCGTATTTTCGTAGCTCAAATCGCGAATCGGAATTCGTATTCACGGTCCTCGTGACGATACGAACCCGTGGGTATGTTTTTGTAATTTTTCGGACACGTTTACTAGTAGGGGCAAAATCGTAATTTTGTTACAAATTTTACCGTCAATAATTACCTTACCTAATTACTAATTACACTAACCTAATTACTAATTACCCTAACATGACTAACATGTGGAAGAGACAACGGTTCATATTTTTCAAAAAAGCTAATTAAATGCAAATCTTATCTAAATCTTACTTTTGACTAAGTTTTAAATGCTTAATTAAACAATTATTTGCTTAAACCTATTTAAACCCCCCTAATCCCTCTTCTCATGCCATCTTCAACCTCCCCTCCGGCAAAGCTCCGGCCAACTTTCCGACGAACTCCTTCATCTCTGGTGAGCCCCCACTACCCTCTCCCATTTGCTCATCTTCAACCTATCTCCAACCCTCTCTATCTCTCTCTATCTCTCTCTATCTCTCTCTAAAAACTCAAACAAAACCCATGAAAACCCACCATGGCCACCTCCACCATGGCCATCTCCGGCGAACTTTACCCTCTTCCGGCGACAAACCAGTGACCTACACATTCCCCTTGATCTCCTCTACAACTTTCTTTTCCATCTCCCATTGATTCTACCCATGAATCAATCAAAACAAAAACAAAAAAAAATCTGTGTTTATTCTTGGCCGGCGGCCGACGGCCGGCAGGATGGCCGGCCACCCACCCTACTCCCCCTCCTCCTTGGTCTCTTCCCCTTGGTCCTCCTTGCCTTGCTCCTCCATTGCTACACCTACATGAAGAAGAAGGAGATGAACAAAAAAAAAGAGAAGCTCAAAATTTCACAGTTTTGTGTGCTATGCCATTTTGTGAGGGAAGGAAAAGTTTGTGAAGGAATGAAATTTGTGAAGGATATTTTGAAAAGAAAATTTGTAAGGAAAAATTGTGAAGGGGGATTGCAAAATAGATAGGAATTATTTTCTTTTGGTATTTTATTTTCGTACGTGTATACGTATACGTGCGTACGTGCACGTAGTACGAATTTTGTAATTTCGATTATTATATTAATAAAATATGGGTGTGTGCGTGTGGTGTATGTAGGTAGACGTCCCGGGAATATACCGACCCCCGGACGCGGTACGAGACCCGCCCAAGAAACCGGATTTCAACCGGTCACGACTACAGGCAAGTAAATACCGTATATATGTGTGTTGCAAGTAATTACCGGGTATATGCACGTATCTACTGTATATGTGCTTGTTGTACTTGTGCTCATTGTATTGTTGAATGTTCAAAGTGAAGGGCCTATAAAGCCATACGGATACGGTTACGGTTAATGTGATACTACACGGGTTTGGGGGTAGCCTTGAGCTACGAAGTGTGCGGGAGTGACCGGGTCCACCCTTATTAGTTAAGCTGTACCATCACCCGGCAGGGGATGGTAGGTAGAGATTCCACGAGTTTCTCCGTGGGATGGGTGCACTTCGGGTTGCATATCGTGCACTCGGGCTAAGGTTGATGCACTAGCTTGTTTGTTACTATGCTACTATTGCTGACTGTTCTACTGACTAAGTCGAGACTACTCGAAGGTGGCAGAGCGGCGTAATAACAAGCGGTCTTAAATTACAACCGAATCAGTGTCTAGGAAGGAATGGGAAGGGGGTTGGTCAACCAAAGGACTTGTCCTGCGGTCATTGAAGTGACCTATGCCTTCAAGCCCTGACTGACTGGCTGATTTGGAAGTTAAGTTAGACTTCTTATTATTAGGCATGCCTACACTATTGGATAGTCAAGCGACGTTTGTTACCTCTTGTTCGTTCATTACATTTCCTACCTTTACTTTCTGCTGGTCTTTACTTGCCGCTTAGCGCTGACATGTATTTCATTGTTTTTTTGAAATGCATGTCAGACTACGAGCCGACAGAGTACGTGGAGTATTACACTGAAGACGATCTCGTTGACCAGGGGTCAAAGGACGTTACTGAGCCCGCACCTACAGAGGAGTAGGGGTTTCCGATTCGACCACAGCATCCACTTGATTTCATCGTCAGTGTGCTTTCCTTACCATCGTCAGTGTGCTTTCCTTATTGCCAGTGTGCTATTTACTTCCGAGTGATGTACTTTACTTTTCTGTCGAGTCGTTGTAGGCCGTACTATAAGGCCCAGTCCTGTACTACTTATCATCTATTGGGATAATAAAGATGTTGTGTGTTGTTTCTCTGAGATTGCATGACAAGAACCTGTCCTTCAATGGAATTACTACAGACGCTTATTGTGCATCTAACAAGGAAGAAAAAAAATTTCCTCCTTGTTTTATGTACAAGCGGACCTTCGTCGCGTCCTCGCTCCTGGGTATTTTGGGAAGCGGGGCGTGACAGGTTTCTGTGGTGGCCCATGCAGGTCATGCAAATACTCAAAACAATATACGCATCTTTACGATCCTAAGCTGACTGAGTAAATATTGACTCAAGTTTATTGTTTTGCAGCATGGCAGGAAGACCAAACACCCGCAACGGAAGTGGCGCCAATGGAAACGGTGTTGATGGTGCCGCCGAGATATCTGCAGTCCTGGGAGTGATTAGAGAAATGTTGGAAATACAACACCAGATGCTTCAGCAAGAACCACGAGCACCACCACCATCTGCTGAACCTGGGGTTAAGCAATTCCAGGAGCTTCGTCCGAAGACTTTCTCTGGGAAGGAAGGGCCACTAGCAGCTGAAGAATGGGCCCTAGCCACTGAAGACAAGTTGAGCGCTGCTCGCATCTCCCAAGCAGGATGGGTCGAAGTGGCAAAACTGCAACTGACTGACAATGCTCGAAGCTGGTGGGATCGTGAAGAACGACGTCTGGTTAAGCCTATCTCTTGGGGCATGTTCCGGGAAAGGTTCAACGCCCAATATTTTCCTCCCTCGGCCAAGAGAGAACTCCAAAGTCGTTTTACTAATCTGAAACAAGGCAATAGGACCGTGGATGAGTATGAGGCAGAATTCTCAATGCTCAGTCGCTTCGCTCCACACATGGTCGAAAATCCAGAAGACTGTGCCTATCAGTTTCGCCAAGGCTTAAACCCTCGTGTTCAAGCCTCGATGAGTTCAGTGAAGCCGACTACCCTTGAGGATGTTCTAGAAGCTGCATGAACTCATGAAGCCATTGCACGACTTGAAAGGGGAATTCAAGTTAATACAGGCAAACGCCCGATGGAACCTGCCAGGAACAATTTCCGTCCGACTCAAACCACCAATTTCAAGAAGCCAGCAGCCCCAGCCAACACTAAATCCACTATGGTGTGCCACTACTGCAACCGTGTTGGACACGTCAAGAAGGACTGTCGCATGTTCTTGAAACTGTGCCTAGTGTGTGGTGCATCTGACCATCTTGCCAAGGACTGCCCTCGTAGCACTAGCAAACCAGCCAACCCTATGATGGCTTCAGGATCATCTCAGCAAAAGCAACCACTGCCTCCTCAGCAATAAGCTTTTCAGAATGCCAAGCCAAATCCACCAAGGCGTCAGGCATTTACTATGACTGTTGCTGAAGCCGAGACCACTGATCAAGTGATCTCAGGTAATCTCTAGACCTCGGTTTCTTACAGCATTCTATATCATATGCTTGATTGGTGAGTAACTCTTGCTAAGACGTATTCTACCTTTACCTAGGTATTATCTTAGTATCTGCATCTCCAGCTCTAGTCTTGTTTGATTCTGGAGCGTCACATAGCTTCTTGTCGCAAAAGTTTGCGACTGATCAGTCTATTACTATCTGTGATCTTCCAAGATGTTGGAATGTCAACACTGGAAATGGAATAGTAAAAATCTCTACCAGATGCAAGTCATGTCCACTAGTGATCTGTGGACGTGAACTATTCGCTGATTTCATGATTATCAGCATAGCCAACTTTGATGCGATACTCGGCATGGATTGGTTAGGGACTTTCTACGCTCACATCGACTGTCACCAGAAGAGTGTAGTGTTTAAAATTCCTGAACATCCTGTGTTCGAGTTCATGAATGGAAGTCGTTCGCTTGGTCATATTAAGTTTCAGGCCAAGCCGAATGAAACAATAGTCGCATCAATGCAGGTTGAGCCTGAGAAACCCTTAGTAGTTCGAGATTTCGAAGACGTATTCCCTGAAGATATTTCGGGATTACCACCAGACCGAGATCTCGAATTCACTATTGACCTTATGCCAAACACTCAACCTATCTCCAAGGCTCCTTACCGCATGGCTCCTGCTGAATTGGAAGAACTTCGGAGTCAACTCGACGACCTGTTGCAGAAAGGATTGATACATCCCAGTGTGTCTCCTTGGGGTGCACCTGTCTTATTGGTCAAGAAGAAGGATGGATCAAGAAGAATGTGTGTGGACTATCGAGAACTGAACAAGGTGACTGCAAAGAATAAATATCCTTTGCCCCGCATCGACGATATTTTTGATCAACTCGGTGGATCACGAGTCTTCTCTAAGATGGATCTCAGAAGTGGTTATCATCAAGTGAAAGTCAGGAAGGAAGATATTCCTAAGACTGCTTTTCGGACCAAGTATGGACATTACGAATTCGTAGTCATGCCTTTTGGTGTGACTAACGCCCCAGCGATATTCATGAATCTCATGAACCTTATATTCTATGAGTTCTTGGATAAATTCGTAGTTATTTTCATCGATGACATCCTGGTCTACTCGAAGAACGAGGAAGATCATGCCAAGCATCTGCAGATAGTTTTGGAGACTCTGCGTCGTCATCAGCTCTATGCCAAGTACAGCAAGTGTGAATTCTGGCTGGATCGAGTCGCCTTTCTTGGACATATAGTTTCGGGAGAAGGTATTTCCGTCGATCCTGAGAAATTCGCATCTGTTAGAAACTGGCCAACACCCCGATCAGTTTCCGACATCCGAAGTTTTCTCGGATTAGCTGGTTATTATCGTCGATTCATCAAGGACTTCTCAAAGATTGCTGAGCCGATGACTCGACTGACTAGGAAGGATGTTAAGTTTGTTTGGTCTGAAGCTTGTAAGCAAGCATTCAGAGGATTGAAGATGAAGCTGACAACCGCACCAGTTCTAACTATTCCGGATAGAACTGGAGGGTTCGAAGTTTACTGTGATGCATCTGGAAAAGGGCTTGGAAGTGTGCTGCATCAACATGGTCGCGTAGTTGCATATGCTTCTCGACAACTGAAGAATCATGAGAAGAATTATCCAACACATGACTTAGAGTTGGCGGCTGTCATCTTTGCTCTGAAGATTTGGAGACATTTTCTGTTGGGAGAGCAAGTAAAGGTATTCACTGACCACAAGAGCTTGAAGTATATTTTCACACAGAAGGAGCTCAACATGAGACAACGAAGATGATTGGAACTCATGGCTGATTATGACATCGACCTCCAGTATCATCCTGGGAAGGTGAATGTCGTGCCTGATGCATTAAGTCGACTACCAACTGTCATGACTCTGACGACTCAATGGAGACTTCAACAAGACTTGAAAGAAATGGAAATCGAAGTCGTATTGCCAGGAGCTACATCATCATTGATGAACATGCAGATTCAATCTACCATCATCGATCGGATCAAAGCTGCTCAGTCCGGAGACGCGAAGCTACAGAAGATCAAGGCGCAAGTTGAAGCTGGTTTACGAACAGAATTTCATATTCATGAAGATGGATCCTTGAGGTATGGAAGTCACATCTGTGTACCTTTAGGAGAGATCAGGGAAGAGCTGTTAAACGAAGCACACAGCTCTCCTTACTCCATACATCCAGGTGGTACCAAGATGTACAAAGATCTGCGACTGAACTTCTGGTGGATTGGAATGAAGAGAAGCGTGGCCCGAAGCGTCGCCAAATGCCTCGTATGTCAGCAAGTGAAGGCTGAACATCATCGAGCCGCTGGATTACTTCAACCTTTGCCTATTCCAGAATGGAAATGGCAACACATCACTATGGACTTCGTGACTGGACTACCTCGGAGCTTAAAGCAGAATGATGCCATCTGGGTGATCGTTGATCGATTAACCACGTCGGCACATTTCATACCATTCCGAGTAGGACAATCCATGGAAATGCTCGCAAAGAAATATATGGAGGTAATGATATATCTCATACCTTTAACTCCTTGCGGTATACATAGTGATATCTGATTTTCATGCAGAAAATTGTGAGGCTACATGGAGTTCCAGTGAGCATCGTCTCCGACCGAGACACAAGGTTCACCTCACATTTCTGGAAGAGCCTGCAATCGAATCTGGGTACACATCTCAAATTCAGCACTGTGTATCACCCGCAGACTGATGGTCAATCGGAATGTACCATACAGATTCTTGAAGATATGCTGAGAGCATGCATGCTGGATTTCAAAGGATCATGGGAAGATCATCTGCACTTAGTAGAGTTTGCTTATAACAATAGCTACCAAGCCAGCATCGGCATGGCCCCTTTTGCGGCACTCTATGGAAGGAAATGTCGATCTCCATTAAGTTGGGATGACATTGGTGATCGAGAACTTTTAGGTCCAGAAATGATCGTGGAAGCTGTTGATTTGGTGCGTACTATCAGAGACAAGCTGAGAATCGCATAAGATCGCTACAAGCACTTGGCTGACGCCAAGCGTCGACATTTGGAATTTCAACCTGGAGATCATGTTTTTCTAAAGATATCACCAAACAGAGGAGTGATACGCTTTGGAAAACGAGGAAAGCTCAGTCCGAGATTCATCGGACCGTTTGATGTGCTAGAGCGAGTTGGAGAAGTAGCTTATCGTTTGGCCCTGCCACCATCATTGGAGGGAGTTCATGATGTATTTCATATCTCCCAGCTGCGTCGTTACATCAGCGACCCCAAGCATGTAGTCGACCACTCGGAGATTACTGTTCGTCCGGATCTCACCTATGAGCAGCAACCGGTGCAGATCATAGATCGTCGACAGAAGACTCTCAGGAACAAAGTGATTGAGCTAGTGAGAGTTATGTGGCATCACGATTCACCTGGTGAATCCACCTGGGAACGTGAAGAGGAAATGTGCAAGCGTTATCCTCATCTCTTCTCTTAAATTCCGAGGACGGAATTTTTATAAGGAGTGTAGGATGTAATGGTCTGTTTTCATCAATATGCGTGTTTTACCTATTAAACTATTTTTCGTCCGGAGTTTTATGATTTCAAAAATTCTTATAAAAATATTTTGAAGTATCGGAGTAGTTATGGGGTATTTTAGTAAGTTCGGATTTCATCGAATACCTCTAAATAATCCGATAAAAATTCATTTTCAATTATTACCGTTTTGGCTTAATGAATTAATTTTCTATACAAACATCGTCAAAACGTTTTCAAACTTCTACGGTATCATCCTATAATCATTTAGGGCTTCTCACATTAATTTTGTAATTTTTTGACAACAAATCAGTAGAGAACCCGTTAACCCGCTTTCTAAACGTTTTGGCCCACGACTCGTATTTTCGTAGCTCAAATCGCGAATCGGACTTCGTATTCACGGTCCTCGTGACGATACGAACCCGTGGGTATGTTTTTGTAATTTTTCGGACACGTTTACTAGTAGGGGCAAAATCGTAATTTTGTTACAAATTTTACCGTCAATAATTACCTTACCTAATTACTAATTACACTAACCTAATTACTAATTACCCTAACATGACTAACATGTGGAAGAGACAACGGTTCATATTTTTCAAAAAAGCTAATTAAATGCAAATCTTATCTAAATCTTACTTTTGACTAAGTTTTAAATGCTTAATTAAACAATTATTTGCTTAAACCTATTTAAACCCCCCTAATCCCTCTTCTCATGCCATCTTCAACCTCCCCTCCGGCGAAGCTCCGGCCAACTTTCCGGCGAACTCCTTCATCTCCGGTGAGCCCCCACTACCCTCGCCCATTTGCTCATCTTCAACCTATCTCCAACCCTCTCTATCTCTCTCTATCTCTCTCTATCTCTCTCTAAAAACTCAAACAAAACCCATGAAAACCCACCATGGCCACCTCCACCATGGCCATCTCCGGCGAACTTTACCCTCTTCCGGCGACAAACCAGTGACCTACACATTCCCCTTGATCTCCTCTACAACTTTCTTTTCCATCTCCCATTGATTCTACCCATGAATCAATCAAAACAAAAACAAAAAAAAATCTGTGTTTATTCTTGGCCGGCGGCCGGCGGCTGGCGGCCGACGGCCGGCAGGATGGCCGGCCACCCACCCTACTCCCCATCCTCCTTGGTCTCTTCCCCTTGGTCCTCCTTGCCTTGCTCCTCCATTGCTACACCTACATGAAGAAGAAGGAGATGAACAAAAAAAAAGAGAAGCTCAAAATTTCACAGTTTTGTGTGCTATGCCATTTTGTGAGGGAAGGAAAATTTTGTGAAGGAATGAAATTTGTGAAGGAGATTTTGAAAAGAAAATTTGTAAGGAAAAATTGTGAAGGGGGATTGCAAAATAGATAGGAATTATTTTCTTTTGGTATTTTATTTTCGTACGTGTATACGTATACGTGCGTACGTGCACGTAGTACGAATTTTGTAATTTCGATTATTATATTAATAAAATATGGGTGTGTGCGTGTGGTGTATGTAGGTAGACGTCCCGGGAATATACCGACCCCCGGACGCGGTACGAGACCCGCCCAAGAAACCGGATTTCAACCGGTCACGACTACAGGCAAGTAAATACCGTATATATGTGTGTTGCAAGTAATTACCGGGTATATGCACGTATCTACTGTATATGTGCTTGTTGTACTTGTGCTCATTGTATTGTTGAATGTTCAAAGTGAAGGGCCTATAAAGCCATACGGATACGGTTACGGTTAATGTGATACTACACGGGTTTGGGGGTAGCCTTGAGCTACGAAGTGTGCGGGAGTGACCGGGTCCACCCTTATTAGTTAAGCTGTACCATCACCCGGCAGGGGATGGTAGGTAGAGATTCCACGAGTTTCTCCGTGGGATGGGTGCACTTCGGGTTGCATATCGTGCACTCGGGCTAAGGCTGATGCACTAGCTTGTTTGTTACTATGCTACTATTGCTGACTGTTCTACTGACTAAGTCGAGACTACTCGAAGGTGGCAGAGCGGCGTAATAACAAGCGGTCTTAAATTACAACCGAATCAGTGTCTAGGAAGGAATGGGAAGGGGGTTGGTCAACCAAAGGACTTGTCCTGCGGTCATTGAAGTGACCTATGCCTTCAAGCCCTGACTGACTGGCTGATTTGGAAGTTAAGTTAGAATTCTTATTATTAGGCATGCCTACACTATTGGATAGTCAAGCGACGTTTGTTACCTCTTGTTCGTTCATTACATTTCCTACCTTTACTTTCTGCTGGTCTTTACTTGCCGCTTAGCGCTGACATGTATTTCATTGTTTTTTTGAAATGCATGTCAGACTACGAGCCGACAGAGTACGTGGAGTATTACACTGAAGACGATCTCGTTGACCAGGGGTCAAAGGACGTTACTGAGCCCGCACCTATAGAGGAGTAGGGGTTTTCGATTCGACCACAGCATCCACTTGATTTCATCGTCAGTGTGCTTTCCTTACCATCGTCAGTGTGCTTTCCTTATTGCCAGTGTGCTATTTACTTCCGAGTGATGTACTTTACTTTTCTGTCGAGTCGTTGTAGGCCGTACTATAAGGCCCAGTCCTGTACTACTTATCATCTATTGGGATAATAAAGATGTTGTGTGTTGTTTCTCTGAGATTGCATGACAAGAACCTGTCCTTCAATGGAATTACTACAGACGCTTATTGTGCATCGAACAAGGAAGAAAAAAAAATTTCCTCCTTGTTTTATGTACAAGCGGACCTTCGTCGCGTCCTCGCTCCTGGGTATTTTGGGAGGCGGGGCGTGACATACTAACCCACTGTATATGTGGTATTCTTAAAGACATGACCCTTGCATACGCTTAGCGACCGCTCAACCCTACCCCACCCAAAAATGTGCTGAAACACGGGCCAGCCTAATCACGAATGCACGTGTTCACGAAATCGAGATGTTTGCCTTGAAGCAAACGATTTCACGAGTTCAAGATATTCAAAGTGTTCCGTCAATGCCCATACTACTAAGCAATTCAAGAGTGCGTTATAATCAGGTGTGTGTATGGCATGAAGTGAAGCGTACTGAGATTTAATGCATTCTAAAGCAAGGGAATTCAGCTTTTAAATGGAGTAACAATTTAAAATATTTACAGTTCAAAGTAGCACACTTGCCTGACTGAGATGATTTTGGGTGTCCAAGCAATTTATGGAAAAATACGTGATGTATCTGCGTTATTAAACATACAATATTAGGCTAGTCAAACACAATCGATCAACTAACAGCCTATAATACTAACATTAATAACAACCTAGGTTAACTTGCTAGTTTTAATAAACCCAACCCAATAACATGGTTTAAACCCAATACCCATTTTTTAAAACCCAATAAGCTAATTTCAGAATCATACAGTACAAGCAATAATTTAAACCCCAAAAACCCAATAACATGGTACCCAACCCAATAACTAAAATTTTAAACCTAATAAGAAATATTAAAACCCAAAATTAATTCACCTCTCTCTTTCATTTCTTTAATAAACATATGTCACTTTCTTCCCTTTAATTAATTTGCCCAAGGCTGTCTCTTACTTAACATTTTTTTATTCAACTCTCCCTCTCTCTGACTTTGTTTCTCTTTAATGCTACCCTATCTCTCATCCCTCTGTCTTTCTCACTTTCCTTTCTTAATATCACATCTATCTTTCACGTTCTGTTCTTTTTTTCTTCTTCTTCTTTTTTTTGTTTTCAAAACATTGCAGGCAAGGGGGCTCACGCAAAAGGCAAAGGGGTCTCACCTCGCAACGACGGGAGGAGGGGGCCACGGCGGACGACGGGCTCCCAGGCGGCGCTCGGCGGGCTCGGGGGGTCGCGGTGGTCTGCAGGCGGCTCCGACGGCAGTGGGCAGGGACTCCGGGCGTGCGTGCGTGCGTGGGTTATGGTGGCCGGCCTGGGGTGAGGGATAGGGAGGAGGAGAAGAATGGAAGAGGAGTTGGTTTTGGGGTTTGTTTTCAGATTTTTGGATCTGAAATAGATTTGTAAGAATCTGAATTTGGGTTTTCGGATTTGGGATTCTTGTAAGAACTGAAATTGGTTTCAACCTCTCAAATTTCTGTTTTGATTCTTGGCTTGGAGAAATTGTTTGCAGGGGAATTGATTTGGGTTGTGATGGGTTGCAGGAAGAAGAAGGTTGAAGATTGTTGTTTGCTGGAGAAGAGAAAGACGATGGTGGTTTTGCCCTATCGTTGTTAAAAACAATGGAGTTGGGGAGACTTGATGGGAGGAAGCTGGCAGTGGGGGAATGGGATTGAAGATGTTGGTTGGATCTCACCAAAACAATCGATGGGATTCAACCAGGTAGGTAGGTTAATCAACCAATTAATTAGTTATGGGTAAATAATTAGGGTTAAAATTTAATTAATCACGCCATGGTAAAAATTAAAAATCCTAGACGTGCTCGCGTCGACGCGTAGGAATAGGACTCGTGCACGAAAACATCCGGACAATCAAAACAAAGCACTGGCACACAACAAAATCAAGACGCCTAGAATTATACCGGCCGTTACAACTCCTGACGGGCTAGCGCGGCGGAGAGTGTAGAGTGGTACCCGAGGCTACTGACGGGATAGCGCGACGGGGAGTCCTCTTTGCTCTCCCACACAGTTTGGAGAGGTCCAGTCCCATACGTCGTATTCGATATTAGGGATTCCAAAATCTAACATTGTGTGTAAATGTTTGACTGACTCTCTTTTGCGCTTTAGCCATAGTTGTTGGTATTGATGTATCATCATCACCCTTTCCCTTATACCCTCTGTTATGGTTGTTCGCTTTTTCCTACGTGTGGCATCATTGTTTGCTTCTATATGTTATGCATGCCATGTTCAATTGTAGCACTTCCACTTGTAGCACTGTGCACCCAGTTGTGGCATTAGTGTGCGTTGTGTTTAGGTGGGAGTATGAAATTCCTACTGGGTCACGCGTTGATGTACCCACGTTGACTTTTTCAGGTGTGGTTCCTCAGGATGGCTGGTGGAGCTAGAGGTTGAGGTTGGAATTTTGTTGTTGGGAGTTGGAGCTTAGATCAGGTGGTGAGGGATGAGGAGAGAGCTATGTGTACTTTGGGTTTTCTTTTGGGGTGAGAGATTCTTGTACTATATTAATTGATGCAATGGGATGTTTGAGATGTATATGAAATTGTTCAGTGTTTGGCTTTCAGTATTTCTTTGTGGCTTTGTGTCGTTCTGTGTTGGTTGGTTGTTGAATACTACATGTACTATTCCCAGCAATGCACAGTGGACCTGCAGATACGTTTTAGTTCTCGTCATGTACCTTGTCTCTCTGGGTATCCCAGGGATGGGGGCGTGACAGGTGGTGGCCCACACAGGTCCCCTCACTGTGGTTGTGTACGAAATAGTATGAGTAGTGTTCATGTGTTTGTGGGTAGTTGAGCCCTAAGGTGAGTAGGGTCCAGCCTTAGGATGTGACCAGATATCAGGAGCTTAAGGTATAGAACCCTGAGGGTTGAGATTCGAATGTTGGTTCAATATGAGTGCATGTACGTATTTATGTGTGTAGGCATGTGTGCATATACATCTATAGTTCTATAGGAGTTGAATATGGTTTGTCGAGCATATTGAGACGATATACTTATGTGCATATGACTGTGATATATGTAAGAATGATTATATGGCTCTGTGATTGTGTTTGAAGTATATGTGATAATTTTCATCGCAATTATAATTTTCAATTCAACATACAAACATTGGGAAACATAGAAATCTCAACAAATCAAGAGCATTCTTCAACAAATAGGACCACTTTAATAACTAATATTGAAATTTGGCAACTTTAGTAATTTATATGCAAACATGAGCAAGGAAAACCATAAATTGCGCATGGAAGTGGGAAAACATATCAACTTGCATGAAAAGAGGTGATGACTTGCAAGCATTCTTTTGTGGATTGCAACTTGGTTTACCCTAGCATGGATTACTACATGGAACACTATGGCATAACCATGCTTACTAATATTTCTTGCTATCTATTGTAGGGCATTAGATTGATTAAACGCTAATGATTAAGAATTTATTATAATTTACAAAGGAGTCTTAAAATAAAACATCAATATTTAATTAAAATGTTAGATAGTAGAATTCATGGAAGATCTTTTAGTTAAAAAAATACCTTAAGCAAAATGCTACCTTTAAAGAACTAAGGAAGGATCATTAGAACATAGGCAAGCTTTAGAATTACTACACCCAATCTACTAGGAAAGATGCAAGATCTAGGTAGAACTAAAGAGGAAAGTTTAGTAAAATACTTGATCCAAAGGAAACCTTCAAGAAAATTTATGAACAATGCGCGTTTTAGAAGAGATTCTTGAACAGGCTTATGAAAATGTTGGGCTTAAGGTGACTACCATGATTAAATGGGTTGTATGTAAAAATGAAGAATTTTCAAAGAAAAAAGGGAATGTTAGCAAAAGCAACACATTACTCAAAATAAGAACTTCATTCTAAAAATGATATTATGAATACTAAAGGGAATTCAATTAGCTCGCTTAAATCCTTGTTAATTCGCATAAGGGTTTTAGTGCCCTTTCCTTCATTATAATATCATAGAACCCTATTAAAGCGCTAGGCCAAAATGTTAAGGAATGAATTTATGCACACGTTTCCACTTTAAAGAAAACTCTTTCCCGACCTCTTACATATTCCTTCACGGGAGAACCCATAGGGATTAACTTGTGCATACCATTAACAAAAATACATTCTTTCGTTTCAACATCACCTAACAATAGTTCAAACCCAAATAAGTTGCCATGCCCAAAATGTTAGGGGGATTGTTTACATGCTTTGCAAACTAAAAGGAGTGCTGATATGATTATTTTGGAGAAGCCCAAGAAACAGAGACCCAGGACCAAGCCAAGAACGGGAAGCCCACGAGTGAGATTAGGCCAGCCTGACAAGGCCCACAGATAAACCCGAAGTCGGACATGCTTAGCCAGGGGGACGCACGATCAGCTCGTGCTCCTCAGAGATAACCGTCCCCCTGAACCCGCGGCTCCTTAATGACCATTAAGGAGCCCGTTAATCAATGCTCCCCACGACGCACGTAGGCGCCTTGATGGAGGCGGATCGGGGGGCGTGAGGGGAGGCAGACGAAGGACGTGGATCGGGGGCAATTATGGCCCGGACCCTACAAAGGGATGGCAGGAGCAACTAAGAGGGGGATCGAATCCTTGACACCTACAACTGAGGTATTCCGATAACTAGACCTTGCTTCTCCCCCTAAATTATCTCCTCCTCCACCGCTCGGTCCGAGGATACGGGTACTGGTCTCGTCTTGAGCCGTGCCGTGCCTACCGAGCGTCACACAGATCCGTTCTGACTTAGGCATCGGAGGAGACTTGACCGGAACCAAGGTCCGACCCCCCTAATGAGCTTTCTTGTCTGTCCAGGAAGGAGATGAGCTGAGACCCCGAGGCTTCCCCTCGGCACGGAACGGACCCGCTCGCCACCAGCAGGAGCAGACGTCGATCGATACCAAGGAGTATTCCAGGTACCGAGGCTACCACTCGATGCTCATCCAGCTGAGGCCAAGCACTCGACCTGGAACCGAGGCTTCCCCTTGTTTCCACGTCAACCGAAGACCGATGCTCAACCGAGAAGCGTCAGCTTAGCCGCGGATCAACCGCCTACCCAAGTCGAGAGCACGAGAGATTGGCGTGACCAAGGGATCCCTTCGACCCCTTGACCACGTTGACCATCCAATCATTGGTCAATGATTCCGTGGTGAGAAAACACCCGTAAACATCTGGCGCTGTCTGTGGGAACCGAACACAGCCCACGTGAACCCACCGGAATGGAACCTGTCTGTAACGGCTTGGGGCGCATGCCCCCCATCCAAGAGGAGGGAGATTACATCCCTCCCGAGAACCAACACAGCTACACCACCGAAGGGACGGGCGACTCTCGATCGGTGACTCAAGAGCAGCTTCGCCTCTTCGCTCAGGAAACCAACGCCAACCTTCAGACGTTGGTCGCCACGATTCAACAGCTTGTCGACAACCCTTCCGTCCGTCGAGTGGGGATG
Source organism: Scilla litardierei (assembly GCA_030789695.1). Taxonomy (NCBI): domain Eukaryota; kingdom Viridiplantae; phylum Streptophyta; class Magnoliopsida; order Asparagales; family Asparagaceae; genus Scilla; species Scilla litardierei. Next base: position 132,126,247 of record CM061142.1, read on the forward strand.
GGAGGGGCCCACCAACAGGGGGCGGAACGCCTGCCAGTACGGTCCGTCGTGGTCACCGACCACGGGGATGGAGCTGACAACCTGGAGCGATGATTTATCATGTTGGGCTTCATCCCAGAGAGGTCCCTCACTCCCACCTCGTTCCGCAGGGGAGAGGGGACGAGACCTGAGCAAGCTGGAGGCAAGTTGGTAACCGCCTTGTCTCGAAGACCGGGCTCTACCAGTCGAAGCCGAACGGCCGTCGAGCCTCGAAGGACCGACCCCACCAGAGCGGAAGCCCACATCGAGCAAAACCAGAGAAGCAAGACTATCGCAGGGAGAAGAGGAGCGCCCACCAATCAACTCCCTCCCACAGCTAAGTAGGAACAAAGGCGAGTCCCAGACGAGACCGCGCTCGCTCGCCACCACCAAACAATGGCGGTGTGAGCATCGGGGGGTGCCCAGAGGGCACCAGAGGCGACCGCTGCCCGTTGTCCCAGTGGATAGCCGAGGCATAGGTACCATCCAGATTCAATGTACTGACATTGGAAAAGTATGACGGCACGGGCGATCCACTCGACCACGTGATGGACTACGAAGGGGTCATGGCGTTCCAGGGAGCTGATGATACCCTGCTCTGCAAAGGCTTCTATTCCACCCTCCGGAGAACGGTCCGGAGCTGGTACCATGGTCTTCCCAACCGCTCCATCGATAGCTTCGAAGACATCTCTCAGCAGTTCTGCAAACAATTCATGGCTGGACATCAGGTGAAGCCCGACTCAGAACTCATGTTCAATGTGGTGCAAGGTCCCAGCGAAACCTTGAGGCGCTACATGCGTCGCTTCAATGCAGAACGACTGAATGTGGAGAGCTGCCCTGAGTTGGTCGTCAAAACGGCCCTAAAGAAAGGGCTCCGACATAGGGGCCTGAAAAAGTCGCTGCACAATGATCCGTCAAAAGACCTCGCCGGCGTCATAGCCAGGGCAGAGCGCTACATGTTGACGGAAGAAGCGCTGGTCGAGGACGACGGAAGCCGCCTGATGGGAACAAAGCGGGGATCCAAGCGCGACGAGAGCGAGCACCGCGGCCCTGATGAGCATCGACAGGAGAAGAGGGCCAAAGGAAAACCGTGCAGAGAGGAGCCGCGACCCTCCAGGCCAAACGCTACCCCGGATGTCATCCTCGCGCACGCCCAAAAGGAGGGACGCTTTAGCAGGCCGCCTCCGAGGATGAAAAGGGGCGGAAAGGACGAAGAGAAGTACTGCAAGTATCATAAGGACAATGGCCATGATACTGATAACTGCTGGTATCTGAAGAAAGACATAGAGAAGCTGGTCAACCGGGGGCACCAGAAGAACTTCGTCGACGACTCAGCCCCCTCCCCGGGGAGGGGACGTCCAGGCAGCCGGACAAGGGGAAGAAGGTGAATGTGGTCCAGGCACCCATGTGCATCATCAAGTGAGCTGGTGAGACGACCGACAGCCACCTCGCCGGGGCAAGACTAGCTTTCCCTCGCCATCCCCATATTTTATTTTCCTTCAAATGTACACCCGGATTCGAGCAATGGAAAGAACCGTGTTAGTACAAATCTTTGTCTCTCTCTTTAGTTGGCTGTGGGACGAGCAGGAAGTCACCCTCCGGAGGGGAGCAGCAAAACAACCGACTGCAAGGCTAGGGGCAACTCCCCCAGCAGGTCGATCACCGAGCCCGTTTGTAAGACTGGGGGTAACTCCCCCAGCAGATGGGGGACATCGATTGGTTACAAGCCGAGGGGTAGCTCCCCCCGTCGACCAATTGATCCAACCGACTACAAGGCTGGGGCAACTCCCCCAGCAGGACGATCGCCGAGCCCGTTCGTAAGGCTGGGGGTAACTCCCCCAGCAGACGGGGACATCGATTGGTTATAAGCCGAGGGGTAGCTCCCACCGTCGACCAACCGATCTGACCGACCGCAAGGCTGGGGCAACTCCCCCAGTAGGTCGATCGCCGAGCCCTTTCGTAAGGCTGCGGGTAACTCCCCCAACAGACGGGGACATCAATTAGTTATAAGCCGAGGGGTAGCTCCCCTGCCATCCAACCGATCCAACCGACTGCAAGGCTGGGGGCAACTCCCCAGCAGGTCGATCGCCGAGCCCGTTCGTAAGGCTGTGAGCAACTCCCCTAGCAGACGGGGGACATCGATTGGTTATAAGCCGAGGGGTAGCTCCCCCCGTCGACCAACCGATCTGACCGACCGCAAGGCTGGGGGCAACTCCCCCAGCAGGTCGATCGTCGAGCCCGTTCGTAAGGCTGGGGGCAACTCCCCCAGCAGACGAGGATATAGATTGGTTATAAGCCGAGGGATAGCTCCCCCCGCCATCCAACCGATCCAACCGACCGCAAGGCTGGGGGAAACTCCCCAGCAGGTTGATCGTCGAGCCCGTTCGTAAGGCTGGGGGAAACTCCCCAAGCAGACGGGGACATCAATTGGTTATAAGCCGAGGGGTAGCTCCCCCGGCCGACCAACCAATCCGACCGACTGTAAGGCTGTGGGCAACTCTCCCAGCAGGTCGATCGCTGAGCCCACTCGTAAAGCTGGGGGCAACTCCCCCAGCAGACGGGCATCGATTGAGTATAAGCCGAGGGGTAGGTCCCCCTACCGACCAATTGGTCTGACCGACCATAAGGCGAGGAGCGACTCCCACAGCAGGTCGATCGCCAGGCCCGTCCGTAAGACTGGGGGCAACTTCCCTGGCAGGCAGGACCACCGGTTAGTCATAAGCCGAGGGATAGCTTCCCCCGTGGACCTGCTGACTTGATCAACCGTAAGGCAAGGGGCAACTCCCCCCAGCGGGACTGAACGACGGGTGAGTGTAAGCCAGGGGCGACATCCCTGGCGGCTCGAGGGATCCCATCAATCGAGGGACCGGAGACGCACCCTCCCTCAGGCAGAACCCCTCGACTGGCCGTGAGACCCGAGGCAATCCGACAGCGTGCAAGGCGATTACTCGAACGACCCAAGTATCGCAAATGAGGGAAGAGCCACAGTGGGTCGCCCAAGAGCGCCTCCAAGGCCCCAGTCTATGGGGCCAACGGGCCCATAGTCCCGAAGACCCTTCGCACTCGCCACGAGTGATAGGGGGATGCCAGCAAATCATGGAAATTCATGACAAGGTCAAATGCAACAAGAGATCAAGGAGATCGAGAGCCCCCACAAAGCAAAAAAACCCCGACGACAAGAAAAACGACGACAAGTACATGGACCAACAAAGAAGCTTTATACATAAATTGTTTAAAGTTACAAGCCAAAAAGAGGATGGGAACAAAATGGAGAAGCCTAAGGCCCCGGGGCACGGGAGAAAGCGTCCTCTGGAACATCGCCCTGCTCAGAGTGCGGGGGATCTGCGGGTGGGAGTGGTTACCGGGCATGCTCCGCAAACCACCGGAAGGAGTTTCGGACAACGTCAATAATCCGGGGGGCCAGGAGGTCCTTGTAGGAGCTGAAGGCCTCCCTAAGGACCTCCATGATCCTTGCCCCCAGGACCCCGTCGACGCCCCTCTCCACCTCCTCGGCGAACCGGGTCATCTGTCGCAGGTCAGCCAGCTCGTTCCGGAGATCGCCCCTCTCCTGGCAGAACGCCTCTTCCACCTCTTGGGCCGACCTCTGAGCGTCGGCCAGTTCCCCCTGGAGGTCCAGCACCTAGGAGACAAGCTCATCCACCCGGCGTCGAAGCTGCCGAGCCTCCATGCGTGCCTCTTGAGCGGCCACCTCGGCTGCCCCGGCCCTTGAACGCTCCCGAGCCGAGGACTCCTCGAGGTCTTTCGCCTTAGCCGCCCGACGCTGCGCCTCGATGGCCATCACAGTGGCCTGCAAAAAGAAAGGAGTTATGCTAAGAACGATCAAAAGACAGGTTTGAGAGCAGCAATGCGGCCAAACCTGTTGAAGCTGCCAGACTAAGGAGTCCGACAGTGTGTCGGTGGGAGCTCTCTCTAGGAGAGAGCGGTCCCTCGGGAGGACAGAGCCGTGCACCAACTGGTTGGCCATGGTCCGGTCAACGAATACCGAGTCCCCAGGGGTAACCTCGGGCCCCGCCAGGACGTTTGCCAGTGTGCCACTGGCTCCCACCAAGGAAGGCACGGCCGAGACAGTAGGGGTGGCCACCAGGGTCAGCGGGAGAGTTTCGTCGGAGGCCATTGGCATCTCGGGAGCCACCGGAGTGCGGCCCTCCCCACCCTCCTTCCTCCTCTTCCTCTCGCTGGGTCCAGCGGACGCTGGGAGGAGCATTTACGCCCCGCACCATGACCACTCGTGGGCACACGAGGAGCCTGCCCGGCTCCATCGTTGCCTCCTTTCGCCTGGACGGGGAGGGGGAGTTCGGCCCCCGTAGCCTCTCCTGCAGAAAGGTCCGTCACGGCCAAGGGGAGCGGTATAGCCTCCACCCTTCCCACGGCAGGCTCGGCCTGACGCACCTCCTCGTCAATAGTACGGCGAGGCGCCTGGCCCGACGGGTTCCCTCGGCTTCGGCCGGATCCTCGTCGGATGAGCTCGTCGACATTGCGGGTAAACTCACGTCCAGCCATCTCTAAAGAAGGAAAGAAGATCAGGGAAGCGAGGGGAAAAGCGAAAAGAAAAGGAGCGCCTACCGGGAGACCACAGGACGGTCTTAAGAAGTAGGTCGTCCAACAGAGACCAGACCGACCTCTCCTCTAAAGGAAGAGACGACGGAAGACGGACAGCTGCCTGGTCAGCCTCGGAGAGGGTCAACGTCAAGTTATATTGACATAACCCTCCCCAACCTGTCAAGATCTCGACGTCCCCAGGGAAGACAACAAAAACGTAGCTCGAGCTCCAGTCCCCCACCCAGCGGGGTAGACTGAGCAAACACTCCCTCTCCGCACGGGCCTGGAGGTGCTGCCACGACCCTTGGCCGACTGTCTGGACCCAATAGTAATGAAAGAGAAGAGGAAGAGACGGCTCCAAGCCATGGACGCCGTAGATCATGATGAACACGGTCAGCACCGTGACGGAGTACGGAGTCAACTTGCATAAGGCTACCATCAAGAATTCCATGACTTGGATGATGAAAGGATGAAGGGGAAACGGAGTCCCAGGCAAAACATCTCGACATAGACGCCGACCTCATTACTCCGCGGAAAGCAAATCTGCTCGTCGCTAAAGGGGATCCTGACGTCGTATGGATGATATGGATGATATAAATACTTCTCCCGAATCTCCGTAGCCACCAAGAAGGGGGCCTTAGACGGCGACCCAAGGACCGCCGGGGGAACATCGAACCTCTCGACAGCCCGAGCCACATCATCACCGACGGGGTTAGTAAAAAGCTTTCTTTTCCCCTTGTCCTATACAGGACGTGTCCCCGAGGGGACTCCAGGTCCCGAAGGCCGGATATTGCCAGACTCGAGTGCCGGGGGGTCCCTTGATCCCGACACTGAATCGCCTATCCTAAGCATAGCCATGGGGCAAGTGAAGAAGAAAAGAGGTTACCTTGAAAAGGATCTGAAGGAAGAAAGACGACGGAGAGAAGGAGCTTGCAAGACCGGAATCAGGATGAAAGGCGCGAAAGAATCGAAACTTGGGAGGTTGACGCCCTTATATGGAAAGCAATCGTGAAATCGAGACCATCCGAAGGGGAGCACGTGGCGGCATTTGAAGATCGACGGCGCTTCGAATCCCGCACCAGGAGAAGTTCAAACGGACAGCGTCATGATGACCCCCATTTAATGGGCTAGCCTCGACTGACGCACCTGTCAAATCCCCGGGAGTCACATCGCCCGAACCGAACCGGCTGAAGCCCGAACGGCTCGGACGATGGGGGCAATTGATACGACTATTTTGGAGAAGCCTAAGAAACAGAGACCCAGGACCAAACCAAGAACGGGAAGCCCACAAGTGAGATTAGGCCCGCCTGACGAGACCCACGGATAAACCCGAAGTCGGACCGGCCTAGCCCAAGGGACGCACGATCAGCTCGTGCTCCCCAGAGATAACCGTCCCCTTGAACCCACGGCTCCTTAAGGACCATTAAGGAGCCCGTTAATCAACGCTCGCCACGACACACGGAGGCGCCTTGATGGAGGCGGGTCACGGGGGAGTGAGGGGAGGCGGACGAAGGACGTGGATCAGGGGCAATCATGGCCCGGACCCTATAAAGGGATGGCAGGAGCAACTGGGAGGGGGATCGAATCCTTGACACCTACAAGTGAGGTATTCTGATAACTAGACCTTGCTTTTTCCCCAAATTATCTCCTCCATCGCTTGGTCCAAGGATACTGGTACCGGTCTCGTCTTGAGCCGTACCGTGCCTACCGAGTATCGCATAGATCTGTTCTGACTTAGGCATCGGAGGGGACTTGGCTGGAACCAAGGTCCAGCCCCCCCCCCCTGACAAGCTTTCTTGTCTGTCCAGGAAGGAGCTGAGCCGAGACCCCAAGGCTACCCCTCGGCACGGAATGGACCCACTCGCCACCAGTGGGAGCAGACTCCAATTAATACCAAGGAGTATTCCAGCACCGAGGCTACCCCTCGATGCTCATCCAGCCGAGGCCGAGCACCCGACCTGGAACAGAGGCTTCCTCTCGTCTCCACGTCAACTGAAGACCGACGCTCAGCCGAGTAGCGTCAGCTCAGCCGCGGATCAACCGCCTACCCACGCCGAGAGCACGAGAGCTTGGCGTGACCAAGAGATCCCTTCGACCCCTTGACCACGTTGACCGTCCAATCATCGGTCAACGATTCCGTGGTGAGAAAACACCTGTAAACAAGTGCAATATCACAACTTGTGTTTATTTACACCACTATCCAACTACTAATTTCCAACAACTAAGTGTACACCAACTTCCACATCAAACCCACTTTTCATATCATCAACTATCATTGCATTTAAAGCTTGTGAAGGCCCATGGCTCCCTTCACTTGTTTACATGTTAGCATTTACACTAGCATAATATGGCATAATGGAAATTGTAGATGAAGTTTTAGGAATCACAAAAAGCAGTTCTCTATATCTTTAGCAACAAGATTTATTAGTAACATGGCATGGCATGGCATGAATCATATTAACAACATATCTTGGTGACAATTCGTGTGGCATGATGATTAATTTTTATAGCATGAAACAAATGCATATTCCTTAAAAAGGAAATGACTTTAGTATATATGCATGAAATTGAGTACTATACAACAAGGAGAAGGTTTTCTACTAAAAAAAGAGAGCACCTTGCATTTAATTTCATGACCCTTAATATACTTGGCAACATGTTGAATGTATGTAATTCTTTTGTAGGAAATGCAAATCCTATTGGAAAACATAACATACATCAACACACTAATTTGGAGTAGGATTCCTACCTCATGAAGAATCAAAACCCTCTCTTCATTCCTTGAAGCTCCTCTTGAATCTCCGTCATGGAACCATCTTCAAACCCTAAACCCAATCTTCCTCTTTCCCCCAAACTCTCCACCTCTCTTCATGAATTTCCCTCTACCCTTCCTCTTCTCTTTTCTCATTCCAATTTCTCTTCCAATCTCTTCTTTCTTTCTTCCTTTCTTTTTTTGGCCTTGGATGATTCGGCAGCATCCCTCCTCCCTCTTCTCTCCTCTCTCTTTTTCTCTTTCTTTCTTTTTATCTTCCTTATTTTCTTCTTTCATTTCTTTCATTTCTCTTTCTTTTTTTCCTCCTTATTTTTTTGCTTGATTTCATTCGGCCAAAGGGGAGACCTGGGAGCTTACGGCTGCAAGTGGGAGGGCTTGGGCTGGCTGTGGGTTTGGGAAAGAAGGGATGAATAAAAAATGAATTAAGGAAAAGGGGAGAAGTTGGTAGAAGAAAAGAGAAACTATTAAATAAATGGGAACCCAACTATATTTACAAGTCTGCCATCACTCTTTAATAAAAATCTCTCACCTCTTTCTCATAAGAATCCAAGCCCTCTATCCAAGCCCAACACGATAATAGGTAAGCCCAACCCTTAACTACTAAAATTAACTAAAGGCCTACTCAATGATAACAATAAAAATAACAACATTAACAACAACAACAATGATAATGCTAATATTAATGCTAATGGTAACACTAATATTAACAACCACACTTCCATTCATTATTAGTATCGACCAGATGTCATTCACGTAGGAAATTACTATGCACACAACGAAATTACTATACACACACATTACTATATACATCCTATGTATATGACACTAGGGCCATTACATATGGATCGCTATCGTTTCCGAATTTATTTCGGGATTGATTCAAATCCTACCAGTTTTCCATGGTACGGAGGAGGAGAACCCACATTTACATTTACAAAAATTTGAAACGATATGCCTCGCTTTATTTGGCGGGAATTCATGCATTGATAACTTATTCGTTAGATACTTAGCATATTCTTTGAGAGATTTTGCTACGCATTGGTTTGAAACATTGACTCTTGACTCAGATTTTACTTGGTTGTCGTTTCAGGCTGAATTTCTTCGAGTATTTTTCCTATCTTCTTTGCATAGGTACAGGGGCGGCATGCCACGAAGCACCAAATATCGAGTTTTGCTCAAACTGATGAGGAGACATACTATCAATCTTGGCAGAGGTTCAATGATTTGATGCTTGCATGTCCACACCACAGCTTTCACGATGATCATCTCCTACAGATCTTCTACACGGGATTACTGCCTTCTATGGAGATTTCATGCAGACAAGCTGCAAATTGGGAATTCTTTACTTATTCTACCGAGGAAGCATGTTGGTACTTGAATGATCTTGCTGAGTATGAGTTTGCACTCCAACAGGTCCACAGTCAGCCTGAGGTTCCGCCAGAGGACTCATTCCAATGCAACCCTCTAGAAAAACTTGAAGAGCATATTGATGTGGGACATTGGAGCCAAAAGAAAGGGGATGAACGACAATATCTTGAGGAGCAAGAAGATATTGATGATGTGGTGCATGTTGACCATGAGGAGATCTAATTTGATGATGGCAAGGAGGATATATGCGAGGGAGTGAGCATACAGACCGAGATGGAGCCCGAGCCATACATTCTTCCTACTTCAGTACAGTAGTTTCCACTCCCTTCACCGCAGGAGGAGATTGATGGCGATTACGAGATGATTTACATTGAGCCAGCGCTGTTTTACCCTCCAGATCCATTTCTGCACACACTTCCTCCTCCTGAGGCAGAGTATCAGATCAAGCTTCGCGACACACACCGGTTCCCACAATTTCATGCCCTATATTATTGATTCAAAATATTGTCAATTGAATTTAAACTCTTTAGTTAATTTTGACGATCCATTTTGGAACACTTTTGTTACAGGGCATGAGGATAATGCTTGGATTGATGCAGCTCGTCTGGGAGTTGCATTGCTAGAATCCAAGAAGGCCGGTGGAGGCCTAGCTTTGCAGCAGCTAGCTGAGGAGCACACGGAGCTAATCGTGTAGATGCCACCTCTGCTAGATATTCTGGATCCTCCATTTGTGATGGAGTTAGCACCTTTACTATCCGCGACGCCTAGCACTTATTGGATGTCAACCTTTACACAATTGCCTTTGGCGTCGCCATCTCGAGCACTGACATATGATATACGCAAGGAACTTCTGGAACAAATTCCTCCACCGATTGATATATGTGATCCTCCATTTGGGAGGCTATGGTGATGTCTTCCCTTTTTACCATTATATGTCGTTATATTTATTTGAAAGGGAGGCTGTTTGTTTATGCATTCACATATCCTAATCTCCATATTTTATTCTATTACGCTTTAAACATTAAGGACAATGTTCATTTTAAATTGGGGGGGAGGAAGTAGTAAACAATATATCATATACGTTTTGCATCAACAATATATATAGTTTGCATAAAAAAGATGTTGTTTGTTTGCATTTACAAGTTTGCAAAAAAACATAGTTTTCATATGTTTGCATAATAAAAAGGAGAGTGTTGTGTTTTTTACCCAAACCATCTATATGTCCCTTTGAAGTGGAAATTCCATCATCTTTACTTGAACGCCTATATTTGTAAAATAGATTAAGAATATTTTACCAATGCGTAGAATTTTAAATTATCATGAATTTCATGTAAATTAGTGCATGTATCCGCAATTGTGATGTAACGACCTGTATTTTCCAACACATCAAATTACGTATTTTTACGTAACTTCAAATTTCTTTTAAAAGGTTAGTCAAGAGTTTTATAACAAAATTTGATTTCAAGAAATTCTTATAAAAATATTTTAAGCACCAGACTTATTATAATGTATTTCAGTAATTTCAGATTTCCTCAGATACTCAAAACAATCCTGATAAAAAATTCATTTTCAAGCATTACTATTTTGACTCAACGAATGTATTTTCTATACAAACGTCTTCAAAACGTCTTCAAACTTCTACAGTAGCATCCTATGATTATTTAGGGCTCCCCACATTAATTTCGTAATTTTCGGATATCATTTCAGCCTAGAACCTGCAAACCCGCTTTCTAAATGTTTTGGTCTAAAACCTGTATTTCCGTAGCTCAAATCCCAGAACGGATCTCGTATTCGCTATCCTCACGACGATATGATCTTGTGGGTATGTTTTCGTAATTTTTCGGACACGTTTTTATATCAGGGGCAAAACGGTGATTTCAAATCTATTGTATTTTTACTAATCACTTTTCACTTATCACTAATTGACTTTTACCCCTTTTACTTTCACCCTACTCCCCCCAACCACCCTCTTAACCCAACCGACTTGTTGGTTGGATCTGAATTCATTCAGATCCGACATCTGCCTCCTCCCCCTTTAATCCCTTGTCTTCCCCCTCCTAATTACAATTTTACCTTTGCCTAACACCTATATGAACTACCCTAGGCTCACTCGTTTAACACACAGGTTTCTCTCCCTCTCCGTTTATTTTTCGAATTAACCCATCTCCTCCTCTCTCAAACGCTCTCCCTCGCTCGTACTCTCTCTTCTCCCTCTCGCACTCAAGCCCGTACGCACGTTACGCCCTCCCCCGGTGGTGCTCTGTCGCAGGCCCACACCCACCGCCCCTCCCGTGGCCTTGACTGTCGCCTCGCCACCTACGGCCGCCCCCCATCGTCACCACGACCCCCGCCTTCGCAGCAGCACCCGCACCCCGTCGCCCCATCGTCCTCCGACGCAGCTGCGCCCGCCCACGTCGCCGTCATGCTCTCTGCCAAAGCGCCACCGCCGTAAGCAGCCCCGCCGTTGCCGTCAGTGCCCCAGCACCTCCTGCTGCAACCGCCGCCCCTGCCTTCACCTGTTGACACCGTCGCTGGGCCCCCCACGGTCGAGCATCGCCGCTTCCGAGCACCGACGACTGCCCACGCCCCGACGAGATCCGCTCCCCCCCGCTGCTGTCGACGTCGAAAACAGCCCCCCGACGATCGAGCGTCAAATGCATGAGTTTAACTCACGGTGGCACGATCATAAATACGGAGATAATTTCGTGTTTTTGTATTTAAATAATTATTAAATAGGGTTTAATGGTGTAAAAATCCATAGCTTGAAATATAGGGCCCAGAAAAATGTGGGGATAGCTCCAGAAAATCGGAAACAATATTCCAGACCTAATGGCGCTGGTCTTATCTCGGTCAGACGACTACTTTTTCCAGAATCATTTTTTAAACTTAAAAATTAAATAAGTATAATTCATTCTAAAATCCGTAACTCGCTGTTTTCACGTACACTGATACGTGATAAAATTATAGGTAATGATAATCTTCAAGACGGTCGTTTTGACTGCTCAATCAAGTAATTATGACTTGTATTGCTCTCAGAATAAATTACGGAAGATATACGTCACTTAAATAATTTGGGTTTTAAAGCTATTTTTGAGTTTCTGAAAATTATAAAAAATAGCAGGAGCTTCTGAAAATGTTTTCCTTTTTAGTAAAATTATAATATTTATTTTCAGCTTATGTAAAAATTTAGAACGCTTTTCGACACCGTTTCAACCGGTTTTGAAAATCAAAACGACCAATTAATTAGATAATAATTAGTGTAGCCAGTAACTGATAACTTCTTGTGTTTGCAGGTACCAATCCTCGTGCTCTAACTCCATCCTCGTCTTGCTACGACGATCCTGATAGCGTAAGTCACGGTAAATTCTATCCTTAGAAATTTAGATAGTGTACGTAATGGAAAATAGTGTACTAAATGAAATATCGCATGCTCGAAGCATGGATCGGTGTCTTGGTTGTTGGACTTAAAATCTTTGCTCAGGATTGACATTCTCTGTTGAGGTTTCTACCTTGACTTTTCAACAAGTGAAGTTCTTTGGGGTGTCGTTAACGCTTTTGAATGTCTTTACTTTTTGGAACAACAAAATTGACATACTGTATTGCAACATCATGACTGAGTGATATACCGCATTGATATCATACTGCTGGAACATACTATTGAATGCTTAAAAGTAGTTAGCACTGCACTGGGTTTTGGGGTAACTTATAATAGCGAGGGTGCGGGAGCGACCAGTCCGATCTTTGTTGTCACCGTGCGGGTTCTAGCAACCCATCACCTAGCCGGTGACAACCATCACAGATCACAGATTATTGCACAGTACTTAGAGAATGGTTCACCTGGGTAGCACCCGCAGCAAGATGTGGACTCTTGGTTGCTTACCGTACTACGCTTTATATGTCACGAACTAGGCTAGGCACAATTACTCTCATTATTGCTATTGTCATTGCTATTGTCATGGTTATTCTTGTACGGTACTAGTTGTACTTGCTCGGTCACCTTTACTTTACTTGTCACCCTTGCATGTTTGACTAGATGTACTTTACTTGTCGCACTTGCATGCTTGTCTGTCCCTACTTTACTTCCCGCACTTGTTTACTATAACCTACTCCATATTTGTGCACTCCTCTTTTTCTATCGCTAGAATTGTTGTGACTTATCTTCGGTTCCATTTAAAGCACCGGCAGACGAAGACCTGATCGAGGAGATTTCCCCAGAGATCGAGGAGCCTACATTGACCAAGAGGCTGCAGAGTTTTAGTTACTTTTCTGTTGGTGTGTGTGTTGTACTGTGTATTTCCTTTTTTGATCCCTTTCAGTACTTCCTTTATGTATTTGTGTGAGAGAGTGCTACTGCTGGTTTGTATTCTGGTGAGAGAGTGCCGGTTGTTGTTGTACTTTAATTTGGTCTGCAATAATGTCTGTACGCTGGTTTGAGTATTGTGGTACATCTCTGAGTTGTGGCTATGCTGATTTCACTGGTAAACTGCAAGACCTGTAAATAAATCAAATAAGTAATGGGCCCCCGAGAGCGGGTCTTACAAGTTTGGCGGCACATGCAGGTCCGAGCAAAATACCTCGTGAACAGTATAGTGAAACCAGAATGTATCGTATACGATACTCGACTAAGCTGACATTTTTCTATGAATGCAGGTTTGACACTCGAAAGATGGACGGGAACACCTCGGAGAGCCCCAATGGAGCTGACCTATCTGGACTTAATAAAAGCCATTAACAAAACCTAAATTTTGATAGGATTAATTAGTTGTTAATAAAAAAATATTTTTGTATTGGTGGCACACATATAAATGATAAGCTTCCTTCAATGGATCATGATCCGATTAATGTGCTTGGCTAAGTTTCTTTGATCAACCTAGCTAGACTGGGTGTAAGTGATCATGGCTTAGTCACTTCCCTGGCCGTGTTCGCTGGACCGCAAGGACGTGAATCATGATTATGTAACGCCATCGATCTTCATCACTATCACCCTTCCTTAAGCTTGATGACCTTTCGATTGACCTTCTTAGAATCTTTCTATTTTTAGATTGCTTGAACTCAAGCTACGGAGAGTAGCGTTCGAATTTTCGATCATTAGAAGTTCGAGTTCGACAACTGAAGTGAATCGATGGACCACACTGTAAGGGCTATCCTAAGGGGAAGTCTCAATCGTCCAACCCTGCTCCAGCCGATGCCCCTGCCAGGAATGCACCGCAGCGACCACCACCATCTGCTCAGCAACGTCAACCACTCCCTCCTCAACAGCAAGTGTACCAGCAGACTCGACGACAGGCGCCACCCCAGAGACGCCAAGCTTATACAATGACAGTAAAAGAGGCCGAGGCTACGGGCCAAGAATCACATGTCACGCCCCGCTTCCCAAAACAACGGAGGTGAAGCGTGACTAGGCCCGCTTAGGCCAGAGCTACGAAGCCCTGACCCAATAAGCGTCTGTGTGGTACCAAGGCAAAGATACAGGTCCCTGCATGTTAGTACAGAACAATAAAAGTACAAGAAGGAAAGAACATCACAATTTTATTCCAACATATCAAGAGTACCAAGTCTCAACGCCCGAAGGGCTACAACAGCAGAAAAGTAAATCTAACGGTGCAAGCACCCAACCTAGACACAGAAACATAAAAGGTGCTACGCACCCAACAAAGATAATAACGCCTCTGGAATCTGCTACTAAAAGTCTCTAACTCTGATCCTCCTCGGGGTCGAACTCGGGATCGACGCCCTCTGGCTCCACGTCAGCAGGCAGGTCAGTCTCCTCCACGTACTCTGGCTCGATCCCTGACGTACAGCACCAAAAGAAGGAACTGTACGTCAGGCAAGGTCTACAAGAAAAGATTAGACCAAGCTACAAGTGTACCATTTACTTACAACGTTTTACTGGTTGATTAACATGCTGAGGTTTTAACAACAGAAAGAAAACACAACAGGAAAGTAAACAAGACAAGTGGTAGTCATAGCGAGTGCTATGGACCACGGGACTAGCCTACAGGTGTCAAGACAAGACGTAACACGGAAGACAGACAAGACAAGACAAGACAATACAAGACACGAAAGGGTTCACGCCTGTTCGGTTCGAGGGGGATCAGTCCCTCTTGCCGCTTGCACGCTCAACCCTACCCCATAACCCCAAGAATCATGACAAGACATGGGATCACTTGCTCTAGCTTGGCAAGTGCCCAATTGCTCTCTGAGCTGTGTATCGGTACATGGGATCACCTGCTCTAGCTTGACATGTGCCCAATTGCCCATCGGGCTGTGAACTAGTATAAGGGATCACTCGCTCTGGCTTGGCGAGTGCCCTATTGCCCAGCGGGCTGTGCAGACGGAAAGGAACAAGACACGACAAAACGGGAGGGGTTGTACTAGGGTGTCCACAACTCACGCACACGCATGTCAATCCTATGATGTCAGAAATTTGTTGTTGTTGGACTCAGATTTCGTTGTCAAATCTGAGCCATCAAAGGCGTCCCGGACGCTATCATTTCATGCCCGGTTCTTAAGTTTCTAAACTAACAATCATAACAAGATGAAGGCCTAAACATGGCCAAGATCGCAAGTGATACACTTGCCTGTGGTGGCGAGTGCGTCGTCTCCCTGGTACGCCTCGTCCAATCGTCTCGTCGACGGAAAAGTGTCTGAACATCGTGACACGGCGACGGTGTCAGATCACGATTCATTAATCCCTATTAGGGTTGTGTCTAGGTTAACGGGACTATCCTATTCAGTTAAAAATCACATTTTTAATGAATTGACCTAATCGACGATCTATCCTATGTGTGCATGCATAATGTCCATTCGTCGATTTCTACGGTTTGTACAACGTTTTAAAGATCCGCGGAAAATAAATTTAGTTTGATTAGGTTGCTGATTTTAATTAGGGTTTGATCATTTACTGTGTGGGTTGCTACGAATTTAGGGCACCAACCTAAAATTGACGATTGCACGAAGATCCGGCGTCAAATCTGGAAAGGGTGGAAGCTTTGCGTCGTCCGGAAATTCCCAAGCCGCGGGTAGCACAGCGAGGAACGTTGATCGCTGGTGTTGGTGAAGATTTCAGTGTCTCCCCGTGTCGTTGCTGCTGGATCTGAGATGAGAACTCCGTGCTAGGGCAAAAGAAAGAGGAATGAGAGAAGGGGGAGAGCTTTGGGGAAGATGGAAGGCGCAAGGATGGAGGAGGAAGAGCAAGGGGAGGACGTGAGAGGTAGGGAAGTGGGTTTGGGAAAGATGGGGACTGAAATTTATCAGGAGAAATGAAGAAGAAAGCCCCGTTTAAATAAGAAAATAAAACGGCGACTAGCACAGAAATTAGGGTTTCGGGGTCAACTAGTCGGTCAGAGAAGGGCGGTCGACCGACTAGTTTGGGAACTAGTCGGTCGGTCGTATAACTGTGACCGACTAAAACCCAAACCGAGAACATGGTTGTTGTAAAATTTATAGAGTTAGTCGGTCTGTGAAGGCTCGTCGACCGACTAGTTTGCAACCTAGTCGGTCGGCCAGTGTTCATAGACCGACTAAAGGGTGAAAATGGTCAATAAGATATTTTGAAGATTAGTCGATCAGAGAAGGATACTTAACCGACTAGTTCGTCAACTAGTCGGTCGGTTTTTGTTCTTTGACCGACTAACGGTAAACAGTAACCTGATGCGAAAAATGGTCTCTGTACTTAGTCGGTCTGCGAAGAAGTGTTGACCGACTAGTTTGGAAACTAGTCGATCGGTGGATGAACTTAGACCGACTAATCGTAAACAGTAACTCAAGGGAAAAACCTGACGGAAACTAGTCGGTCCAAGAGGAGTTGTTGACCGACTAGATTGACATCTAGTCGGTCGGTTCCTCAACGTGAACCGACTAATTTGCACAGGAAGTCGCAAAATGAAGCGGGAAGCTTCGGGATGATTCTAATGAGTTCCAAGAGTGAACCTATACTAAGATATGAGCGCGGAGAGGTAAAGAAAGAAGATGAACGATCGCGTATATATATAAATAATATTCATCATACAAAAACCAGCCGTTACATCACATGTATGGGATTTTTCACTAAGCTACATACTCTAATATTTAGGAATCGTGAGCTTAGACATGACTCTCATCACCGTAGGTACCGTCTTAGTAGCCGGTAAACCTGCCCTCACACTGTTCGACTCAGGAGCTGCACATTGCATCTTGGCGAGTCGATTCGTCCAAACACATGCCATCTCTGTTGAACCTCTGACTTTCCGTTGGAAGGTTGAGACCGCTGGCGATTCCTTACCGGTAGCCAGCAGATGCCTCCAATGCTCTGTAGTGATTTGTGGACGAGACCTCTTCACCGACTTCATGGTGATAGAGATGCCAACTTTCGATGCTGTCTTCGGAATGGATTGGTTGGGAGCATTTCATGCCACCATTGACTGTCGTCAAAGGAGGGTAGAATTCGAAATACCCAACCATCCAAAGTTCGAGTTCCTTGGCGAAAGCCGATCAGAAGGACCAGTGAAATAACGAGCTAGACCCGACACGTAGGCTGTTGCATTGTTACATCCTTCTTGAGCTAGTATTTCTTTTCTAACCCTACTTTCATCTTGTACTCGATTTTTCCATGTGTTTGAATTCTTTCCCGCGTACCACCTTCCCCCTCATTATTGCCTTTTTGTCCTTATCCTCTCCATGAGCCTCGTTCCTGCCTAACCTACCCTACCCTATCATGACTTTCGACACCCCCCTTTAAACCCTTACCCCCTCTTTTTCCCCCTTTTAAACCCCTCCTCTTCTTCCTCACCAAGACACCCCACGGCTTCCCCTTCGCCCCGATACCACCCTCTCCCTCGCCTTGCCTCCCTCTCGGCGAGACCAACCCATCTCGCCTCGAGCTCCTCTGGCCTCACCCGAAGCTCCACTCCATCCCGGAGGCCCCTGCCACATCGCGCAGTCGCAACCGTCGCACCTCGCCGCCTTGGATCGACAGCCGTCGATGGCCCACCAACGACTTTGAGGATTGTTGGGCTTAGCGACAGTCCTCACCGTCACCCTCGTTGTTGCCGTGTGGTTGAGTTCTTGGGAATTCGTTGTTCTTGGTATTCTTTGGAGCTCCTTTTTCTGGTTCTTCCCCCTTGAGCTGCCCTGCTTCGATTCCTTCTTAGGGCCGCTCCTTCGTGTTTGTGGGTTCGTGAGTTTTTGGTCGTCGAATTGCTTAGGGCTGATGGTGATAACCGTAGATGTCGACCAATGGTATTGGCAAGGAATATCATTGGGGATGAGTATCGGCTTGCTTTTGGCCTTAGGTGTTGAAATTGGATGTCAGTCTTGTGCTCGAATTTGGGAGTCAGCTTTGTTGCTGGCTTATTGTTGGATGTTGTGGAGATTGCTGGAAGTAGTGGTAGCAATGGTCTTGATCCTTGAGAGTTGGCCTTATATCTGCCTTTTGGTGTCGATCTGGATATTGGCTTGTAATTGGGTAGCATGACAGATGATGTCTTTTGTGCTCGGCTGGTTAAGTTGTAACAGCGCGGATGCATTTGGATTAGTCCTCACGCTTTTGTATGTTATGTCGATGAATTACTTGATTAAAACCCAGTAAGTCATCATTAGCCTAAGTTAGAAATTTTAAACTTTATTGATCTTCATGTTATGTTGTTAAATAAAGCTTGCTATTGACTTATCACCTCGGGTTCCAAGTTCGAACAGATGTCATCATCATAATAGCCCTCATTTTCGTGTAATGCCATTATCTCATATTTTGGCTACTTGAAAAGTCGAGATAACTATGCTGATGATACTAGGTTTCGAAACTAGTTACAGAAACTATGGTGATGTCAGTAGTATGTATTCATGTATTCATCTCTTGTTTTCTTGATGCTGTGATATCACATTATATTTCATGCTATTAACAACTTATTTTTCTATGTCGTGGTCGTTCGTCAAGCCTTCCGGTCGATCGTTTGAATTGCTTAGGAAATTATCGATCCTCTTAATTCCGAGGACGGTATTATTTTAAGGAGGGTAGGATGTAACAACCTGTATTTTCCAACACATCAAGTTACGTATTTTTATGTAACTTCAAATTTCTTTTAAATGGTTAGTCAAGAGTTTTATAACAAAATTTGATTTCAAGAAATTCTTATAAAAATATTTAAGCACTAGACTTATTATAATGTATTTCAGTAATTTCAGATCTCTTCAAATACTTAAAACGATCCTGATAAAGATTCATTTTCAATTATTACTATTTTGACTCAACGAATTTATTTTCTATACAAATGTCTTCAAAACATTTTCAAACTTCTACAGTAGCATCATATGATCATTTAGGGCTCCCCACATTAATTTCGTAATTTTCGGATATCATTGCAGCCTAGAACCCGCAAACCCGCTTTCTAAACATTTTGGCCTAAAACCTGTATTTTTGTAGCTCAAATCCCAGAACGGATCTCGTATTCGCTATCCTCGCGATGATACGATCTTGTTGGTATGTTTTCGTAATTTTTCGGACACGTTTTATATCAGGGGCAAAACGGTAATTTCAAATCTATTGTATTTTTACTAATCACTTTTCACTTATCACTAATTGACTTTTACCCCTTTTACTTTCACCATAATCCCCCCAACAACCCTCTTAACCCAACCGACTTGTTGATTGGATCTGAATTCATTCAGATCCGACATCTGCCTCCCCCCTTTAATCCTTTGTCTTCCCCCCTCCTAATTACCATTTTGCCATTGCCTAACACCTATATAAACTACCCCAGGCTCACTCATTTAACACACATGTTTCTCTCCCTCTCCGTTTATTTTTCGAATTCACCCATCTCCTCCTCTCTCAAACGCTCTCCCCCGCTCGTACTCTCTCTTCTCCCTCTCGCACTCAAGCCCGTATGCACGCTCCGCCCTCCCCCCGTGGTGCTCCGCCGCAAGCCCACGTCCGCTGCCCATCCCGCGGCCTTGAATGTCGCCTCGCCGCCTACGACCGCCCCCCGTCATCGCCACGACCCCCCGCCTTCGCAGCAGCACCCGCACCCCGTCGCCCCGCCGTCCTCCGACGTAGCAGCACCTGCCCACGTCGCCGACATGCCCTCCGCCGAAGTGCCGCCGCCGTAAGCAGCCCTGCCGCCGTCGTCAGCGCCCCAGCACCTCCTGCTGCAACCGTCGCCCCCGCCTTCGCCTACAGACCCCGCCGCCGGGGCCCCCGCCGTCGAGCATCGCCGCTTTCGAGCGTCGACGACCGCCCACGCCCCGACGAGATCCTCTCCCCCCGCCGTTGCTGCCGACGGTGAAAACAGCCCCCCGGCGATCGAGCTTTGAATGCGTGAGTTTAACTCACGGTGGCACGATCGTAAATATTGAGATAATTTCGTATTTTCGTATTTAAATAATTATTAAATAGGGTTTAATGGTGTAAAAATCCATAGTTTGAAATATAGGGCCCAGAAAAATGTGGGGATAGCTTCAGGAAATCGGAAACAATATTCCGGACCCAATGGCACTGGTCTCATCTCGATCAGACGAATAATTTTTCCAGAATCATTTTTTAAACTTAAAAATTAAATAAGTATAATTCATTCTAAAATCTGTAACTCGCTGTTTTCACGTACAATGATACGTGATAAAATTATAGGTAATAGTAATCTTAGAGACGGTCGTTTTGATTGCTCAATCAAGTAATTACGACTTGTATTGCTCCTAGAATAAATTACGGAAGATATACGTCACTTAAATAATTTGGGTTTTAAAGCTATTTTTGAGTTTTTGAAAATTATAAAAAATAACAGGAGCTTCTGAAAATGTTTTCCTTTTTAGTAAAATTATAATTTTATTTTCAGTTTATGTAAAAATTTAGAACACTTTCCGAAACCGTTTCAACCGGTTTTGAAAATGAAAACGACCAATTAATTAGATAATAATTAGTGTAGCCAGTAACTGATAACTTCTTGTGTTTACAGGTACCAATCCTCGCACTCTAACTCCATCTTCGTCTTGCTACGACGATCCCGATAGCGCAAGTCACAGTAAATTCTATCCTTAGAAATTTAGATAGTGTACGTAATGGAAAATAGTGTACTAAATGAAATACCGCATGCTCGAAGCATGGATCGGTGTCTTGGTTGTTGGACTTCAAATTTTTGCTCAGGATTGACATTCTCTGTTGAGGTTTCTACCTTGACTTTTCAGCAAGTGAAGTTCTTTGGAGTGTCGTTAACGCTTTTGAATGTCTTTACTTTTTGGAACAACAAAATTGACATACTGTATTGTAACATCATGACTGAGTGATATACCGCATTGATATCATACTGCTGGAACATACTATTGAATGCTTAAAAGTAGTTAGCACTGCACTGGGTTTTGGGGTAACTTATAATAGCGAGGGTGCGGGAGCGACCAGTCCGATCTTTGTTGTCACCGTGCGGGTTCTAGCAACCCATCACCTAGCCGGTGACAACCATCACAGATCACAGATTATTGCACAGTACTCAGAGAATGGTTTGGCCGGGTAGCACCTGCGGCAAGAGGTGGACTCTTGGTTGCTTACCGTACTACGCTTTATAAGTCACGAACTAGGCTAGGCACAATTACTCTCATTATTGCTATTGTCATTGCTATTGTCATGGTTATTCTTGTATGGTACTAGTTGTACTTGCTCGGTCACCTTTACTTTACTTGTCACCCTTGCATGCTTGACTAGATGTACTTTACTTGTCGCACTTGCATGCTAGTCTGTCCCTACTTTACTTCCCGCACTTGTTTACTATAGCCTGCTCCATATTTGTGCACTCCTCTTTTTCTATCGCTTGAATTATTGTGACTTACCTTCGGTTCCATTTATGGCACCGGCAGACGAAGACCTGATCGAGGAGATTGCCCCAGAGATCGAGGAGCCTACATTGACCAAGAGGCTGCAGAGTTTTAGTTACTTTTCTGTTGGTGTGTGTGTTGTACGGTGTATTTCCTTTTTTGATCCCTTTCAGTACTTCCTTTATGTATTTGTGTGAGAGAGTGCTACTGCTGGTTTGTATTCTGGTGAGAGAGTGCTGGTTGTTGTTGTACTTTAATTTGGTCTGTAATAATGTCTGTACGCTGGTTTGAGTATTGTGGTACATCTCTGAGTTATGGCTATGCTGATTTCACTGGTAAACTGCAAGACGTGCAAATAAATCAAATAAGTAACTGGCCCCCGAGAGCGGGTCGTTACATGTAATCTCATGAAACTATTGTTTGGTTTAGGCAATTTCAAGTCTATTTTTTCTTGAAAGTTTGTCAGTGAAACCCCAACACCCATATCTACAATTTTCACTAGGATGAAAATATCATGTTATGAATTGGTAATTATGTGAAGAAGCTTATAAATTCTTGGGATAAAGGCCAACCACATACACAAGCTTGCTGATTAGTAGATGATGGACAATTTTACTTAAACATGTCTCATGTCAAAAAAAGAAGAAAAGAAAAAAAAAGTGAATAAAATGCACCGTTCTTCCAGCTTGTATTTAGTAGCCGGGTCCTCGTGCCTCAGGAAGCATGGGGATTCGTGTGGAAAAATGAAGTATGGGGGAGTGCATAATAATCTTTAGACATTCCGAGTTATTAAGTCTAAGGAGGTTTTCAAAACTTAATGCCCTACAACCGTCTGGTTTGGGAGTCATTGACCTAACGCTCGTTACATGGATTGTTCTAAAATGTTTATAAAAAGAAAAAAAGAAAAAAATGAGAAAAAAGAAAAAGAAAAAAGAGATGAGATATTTTGAAGTGGATTCAAGATCATGATCTTATGATTTGGATGTTGTGATGGCCTAATCCTAGGAAATTTATTTCCGAGGACACGTGATTACCTATTGATTAAACAATTGCATTTGTGCATTACTGAATGTGTGTGGATTAAGATAAAATTGTAGATTTTTTGCATTAGTCCATTAAAACCCATGATAGTTATTGAACTTTGTTGGGTAATATTATTCTTAATTCATTTTTTGGAGTGTGGCGTATTTTTGGAATATTCGCTTATTTTGCTAAGAGACTATCAAAAAAGCTAGTTGTGAGTGTGATTCTGGAAGAATATTGCGTTTATTACCCCCTCATTTGATTGTATTTTGTGTATATTTGTAACGGTCACTTTTCGGTCATACGCTTTTTATGCATATCTTGTTATTATTGCGTACGTTCGTGTTTTGATTTTTATTTTTTATCCCTTATAGCTCTTACGCGTGACCGGACCCCGTATTTACAATCCTCTCGGAGGCACGATCACCCTGGTATTTTTCTTTGTAATTTTTGGATGCCGTGAGACCTATATGCTTAACTCATTAATTCTTTTAAAAATACTGTTTTTATAAAATCCTTTTTTTCAAAAGAAAGAGTCTGTGCGTTTTTAGCAACCACATTGTTAAACTTTTTTTTTAAAAAAAAACCCATAACCAATTAAATTAAGATTCTCAACTAATAATAAATCATATATTTAAATACTATGGGTGGTTTCAAAAGCCAATCAAATCAAATGTTTTTTTACTAACCCCTTAAAATCTAAACCACACAACCCACGTTGTCTCTCCCTCTCTCCCCACGTGGCCTCTCTCCCCCCCAAATTTCTCTCCTCACATGAGATCTCTTCTCCTATTATAAGATACATAGGATGCTAGGGTTTCGTTGTTTTTTTTCAGCCGCCGCCTCCTCTCGAAACACGAAAACCAAACCCCATCACCCACGCCGACGAGCCCCGCGCTGCTGCCCTCCCGCCATCAATGAGCGCAAGCCGTCGCACAGATCCGGCCATCTCTTCTCCGGCCTCCCCTCTAGTAGCGCACTGCCTCCTCTCCTCGAGCACCGTCGGAGCCCCTCCGGCTTTTCCCCTTGCTCGCTGCTCCTCCCGGCAGCCACTTCGAGCGCCCGGTACCTCAGAATCCCCTTGCCGGTTCCCGCGTCCAGCCATACGGCAGCCTCACCTCCCACGTCGCAAACCCAAGGTCATCGACGAGCCCAACATCTGTGCCTCGCAGCCCTCGACTCGATCACTACGCCGCGCCTCCTACCACCGATCTCCTCCCTCCCTCTGATGCGTCCGACTGGCCACACCGCCTTTGCTCTGACGTCGCAGCCCCGTTGCCTTGTCGCCTCCGTCGCTTCACCTGCAGCGCGCAAAGGAAAGAGCGAAGCAAGTATCGCATGTATCACGTAAGTGTTGATGTTAAACTAAATGTTATTAAATATGTTAGTAACATATCCAATAAGTTTAAGGCGTTATAATACTTCTGTTAACAACCTAAGCTAGGGTTATGTATTAGTTCTCCTTAAAAAAAATAATAAACTGTAAACATATGTATATACAGGCCGGTTAGTTTTTAATGGTGTTAAATTGTTAATTTCAGTAGGTTAGTACCCTTTGAGTGTTAGTGCACTTTTAACCATAGGTTGATACTTATTTTTTTATAGTGTTATAATATTAACAGCTTTATATATTTATACATATAGGTTGAGTATGAGATGTTGGTACAAACCACAAACAGTAACCTAGTTAAACTATGTGAGTTAGATTATTAAATAATAATATGATAATTATGTTATAACAGTTAGCTTCTAATAAAATTAGTGCATAATGTTAGACCGAATGTAAAGTACACTAGTGATTTTATTACCAGCTAGTTATATTATATTTAGGGTACATTAATATCTTTTAGTTAAGCATATTTTTAGCTAAATATCTTTATCTTATGACGCAGATAGTTATATACGCCGCATTGCTACCGCCTGGATCTCGACGTCCTCTTGCATGTTGCCACTCGCCGACGTCCCCTAGCTCGTTGCCATAGCCGTTCAGACCCGACGTCAGATGTCGCTTGATCGCTGTTCCAGGTTAGTCCCCTAACTCGTAAAAACAACCTACACCGTAGATAACCGAAACCTAATTAAAAATCAGCAACTTAATAAATTTAAATTTAATTTCTGCACCTTTAAAACGTTGTCCACCGTAGAAAATCGACGAACGAACTGAATTTCTGTGCACATAGGATAGAATCGTCGGATAGGCTAAACGGACACTTTGACTTGTGACTGTTAGGGTAGCCACGTCCAACCTAGAAACGAACCTAAATAGGATTTATTGAAAACGCGACCTGACATCGTCGCCGTGGCGATATTTCAGACAGACTTCTACGGACGAGACGCTTGGACGAGGCGCTTCGAAAGGACGACACACTCGCCATTTCAGGCAAGTGTACCCACTTGCGTTTTTGACCGTGCTTTGGTCTTAGATTGTTAGAACTGTTAGACTGTGAATGTATAGAATCGGACGTGAAATGATAGCGTCCGGGACGACTCCTGACGGCTCAGACTTGACGACGAAGTCTGAGCCTGACAACAACAACTTTTTAATGCTGTAGGGCTATCATGTGTGTGCGTGTGTGTGGACACCCTAGAATAACCCTTCCCGTCTTGTCACGTCACGTCCCGTCTTGCACAGCCCGCTGGGCAATAGGGCACTCGCCGAGTGATCCCTTGTACTGATTCACAGCCTGCGGGCAATAGGGCACTCTCCAAGTTGAGAGAGTGATCCCTTGTACGGATACACAGCCCGAGGGCAATAGGGCACTCTCCAAGCTAGAGAGAGTGATCCCTTGTACGGATTCTCAGCCTGCGGGCAATAGGGCACTCGCCAAGCTAGAGCGAGTGATCCCTTGTACTGGTGTCATGTCTTGTCTTGTCTTGGGGTTTGGGGTTGGGTTGAGCGTGCGCACGGCAAGAGGGTCTGATCCCCCTCGAACCGTAAGGCGTGAACCCTTTTCGTGTCTCACTTGTCTTGTCCTGCCTTGTTTCCGTCACGTCCCATCTTGTCTTGACACCTGTAGGTTAGTCCCGTAGTTGGTAGCACACGCTACGACTACTACTTGTCCCGTTTTACTTCCTGCTGCGTTACTTCCTGTCGTGTTACTCTGTTATAACCTCAGCATGCTAATCAACCAGTAAACTGTTGTGTAAAAGAACCTCAGCATGCTAATCAACCAGTAAACCGTTGTTTAAAGTTCGGTGCACTTGCAGTAAAGTCTAACCCTCCTTGTAGACTTTACCTGACGTACAGTTCCTTTTTCTTGGGTGCTGTACGTCAGGTGTTCAGCCAGAGATCGTGGACGAGGCAGATTCGCTGGAGTACGTGGAGCCGAGGACGTCGACATCAAAGTACGTACCTGACAAGGACCAGACCTTGAGGTCTTTTAGTCGCCACTTTCAGAGGTTACTACTTCAGTTTTCTTTTAGATAGTTTGTTGCCACGCTTAGGCTTCTTTTTAGACTTGGTACTTGTTGGATATCATATCTCTAATCTAATGAATGCAAACTTCTTTTCTGTACTTTCTGTTGTTTCGAACTATATTAATGCAAGAACCTGAAAATCTTTTAAAATGGTACCTCTACAGACGCTTATTGGGTCCGAGCTTCTCAGCTCTGGCCTAAGCGGGCCTTGTCACGCTTCGCCTCCGTTCATTTTGGGAAGCGGGACGTGACAGGTTTTAGTGGTGGCCCATGCAGGTCTTGCAAAAGTTCGGAACAATAAAAGTACCGCATTCATTTAATATCCACGTACAAGTCTGAATTAGTTTCCCAGTCTTAGATAGTAGGAAGACTTGGGTAGACGTCCCAATTTGATAGTCTGACGCCTTGGTTAGGAATTAGTCATCCTCGTCCTAGAATACCTTAGTAGCCACTTGACTCTGACCGTGTTAAATTTCCAGAGCCCTTCTTTTAGTCGTTCGCTCGGGTCCATCGACTTCGGGCCCAGCAGAACGTAACCTTGTTTCTTTTAGGAACTTTCTCTTTAGATCCTGGGTATAGTCTAGCTCATAGGAAGCCTTTGAGCTGAGTTATCCTAATCTTTAGACGACCCGATGATTAGAACCCTTGTCCTCTAGCATCCCTCTGATCCTTGCAAATTTTGTGCTATCGACCATAGAGTCCCATCGTAGCTCTTCACGATTCATATCTTACGCGTACTCTTCATGCGATCATTTTTCCTTTCTCTCGATTCTCGTGATCGTTTCCTGACGATTATCATCGATTCTTTGAATCCCTTCCTTGACCAATTCTACCTACTCTAAAATTATTTTCGACTTTCCTTATTAAGTTTTCGCTCTGGCTTGATTTCTTTGAAAACCCCTATATTATATATTTAGAATTTGTTGTTTTGGATCGAGTTAAAACTTTTAAATTGACTTGGAGTTTTCTTGGACGTAAATGTTTTAAGTCAATATCTCGCACTCGTTTCAAATCGTTATTCCTCATATTCGGTTTTTATTTGCCTTGTTTCCAATATATATATATTACTTTTATAAACTACACAATTTATTTCTACTATCTTGTACTTATTTTCGAATTTTCCCCTTTCCCAAAACCTGCTTCCTTTAAAAGCATTTTCGAAATTCATTATTAAATTCTCCGCCCAATTTGACTTCTTTGAAAACTTTTATTAATTATTTAAAATTTCTTACTTTCGGTTGAGTTAAAATTCTTTCGCAAATTTTGAAACCTTTCGGTCGTAAAAGTTTTAAGTTACGGCCTCGTACTTATTTTCAAATCAGTATCCATCGTATTTTAGTTTTAAAACTTTGTTACCATTTCGGGAATTCAATATATCATTTTTCTAACCTACGAAATTTATTTTAACCGTTTACGTACGTACTTTAGAATATTTTTCTAAAACAAAGGGGGATTTTAAATTTCTTTACATATAAACATCTCTATGTTCATCGTGCTCATACTTCAAGAACCTTTGTTTAAATTTATTTTCATTTGCAAAACAATCGTTTTCCACCCAACCAACTACCTCCTTATCTTGCCTTATTTGAACTCGTTCCTTCCGATCTTATTTCGTTCCGCTTTTGATTTAGTATTCTTTCCTTCTTTTATCTAGACATTAGACCTTGTAGTTATCCATGCTATCTCCAGTTTAGGAGTAGGCCCTCTGGTAGGTGATGTCGTTGCAGTGCCTGAGTATAGGTAGAGTGTGTAGACCTGTATGAGTGTGTCATCTTTAGGATCCTGATGTTTGTCTCCTGTGTCTTGAATGTGTACTCAGTGTTAACCATGGTATGCTGGAAGTTGTCTGAATGACGGTATTCATACTTATATGAATGGTGTCATCGCAGGCAGATCCTTAGACTGAGTTTTAATTTTAATAAATGGTTTATCTTGGTTGTATGTGAATCATATCAAAACTTTGTTTTTTTAAAAAAAAAACCAAATCTTTAAAGTTTTAAGACTAGCTCACAAGATCACAAATCACTTAACTTCCCTCATCCATTACCGCAACGCCACACGTTTTTCCAAATGTTTTAAAATATTTCTGTGGCCTTGAAGTCTCTCTTTCTCTTCTCTTCTTTCTTCCTTAAACAAAGATTTTCATGTTTATGATTGTTATATTAATTGGGCCTAGCTATTATCGTTGTAGGATTTTGTTTGCGGGTAGGCTCAGGGAGTGAGATGAGTTTTATTATGGCAATGATTAATTGATTTTGGGAACACGAGGATGATGGATTAGAATATCTGTTGGATGAAAAGAATGAACTGTCCAAGACTTATTTATAATACCGATGTGAGACGTGCTCAATGGAGAATTCTGTTTGAATGAGATTAAATGCGAGGAGATGATGACTCATCAGACTTGAGGCTTAGACGGGTAGTAGATAGGAGTAACTGTGGAGAATAGTATGAGTTAGGGTGATCATGAGATTGAGTAGAGTTTTTATTAGCATCGAGCCTTGATTGATGAGTTGATGTGAGAAGACTTTGAGAATAACACGACGTGTGGAGATAAATGGATGTTTAGGTAGTCGGACTTAGTATTGGTTGGGATTAGTTATAGTGAGTAGGACGAGATGTAATTCTGATAGATCAAATTATTTGGTGGATGAATTTATGGAGAGATGTGACGAGAATGTATTGAAGACACGACGATTGCTGATTGGTGAAGGTATTATAGGGTAGACAAATGTTTTTGTCTTGGATTGGTGGATGACTAGAATCTCAATTTTTTTGGAGATTTATTAATGATAGGAAAAGATTTAGAAATTCAAAAAAAAATATTAATGAGCGATGATGATGTTTAGTGGAGTGGTACGATATCAGAAGACGATTATTATTTTTATGAGAACTTGGAGTTGGAAATTGGAACGGTAGAGGTGGATCTATATTATTAGGAGGTGAGTTTAGTCGTGGCTTTGCCCAGTGAAAAGATGGATTATGAGGGATTATTAAGGAATGTTGTTCGAAGTTACGGGATTAGAAATCTTTATGGGTAGATATGATAGTTGCGGGTATAAGGTTATATGGGTGATATTATAACTAGTGTAAGTGATTCCGAGGACGGAATCATTTCTTAAGGTGGGTAGGATGTAACGGTCACTTTTCGGTCATACGCTTTTTATGCATATCTTGTTATTATTGCGTACGTTCGTGTTTTGATTTTTATTTTTTATCCCTTATAGCTCTTACGCGTGACCGGACCCCGTATTTACAATCCTCTCGGAGGCACGATCACCCTGGTATTTTTCTTTGTAATTTTTGGATGCCGGGAGACCTATATGCTTAACTCATTAATTCTTTTAAAAATACTGTTTTTATAAAATCCTTTTTTTCAAAAGAAAGAGTCTGTGCGTTTTTAGCAACCACATTGTTAAACTTTTTTTTTAAAAAAAAAACCCATAACCAATTAAATTAAGATTCTCAACTAATAATAAATCATATATTTAAATACTATGGGTGGTTTCAAAAGCCAATCAAATCAAATGTTTTTTTACTAACCCCTTAAAATCTAAACCACACAACCCACGTTGTCTCTCCCTCTCTCCCCACGTGGCCTCTCTCCCCCCCAAATTTCTCTCCTCACATGAGATCTCTTCTCCTATTATAAGATACATAGGATGCTAGGGTTTCGTTGTTTTTTTTCAGCCGCCGCCTCCTCTCGAAACACGAAAACCAAACCCCATCACCCACGCCGACGAGCCCCGTGCTGCTGCCCTCCCGCCATCAATGAGCGCAAGCCGTCGCACAGATCCGGCCATCTCTTCTCCGGCCTCCCCTCTAGTAGCGCACTGCCTCCTCTCCTCGAGCACCGCCGGAGCCCCTCCGGCTTTTCCCCTTGCTCGCTGCTCCTCCCGGCAGCCACTTCGAGCGCCCGGTACCTCAGAATCCCCTTGCCGGTTCCCGCGTCCAGCCATACGGCAGCCTCACCTCCCACGTCGCAAACCCAAGGTCATCGACGAGCCCAACATCTGTGCCTCGCAGCCCTCGACTCGATCACTACGCCGCGCCTCCTACCACCGATCTCCTCCCTCCCTCTGATGCGTCCGACTGGCCACACCGCCTTTGCTCTGACGTCGCAGCCCCGTTGCCTTGTCGCCTCTGTCGCTTCACCTGCAGCGCGCAAAGGAAAGAGCGAAGCAAGTATCGCATGTATCACGTAAGTGTTGATGTTAAACTAAATGTTATTAAATATGTTAGTAACATATCCAATAAGTTTAAGGCGTTATAATACTTCTGTTAACAACCTAAGCTAGGGTTATGTATTAGTTCTCCTTAAAAAAAATAATAAACTGTAAACATATGTATATACAGGCCGGTTAGTTTTTAATGGTGTTAAATTGTTAATTTCAGTAGGTTAGTACCCTTTGAGTGTTAGTGCACTTTTAACCATAGGTTGATACTTATTTTTTTATAGTGTTATAATATTAACAGCTTTATATATTTATACATATAGGTTGAGTATGAGATGTTGGTACAAACCACAAACAGTAACCTAGTTAAACTATGTGAGTTAGATTATTAAATAATAATATGATAATTATGTTATAACAGTTAGCTTCTAATAAAATTAGTGCATAATGTTAGACCGAATGTAAAGTACACTAGTGATTTTATTACCAGCTAGTTATATTATATTTAGGGTACATTAATATCTTTTAGTTAAGCATATTTTTAGCTAAATATCTTTATCTTATGACGCAGATAGTTATATACGCCGCATTGCTACCGCCTGGATCTCGACGTCCTCTTGCATGTTGCCACTCGTCGACGTCCCCTAGCTCGTTGCCATAGCCGTTCAGACCCGACGTCAGATGTCGCTTGATCGCTGTTCCAGGTTAGTCCCCTAACTCGTAAAAACAACCTACACCGTAGATAACCGAAACCTAATTAAAAATCAGCAACTTAATAAATTTAAATTTAATTTCTGCACCTTTAAAACGTTGTCCACCGTAGAAAATCGACGAACGAACTGAATTTCTGTGCACATAGGATAGAATCGTCGGATAGGCTAAACGGACACTTTGACTTGTGACTGTTAGGGTAGCCACGTCCAACCTAGAAACGAACCTAAATAGGATTTATTGAAAACGCGACCTGACATCGTCGCCGTGGCGATATTTCAGACAGACTTCTACGGACGAGACGCTTGGACGAGGCGCTTCGAAAGGACGACACACTCGCCATTTCAGGCAAGTGTACCCACTTGCGTTTTTGACCGTGCTTTGGTCTTAGATTGTTAGAATTGTTAGACTGTGAATGTATAGAACCGGACGTGAAATGATAGCGTCCGGGACGACTCCTGACGGCTCAGACTTGACGACGAAGTCTGAGCCTGACAACAACAACTTTTTAATGCTGTAGGGCTATCATGTGTGTGCGTGTGTGTGGACACCCTAGAATAACCCTTCCCGTCTTGTCACGTCACGTCCCGTCTTGCACAGCCCGCTGGGCAATAGGGCACTCGCCGAGTGATCCCTTGTACTGATTCACAGCCTGCGGGCAATAGGGCACTCTCCAAGTTGAGAGAGTGATCCCTTGTACGGATACACAGCCCGAGGGCAATAGGGCACTCTCCAAGCTAGAGAGAGTGATCCCTTGTACGGATTCTCAGCCTGCGGGCAATAGGGCACTCGCCAAGCTAGAGCGAGTGATCCCTTGTACTGGTGTCATGTCTTGTCTTGTCTTGGGGTTTGGGGTTGGGTTGAGCGTGCGCACGGCAAGAGGGTCTGATCCCCCTCGAACCGTAAGGCATGAACCCTTTTCGTGTCTCACTTGTCTTGTCCTGCCTTGTTTCCGTCACATCCCATCTTGTCTTGACACCTGTAGGTTAGTCCCGTAGTTGGTAGCACACGCTACGACTACTACTTGTCCCGTTTTACTTCCTGCTGCGTTACTTCCTGTCGTGTTACTCTGTTATAACCTCAGCATGCTAATCAACCAGTAAACTGTTGTGTAAAAGAACCTCAGCATGCTAATCAACCAGTAAACCGTTGTTTAAAGTTCGGTGCACTTGCAGTAAAGTCTAACCCTCCTTGTAGACTTTACCTGACGTACAGTTCCTTTTTCTTGGGTGCTGTACGTCAGGTGTTCAGCCAGAGATCGTGGACGAGGCAGATTCGCTGGAGTACGTGGAGCCGAGGACGTCGACATCAAAGTACGTACCTGACAAGGACCAGACCTTGAGGTCTTTTAGTCGCCACTTTCAGAGGTTACTACTTCAGTTTTCTTTTAGATAGTTTGTTGCCACGCTTAGGCTTCTTTTTAGACTTGGTACTTGTTGGATATCATATCTCTAATCTAATGAATGCAAACTTCTTTTCTGTACTTTCTGTTGTTTCGAACTATATTAATGCAAGAACCTGAAAATCTTTTAAAATGGTACCTCTACAGACGCTTATTGGGTCCGAGCTTCTCAGCTCTGGCCTAAGCGGGCCTTGTCACGCTTCGCCTCCGTTCATTTTGGGAAGCGGGGCGTGACAATATTTAATATCTATTTGGTCTCTAATAAGTGTATTATTGAAAATCATTTAATTTCAGAGCATATCGCTTGTTTATACGCAAAATACCATTTATGGCCTAAATTTGTCTCCATTTTATTTTTCAGTTAAAGCTTGCAATTTTCCGAATCCAACAGCTATTTTTCCATATTTTTCGGAGATCGGAGCAATTTTTGGCGATTAAAAAGGTCCTGTAAAGCTATTGTAAAAGAAAAAAGAATAAAAAAGAATAAAAGTACGGGCATGGGCCCGCCCGCACTTTGAATGTGGGCCCCACCCGCTTTCTATAGGCAGGCACGAGCCCGCATGTTTACAGGCAGGTGCCCGCCCGCCTGTTCACAGGCGGGCGCCCGCCCGCAGACCAGTGGGCGGGTCCCGCCCGATCCCGTAGAAACGCGGTCGCCCGCCCGCGTTATCCACGTGGGCGGCGCCCGCCAGCCCCTTTGACCGCCCATTCTCTTTGACTATTGACTAGCGGGTTGCGGGTCTGTAACCCACATGCCCGTTAAGCCTAAATGGCTATAAAATGCGGTCTTTTGATCATAACTTGAGCATCCTAACTCCGAATTGAGTGAAAAAAGTTTTGGGGGCTTCTCCCCCAAATTCCAGAGGAGTTGGAGCAGCTGTAGGAGAATTTTGGAGATGTTTTGATATCGTTTTGGCTTCGTTTTGGGTGAAAACTTTCTACTTTTCTATGTTCTTATTAGTTTTGTATTAAGATTTGCAATCAAATGTTGTTTGTATTAATAATATTTGCTGTTTTTATTACCATGGTTGGCTAAACATCATGTGGTGTGTTGTGTGGAAGTTAGTATTGCTAGGATATATGTTTTCATGTCTCCATAAGTTTTGCAATTATCGAAATCGTTAAAAAAGTTTATTTCTTCATTGTTGAAAAATGCGCAATCCGTAGAGGAATCTGATGCGGGTGCACCCGGTGCACCGGGGCCCTCCTCTGGGGATGGAGCACGTGACGGGGGAGGCGTCATCACTTACGCACGTCGCAGGAGACGCGGGAGCGCGGTTTAGGCCATTTTCTTAGTGGGAGGGTATTTTGGTATTTTACCAAAATACCTCCTCTTTCTTTATATTAGGTCTAGCCGTCATTTTGTTGCTTTATGCTTGTATTGTGAGAAAACTCTCAAGCGTCATTTGACGGTGCTTAAGCTTTGGTCCGTTCATCCAAAGCGGGGAGATCGATCTTGTCTCTAAGAAGATCAATTATCTAGGTTCTTTGTCACAATCAAGCAATAAAAATATAAACTTTTTCCTCTCTTTTAATTTTCCTCTTTAAAATTGTGAATCGATCTACGACGATTCACATCAATTGGTATCAGAGCACTACGATTCCATGGCAACGGGAACGAGAGCTTCCGTGGATGAGAAGATCCAAGGACTACGCGACGATCTCAATCACGAGATCGAGGGTTTGAGGAAGGCGATGGAAGCTTCGATCAAGGATCATGCACACACCCAAGAGGACATTCAATCGGAGCTTCGAACCATGAGAAGGGAAACCGCGGAGGCCACGGCGGCTATTCCAGCGATAATGGAGTTATTGCAAGGGTTGACCAAGGAGAAGGCGGCGGATCGCGACAAGGAGAGAGCAATGGAAGAGATCCAAGGCGATTCCGGCGTCGTTTCGACAAATCAAGGACCCCCGAGCCACGGGGAGTCACATGCGGCGGCGGCGGCTACAACCCTAGCCGGCGGGCTAGGGTTTGGCGCGACCGGGCCCGGATCTACCTCTACGGGCCCGGTCGGG
The DNA here is from genome assembly GCA_030789695.1 of Scilla litardierei. Taxonomy (NCBI): domain Eukaryota; kingdom Viridiplantae; phylum Streptophyta; class Magnoliopsida; order Asparagales; family Asparagaceae; genus Scilla; species Scilla litardierei. Next base: position 132,160,490 of record CM061142.1, read on the forward strand.
CCTAATAGGGGGCCGACAGACCCGCCCGGCCCAGCCATGGCCTGGGCGGGTCAGGCCGGCCACCCCCGGCCTCCGGCGCCCCCACCTGGGGCCGCCGGAGGGCCGGCACCCCCTGGCGGGGGTGCCCAGGGGTCGCCGACCCCTTTTGGGGGTCTGGCGACCCGCGCGACACCCGCCTGGGGGTCGGCAGCCCCAGGCGGGGGCGGCATTGAAGGCGCGGCCCCTACCTGGGGCCGGGCGGGTCCGCTGGACCCCGGGCAGGGGTCAGCGGGCCCGGGCGGCTTTCCCGGTGGCGCTGCGAGCAGGGGAGGGGTGTTTGGCGGTGTTGCGGGGTTCGTACCCCAATCTGGAGGAGCTTTGGGGGCATCGAGAGGCGGATGGGCCTCAGGAGCAGCTATTGGGGCCCCAGCGGGTCAGTTTTGGAGAGCAGAGACTATTCCGCCGGGGCAAGGGCCCAATTTTGCACGACCGCCAGAGTTCCCGGGGCACTACTACCAGCCCGAGGCGTGGGAGAGACCTGCATGGCCCGAGGAGCTGTACGGGGTCGACAGGGGAGGCCCGAGGGAGGCTCGGGGTGGCGAGGTGGTCAGGGGGGTTGACCGAGGCGGAGATAGGGGGCAGCTAGGCGACATCAACGCAGACCGGCGGTTGATGAAGCTGAAGATGCCGACCTTTGACGGCACCGACCCTGATGGGTGGATATACCGAGCGGAGAGGTATTTCCAGGTGATGGGTCTGACGGAGCAGGAGGTCCTGAAGGCCATCGGGATTTACTTTGAGGGGAAGGCTCTGGCTTGGTACCGGTGGAAGATAGCACGGTCTCCTTTTCGCACCTGGGAGGAGCTATCAGCGCTGATCGTAGATCGATTTCAGGAGACAGCAGGAGGAGACCCCAATGGAGGTAGAGTCAGTACTGGAGCAGTACCAGGAGGTCTTCCAGAGCCCGCAAGGGCTACCTCCGACGAGGGGGCATGAGCACGCGATAGTATTGCGTGACGGGGTGGCACCGGTGAGCGTGCGCCCCTACAGGTACCCGCATGTGCAGAAGGATGAGATAGAGAGGATGGTGCGGGAGATGCTGCAGGCTGGCGTGATCCAGCCAAGTGTGAGTCCCTTTTCTTCCCCAGTACTACTGGTGAAGAAGAAGGACGGTAGTTGGAGATTCTGCGTCGATTACCGGGCGCTGAATAAGGAGACTGTCGCCGACAAGTTTCCTATTCCGGTAATCGACGAGCTGCTTGACGAGCTGCATGGGGCGGCAATCTTCTCGAAGATCGACCTGAAGGCGGGGTACCACCAGATCTTGATGCGGCCAGAGGACGTGCCGAAGACCGCTTTCCGCACCCATGAGGGACATTACGAGTTCCTGGTCATGCCGTTTGGCTTGACCAACGCCCCCTCGACATTCCAGGCCTTGATGAACAAGGTTTTCCAGCCTTACTTGCGACGGTTCATCCTAGTCTTCTTCGACGACATCCTCATCTACAGTAGGAGCATGGGGGAGCACATTGACCACTTGGAGGTAGTGTTTAGGGAGTTGATTGCACACCAATTATACGCCAACCGAAAGAAGTGCAGTTTCGGTCAGGCAAGGGTGGAGTACCTGGGGCACGTGGTGTCAGCTGAGGGGGTGGCGGCCGACAGAGCAAAGATAGCGGCCATGCTGGATTGGCCGGTGCCCACGACTTTACGAGCACTGCGAGGCTTCTTGGGGCTGACGGGCTATTACAGGAAGTTCGTCAAGGGGTACAGCACTATAGCATGGCCTCTCACGGAGCAGCTGAAGAAGGATGGGTTCCACTGGGGGGAGGAGGCCACCAAGGCTTTTGAGGCCTTGAAGGTGGCGATGACGACGGCGCCAGTGCTCGCCTTGCCAGACTTTGGCAAGGCTTTTGTGGTGGAGACGGACGCCTCAGGGTACGGTCTAGGGGCGGTGCTCATGCAGGAGGGCAGACCAGTAGCCTATTTCAGCCAGGTGCTATCAGCTAGGGCACGGCTGAAATCGGTCTATGAGAGGGAGTTGATGGCCATAGTGTTGGCAGTGCTGAAGTGGAGACCCTACCTGTTGGGCCGAGAGTTCGTAGTCAGGACGGACCAGAGGAGCCTCAAATACCTCCTCGAGCAGCGGTTAGTCACAGAGGAGCACCAGCGTTGGTTATCCAAGCTGGTAGGATACCGCTTTGAGATAGAGTATCGGCCCGGGTTGGAGAACAAGGCTGCGGATGCCTTGTCTCGACGAGAGGAGTGTGTGGACTTGAGGGCATTATCCAGGCCCATGTGGCTGGATTGGGAGCCCATGTTGCAGGAGGCGGAGGGTGATGCGGAGCTGCAGCAGATCCGCGAGCGGATTCAGAGTGGGGCGGACGAGCCGGCAGGCTATGCTTTGGAGGGGCGCCGACTACTGTACCAGGGGAGGTTAGTGTTGCCGAGGACCTCGGCCTTCATACCTGTGTTGTTCCAGGAGTTCCACAGCTCCGTGACAGGGGGTCACTCGGGGGTACAACAGACTTATCAGAGGATGGCCAAAGAGGTGTACTGGCCAGGGATGCGGAGAGGGATTGCTCGCTTAGTTGCAGCTTGTGACGTCTGTCAACGTCACAAGTACATGGCGATGGCCCCAGCGGGACTGCTTCAGCCGTTGGCACTACCAGAGAGGGTGTGGGAGGATATTACCATGGATTTCATCGACGGGCTACCACGTTCAGAGGGGTACACGGTGATCATGGTGGTGGTGGATAGGCTGAGTAAGTATGCACACTTCATTCCCCTGAAGCATCCTTACACAGCCGTATCAGTAGCATCGGTATTTACGAGGGAGGTGATACGGCTACATGGGATACCGGCATCCATCGTGTCCGACAGGGACAAGGTATTCATGAGTGTCTTTTGGAGGGAGCTGTTTAGGGTACAGGGTACGGTCCTGAAGAGGAGTACCGCTTACCACCCACAGACAGACGGTCAGACGGAGGTCGTCAACCGCAGCCTAGAGACGTACTTGCGGTGCTTTGCTTCAGACACACCTAGGCAGTGGTACAGGTGGTTGGCGTGGGCGGAATATTGGTACAATACCTCGTACCATTCGAGAGCAGGGACGACGCCTTTCAGGGTGTTGTATGGACGTGACCCTCCACCATTGGTGCGCTTTGGAAATAGCCAGACTCCCGTGTCACGAGTTGAGACATACATGGAGGAGAGGGATGGGCTGTTGGGGGAGCTGCGGAAGCACCTATTGCGGGCTCAGCAAGTGATGAAGGCTCAGGCGGATGGGCATCGACGGGACGTTAGCTTCCAGGTGGGAGATATGGTTTATCTCAAGCTACGTCCCTACAGGCAGAGGTCGATGTCGAGGAGGCCGAACGAGAAGTTGGCGGCTCGCTACTTCGGTCCATATCAGGTGGAGGCCACGGTCGGACAGGTGGCATACCGTTTGAGGCTACCAGCCACGTCAGCGATTCACCCTGTGTTCCATGTGTCACAGCTGAGACGGGCGATTGGGGACCATGCTGTGTCCTCCACTCTTCCCCCTACACTTACGGAGGACATGGAGGTGTTGTTAGAGCCTTTGGAGGTGCGGGCGGTCCGCCAGGGAGCGGGACGACGGAGAGAGGTGCTGATCTACTGGGCAGGGCTACCAGATTGCGATGCTACTTGGGAGGATTACGAGGTGGTCCAGGCGCAGTATCCAGATTTCCACCTTGAGGACAAGGTGGCTCTTTTAGGGGGGGGTATTGATGCGGGTGCACCCGGTGCACCGGGGCCCTCCTCTGGGGATGGAGCACGTGACGGGGGAGGCGTCATCACTTACGCACGTCGCAGGAGACGCGGGAGCGCGGTTTAGGCCATTTTCTTAGTGGGAGGGTATTTTGGTATTTTACCAAAATACCTCCTCTTTCTTTATATTAGGTCTAGCCGTCATTTTGTTGCTTTATGCTTGTATTGTGAGAAAACTCTCAAGCGTCATTTGACGGTGCTTAAGCTTTGGTCCGTTCATCCAAAGCGGGGAGATCGATCTTGTCTCTAAGAAGATCAATTATCTAGGTTCTTTGTCTCAATCAAGCAATAAAAATATAAACTTTTTCCTCTCTTTTAATTTTCCTCTTTAAAATTGTGAATCGATCTACGACGATTCACATCAGAATCCGCTTAGGATGACATGCCGCGAGGCATCGTCTATGTGCACAAACCCGTAGAGGGGCCCAAGGAGGGTGATGAACTGCGAGGTTCATCTAATCATGTTTCGTTATTCAAGAAATCACTCGTTTTTACGATTATGTTTTAAAGTAAAAATCGTCGTTTTTAAAAGCTAACTCATCCGATCCACATACCTTGGCATGAATGTGGGATTGAGAATCTATGGAGAATGAATAGCATAACATCCTACAACACTAATGAAAATACAACACATACACACTTTTTACCGTATCATTTTTACGTTCGTAAATTTTATTACACGTTTTTACCTCAAATCAAAAACCCAACCAAAAATTCACCTTCAAAGGGTGGTTCATACTTCACTAAATCATTTCCAAGCAAGTTTCAGATTGTAAAACTTGTCGATTAGTTTGTCCCTGAGGAATACGACCCTGGACTCTCCAGGTTTATTACTTGACCGACTTCCTATACTTGGGAATATTAACTGCAACATTTTAGTCCAGTCAGAAAACCTACTCCGATGTGGAGTCATATGAAAAGAACACCCACTGTCCATCAACCACGTAACTTGTGCCTTACCGGATACCTCCGATGCGAACATCTCTTGATCTCTATCCCTTTCACCGTGGCCTCTGTCATCATGGATATGCATGTCCTCCAAACCTAATGAAGCTGAACCGGAAGATTCCTTGTCTTTCTTCCCAAATCTATTGGGGCATTGGTGCCTCCAATGGCCTCTCTACTTGCATATGAAACATGAGCTGTCCTTCCTATCATGGGAATGTCGGGACTTCTAGCGATCCTTCTTCTTGAAATAGCCTTGACCTCCTCTCCTGTCCTACCTCCCTCTCACATCCAATGCTTCATCGCGGTTTCCTGCAAAGTCTCTACCTTGGACCTTCTCACATAGTATCTCGGTATGGAGCGTCGCCTTCACCTCTTCCACGGTGAGCATCGTTTGTCCATAGATCATGGACCGAACAAATTGGGAGAACTCCTCAGTCAACGAACATAACAAAATCACTGCTTGTTGCTCATCTTCGATCTTGACATTCATTCCCCGTAACTCCATCACAATCCGATTCAACTCATCTGTGTGATCTTTTACCGCTGATCCAGGTTTCATCTTCAAAGTGTACAGCTGCTGTAATAAGTAGAGACGGCTTGTAAAGGATTTCTTCATATACAACCCCTCTAGCTTATTCCACATATCCTTGGCCGTAGCCTCGTCCAACACCTCTCTCAAGACGGTGTTGACTAACGATAGCTGGATGGCGATATACGACATTCTCTCCATCTCAGCCCTCTGTGATGCCGTCACATCCTTCTCAATGTTTTCCTCATCGAAAACAATTTGAAAACATTTCGTCTGCCTCAAATAATTTTTCCCCCTCGACTGCCATAACTTGAAATCATTACGGCCGGTGAACCTCTCAATGTTGAGTGTTGCCAAACTAACCATCTTCGCTTCACAATTTCTCCACAAACAACTGAAAGCTCTGATACCACTTGTTGATAAAAAACCGTTGGTAACCCCGCAGAATAACAAGCCCTAACAATTAGCTAGGGAGCTAAAGCTTGAAAAATTGGGTCACACAACAAACCAAACAATCAATCCCACTTTGGATCTTGCGTAAGCAAATTAGTAAACGAAATACGACAAACTCAATTTGTAGAAAATAAATAAATGAGGCGGATGATTTTACCCTGGTTCGGTTGTGAACAACCTACTTCAGCATTCCGAGACGATCCACTACTAATCAAGGCGAGCACACGAGCTTACACCAACACCATCTTTTTCACACTCTTGTGAGTAACAACTTGGTAATTCCAAGCCCCCACAAATCTCACAAAGGAAGAAGAAAAGAAAGAGAAGCACTAGAAGATCTACACTCTTCTATACTCTCTAAAGCTCTCACACTTTCTCACCTCTAAAAAATGGATGCAGCAGCTTCTCCTTCTTTTGCTCTCTGCTTACTGGAAATGGAAGCTATCTCCCTGAAAGACAAACTGCATCAACTCTCTGCTCTCTGGAAAATGGATGGCATACTCTAACTCACTGATTGATTACCTCCTTTGCAAAAACAAAGTGCAGCAACTCACTCTGTCGGCAGGCAAACAAAAGGCTCCAAAGCCTTTAATTCCCCCAACAACCACCATAATGCATGGGCCCCTTGAAGACAATGCATTGAAGATTCTTGTAGCAAAAATTAACATCATATATATTATAATAGGAATGTGGGTATAGGCTAGTCGAAGAGAAACCTTCTCTATCAGCAAAAGCATCCTTGTAAGAGACCCAACGACAACTGAAGTGACGAGTCTCAGTGGAAGCAATAGAGCTGGTCGCCGCAGCCACAGAGCGATCATCGCCAAGGGAAGGAGTTGTTGTCGTCTCAGCTGCTGAAGGAGCAGAAGTGAATTCAAAGGAAGTATCCGTTGGAGAAAGATGAGTCGTTGGATCGATTCGCCTTCAGATCTCATTCACTTGTTGACGTTATAATCTCTACCGTTGAAGCACTTAAGCGAGTAGACCTCATCCATTGGATACCAGGACATCAAGTGGACCGTGTTCGTTGATTTCATGACGAGTCGATAGCGTCGCCCCTAACCTCTAGCTTTCGCAGCGACCCATCTTTGTAAGAGGCAAACCCTGCCAAATCTAACTAATTCTATTAGAAATTAGTTAGGATTGTTACAAGGTTGTTAGCAGGATTCATATAAATTGTCGAGCTGAGGCTCAATTGTCTTTTTGTCGATCAATTTGAATCAAATCAAAAATTTCTTTGAGATTTTCCCACATTTTCATGTTGTTCTTTTTTTCTTGTTTTCATTTGATCTTTCTTTGAATCTTTCTTTTGATGCTCAACTTTGTTACTGTGACCCAATAGGCCGGCCAAAGAAGCGTCCAGAGGAGGAGGAGCTACCGGAGGAGCAACCAGAAGTGGCGGCGTCTCCATAATTGGTATCAGAGTCTGACAGTTCTGCGAGAGCTTACAAGGTGTTTGAAGATTTGTGTCAACAAGCCAGGAATCTAAATCAAGAAGGAAACGCCATCGATGCGGATTCTTTGACTAAAAGATTTCGAAAGCTAGAAGAGGAGCAGAAGCTCAACAATCTCTATTTCCAGTGCCAATGGAAGCTTATACAACTAGGACACAAGGCAGCTTAATTTCGCAACGAGCAGCGATGGAATTTGGGACTACGACTACTTCAGCAGCAAATAGCCCTCAACAGCGTTCGATATCAGAATTTTGCAAGATATACCGCAACGAAGAAGCAAGTTTCAATTGCCGCGACCATGAGCAGGTTCAATGGATGCAGTTCAGCTAGGAATCATCCCATTGTGATCAATCCAATAGCTGATCCAAAGAGGCTCAATCAAGGAGGTAATCTTTATAACCCAACCTTGAATTACTCTGGCCATGATCAGTCTTTGGACAGCTAAGTTCGAAATCAGATCAGATCATTCTGGCGGATGCTCACCAGGCGTTCGATGAATTGATTCCATGGTATATTCGTCCAAAAGAAGAAACACCTTTTCTCTTAATGTCTACATCTTCTTTGAGTCCCTTTGCTTTTGTGAAACAAAGTACTATTTTTAATCAAGAAGTTGCCAAGGAAATCCAGCTCGGAAAAGATCAAGAAGAGAGAAAGACGGGTGGTCACACAATGGATGCATCGTTGTCACTGGAATCTTCAAGTTCGCCGTCGATGGATTTGTACATTGGTAACCAGATAAGCCGCACCTCCAAGAGCGAGATCCGATGCGAAGACTTCCTCGCCAACATCAAAGTTCAAGAATCTAAAATCAGCTTCCAGAATTAGAAATTGTGTGAAGATGAGGGGAGAAAGCTGGGTGGCCATTTGCAAGGGAAGACAACGTTTTTCCCTACTGCAAAGCAACAAACCGAGCTCCAAGATGACTTGGCTACTATTTAGTCACAATATGTTTATGTTCCAGTTCCTTCCGCTCAATTTTCCACGACTTCAGGTTCTGATCACTCGTCAGCTGCTGCGGTAAGAGATGGGGCAATATCAGGTATCAAATCCAAAATCTATAACTTTGTTAAAATGGGTTCTGTTATAGCCTCCTCCAGTGCTCATAAAATTGGAAGGGAGATTTTGGAAAGTTTCTGCTTCGATCCAGGAGGTGGATTGGATATTCATCACAATATGGATTGGGGAAGAGATTGCCAGTCATATGAGGTCACAGTTCTTCACATATTTTAGCAAATACAACCTTTCGATGGAAGCAACCCTTTTGTTTCTGCAACTCCTTTATTCACCTTCAGTCAACATGCATTAGTCTAGTACCCCTCCTTTGGGTTCCACAATGGCCTCTGTTTATTGGGCCACAACAGCCATTGCATTGGGGTCTACAGCTGCCTCCCCATTTGATGCCTCAATTTCATCACCAGTCTTTTGTGATCCAAGTTCATCTGTGTTTGGATCTTCAAGCACTGCAGCATTTGGTGCCAACAATATAACAGGATCAGGATTTTCTAGTCCTCCAGTTTTTATCGCATCGTTGGTACCTTCCTTTCGAACTTCAGGGTTCAAGTCATGTTTTGGCATATCCTCAATCTCCTTCATCTCGACCTACTCTTCCACATCTCCACTTGCAACCTCTAGCGCCTCTGCAGACATTTTGTGCCTTTCGTCACCTTTTTGTGAATCTACAAAACCTGCTTGCAGTTCTTCATCCTCAATGGTTGTTTCTTCAACTGTTGGATCAAATTCTGCATTTGGTCCCCTAAATACTGGTGAAACTAAAGCATCTAGTTCATTTCAGTCTAGTCCATCCATGGGACTAGCCCCATCTATATCTAGTTCTAGTTCTAGTTCTTCTTAGCTTCATGGCCTTTTATCATCTTCATCTCCAATCCCAGTGGCTTCAAAAAGGGCCTTCAGTTTTGATCCTGGAGGAGTTTGGGTAGGTGAGGAAAATGGTGAACAGAATTGTTTAGTACTCAATGTTATATATGTTACAAATTCTAAAGATCGAGGTCTCTTTGGCAATGTCTTTGATGTTGAGGGGGAGGAGCCACCTACATGCATAACTGCATCTATTAGCAAAAACAATTCTACACTTGTAGTTTGTGTTAATGATCGGCTTGAGTTACAAGAGGAGGATCTTGTTGTATAGTTTGAAGATAAAGGAATAACCCAGTTAAATGACAGGAAGCCACAAAAGTTAATAAATTCAAGACCATATTCATTCTTTATTGAAGAAGAGCCAACACATTTTTGTGCACATGCAAGAGGGAACTCTGAAGAGTACACACTTAATGGAGTTAGTCACGGCAGGATGACATATTGGCTTTGCAGCGATTTGTTGGTAAACCTAATGCAAAAATTTGAGTTGTTGAAGGAGAAGTGATGGATGATAATAAGGCAGCCAAAGGGAATGGTTGGAGTGCAAGATGGATCTGGGAAGGCAAAGCTATTACCTACAGGTGGAGGTTGGGCTTCAGAGTGGAGTTATTGTCTTGGATGCATGAGTCGAAGATGAAGCAACACATTCTCCGAGCTCCTCGCAAACCACCATGGAATGATAAGAATGAGCATTGGGCATTAATTTTGACGGGAGCAGGGGCCCTTGCATCTTTTGGATATGAAGAAAATAGTAAAGGAGTTTATGCTAGAAGAATTAAAGAGTGATGGACTTAACACTCAATAAGTTGGGGTCCACGGTGAAGGTCCAGTATGTGTTGACTGAAAGGATCAATGAGAATTTTTGCTTTGATCCGTAAGGACTTGGAATCAGTGGTGCACCCCTCGACCTTGAGGTCAAGGTCGATTTTAAGAGGATGGTTTGTAAGAGACCCAGCTGGTCAGAGCCTTGGTCGTCGACCGGAGGTGGAGGGATTCCATTGAAGACCTGGTTGCAGAGCTTGGCACAGCTGATGAATGTTGAATGTGCTATAGCCGTTGGGAGGAGTGCAACCGTTGGATGATGAAGAGGTCCAATCTCAGCCAGTCTTCATGATATAATCTGGGTCGTTGGAATTTGTTGTTCCTTTCTTCTCGTCTGTTGGATATCAGGACCCTTGCTTTACCTACACCTGAATTGAGTGGAGCGAAGGGACTCTAACCGAATTCGGTTAGAGTTGTTAGATCTGTATAAATAGGATAAGAAATCCTATTGTAACGCATCCTGAAAATCTGAATCAATCCAAATTTCGTTAAGCTTGTTTGAGCTTTGTTTTCTTTTGTTTTTCTTGTTTCTTTGCTTCGATTTGCAGATCTCAAGCTCCACCAATGGTGTGGCCTACAATTTGCGTTCCTGAGGAGCAGCGATGGCGGTGGCCGGAGTCGGGTTCTCCACAATTGGTATCAGAGCTCGGCGGTTCTACAAGCGCTCACCAGGTGTTTGGTGATTTACCTCAACAACCCAAGAATCTTCGTAAAGAAGGGGATCCTTGGACGGAGAGAGATTTCAAAGATCCATGGAGCATCACTTGGAAAATCAGAGAGTTGTAGAAGTTTGATCATGTGGTGGATTGTTGGTCTGAAGATAAAGTTCATTCGTCAAAGAAGTCCCAACCACTCTGGGAGTTTTCATTTATATATTCACTTGATAAGAAATAAGACCAGTACAGAAGTTCAATACTCTAGTTATCTGGAATTAATCAAGTTCAACCAAATAAAAGAAGTGGTTTTCCAAAACATCCGGGGTCGGATGGTTGGGATTTTGATGGATAGTAATAGCTCTAGAAATCTCACAGCATGGAAAAGCTTTGCAGTAGAAAAGGACAGTGTCCAGGATGAAAAGCCTATGGTGTTCATTGAGGATAAGGCTGGCAATGATGAAGATGGTGTGAAGAAGAAGAGAAGGGATGTTTCAGATAGGAATGTGTCTGAGTTCCTCGTGGGTTTGATGGAAGTACCCATGGGAGGAAATGGGGAATGTGAAGAAGAATACCCAGCAAATTGTTACAGACAGAATCTTTGTACCTTCTTTGACAATTTGAGCAAAGATGTTCAGATCATGAGAGGTCAGCAGAGAAGAAACAGAAGAATTTTTTTGCTTTAAATCCATTTGCCGAGTTGCTGGATTTTTCATGAAGAACCCAGTCATCATTCCTTATGGCTATATCCTCAACAGAGCCTGCGTCGAAACCCGTAAGAAGCACCATTACATTCCTCAAGAAAGGAGCTGGAATAAATTGTTAAAATCTACAATAGCTGCTAGTGCTGCTTATACCATCAACCCAGCTTTCCATGGTGAAGCTCTTCAGAACCGCGTACGCCCAGAGACTAAAGAAGTTTTTGGTGATGCGTTTTGGAAGAGATTGGATTGTGTTGTCAATACTTCTGATAATGTGAAGGTATGGTTGCATATTGATGTAGAGGTTAAATTCAGGAGACCACGAAGACTATTGCCTATTGTGGATAGGTTTAGTCTCAACGATGCTGAGGTTTTAGAGAATAAAGTTTATGTTAGCGCATATGATATTGATGGGAGCTGCTTCGATGATGGTTGATAGGCCGTTCACCTCTTCCACCTATGCTCCATATGACAAGTAATCCGGTCAGCACCTTGTTTTTGACCCGGGGGGAAAAGGTCATTGGTTCAAGCTCGTTACAGAATCAGCAATGATAAAGCTCTTCGATTAAAATTCCTTGATGAAGAATCACCAGGGGATATCTCGACCTTGAGGACAAGGTCGATTTTAAGGAGGAGGGATTGTAAGAGACCCAACGACAACTGAAGTGACGAGTCTCAGCGGAAGCAATAGAGCTGGTCGCCGCAGCCACAGAGCGATCGTCGCCAAGGGAAGGAGTTGTCATCGTCTCAGCTGCTGAAGGAGCAGAAGTGAATTCAAAGGAAGTATCCGTTGGAGAAAGATGAGTCGTTGGATCGATTCGCCTTCAGATCTCATTCACTCGTCGACGTTATAATCTCGACCGTTGAAGCACTTATGCGAGTAGATCTCATCCATTGGATACCAGGACATCAAGTGGACCGTGTTCATTGATTTCATGACGAGTCGATAGCTTCGCCCCTAACCTCCAGCTTTCGTAGCGACCCATCTTTGTAAGAGGCAAACCCTGCCAAATCTAACTAATTCTGTTAGAAAGTAGTTAGGATTGTTACAAGGTTGTTAGCGGGATTCATATAAATTGGCTCAATTGTCTTTTTGTCGATCAATTTGAATCAATCAAAAATCTCTTTGAGATTTTCCCACATTTTCATGTTGTTCTTGTTTTCATTTGATCTTTCTTTGAATCTTTCTTTTGATGCTCAACTTTGTTGCTGCGACCCAATGGGCCAAAGAAGCGTCCAGAGGAGAAGGAGCTACCGGAGGAGCAACCAGAAGTGGCGGCGTCTCCACAATCCTCTTCCATTATTTCTTTCTGTTCATTTTGATATTTGTGTTATAAAATCCCAAAGTTCCAAATTTCAAGTAAAACCAAATTTTTTTTTGCTCATTCATCTGTCTGTTTCAAGGAGGGAAAACCTATTTTTAAGAAACCATTAAATTTGTGACTAATATATGAACGAGAAAAGCTCTTTCAATTCACTAGAAAATTGATAAATAGATGGTTTTGGATTTTCAAACATGAAGATCAAAATAGAGGACATGATCTCTACCGCGAGCTAAGAAGGAAATTTCCTCCTCAACTAGTTGATCCTCATTTTCTCATATTATAGATCACAAAACTAAAACAAATAAATATATGATCGTGCTAGTTGTAATGTATCAGAATTGTAAGATGCACCCATTGCCGTGCATATGTTTCCAAGCTAGAACACAGATCATCAACATAATTTATTTGCAGTAATTTCATTTTCCACATAAAAAGATTTCCAACAAAGACCATGACGATCACCATATTGTCTATTGATTTATAAAATATAAGGTTCGAACAATAGAAAAAAAAACTGGCAACAGTAATAATAGAAGGTAAATGTGGAGCTCAAACCATGAACGAGAATAATTGACTACGTTTAGAGCTTGTGCTGCTCTTGTGCTGCTCTGTTGGATGAAACAGCGCGACGATAAAAAAACAAGTTGCAATCTCATGCTGATCGTTGTGATCGGGCTAGTTCTTGAAAGACTTTGCCTCGGTGCTCAAAGTTTCTGAACTCATCGAAGCTCGCACAACCTGGACTCAGAAGAATCACATCCCCTGCACCCATGCCAAAAAATAGTGATGGTTACGAGGGCAGACACAAGGATCCATCAAAATCCCCAAACATGCTAGAATTGCATTTCATGGAGCATGTAGCTACTTCGGTTCTGTCTTGAGCATGTCCAGCAAGCGAGAATGAAAATATAACTCGTTCATAAGCCAAAACGATTTTGTCAAATTTGGGTGACTTACTAAGATGACGGCAAAATTTAACGAACAATATGACAAATTTCATTATGGGATGTTGGAGCTTCTACATCCTTCGAATACTGTAGTTTTAAGGACATGCTTTGTGGGAGATAACTTGTATGCACTGCCCCTACATTAGAAATAAGTTTTCAAACAAATTCCTTGCATATTGTGTGACATACCGAGTGAGAACTGTCAAAAGATAAACCAATACTGAAATTGCTCTTACCAACACTGAAATTTTCATGTGAGAAAAATCGGTGCAAAAAGCATGAGAAAAGAGTTTGGTTTGGTGGGTGGGTGGGTTTGTGTGTGTGTGTGTGTTTTTTTTTTTTTTTTTTTTGGGGGGGGGGGGGGGGGGGGGGGGGGGGGGGGGGGGGGGGGGGGGGGGGGGGGGGGGGGGGGGGCAACAAGTTCTATTTGCTCTACACATGTTAATACACATACATACCAAAAATCAATAAAATCTCCCCTTCTATTTGTCTATTATTGATCGGATCGATACAACATGTTCTTTTGGTCTGAGAACATTAAATTTTTTAACGGCTCGATCAAAGGTCAAATCTCCTAAGTTTCATCCATTATTTTTCGTGAGGGAATATGTATGGATTAAACCATAAAAAATTCTACGATGATCCCATGCAAAGTTTTCATATGGGATCACCTCCAGACATACACTAGAATCAAATAACTCGGGCAAACCGTGCACGGGGACCCAAGAAAAAACCCACACACAAGATACGGGGCCCGTAAGTGTGGGGGTGTGTGGGTATCGTCGGGAGGAAGGGAAAAACGGGCTAAAATGCAAAAAACAACCCGGGGGGGAGTGGAAAAAGGCCAATTCCAAGCATGTAAAATAGGGGGGAGTGTGGAGATTTTTTGACAATGGCAAGCATGCAAATAAGGGGAATGTTAGGGGCTTTTCCCTAGGGGCTCCACATCAACACCAAAAACCTCATCGAAACCCCCATCCAACCCAAGTGGGCCCCATCATGATGAGGTGGCCAAACCATGGCCACCACTATCCACTCTTTTGTCCTAGTAAGACAAAGTTGTGTTTTGTATAAAGGATACACACACATATACATGAAAATTTTCGGGTGAGGTTTTTGCACCAACCTAGTGCGAAAACAATTCTATCTGTTTTTGAATTTTTTTCCAATTTTTTCGTAGTCTTCAATCCATATAGGTATACAATGCTTCAGAATAGTAAATATATGTACATTTTTACAATGCCTTGATTGGGAGGGGGGTCAAATCACGTAATTTTTCAACTATTTTTTGTGTGGCGTATAACTACGTGGAATGAAGATGGCAAAAAAGTGTTTTTGAAAAAAATTCAAAAAAAAGAAAGATAAAATTGTTTTCGCACCAGGTTGGTGCAGAAACCTTTCTCACCCGAAGACTACTACATACACACACATATACATATAAAAAGAGAATAAAGTAAAACGGATGCCACCTGATCAAAATTGGTCATGTATAATGACGTGGCAGCCAACCCCAAAAGCAACCCATGTGGGTTTCTTGGGTTGATTTTGGGTGACCAATTCCAAGCCGCCACGTCATTACACCTGACCGATTTTGGTTAGGTGCCATTTGTTCCTCATCAACCTCATATATAAAATCAACAGGTGAAAAATAATAATTTTTTGAATTTTTTTCATTTTTCAATCCATACAATTATATACCACATGAAAAATAATGAGTAAACTTTAGGGAAATTTGACCATCGATCCAGCCATTACAAAATTTAATGGTTTCAGAACAATAGAACTTTTTGTAATGCCTTGATCGAATGTCAAATTCCATTATATTTCACACATTATTTTATAATTGTATGGAGAGAATGATGAATTTTTTTTGAAAACAAATCAAAAAGAAAACATGTGTGTGACATATATACATATACATCGGCAAAACTACCTCTAAAGATGTGGGGGCAGGATCCGCCACGAAATTTTTAGAAATAAATATGTATATATGTATATATGTTTGTATGTGTATCAGGCCCCCACTTAAAATATATTGGAACCCCTTCAAACTAAATATCTAGTTCCTCCACTGTGTACATGAGAATAATGTGTATTATATGACATAGGGTTAATTTTCATATGCGACCTCCAAAACTCCACCATCAGTTATTTATTTGGAGAAGTTGGACAGATCATTTTGTTCATCATATTCTATAACATTAAAACACCGAATATATGATAAACTCAAGGGGTTTTGCACGTTCATCCCCCCATCATCAA
The DNA here is from genome assembly GCA_030789695.1 of Scilla litardierei. Lineage (NCBI taxonomy): Eukaryota > Viridiplantae > Streptophyta > Magnoliopsida > Asparagales > Asparagaceae > Scilla > Scilla litardierei. Next base: position 132,176,230 of record CM061142.1, read on the forward strand.
AGTCATATTCATGCAAAATCGTTAAATTTGTGATAGATGGATGAAAAACCCATTGGGTTTACCTGATATTTGATATTATAGTATTTTGGAATATGAAGATCAAAATGACGTTCAAATCCTTCAAAAAAATAACGAAGTGAGGAGTTTTGAAGACATATAAGTTAGATGTCAGGCATTAACCACATATATCATATGATACACATTATTTTACACAAGTCATAACCTGTGCACTTAGGGCATGTGCTGTTTAAAATCTTTTTTATTAACATTTAAACCCGATTCAAAACTTCCATCTAAAAATTTCAACCTCACCATTCAAAATCTTCCCCTCAAAAATTTCAGGCCTCATTCGAAATCTTCCCCTAAAAAATCTTGTGGCCCCCATCTAAAAATTTGACCATCCTAACCATGTCCTTCAAAAATTTCACATCTTTTCATTCATCCATTTTTATTGATCGAATCCGAGCTCTACTAACAACCAGTTTGTCCTAGTCAGCGTCTCCATTCAAAAATATCTATATTTTATAGATATATCTTTGAATCTATATTTTATAGATATATCCCACTGCTCCTCCAAAAATTGATATCTATGACTAACTTTTAAGTTCATAGTAATTCTTTTACAATGAACATACGTTAACTAGACAATGATAGCATTTATAAAAGAGAAAATTCCAAGTGTGCTATTATTGGAACAGCTAGGAGTTATGATATGTATTGTGATGAATGATACTTCATACTTGAATATATTTCTTAAATGTGCATTCTACTATTGGAGAAAATGAATTTGTTGCAGTTATTACACAAAATAATGTTCTTTGTTGTAGCTAAATTAGAAACAAACCAGCTTTCGCCATGGTCCTTGCACTGTTCACAGCCTCCTCAAGATTTGGAGTATTGATGCATGGAATGGTAAGACCGCCGTCACAGAGTGTATTGTGAATCATTGCTCCTGATGACCCAAACTGGCACAATTTGCACTTTTTTGTTAGTTTTGCGAAAGATACATAGGAAAGACTCGTGGGAATTATATATGTGAAAAATCAGAAAACAACATGTAAATGCATATGCATCTATCAAACTATGTATTATTCTTCAAAGGCTATTGGAATGCCATATGCTGCAACAAGGAGGATCAACAGAGAACTGGGTTGAACCCATGTCATAAAATGGCGCCTCTCCTTGTAATTTTTTCAAGAATACCTTTTTGTCACAACTATATAGTTAAAAACTAAAAAAATTGAAAACCTGCTAAAATTTTCATTCATCCGCCCTTCTCGACCTCAAATAGTTGGGTCAAGACTAGATGTCTGTGTGTATCTCCGGCTTAGAACATTAGAAATCCCTCCAAATTTTAAACACCTGGAACTAAGTGCACATTATAAGCTTATTCTAATTGCAGTATGAATGCAAAAGTCTCCATGTCATAAGTAAACATGCATCATTATACATAATCAGCCTCCCAGATCAAGAAGAAATCACTTACAGTGACGACCCCTCTATGGCACTCAAGAAGTTCCACCAGCTGTTCAAAGCCGTTTGTTTCTTGATCATTTAGTACCTGCAGAAGAAACAAATCATGATGTATAAAATACCTTGCTACTCTTCTTCCAACAAAATTATCGCTGGATGACTGCCAATATCGGGAAAAGATCAGAGTAACTTCTAAAAAGATACAATAAGTATTTTAGAAACAAAATAGTTGCATAACCTCCACAGTAACCAACAGTAAGGATCATTTGAACGTTCAGACTTGTTACATTGGCATAGTTTCTTATGGGAAGGTCGTAAAATACATAAGGTAATACAGCTTTAATATATATCCCTTCATTTATGATAAACAAAAAGGAAATTACCTTCGCAAGGCCACCAAGAAGGATAATAGCTTTGTGTTCCTTGAGACCCATCAATCCTGCATATGTTGATTCGACATTGGTTGCCTTGCTGTCATCCACCCATGTTACTCCATGAGCATCACTGTAAACTGCATTACATAATAGGACAAAACTAGTATCATTATCTCCAGCACAACAATTATTAATGCTGCTCAAATCAAGGACTCACATAGCAAAAGATTATAATTTCTTTATCTTAGTGAGGCGTTATGGTAGATTTCCAATCAGATGATTCAAGCACAAGATTTCAGTTGAATCTAGCAGTAGAGACCGTCAAACAATCCTACGAGTAAAAAACAAACTGTAATCCTTCCACTCATATTAAGACAAAATTGTTAAGTCGCTTCCAAGACATTAGGTTTCTCAAATTTTGCATGTTCATATGCAGAATGCAGCCATTTGGTGTAGTGAACTATATCAACTTTTCAAATTATTCGTGTTGATAACTATATCAACTTTTCAAATTATTCGTGTTGATAGCATTTGCATAGCTTATAACTCCATGAGGTTGGAAGGACAGAGTAGGAAATGATGCTGCTCTTTCCAGTATCTAACCACAATCTTTCATAGGCACCACGAGAGCAATGGAGCTTATATATGAAAGGGTGTAATGAAGTACACTCATAAAAATGCTTTAAAATGTTGAGGTCTCGGTTTCGGTCTCGGTATCGCGCTCCTGAAAATTTAGGTTTCGGTATCGGTATCGCCCGGTTCGGCGGTTTCGGAAGTGAGTTTCAGTTCGTCCGTATCGGTAGTTTCAAAAATTGTAAGTTACATGTAACTAACAATATTAGTTAAAATTTGTAACTAATAAGATAATGACAAACTAATAAAGATAATTTGTACCTTATAACATAATTATAAACAATATTACTTAAAAATATGCTATTCACGTTAACCATTAAGCTAAAAACACCCTCTCGTTAGTTACTGTTGTAAAAACAAATGAGACGAATACATCATCTTGTCGTGGAATAGCATCAGAGAAGAGGAATTACGTGCTTTGGATCGAGATTGGAATCACCGAAGGAAACCAAACTTTAGATTTCACCACTAAGATACCGCTTCTTCTTCTTCTTCGTTGTGTATGCGTTGGGAGGGAGGAGAGAGTTTTGTAGATTGCTTGATCGATTTTCCTCTCTGCCTATGTGGAATTATATAGGGAATAAGAAGTGTAGTTTTCTTCCGTTGAAAACTTAACGTTAACAAAATAATGTAAAGGTAGTTACAAAACAAATTTGCATTGGGAACCCAGAACTTCTGTAAATTGCAAATTATCCACCAAAGCTAATTCAATTTACATATAACCCCTTTAATAATACTATAATTACTATTTACCCCTTGGGTTAAACCCGTCATGGGCGTACCCAATTCCAACAGCTCCCACTCGCACATGATGTGATTGTTGTTAAAAACAACACGTAAAGAAGACTTCATTCTTGTTAACTTGGTCGTGCGACCCATAAGCGAATACATGCAATCTTGTTGTGCACTGGTTAGAGATACACAACTGCTCTCTATGTAATCAATCCTCTAAAGTATATCTGTCGCTTATAATACCCCCGGTCTAGTTTGTTGTATCAGTGTAAGTATTCCTGATCCCTCCTTTTATTTACTCTTGGGGACATACTTAAACATATCCACATTGATGTCTCTTAATCGCACAGATTGGCCGGCCATTGAGATCATCAAACTTGATATCAACAAACTTAGCCATTCCTTTGCACTCAATATTCTAAGTCACAACTCAGTCGCTTTTCTAGACATACCCTTTTAGACCGAATCACTCGTGGCCATAAGGAATATGCTAAAGTAGCTATTACAAAGATTGAGACTTTGAATATTAGTCAATAGTCAAAGGGTATATGGAGGAACACAATCCTCCATGGACTCACACAGTGGAGAGGCATGGACCCACTTTCTCACTTCCCATTATGGTCGACTCCAGCACATGTGGTATGAATCACATGCAACGTTGTATTACATATGTCTTTGGAGTAATTCAATCCAACACCGTTCAGACTCCAAGTTAAATGTACTCATACATTTAACACTGAATTCTACAGCAATCAATTGCTCTAAGAATTCGTGTCTGACTCATAAATAGGCTTAGATGAACTTTGGGAAATCTGTTCAACTCGATCATTATTTGTATATATAAAATGACCTCATCTTGAAACTTATTCAAGGCGACTGTTATAGAGGATTTAAATCCCTGACCGTTCACCTAGAACGTCAGAGGCGATTGCCTGTGTGAGAAGGCCAATCTCTATGCCTATTTAACATACTTTTTATGTGTTAACAAATAACACTATTAGGCAAACACATATCATTCAACACAATGAATGAAATAACTATTTTATTGAACAATATCAATATATATATAACAGAGTACATTCACAAGTAAATTTCAATTTCTACGCAATCCTAGATCTTTTACATGGCTTAAAAAGCATCTCTAGGAATGCGTTTAGTAAGAGGATCAGCAACCATTTTGTACGTAGATATATACTTGATAGAAACTATTTTCTCAATAACAATATCTTTCACAAAATGGTATCGTATGTCGATAAGTTTGGTACGACTGTGGTATTTGGGTCCTTGGTGTAAGCTATTGCAGCTTGATTGTCACAGTAGACAACTGGTTCTTACTTTACACCTAAATTCTCTAGAAACCGTCGTAACCAAATATCTTCCTGAACTCCTAATGAAATAACTATTTTATTGAACAATATCAATATATATATAACAGAGTACATTCACAATTAAATTTCAATTTCTACGCAATCCTAGATCTTTTACATGGCTTAAAAAGCATATCTAGGAATGCGTTTAGTAAGAGGATCAGCAACCATTTTGTACGTAGATATATACTTGATAGAAACTATTTTCTCAATAACAATATCTTTCACAAAATGGTATCGTATGTCGATAAGTTTGGTACGACTGTGGTATTTGTGTCCTTGGTGTAAGCTATTGCAGCTTGATTGTCACAGTAGACAACTGGTTCTTACTTTACACCTAAATTCTCTAGAAACCGTCGTAACCAAATATCTTCCTGAACTCCTAATGAAGCAGCACCAAATTCTGCTTCCATGGTTGATAGAGCTACACAAGTTTGTTTCTTACTGCACCATGGTATGGCACCATTCCCGAGCAAGAAAACATATCCTAATGTAGATTTCCTCTTATCTACATCTCCCCCATTGTCACGCCCCGCTTCCCAAGTATGGAAGGCGAGACGCGAAAAGGTCCGCTCAGACTGGAGCTGTGAAGCTATAATCTGATAAGAGTCTGTGTGTTCATCGCAGATTCTTGCATTGCAAAAGAAACAACAATAATAATTGAAAGCAGTTAAAGATTAACCAACATTCAACATAGCATCCAACATTATCCAGAGATAGTCATAAAAGGAAAGTACAGAGTCTAAAAAGAAGGCACAAGCATGGCCGAAACTAAAACAACATAAGGTGCTACGCACCGAAGAGTCTAACTAAAAAGTAAACAGCAGCTGCGAAAGTTTCCTGTTGAGACTAAAACTGGTCTCCGGTGTCCTCGAACTGGATGTCAGCAACGGCCTCGGGCTCGACGTCAGCGAACTGGTCGTCCTCAGCGACAACCTCAGACTCAAAACCTGACATGTGACATCCAAAGAGAAAAGGGCACATATCACCAAAAATCTCCAAAATGGGAAGGGAGACTTTTGTGCAAGGAAACGTAAAAGCAAAAGAGTACAACTAGCAGTTCTAAAATAATGATGATGACATGACATGTTATTTTAATGAATGCAGCAGTTTAAACATGAGCATGATATGACACGTCGTAGCAAGATCTACTAAACAATATTTCATGAATGCAGTAAAACATACGTTCGCGTCGTGCACAGGGTTTACGCCTTACAGCTGAAGTTGCTGAGTGGGCACACTTCTACGCTGAGTGGTCGCTTAACCCTACCCCTTCACGTGTGTATGGACCGGTGCCCATCTTCTGGATCACGAGCCATGAAGTGTTCTTGATTTGGCATATCGGTGCACCTAGCCTCATTCATGATGTAGGAGTCAAAATCCTACTCGCCGCAGCTTACATTTCAATAATAGCGTGTGCTACACAATCACGACAAACATGAAATGACATGCAATATGAGCAGATATTGATTTGAGTACAGTTATATCAAAATAAACATGAATTGTGATATGCATGAAACGACATGGCAAGTGTGTCGGATCTAGCTTCGTCGTCAAGCTAGATCAAGTACTAAGCATATTGGTTATTAAAAATACTATAAAAACAAAAAACTTGAACGTCTTCTTATATGTTGGCGCTCGATGGGTCCGCGTGGCATTTGTGCAAACGGGGGTTGCTGCCTCTGAAAAATCCACCTCCTGGTAATCCCCCAATACTACTCCATACAGGTAGCGACCGATACCACATCCCCTCATGCACAATGTGATCTGCTTTATGCGCAAGAGGATCCCTGATTACAGTAACATCTACTGGCTGCGATGGTCTTGTCTTTTCCGCCAAGACTGGGAGTGCAGATGGGATGTGTTGACGTAAACCAAATTGCCGCATGACGCGGTCTGGTGCATGCATCACACGTGCTTCCCAGCAGAATATGGGTACCCTCGCACGCCATAGCTCGGGATGTTCGCGACATAACACCGGTAGCTGCTCGAATCGCTCTCCATAAGGCTCCCAGGTAACCTATTAGGCATGAAGTACACAAATATATTAGTGTATTATATTATATATCAATTGATCACCGACGTTATAAAATTTACATATACAAACATGTGTATTCTCTAACATGTCAAACTGGTCTCTGTATGTATCAAGGTTCCCATGAGCAGTTTCCATGAATGATTTTCCCGTATTCCACCTGAATCCATAGGGAACGGTGTCAGCAAATACATCCTGCAGGAGCCTTGGTCTTCCTACATACATTCTTTCCCAGCTCCAAACCTGTAAATATGAATTTTTTCTCAGATTGTGATATATATATATATATATATATATATATATATATATATATATATATATATATATAAGCCGCATGCATATAAAGCCTTTGTCTGCTTTAATGCCACCTTGCTGAGCTCAGCGTACAAGTGCGCAACCACCGTACTTCCCCGTGAATATTCATCGGCCTCCTCAAAATTATCTAATTTGTCAACCAACGGAGATTTATAGATCCTTTGCTTGGATCCGGAACCAGTAAGGTTCCAATCATATGAAGCAGATATGCCCGTGCATACCGCTGAATGTCATCGTCATCTGCATCCTCAGGCAAATCATCAAATGTATCATGCAACCAACTAAGTTTTACCTTGGCTGCTTTCCTTTGTGGGGTATCCTGTCCAAGTAGTATCTCCATTACGCACCCCAGCTGCTATCTCGCATTTCCATTGCAATATGGGTTTCCCATCAATGGGTAGGCCTGTGATGACTGTCACGTCCTGCAGCGTGATTGTCATCTCTCCCTGGCACATGTGAAATGTATTTGTCTCTGGCATCTATCTTTTAACCAAAGCCGTCAGCAATGCGTGCTCCAATCGTATCCAACGCAAGCTCGCACAAAGGTGTAATCATATAATTCACACAGTAATTATTTTCCTTCCAATCATAATTAATTACTTTGACTATTAATTCTTTCAATATACCTGCCCTTGCACTACCGATGACGTGCTTGGTCATACAAGACCACATTAGTAATGGGTCCAGCCTCCTCCATTTTATAAAAATCTATAACATACAATTAATTGTCAAATATCACTACAAATTTCACCAATTATAGATTCATATCATAAACCCTAAATTTCAATCTAGATTGTACAAAAATCACAAAAAACATTCAATAATATAAAATAGAGGGTAGAAGTTACCTGAAACAAAGCCGATTAATCACCAAAAAATTGAACCACCGGACTCTGAAGAAGCGGCCGAAATTGAGAAGGGGGAGAAGAACAGCAGCCCGCGTTCTTGCGGGCTGTCTGTTTTGGGGGGGTGCAGGCCGCACCTGCAGAGTGCCGCCGAGAGCCGCACTTTCAGAGTGCGGCTCTCGGCCGCACTCTGGAGATGCGGTCGTGGGGCTCATGTGCCCCAACAACCAGCAAACGACCTCTTTCGGTCCCAAAATCAAAAGAGGTCGGTTTTGCTAAATAAAAAAGAGGTCTATTTTTCAAATTATTTTTTCGGCCTATTTGCAAAAATTGTCCAATTTTTAATGAAGCACTTATTAGAACATATTGAAAAATAGTTTAACCCTTTTTGATAATGCCAAAGGGGGAGAAGTTAGATATGATATAAATAGGGCGAAAATGGTTAATATGCACACAATCATATTACTATCATGCAATGATGCAAATGGTCTTTAAATTCTATTACATATCTTATAAGCTTCTTTGCATGAAAGAGTAAGCATGATGTTCATTGATTTTCATATTTTATATTATATGTTTGTCATCATCAAGAAGAGGAAGAATGGTGAATATTGGGTCACCACATGTATGTTTTGATGATGAGCAAACATATTGTATACAAATCACTTATGAGTGCATGTATAAAATATAAAGAAAATTAAAGTTAAGTGGAGCCAACCAAGGCTTAAGAAATAAAGGAATCAAGAAAAGGAGGATGAAATTCAAAAAAATATGTAAATTTGAAGTATTTTATATGTCTTGATTAGATTGTTAAAGCCTTGTTGAAGCTCATACAAACTTAGGAAAACATAAAATAAGTTTTAAACTATTTTTGAAAAGTTTTCGAAATCATTTTCTAAGTTTTCAATCCCAAAAATTAAGTTTTTATAGCTAACTAGTCGACAGAATAGACCTTTAGTCGACTAGAAATCTTGGAAACAAAGCTTATCAGAATGTCAACATTAGTCGACTAAAGTTTAAGGATGAGTCAACTAACACATGGCCTAGTCAACTAATCAGAGAACCATATTCGACTAATTCAACTAGCTGAAAACTGCTGATCTGAAATGATTAGTCTAGTCGACTAGGACTTTTATTAGTCGACTAATTGAGACTCTAGTCGACTAATTAGTCTACTCTAGTCGACTAGCTACTAGCCGTTGGTCTAGAATGCAATTTTCGCTACAGTCGTTTTGACCATTCTGAGCATGTTTTTGGGATTTAATTGAACATGTTTTTTACTTTATAAATTAAGAGGATTTCTCAGAGTTTATACAAGAATTAAGTAAATATTTTCATGTGAAAATTTATTTTTGTGCTAAACTCTCTCAAAAGAAAAACCCTCTTTTTCGTTTTATTCTCAAAGAGTTTCAATTATTTTCTTGGCCAATTTTTTTGATCTCAAGAGCTCAATTTTGCAACATCACTTAGAGATAAACACACTATAGTCTCACTTCTACAATAGAAGCTTCAACGTGGCTATATGTAAATTTTAAAAAGGATTGCAAGTATTTCTCATTTGTGTGTGATAAGATTTCTATCAAATTGAGAGGTGTTTGTTACTCGATCTTGTTCGAGGTGTTTGATCCGTGCATTGAGGTGAGGTGTTGAGGAGTTGATGTAATATTCTTCTGTTGTAGAAGGTGATAGCAGAAAGCCCAAGTGAGACCAGGGGACTAGACTAGTGTTGCTCTGCGAGGATGCACACCCCCAAAAAGGTATGCACACACTCACCCCCCAAGTGCAACGATGTCAGAGCAATATATTCCCGATGAGTTCGGGGTGGAATCCACAGGGAGGCGGTTGTCACACTACCTATCTATTCCTAGGCTGGGTTAGGCTTCGGTGTCTTATTGGGTAGAGATGGAGTACGAAGGAGTATCGTAATGGCGATGGAAGTGGAATGCGAGGGTATCACGATCGACAAGGCACAACCAAGGTCTCCACCCAAAAGGAAAAAAAAGACCAAAGAAAAACAATCGAGAGAAAGATCGCTAGGATGCCGGGAATCCCCGCTAGGGCTTTCGGGTTTTGATAACTGGTTCTCGAGTTTTGATAATGGGTCAAGAATCCTTTCGTCGAATGACGTGCGAGTATGAGTGTCGCATCCGAAGATGGGAACAAGCACTCGACTTTCGTCGTCACGTCTGTCTAACGCCTCCCCGTGCCCAGCCATGCTTTTGCAGTTGGCTTTGCACGAAGACACGTGCATTACGCACAACACTTGGTTCCCGTATCACAAATCCGTATCCACTCTCATAATCTACAGACTGGGATACCACTCTACGGTGGGTCCTGGCAGTCGGGCTACTCTTGTAGTCACCGACTAGCGGATCGGGGGTTACTAATCAACCCTAGTGCACGAGTCACTCTCGTGATCACGAACCCCAGGAGATGGCCATTAAATCCTAATCAGCTTCGTGGGGATCGTCCCTAAAACATGGAGCTACTTTCACAATCCTGTACTTCTAGGGCCAATCCCCCAAAACCCCATATCCAAACTACTGTAGAGCAATCCTAGATTCGTCCAACTAAGGTTAACCCATCATCCTAACCCTAGAATCCTAGGGTTCATCCATAATCCTAGCAATAAACATACTCAATCATTGCACAAGGGATAGAAATAACAAGAATAAACATTAATATGAAAACAATAAAAGATTCAACAAGAAAAACACATGAGAGAGACAATAAACAAGATTTAACAATGTAAATACTTAACTAATGAAGATCCGGTACGTTTTCTCGTGTTTTCTTGTTTTCTTTCACTTTTCCTTGTTTTTGTATATTTGTAGGAATTTACAGCATTTGGGACATAAAACGACGATATCATGAGTCCCCGGAGCAACGGGAGGGGTCACGCGTGATTCAGGGGGTCAAACGACCAAGATTGCCATCTTTCAGCCCCCACCCGATCGGTTGGACACATCCAACCGATCGGGTGATGCACGCATGTCCGACCTGGGCGGAAGCTGAAGCCAAGTGAAGATCAACCGACCGGTTCGCCGACCGGTTGAACACAGCTGAGTTCTCGGGAATTTGGGCGTAATTCCAACCGATCGGGTGACTTATCAACCGATCGGTTCATCTGTAGCCGCATCGCCTTAAAAATCGAACCGACGGCTCCACCCGCTCTCCTCAGTGACCGGTTGAAGCTCCCGAAGGCGACGGCCGAAGCAACAAGCTGCTCACCCGATCGATTGACATTTCAACCGATCGGGTGGCCTTTTCGTCCCCTTTCGCGCACCACTGCTCATTCATTGAAGATCTTCTATCATTCCAGAAGGATTTTGGGTGATCTCTTATTTTTCTAGCATCGGCATCGTCGTTAGCTTTCCAACGATAGGTCGAATGCCCAAATCCGATTTTTCTAGATTTTTCTGGAATTTTCTGAGCACAGCTGTGTGCTGAAATTGGCTGCAGTCTGAATTTTCATTTCACCCGATCGGTTGACTTGTCAACCGATCGGGTGAGATCACTTTCTTCATTGTGGCCTTAATGCTCCCGGTTGCGGAAGGTGTTAATGGACATGGGAATGCCCACCGTCCGGAACCGGGTAGGCCTAGCGTACTTGGCACCGACCGGAATATCGGGCCATGGACGCTAGGTACCACCTTTTGGGGCAATGTCTCACCCTGGGTCAAGTCAAATGCCAAGTGTCATGAGTGCTCTAGCCCGTGTTAGCGGGGATTCATTTCGTGTCTTTTTATTTCTTCTCTTTATTTCTACACTTCCACCCATATTATCCGCGTAGCTAGCACACAACCTAGGCGAGGCTAGTAGCCACTCAAGCCATCCACCTCCCTGAGTTCGATAAACCCGCACCCTACACTAACCGTGCACTTGCGGTAAAACGACACCACGCCCATACCGTAAACGGGGCGCCGGTCAAGTTTTTGGCGCCGCTGCCGGGGAGGCGTTCGGTTTGATATTAGCTTAGCTTGGGTTCGTTAGACTATGCATAAAAACAAAAAAAAATTGAAAAAAAAAATATATTCAATAACCAAGAAATTTTTCCCCCACCATTATATTATCTTTTTGTTATTCTCTTGTACTATTGACGCTCCTTTCTAGTTTTCTTATTTTTGTTGTCCAGGTATCTTTGGTGTAACCATGTGGAGATCAAATTTCGATGCTCAGATGGGAGGATACGATCCTTATTCAGTTGTGGTTTGTGAGACTTGTGGGATGGCAGGACACATGTATTATGATTGCCCATTTAGGCTTGAGAGCCTCCGCCTATACCAAGACCAAACATTCTCCTCACAACCTTAGCCCAAACACCTCCCATCCATTTCCTCAACCTTATATCCCTCCACCAACACAAGAAGAATCAAGCCTCGTGTCTCTCCTTGAAAGTGCCATGTTTAACCAAGACCAAGTATTACAAAACTTGATGGTACCAATCATCGAGCCTACACCGAGGAGAGGGGATGAGGGAGAGGATATACCTACTTCTATGGTTGAGACCACCATGCCATCGGCCACCATAGACACATCTCAAGCCGATATCCCATTTTTCCATCACTATCACTTGGATGACGAAGCATTTTTTGGTGATGATAGTGAGGATGGGGTGATTTCTATAGGATCTGTGGGAGAGACTTTTTGTCTTGATTTGGATACCCCACTTGAGTCCTATGAGAGCACCGAGTAGTTTACAGAGCTTATGTATAAAGGCGAGGAGGATGTGCGTGAGGACGAGGACACCATGACCACATACGAGGGGTCCGCTCTACATCCACCTCCACAGCCATCTCTGTCGCAGCTTCCTCCTTGGTCTGTGGTCAACCATGAGGATGTCATTCAGGACATCCGTCAGATGGTGGAGTATGAGCATATCGTCGAGGAGAATGTGCATGAGGGTTTGGATACGATGGTCCACTTCATAGAGCCCGAGTCACATCTACCTCTACCGTCGCTCTCCACTTCTTCTGCGGCTGAGCATCTATTTGAGCATATTGCCCCTATTCAGGGAGATTTTCATACTTACTCTCACTCCACATTTAAGTCTCGCTTTTCACATCATATTCCTTTAGACTTATATATTTTTGACACACCATATCTCTCGCAGGACACAGGATCGACTTCCCTTGAGGTATGCTGCGGTGTGTCACCACCTGGAGAGCAACTTCACATGGAGAGCGGGGATTTGAGGAATGACCCCAAGACGAATAAAGGAAAGGCTACTGGGATATAGTGTGGTTAGATAGTGACACCGTTTGCTAGCACACGACCACGCTCACTTGCGCTTCACCGCGTGGGCCCACGACACTTGTCTGGACTGGTATTCCTTGGTTTAGTGATGTGATTTGGCGTCTGCTTGCTTGGTGTATCGTTTTTGATTTTGTTGGCCCTGACGGGTGATCTAGGATACAGAGTTCTCTTTTTCTCTCTTTCTCTCTATTTTCTCCCTCCGAGCTCCTACTCTCACTCGTCTTCCTCGAGGACGAGGAAGAGTTCAGCTTGGGGGATTTTGACGTGCGTTTATATTTCATATATTTGCGCACGTTTTCTCCCGTGTTTTTCCGTTATTTACAGCCGTCTTGTATTCGTTTTCTCGTGTTTTCTTGTTTTCTTTCACTTTTCCTTGGTTTTGTATATTTGCATGAATTTACAGCATTTGGGACATAAAACGACGATATCATGAGTCCCCGGAGCAACGGGAGGGGTCACGCGTGATCCAGGGGGTCAAACGACCAAGATTGCCATCTTTCAGCCCCCACCCGATCGGTTGGACACAGCCAACCGATCGGGTGATGCACGCGTGTCCGACTCGGACGGAAGCTGAAGCCAAGTGAAGATCAACCGACCGGTTGAACACAGCTGAGTTCTCGGGAATTTGGGCGTATTCCAACCGATCGGATGACTTATCAACCGATCGGTTCATCTGTAGCCGCATCGCCTTAAATATCGAACCGACGGCTCCACCAGCTCTCCTCAGTGACCAGTTGAAGCTCCCGAAGGCGACGGCCGAAGCAACAAGCTGCTCACCCGATCGGTTGGCATTTCAACCGATCGGGTGGCCTTTTCGTCCCCTTTCGCGCACGCTGCTCATTCATTGAAGATCTGCTATCATTCCAGAAGGATTTTGGGTGATCTCTTATTTTTCTAGCGTCGGCATCGTCGTTAGCTTTCCAACGATAGGTCGCATGCCCAAATCCGATTTTTCTAGATTTTTCTGGAATTTTCTGAGCGCAGCTGTGTGCTGAAATTGGCTGCAGTCTGAATTTTCATTTCACCCGATCGGTTGACTTGTCAACCGATCGGGTGAGATCACTTTTTGCGGATTTGAGCTCTCTATTTATTCCACCCGATCGGGTGAGTTTCCACCTGATCGGGTGGGCCGGTTTTGACAGTTCTGGACCCGAACTGTTAAGGTTTTTGAGGGGTTATATATTTGAGTTTTGGGGCACGACTTTAGGGGATTCTCCTCTAGTTTTTAGGGATTTTTCAGCCCCTTTGTTGGGAGGCTTAGGGTAGATTAGATTAGGTCTTTGCTCAATAAATCTTGTACCGGATTGTTGGATTCGAATCAAGATAAGTATTTTTCTTCTCTCATTTTCTATTGTATTGCGTTGTTTTCATTTTGCTCAATGGTGAATGTTTGTATGTTATTTGTTTTGCTTGTTTTTATGTTTCTCACCATGGAGTAGTGTTGATGAACCCTAATACGGGTTAGGGTAGGATTGATGCTTGGGTTGTTTCATTTGACTTGGTTGCATGACATGTGTTCGATGAAATGCGTCAATGAGGATTTCTAGTAATCTGGGTCCAATTCGTACGGCAACACACTAGTTGTGTTGGGGGTTGGGTTCCAGGTGCTTGTCCAGTCAAGACCCGCTTCGAAGCTCACGCCCCTAGCATCGTTAATGGACATGGGAATGCCCACCGTCCGGAACCGGGTAGGCCTAGCGTACTTGGCACCGACCGGAATATCGGGCCATGGACGCTAGGTACCACCTTTTGGGACAATGTCTCACCCTGGGTCAAGTCAAATGCCAAGTGTCATGAGTGCTCTAGCCCGTGTTAGCGGGGATTCATTTCGTGTCTTTTTATTTCTTCTCTTTATTTCTACACTTCCACCCATATTATCCGCGTAGCTAGCACACAACCTAGGCGAGGCTAGTAGCCACTCAAGCCATCCACCTCCCTGAGTTCGATAAACCCGCACCCTACACTAACCGTACACTTGCGGTAAAACGACACCGCGCCCATACCGTAAACGGGGCGCCGGTCAACAATCATCCAAGAGGGGGCCTAATGCATAACCTAACCTCCGAAAATCGCTCCCAAAGACAAAAAATAAGAAAAAGGGGCTAAAAACCGACCTCCTCAAATGGTGGCTCAACACTCCTATTTATATCGTCTCCCCAAAAACCTGAGAAAAAACCCTAGAAGCAGCCTCCCGACATGGCGCTCGGTCGAGCACGCCCTAGAGCTCGGCCGAGCGCCTTCTTGGCGCTTCCAGCTGGTGCACGGAGGAGGGATCGCTCAGTCGAGCGGTGAAGCTGCTCAACCAAGCACTCCCTTCGAGGAATCCATGTCGCTCGGGCGAACATGCCCGAGCGGCATCTCGCTTGGCCGAACAACACAACTCGCTCGACCGAGCGAATTGGACGTGAACTTTCCCGAGGGCTGCAAGGCGAAAAATGGGAGCTCACTGATGACTGGCTCGGGCGAGGGTTGGGGGTCGCTCGGTCGAGCGAGTCGGATCGCTCGGCTGAGCGGCCCTTCGCAGCCTTGCACTCCCTTCATTGTATCATAGCTCGACCGAGCGCCAGCCTTGCTCTCCTTTCTTGGCTTCTTTGCTTCTTCTTTCTTGCTCTCTTCCCGTGGCTTTGAGTCGTCAAATGCGGTGCCGCTGGTGCTTCGGCATCGGTGTTCGTGCTCTCCTATCCAATGTGCTCTAAATCGCTCGATATTCCCTCAAATGCAAACAAACGCTCCTAAAGTAAAATAGTTCCAATTATGAGCGTAAAAGCGTATAAAACTGTGATTTGAGCAACCATTATGATGTGTAAATATATAGATAAATGCAGAATATTATGCCATATCAAAATCCCCCAAGCTTACCTCTTACTCTTCCTCGAGGAAGATTAGTAAGAAGCGAACCTGGAAGAGGAATACGATGGAGAGGTGAGGCGAGGACGTGTGATGGAGACAAGGGGCTCAAGCTTAAATTCAGCAAATATATAAACCCAAGGATGCAAGAATTCGTGAACACACACAAAAATGATTAGAACACACATTCACACAAAATACTTAAATCTCGCTCAAATGAACATATAGTGGATTTCAATAAATGTAATGAACTTGATAATCAATGAAATGAGAATAGAGTTACATCTTATCATAGTTTATAATGAAATATACTAAGTCCACAGAGATGAAACCAATGTCCATAACGCATTCTCTAAGTAGTATAAATATGTCATGATTAAACATTTTCAAGCATGCGTGGCGTTTTGTTAAGCTTCACGGAATGAGTTAGTAAATTCAATTAAGGCAAGGCGCCACCACACTACGCTCGTTTCATGATTCCTAGAACCCATCAACTTTACCAAATCTCTATTCTATATAGAAAGTGGGGCAAGGATATGGAATTTTTCTTTTTTACACTTGTTTTTGGCTATACAATTTTCTTATATACATATTTTTCTTTCTTTATATACACGAGATAACTCAATATATACAAAAGGCGACAAATGCATCCCAGATCAGACGATCTTAGGGCATCGGGTTACGAAGAACCCCTCAGGCCTTTTATTCAGGATATTTGTTTGATTTTTTGTATTATTGGGATTTTTGCAAACTCACGTAAACGCGATGGAATGCAACGCATGATCAAAGATCATTTATTTGGCTAAACACAAAAGAAAAGGAAAAAGTATAGAATCTAGACATGGCTCGGTTTCAGGAATTTTAATTATCACTACTTTGGTTGTCGTGGGGTTATTATATCTCTCTCTTTTGAATTACTAAACATCCATGAAGCAATAAAATTATCAATCAAATCACGCAAAAGTCAAATAATTTTCAGATTTGATTGGTTCATTTTTAGCTTAACTGTTTCGAGAATATGGTTGTGAAACTACGGATTCTACTATGAAAAAGTATAATAACAATGATACTCTAATCAAGAAATTAAACTCTAATCTAACAGATATCTGAGTTCATACAAAAATTCACAATATTTCATAGAAAATAAAGCATATGAGATATAAATAAAGAGGTGAACATGGTCCAACTGAAAGTTTCAAAGTGTGCTTCACGACAAAGCAAAGTGCGTGCACTGTGCACTCCCCCAAGCTTAAATGTCACATTGTCCTCAATGTGTGTATGATATAAATAGAGGACAACAAAATAGGGGGGTTACACAACAAAATAATCTCCCCCAAGCTATATCAGACAGTGCCCGGTGTGGACAGATGGACATAAAAATTGGGGAGAGAAGCAAAGTATTCACCATAAAATTAGGGTGGGCAATTAAATCATAGAATATGGTGGGGTGAAAAGATAATTGTGCCATTATATGTGGTGAATTTATTAAACTAGGAAAGCATATAAAATCATATACGTTCCTCTCGCTATCGAGAGGGTTCGTGATTATTCAAAGCATAAAAACCTACACTATATCTACACTATTGGATTGATACCACCTGTAGCAAAAGGCGGATCCAGTATCTTTGCCTCCAGCTGATTCTTCCATGGCTCCGCCAGCTGCGTGTCTCCACGGACTCCATCACCTTCCAGCAATGCGGCTCCCAGCATCTCTCCAAGGACTCCACCTGTACCCTGAAAGAGATAAGCCGCATCAATCTGATGTGGATTACTTTTTCCCAAAATAAAAGTTTTCCAAAGAAGATCGTCAAAAGAAATATGTAAATTAAAAATAGGTTAACGATACTTCCTTGAAAATATATCTCTGCTCCCGTGTACCACGATGGGCAATTCCTCGTCATTCGTTTTGGGTTCTTCAGGTAACTCTGGCGTATGAGTGTGAATCTCATCAGGCGACTCCTCGTTGTGCTCCTCGGCAAGTTCCTCAAGTAGTGACACGTCCAAGCGTACCTCTGGTCCATACAAGTATGTCTCCTACGACGTGTCAAAGGTATCTGAATTAAAGAAAATATTGAATGGAATACAAGATTCAGAGATGGAATGTGTAAAAATATCTCCCTGAGTGGGAGCAGTAAGCTCTGGTGGGCGGTCCTCTGTCGTAGTGCATGGTGGAGGCGGCTGCGGGAGCTCAACTGAAGGTGTGCAATATTCGGGCTTCATGTGTGTAACGGCCACTTTCCGGTCGTATGTATTTAATACGTATTCTGTTATTATGTGTGTTTTTCTGCATTTGATTTTTAGTTGTCATTTCTTTAGCTCAAATGCGTGACCGAACCCCGAATTTACGATCCTCTCGGAGGTGCGATCGCTCCGGTATTTTCTTTGTAATTTTTGGACGTCGAGGGACCAATCTGCAATAACCTCATTATTAATTATTAAAATATTTTTTTAAAATTTGAATTTCAAAGATCTGTACGTTTTAAAGCAAAACTTATAACTATTAATTATTTCATATCTTAACCTAACAACTAATATCTAATACTGTTACTATTAAAAAATCAAATCTTATAATATCCTAACCTATCTTATTATATCCTAACTGCAACCAGTGTTCGAAATATCGGATATCGGTCGCGTATCGGCCTAGGAAATTTGATATCGGATTGCGGATATCGGGGATATATCGGGGATATTGACTAAATATCGGAGTGTCATATCGGAGGCTTAAAATGATGACATATGCAAGCGTAGATGTATCTAAGAAGATATAAACTATACTAACTCTAATAACAGTATGTTTTGTTTATACTTCTCTCGTTAAACATGAATATCATGGATATTAACTAAATATCGGAGTGTCATATCAGAGGCTAAAAAATGATGTCAAATTAAAGCATAGATGTGTGATGCATGTATTAAAAAAAGAGGCATTGATTGTTGATGTAGGGGATGGTGTTTAAATATGTATATCACCTTCTATGTGTTAATTGTTGATGCAGGGGTGCTGTTTAAAGTACCCAAAACTGAAAAAAAAGAAAAAAACTATTCCCCTCAAGTATGGAAACATGTAAAAAACTGTAAGTTGGGAATTTACACTAGGCAGGTACTGAAAACATTTTAAAAACTGAAAAATACTATTCATGAGGATCAATATTATTCAAATGGACACATATTGATAGCTTAAATAAGCAACTTTCCATATTATTCATGTGGATAAACATTAACAGTGTGAAGATGAAAATAAAAAACTGAAAAAAATGTTAAATTGTAAAAAAGGTAAAGAATACTCACCTTGATAGGAAAACCCTCTTTTGAGAAGAACGAACGCTGAACTAGTTTTCAAAAAATGAAAAAAATGAAAAAAATGAAAAAGGTAAACAATACTAACTAGTACGTATTAACCTTGATCGAAAAATCTCTTGCGAAGATCGAACGCCGAATGTCAAAGCTCAATCGACGGAAAAAACCCAAAACTGGAAGGAAAAAAATCAAAAATGAAAAAAGGGCTCGACTACTCACGTTGATCGGAAAACACTCCCTTGCAAAGAATGAATGCCGGACGCTGAAGCTCAATCGCTTGTCGCCGGAAATTGTCACCGAACGGAGCTGAGCTAAGCGGCGTAATTAGAATTAGAGCAAAGCGTCGATTATCTCTGAAAAATCCAGATGCATCTTGTCGTTTTAAGTAACTGATTGGGTCGGGTGACCCGGGTCGGATCCACTTTTAAGTGAACCGACCAGCTAACTTTATTTTTAAAAAATTGTGAATTGCGACCGATATTTCAAAGGGATATATCGGCCGCAACCCGATATTGCGGCGATATTTTCCCAAATATCGAAACCGCAATATATAAGCCTACATCGTATCGGCCTAGCGATAAATCCGATATTGCGGCCGATATATCGGATATCGGACCGATATTTAGAACACTGACTGCAACCCACACCTTCGACTGCAGCCCGCGCACACTCCTCTCAGACCTGTCCTCAGCCCGACAGCCCTGCCTCCCACCTGCAAAACACCGCCAGAGCAGCCTGCAGCCCCTTCTCGTCGCAGAACAGACCGCCGGCCATCCCCTCCCAGCCGTTATCGCCGCTGGCCGCTCCTTTGTCGCTATAGAGCTGCCGCCCACCGACAACAGACCCCGCGAGCCATCAGGAGCAGCCCGGCCCCTCCACGACTCCTTCGCTACCGAGTGACGTCGCCGTTAGACGTCGTACTTGTTGCCGCTGCCCAATGATGCGTCTCGACCCTTCTTTGCGTCATCGGTTAGTAGATCTATCCCTTACTATACTACAACCCATACCATAGGATAGATAACATAATAAAATCGAATCATTAGACGTCGTACGAGTTATTTTGATAATGTAATATGTCGAAAAGAACCTAATTTCAGTAATATGTTTAACCAAAACAGAAAACCGGACGTGCCATAACGTAGTACTCGTCAAAACAAACCCAACGACACCAAGTTCATCAACATTAGGCAACTGTACGAATTGTTATGAATTTTTGAAGTTTAACGTTTAAACTGTCAGTTTTACTTAAAGCTGAATAACAAGAATTTGATCCGTGAAATGACGTTCACAAAAAATACCACGACCACCCATACTTAAAATGTGACACAATGACATAAAATTTCGCATTTTATGATTCAAGAGTGAATAACGAAAAATAGTTGATTGCAGCATGTTTAATAAACAACCCATTTAATTTCGTTGTTTAAATTGTTTTAAGATGTTGTAATTCATGTTAAATGCTGAAATTAATATGGTCATATGCTCCACATTTTATTTGTATACACGTCGTTGGATTGGACACGTGTGGAACTTCTTGAAATCTTGAATTCGCGAATCCGTGCACCTCAAAGGCGAAATCTTGAATTGTGAACTTGTGTAATCGTTAGGCTGGCTCGTGTTCCAGCACATTTTTGGGTGGGGTTATGGTTGAACATTAGGCAACTGTACGAACTGTTATGAATTTTTGAAGTTTAACGTTTAAACTGTCAGTTTTACTTAAAGCTGAATAACAAGAATTTGATCCGTGAAATGACGTTCACAAAAAATACCACGACCACCCATACTTAAAATGTGACACAATGACATAAAATTTCGCATTTTATGATTCAAGAGTGAATAACGAAAAATAGTTGATTGCAGCATGTTTAATAAACAACCCATTTAATTTCGTTGTTTAAATTGTTTTAGGATGTTGTAATTCATGTTAAATGCTGAAATTAATATGGTCATATGCTCCACATTTTATTTGTATACACGTCGTTGGATTGGACACGTGTGGAACTTCTTGAAATCTTGAATTCGCGAATCCGTGCACCTCAAAGGCGAAATCTTGAATCGTGAACTTGTGTAATCGTTAGGCTGGCTCGTGTTCCAGCACATTTTTGGGTGGGGTTATGGTTGAGCAGCCGCTGAGCTTGTGTGTAGAGGCCCCCTTCAAGAGCACCACCTAGGCGGTGGGTGGCGTCAACCACGATTATACCCCCGTGAGAAGGATCGACCTACTCTCTGCGACTTAAAGGCGTGAACCCTATGAGTGATAGAAAACACTGACACAGAACTTGAACTCATTTTCATTATCTCAGTTGAACACTAGAATTCCCATGTTAATAACATTTATTGAAATACCATGTTCATTATTGCTCGTCTTTAAATTCCTTTGAACTGCCATGCTTAGAAGTACCTTACTTTTCTTTAAAATTTACATGTTTATAACCATGTTGCTGCCATCTTGTATAAACAGTTAATGCTTCATAATTTATTACTATTCGTACACCTCGTCTTGGTTCGTCTTACTTTACTTGCCAGACCTTGCTGACATATATTCGTGTTTTTGGAATGTATGTCAGATCACGAGCCAGAGTATTAGGAGGACTTGTTTGAGACGCCTGACACAGAGAGACAGGAGTTTGCTGTTGACTCGGAGTTGCTCTCTGTGGAGGACTAGAGACTGGTGATGTTTCCGCTTTTCTTTAGATTTGCTTTAGTACTTGTTTTAGGGTATGTTTTCCTTGTAGTTTCTTTGGTTATGCTGAGACCTTATCGTTTTATTTCATGTACGAATATTTTTGGATGTGGCTTTTAATTATATGAATGTCCTTATTGTTCTGAAGTGCATGCAAGAATTCTGCGCGGTTGTTGTCACAGACGCTTAATGAACTCGGGCTTCATCGCTCTAGTTCATGCGGACCTTAGTAACGTCCGTTGCCTTTGGGAAGCGGTGTGTTACAGGTTTTAGTGGTGGCCCATGCAGGTCCTGCATTTGCAAAACTCAGAAAAATAGGAATACTATCACCATTATCCAAACGTCCAGATTTAACTTGTACACAAAATTTAACCGAATTTCTTGTCTCATCATGGCAGGAAGATACAACACCAGGAACAGAAATGGAGCTGACAGTAGTGGTACTCCCGACATTCATGAGCTCATGGATGTAATGAGGAGAATGCTGGAGATTCAGCAGCAGCTGATCCAGCAGGTTCAACAACCTGCTCCGATTGCACCACCACCCCCTCGAGCGGAACCCGGGATTAATCAATTCCACGAGCTGCAACCTAAGAACTTCTCGGGGAAAGAAGGGCCTTTAGCTGCTGATGAATGGGTCCAAGGAACTGAAGATAAGCTGAGTGCTGCTCGAATTCCTCAGGCAGGATGGGTCGACGTAGCGAAGCTCCAGCTGACAGACAATGCTAGGAGCTGGTGGCAACTGGAAGAGAGACGTCTAGTCAAACCGATCTCTTGGGGCATGTTTCGGGAAAGGTTTGATGCTAAATATTTTCCCAAGGCAACCAAAAGATAACTCCAGCAGCGCTTCGCTAATCTGGTCCAGTGAGATAGGACCGTCGACGTGTATGAGGCTGAGTTTGCTATGCTCAGCCATTTTGCACCCCCACATAGTCGAAGATCCAGAGAACTGTGCATATCAATTTCGCCAAGGCCTGAATCCCAAAGTTCAAGCCTCGATGACCTCGACGACACTGATGAACCTTCAGGACATTTTAGACTGTGCACATGAGCATGAGATTGTGGCGAGACTTCCAATGGGACCTTCAGCTGGAGGAAGCAAGTGTCCTGTGGAGCCGCTTAGGATGGTGCCTAGAGAAAATTTCCGACTTCCACAGACTACTTAGTTCAAGAGACCAGCTGCACCTGCCCCCAACCGAGCTCAACTGACTTGCTATTACTGCGGCACGCTTGGACATGTGAAGAAAGACTGCATGAGGATGCTGAACCAGTGCTTGGTCTGTGGATCGCCTGCTCATACTGCAAGGGACTGCCCTGACAACACTCGAACTGTACCTACTGGAGCACATAGACCTGCTCGGCGGATAGTACCTACACCTGGATAGCGTGGACCGCCTCTGGTTCCACAGGATCGAGCTTTTCAGCGGGCCAACCAGTCAAAGCGCCAGGCGTACACCATGACAGTTGTGGAGGCTGAAGCTGAGGATGATGTGATCGCATGTAACATCTAGACTGAGTCTTTACTTTGTTTATACTATTCATGTTTGCTTAGTTAGATCACCATGCTTAACTTAGTTATATTATATCTTAGGTGTTATCTTAGTTTCTTCTCACTCAGCCTTGACCATGTTCGATTCTGGGGCCTCTATGTGCATCCTATCCCGGAAATTTGGAGTGGAACACTTGATTCCCACTTACACTCTTCCCAAGTGTTGGAATATTACTACTGGGAATGGTGTGGTGAAGGTTGCATTAGGATGCAGACCGTGCCCGTTGGTGATTTGTGGACACGAGTTATATGCAGACTTCATTGTCCACGATCTACCCAACTTCGATGCAGTTCTCGGCATTGATTGGTTAGGAGCTTTCAACGCCACGATCGACTGTCACATGAAGAAAGTGGTATTCGAAATTTCTAACCGCCCGGTGTTTGATTTCATCAGTGGAAGTCGCTCGCTTGGGCTTGTCAAATTCCGGGCCCAGCCGAGTGAATCGATTATTGCATCTATGATAGCTCAACCGGAGAAGCCTGCAGTAGTGAGAGTTTAAAGACGTCTTCCCCAAAGCCATTTCTGGATTGCCGTCCGATCGAGCGTTGGAGTTCGGCATTGATCTTATGCCGGGAGCCCAACCGATTTCGAAGGCACCTTACCGTATGGCTCCTGTGGAGTTGGAAGAGTTGAGAAAGCAATTGGATGAGCTATTGCAGAAGTGTTTCATTTATCCTAGTGTATCTCCCTGGGGTGCACCTGTCTTATTGGTGACGAAGAAAGACGGATCGAGGAGGATGTGTAATGACTATCGGAAGCTGAACAAGATCACAGTGAAGAACAAGTATTTGTTTCCCCACATTAATGATATCTTCGACCAGCTTGGTGGATCAAAAGTACTCTCAAAGCTAGATCTTCGGAGCGGATACCATAAGGTGAAAGTCAAGAAGGAAGATGTTCACAAGACAGCTTTCCGGACTAAGTATGGGCATTATGAGTTCGTTCTCATGCCATTCGGTGTGACCAACACTCCTGCCGTGTTTATGAATCTCACGAATCTTAATCTTCTATGATTTCCTAGATAAGTTCATGGTGATTTTCATTGATGACATCTTAGTACATTCGAAGAGCGAGGAGGAGTATGCCGAGCATTTGAGGATGGTCTTGGAGACGCTTCGTCGTCATAGCCTATATGCCAAGTACATCAAATGCGAATTCTGGATGGACAGAGTTGCATTCCTTGGGCATGTAGTATCAGGAGCTGGCATTTCAGTCGATCCGGAGAAGGTCAAGGTATACAGTGAATGGCCTACACCTCGATCAGTATCGGACATCAAGAGTTTCGTTGGATTGGCAGGATATTATCGCAGATTCATCAAGGACTTCTCGAGGATAGCTGAACCTATGACGAGATTGACGAGGAAGGACTACAAGTACAGTTGGTCAGATTCTTGTGAGCAAGCCTTTAGCACTTTGAAGGAGAGGCTGACTACTGCACCGGTCTTGGCTATTCCAGACAGAAGTGGAGGCTTCGAGATATTCTGTGACGCATCAGACAAGGGATTTGGATGTGTTCTGCATCAGCACAATCATGTGGTCGCATATGCTTCGTGACAGTTGAAGGTTCATGAGAAAAACTATCCGACCCATAATTTGGAGTTAGCCGCTGTCGTCTTTGCATTAAAGATCTGGGGACATTTCTTGCTGAGTGAGAAAGTGAAAATTTTCACTGATCACAAAAGTTTGAAATATATATTCACTCAGAAGGAGTTGAATATGAGACTGCGTAGATGGTTGGAGTTGATGGCTGACTACAACATCGACCTTCAGTATCATCCGAGGAAGGTGAATGTCTCACCCGACGCTTTGAGTCAATTACCAGAGGTGATGATCCTTACGGCTCAGTGGAGGTTAAGGCGGGACTTGCGAGAGCTGGATGTCGAAGCCATTTAACCCGGAGGCACTTCATCGTTGATGAACATGCAGATTCAGTCGATGATTGTAGATCGGATCAAGACTGCTCAAGTTGGAGATGTTAAGTTGCAGAAAATTAGAGAGCCGGTTGAAGCAAGACTCCGGACAGATTTCATTTTTCACGAGAATGGATCCCTGAGATATGGCAGTAGGATCTGCGTACCTACAGGGGATATCAGAGAGGAATTGATGAATGAGGCTCACAGTTCACCTTACTCCATTCATCCTGGCGGTATGAAGATGTACAAGGATCTCCGTCGGAATTTCTGGTGGCATGGGATGAAGAGAAGCGTGGCATGGAGCGTTACCAAGTGTCTTGTGTGTCAGCAAGTGAAGGCTGAGCATTATCGCACTGCTGGACTGTTGTAACCTCTGTCGATTCCGGAGTGGAAATGGCAGCACATCACGATGGACTTCGTGACTGGTCTCCCTCGGAGCACCAAGCAGAATGCCGCAATCTGGGTCATCGTTGACCGATTGACCAAGTCTGCGCACTTTATACCATTCCAAGTGGGACAATCCACGGAGATACTGGCAAGAAAATATATGGAGGTAATGATCTGACTCATACCTTTATAATTTCTTTCTAGTACAAATTGTGAAGTGAAATATGTCGTGTAGGAGATTGTACGACTGTATGGAGTCCCCATGAGCATTGTATCAGATCGAGATACAAGATTCACGTCTCAGTTCTGGAAGAGTCTGCAGACCAATCTGGGTATTCGTCTGAAATTCAGCACTGCGTATCGCCCGCAGACGGATGACCAGTCAGAGCAGACCATTCAGATTTTAGAGGATATGCTGAGAGCTTGCATGCTGGATTTCAAGGGCTCATAGGAGGATCATCTGCATCTGGTGTTCTTCTACAACAGTTATCAGGCGAGCATTGGCCTGGTGCCATTTGCTGCTCTTTACGAGAGGAAATGTTGATCGCCACTGAGTTGGGATGACATAGGTGATAAAGAGCTTTTGGGACCCAAGATGATAGTGGAAGCGGTTGATGTTGTGCGAGATATCAGGGACAAGCTTCGGATCGCTCAGGACCGTTACAAGCATTGGGCAAATGCTAAATGGCGTCCTCTGGAATTTCAGCCGGGAGACCATGTGTTCCTGAACATCTCTCCGAATCGAGTAGTGATCCACTTTGGGAAGTGAGGCAAGCTCAGTCCGAGATATATTGGACCCTTCGATGTACTAGAGCGAATTGGAGAGGTGGCTTATCGCTTAGCGCTGCCACCATCTTTGGAGGGAATTCATGACGTCTTCCATGTGTCTCAGCTTCGTCATTCTATCAGCGACCCGTCTCACGCGGTGGACTACTCTGAGATTATAGTCCGCCCAGATCTGACGTATGAGCAGCAGCCAGTGCAGATTTTAGACCGACGTCAGAAGACGCTCAGGAACAAGGTCGTGGATCTTGTTAGAGTGATGTGGCGGCACGACTCGCCAGGAGAGTCCACCTGGGAGAGGAAAGATGAGATGAGAGAGCGCTACCCTCATTTGTTTTTGGATCAATAGATGTTAGAAATTCCGAGGGTGGAATTTTTTGTAAGGTGGGAAGGATGTAACTGCCACTTTCCGGTCGTATGTATTTAATACGTCTTCTGTTATTATGCGTGTTTTTTTGCATTTGATTTTTAGTTGTCATTTCTTTAGCTCAGACGTGTGACCGAACCCCGTATTCATGATCCTCTCAGAGGCGCGATCGCTCCGGTATTTTCTTTGTAATTTTTGAACGTCGAGGGACCAATCTGCAATAACCTCATTAATTATTAAAATTTGAATTTTAAAGATCTGTACGTTTTAAAGCAAAAACTTATAACTATTAATTATTTCATATCTTAACCTAATAACTAATATCCAATACTGTTACTCTAAAAAAATCAAATCTTATAATATCCAAACCTATCTTATTATATCCCAACTGCAACCCCCACCTTCGACTGCAGACCCGCGCACACTCCTCTCCGACCTGTCCTCAGCCCGACAGCACTGCCTCCCACCTGCAACCGTCGCCAGAGCAGCCAGCAGCCCCTTCTCGCCGCAGAACAGACCGCCGGCCGTTGTAGCAGCTGGCCGCTCCTTTGTCGCTGTAGAGCCGCCGCCCACCGACAACAGACCGCGTGAGCCATCAGGAGCAGCCCAGCCCCTCCACGACTCTTTCGCTACCGAGTGACACCGTCGTTAGATGTCGTACTCGTCGCCGCTGCCCATCGCTGCGTCTCGACCCTTCTCTATGTCACCGGTTAGTAGATCTATCCCTTACTATACTACAACCCACACCATATTATAGATAACGTAATAAAATCGAATCATTAGACGTCATACGAGTTATTTTGATAATGTAATATGTTGGAAAGAGCCTAATTTCAGTTATATGTTTAACCAAAACAGAAAACCGAACGTACCTAACGTAGTACTCGTCAAAACGAACCCAATGACACCAAGTTCATAAAAATCAGGCAAGTGTACGAATTGTTATGAATTTTTGAAGTTTAACGTTTAAACTGTCTGTTTCACTTAAAGCTGAATAACAAGAATTTGACCCGTGAAATCACGTTCACAAAAAATACCATGACTACCCATACTTAAAATGTGACACCATGACATAAAATTTCGTATGTTTATGATTCAAGAGTAAATAACGAAAAATAGTTGATTGCAGCATGTTTAATAAACAACCCATTTAATTTCGTTGTTTAAATTGTTTTAGGATGTTGTACTTCATATTAAATGCTGAAATTAATATGGTCATATGCTCCACATTTTATTTGTATACACGTCGTTGGATTGGACACGTGTGGAACCTCTTGAAATCTTGAATTCGCGAATTCATGCGCCTCAAAGGCGAAATCTTGAATCCGTGAACTTGTGCAACTCGTTAAGCTGGCTCGTGTTCCAGCACATTTTTGAGTGGGGTTAGGGTTGAGCAGCCGCTGAGCGTGTGTAGAGGCCCCCTTCAAGAGCACCACCTAGGTAGTGGATGGCGTCAATCACGATTATACACCCGTGAGAAGGATCGACCTACTCTCCATGACTTAAAGGCGTGAACCCTATGAGTGATAGAAAACACCGACACAGAACTTGAACTCATTTTCATTATCTCAGTTGAACACTAGAATTGCCATGTTAATAACATTTATTGAAATGCCATGTTCATTATTGCTCGTCTTTAAATTCCTTTGAACTGCCATGCTTAGAAGTACCTTACTTTTCTTTAAAATTTACATGTTTATAACCATGTTGCTGCCATCTTGTATAAACAGTTAATGATTCATAATTTATTACTATTCATACACTCCATCTTGGTTCGTCTTACTTTACTTACCAGACCTTGCTGACATACATTCATGTTTTTGGAATATATGTCAGATCACGAGCCAGAGTACCAGGAGGACTTGTTTGCGACGCCTGACACAGAGAGTCGGGAGTTTGCTGTTGACTCGGAGTCGTTCCCTACGGAGGACTAGAGACCGGTGCTGTTGCCGCTTTTCTTTAGATTTGCTTTAGTACTTGTTTTAGGGTATGTTTTCCTTGTTGTAGTTTCTTTGGCTATGCTGAGGCCTTATCGTTTTATTTCGTGTACGAACATTTCTGAATGTGCTTTTAATTATATGAATGTTCTTATTGTTCTGAAATGCATGCAAGAATTTTGCGCGGTTATTGTCACAGACGCTTAATGAACTCGGTCTTCATCGCCCTAGTTCATGCGGACATTAGTAATGTTCTCGCTTCTGTTGCCTTTAGGAAGCGAGGCGTTACAATGTGAATATCCTTATCATCGTCCCGAATAGTGTCCTCAACGGTTTGCTCTGGCTCCACTAGCACGGCCTCCTCACGATGCACTGCCTCGGCCTCCTCTGTAGGTACAGGTGACACTATGGCCTCATGCATCTCCTCCACGGTATACAAGTATATCTTGTCCCCCTCAACTCGAGTGTGGACTCCATCATCAATGGTACATGCGAAAGAGATGCGATGAGTAATAAAATTGTGAAATTTACGCTCAGAAGGATCACATGCAACTAGCGTCATTGGACCGGTGGACCAAACTTCATCCACAATGCTACTCAATATGCCCGAGAATGTGTCCTCGTTCTCTCCCTCGGGCTCATGAGATGGAAGAGTCCTGCTGGTATCATCGACCACCTGTTGCAATTGATTAAGTGTCTCCTTCAGCTTGGCACAGGTTTCCTCATGTTGAAATTGAAGAGTCGCCCTGCTCTCCTCCATCTGTGCGAGTGCCAAATTGATGGGATGGTTTGGACTCAAGAGACAAACGCGGCTTTCGTAAGGCATGTGTCCATCCACCTCACAAGACTCGCAGTAGACATATCACTCTGAGTAGTGGTCGTATCCATCCATCTGATGGTATGGGTCCTGTGGATAATATCCGTACTCTTCCATTGGAGCCTTGTACTGTGCCGAATAGTCTTCGCCTAAATAATCCCAAAATGGTTCCATTGTATCTGAACAGTCAAAAACAAACAACCTGGAAAAGATATTAGTGGTACAAGGAGATAAAGATAATAATAGCGCATGTGGAAGGGAAAAATATCTCTTTTTGTTTCTTTTATAAATTTTTGTTTGTATTCGAATTCTAACAACCTAATCGTGACAAATAGATAGTATGGCGGAATGCCTCCCCGGCAACGGCACCATTTTGTTGTTTTGCAAGGATGCGTACCCCAAAAAGGTATGCACACACTCACCCCCAAGTGCTAGGGTGTCAGAGCAATATATTCCCGATGAGCTCGGGGTCGAATCCACAGGGAGGCGGTTGTCACACTACCTATCTATTCCTAGGCTGGGTTAGGGTTCGGTGTCTTATTGGGTGGAGATGGATTACGAAGGAGTGTCGTAATGGCGATGGAAGTGGAATGCGAGGGTGTCACGATAGGCAAGGCACGACCCAGGTCTTCACCCAAAAGGAAAACAAAAAGTACAAAGAGAAACAATCGAGGGAAAGATCGCTAGGATGTAGGGAATCCCTGTTAGGCCTTTCGGGTTTTGATAACGGGTCAAATATCCTTCCGTCGAACGACGTACGGGTAGGAGTGTCGCATCTGGAGATGGAAACAAGCACTCGACTTTCGTCGTCACTCTCGTCTAATGCCTCCCTGTGCCCAACCGTGCTTTCACATTCGGCTTTGCACGGAGACGCGTGTATTACGCACAACACTTGGTTCATGTACCATAAATCCGTATCCACTCTCATTATCTACGGACTGGGGTACCACTCTATAGTGGGTCCATGCAATCGGGCTACTCTCGTAGTCACCGACTAGCGGATCGGGTGTTAGTTATCAACCATAGCGCACGAGTCATGCTCATGATCGCAAACCCCAGGAGATGGCCACTAAATCCCAATCAGATTCGTGGGGATCGTCCCTAAAACATGAAGCTACTTTCGCAATCCTCCAATTCTAGGGCTAATCCCCCAAACCTCCATATCCAAACAACCGTAGAGCAACCCTAAATTCGTCCAACTAAGGTTAACTCATCATCCTAACCATAGAATCCTAGGGTTCACCCCTAATCCTAGCAATAAACCTACTCAATCATTGCACAAGGGATGAAACAACAAGAATAAACATTATAGATAAGTAGTATGAAAACAATAAAAGATTTAACAAGAAAAACACATGAGATAGACAATAAACAAGATTTAACAAAGGAAATACTTAACTAATGAAGATCCAGTACACAATCATCCAAGAGGGGCCTAGGGCATAGCCTAACCTCTGAAAATCGCTCCCAAAGACAGAAAATAAGAAAAAAGGGGCTAAAAACCGGCCTCCTCAAATGGTGGCTCAACACTCCTATTTATAGCATTTCCCCAAAAACCATAGAAAAAACCTAGAAGCAGCCTCCCGACATGGCGCGCGCGTCTTCTTGGCGCTTCCAATTGGTGCACGAAGGAGGGATCGCTCGGTCGAGCGGTGAAGCCGCTCGACCGAGCGCCCCCTTCGAGGAATCCATGTCGCTCGGGCGAACATGCCCGTGCGGTATCTCGCTCGGCCGAGCGACACAACTCGCTCGACCGAGCGAATTGGACGCGAACTTTCCTGAGGGCTGCAAGGTGAAAAATGGAGGCTCACTGACGACTGGCTCGGGCGAGGGTTGGGCGTCGCTCGGTGGAGCGAGTCGGATCGCTCGGCCGAGCGGCCCTTCACAGCCGTGCTCCCCCTTCATTGTATCATAGCTCGGCCGAGCGACCTGGAACTCATGGCCAGCCTTGCTCTCCTTTCCTTGCTCTCCTTTCTTTGCTTCTTCTTTCTTGCTCTTCCCTTGCGGCTTCGAGTCGTCACATGCGGTGCCGCTGGTGCTCCAGCATCGGTGTTCGTTCTCTCCTCTTTAATATGCTCCAAATCGCTCGATATTCCCTAAAATGCAAACAAACGCTCCTAAAGTAAAATAGTTCCAATTATGAGCGTAAAAGCGTATAAAACTGAGATTTGAGCAATCATTATGATGTGTAAATATATAGATAAAATATGGAATATTATGACACATCAACTAGGTCAAAGGATTGACCGAATCAGGATACATCATGTATTTGTGATTGTTTTCTGTGCTTATTTTATTCTTGCAAATAATTAAGCTTCCGTAATTTATCTTGATTATTATTATTTGTAAGTTATTTTGTTGATTAAGATTTCTTTAGATAACTCTAATTGAACTTTTAGGTTGAAATACTGAGAGGATTATTTAAAATTTTCAAGACATTATTCACAACCCCCTAATGTGTTTGCTTGCCATCTCAAGATCCTAACAGTGTTGTCAACATAGGGGATTGGGTTAAAAATAAAAACTAACACATACCTTCGGCTATGCACCAAAAAGTGACTTGCTAAGTTCATAACAAAATTCAAAGCTCATGGCTGTGATTGACAAGCACCCAGAAACTTGATGTTCAAGCAGACGTGTTTCTTCTCTTTTAAGCTGATTTCTTTTTATGGAAGTAGATGATTGAAAAATGTTTTTCCTAGGTTGTATGAATATTTCATTCCAAAGAAGGATTAGATGGGGTAATTGGAACGTGTGCACACAAAAACGAAACAGGTAATTCCCACATTGGCTATGTCAATAATCTGAATAGACATGTAGATAAGATAGTAATGCAACAGAATAACACATAAATTTAGTTATTTGTAAAATAATTCGGTTTATGGGAATCTTTCTCTTATTAACACAAAGAATGTTGTTACAACATTGATATAGTCATTGCAGAAAAAGTGTCAAGAAAAGCTTGGGTGCATTTCATTTCCATTATGAAAGTGAAAGGAACTTGAAGGGAGTTCGTACGGTATGTGACTTGGGATATGGAGATCAATGGAGAGGAACTTTCTCCCTATATTTAGGGAGGGGTGGAGGAGACGTCTTATATTCATTTTTTAAAATTTATAATTCTTCTTTAAGTACATGCGCGCAGATAGAGATGCCATTACTTGCAACACTAAGAATGATAATATCACTCGTATCACTCCATAACTTTATTTCAACCGACTTACTTCGTTACATGGTAGCATGCATGGACGGCCCAAACTGTGATAAAATCAATAAAATTTGTAGTTAATAAGGTGTAATAAAGCACCAAGCTTGTGTTCAACCAACCCTTGATCATCTTTACTCATGTGTAGGCATGTGCTTGTGCGAGGCATATCAACCACATAAATTAAGATTTAAAACCCTAAATTTTACAATGGTGAAAGACAGACTACTCACCAACTTGCATCCGATGAGGCAGGAGCTGCAATGCCTCTATAGTTGAATTAATGGAATCGCTATCTATTCCAATATTCAGCCCAAGAACTGAAAACGCAGCCACTGCTGCATTATTATAGTTGTGGGAACCCATTGCTTTCAGAGATCCCAATTGCAGATGTGTGACCGACCCAGAAGAAGGAATGCTGAGAGTTGCAACCTTTGCTTCCACATCCACCTTAGCGAGCAAACAATATTGTCAAGTAATTGTGGGGATGAACTAAAAGAAAGTGCAGATATAGACCATATTGGCACCTTGATGCCCGGTAAGTCACCTATCCAAGCAACATTGCACTGATTTGCATGATAGCTAAAAGCTTCATTGAGATATAGATTTCCTGAAAAGGATAAAGAGTTTTTAATAATCATGCTAGACAATTTATTTTTGCATTTTCATCAGATAGAAGACCATCACTGTTTATAAACCATATCAGCAATCAAAAGAAAGGGCAATAA
This sequence comes from Scilla litardierei, assembly GCA_030789695.1. Lineage (NCBI taxonomy): Eukaryota > Viridiplantae > Streptophyta > Magnoliopsida > Asparagales > Asparagaceae > Scilla > Scilla litardierei. The sequence goes on from CM061142.1 coordinate 132,209,777, forward strand.
ATGGACTTTGAGTGAAACCAAACTTGTGAATACAATAAATTGTGAGCTCCATGTGCATCGTTAAGTATATGAGTTTGCATATGAAGGAGTGGGTATATATTCAAGTGGAACTAAGTTAGTCTCTATGCATACTAGAGACTAACGAACCCCATTACACTATTGTAACGCTTCACATGGCAAATTTGTGGCTAGCACACAAAAGCATGACTACAGTGCGTCACGAAGTGACCACAAAGTCTGTAGTCTATATGGTGTAACAGCTAATATATAATAGATAATACTTAAAAGCTTAATAAGATATGGTGACACTAACCTGAAAGGGATTCAAATGAGTGTGTACCATCTGGAGTACACAATTAAATTTATCTCACTCAGGGAAACAGATAATGCAGAATGCTAACACATTGAAGAGCTGCTGGTGGTGGTGGTTGTTGTTGTCGGTGTATGTGTACTATGATAAATTTAGATGGATCAAAAATATAGATCATGTCAACTTAAATCTAAAAATAGACGATTCAAATTAAAAATCCATTTTGTTATATGTGACATAACATATTTAAACTACTTACAAACTAAATTCAAATAATTTGAACTCTTTTGATTATGTTAAAAGTGGCGAAAAAATCAAAATTTTATAATGTTATAAAATTGATATATACTTGATGCATAGGTAACACACATCCAAATTTAATTTAATTTATGGGAAACATGTAGCTGTGCACGTGGATAAAATCTAATTTTCCCATATTTTTTTTGAAATTTTTTATATAAGATTGTTGTCCACCTCATTGATGATCAACCCACCAAAATTTATGTGAATCCAATGCTATTTGATTTTTAATCTAACCTTTGCAAATTCAACGGTCTCAGAAGTTTCAAGAAGAATAGAACTATTTGCAACAGGTGGATCGAAAGTCACATGCCCTTCGGGTTCATCTATATTTGGGGTTTTAAAATGCAAACATAAATCCGATAAAATATTTTCAAAAAAATGGTGAATATGGGATTTTTGCGCACGTGCACATCTACATCATCCTGTTAATTTAATTTGAAGTAGTTTAAACATGTTACATCACATCCAATAAAATGTATTTTCAATTTAAGTTTCTTATTTTTAAATTTGAGTGGGTATGATTTATAAATTGATCCAAGTATACCGTGGTCCAACTATATACATACTTACATATATCCTCATATACGCCTCCAAAACTTCCACCTCCATTATTTTAGAGGATCAGAACCGTTCATTTTGATTTATATATTCTAAAATAACAAAATACCGAATATGTGATGAATATAAGGGGTTTTGCATGTGATAGATCTCGGAAGCAAATCTGAACTTTATTGATGAAAATATAAATGAATGATAACTTTGGCTACAATTATAGAGGGCAATCACTCTTCCAAGACGCCGGTATATATGACGTCCGCACTCTCATTTGGATAATCTCACACAATAACCAATAATCAAGCATGATTAGGGCCGGCTACAACCCTTTCCTCTAATACAATTTCACAAAATAGCAAATTACCCAAATGCCCCCATAGTAATTAAAATAGATTAAAAAGGCCAAGAGTTGCGAAAATGCCCCTTATTTAATTGGATGGGCTCGGTCTCCCCTTGTTGCGCCGCTGGTAGGTAATAATAGGCACACAATTACTCCCTCCCAAAAGAGTCACCTTGTCCTCAAGGTGGAAGTCTGGAACTGATGCGCCATGACACTCTCCAACTCTCACATGCTCTCGTGCTCCAGCAAGCCCGTCAATCTCACCAACACTTCCCGCTCCCCGTGCTCCTACTGTGAATCCCCTTCAGTTCCTCGGGCTCTAAGATAACCTCCATGTCTTCTGTTAATGTCACTGACAGCGTAGGAGAGGGTGTATGTTCGCCAATCTCCTGATGAAGATGGGACACATGGAAAACAGGATGGATGACTAATCCTGGGGCAACCTCAATCTGTAGGCCACATGATCCACCTTGGCCTCTACCTCATAAGGCCCAAAATATCTGTGAAAAAGCTTCTCATTTCTTCTATGTGCCAGTGACTTTTGTCTATACGAACGAAATTTAAGATATACCATATCCCACACGTCAAACTGCACATCCTTGCGGTGGAGGTCCGCCCTAGCATTCATGATCTGCTTAGTTCTGGCTAGATGTAGCTTCAACTCCTCTAAAACGTTGTCCCTCTCAGCCAAGTACTGCTCCACCTCCGATACTGGTGTCGTCTCATGCCCATAGTGCAGCAAGTGCAGAGGGTCTCGTCTATATAATATCCTGAAAGGAGTCGTCTGTGCCGCCATGTGATAAGATGTATTATACAAGTACTCTGCTCACACTAGTCAACGGGACCACTCCTTTGGGTTCTCTAAGATGAAACACCGTAAGTAGGTCTCAATACTTCTATTGGCGACCTCTGTCTAGCTGTCTGTCTGAGGATGGTCCGTTGATCCTTGCAGAAGAGCTGCCCGAATGTCTGCCAGCTCCTGATCCTCCTTAACCTCCCACTACAGTGGCTCCCAGTCCTGTAGCACTAAAACTGACAAAGCCGCCAAATGTATATCCTCATCCCACCGTGACAGTGCATCTGCCGCCTTGTTCTTCAGTCCTGGGCGATACTTTATCTCGAATCTTTACCCCATCAATTTCCTCATATACTTATAAATAAATAAAGACTTTTTCAGCAATTGCATGAACATCAGGAACTTATAAATAAAGCGAAACAATTGGATGCACAAAAAGACATTGATTGCCTCAATGATGCACAACGCAATGCTTATTCAGCAATTACTTCATCAGTATTTGAAAATAAAGGTACTGCATTCTTCTTGAGCGGTGGTGCTGGAACTGGAAAGACTTTTTTGTACAATGCAATAGCAACAATGTTGCGTAGTCTTGGAAATATAGTTATCATCGTCGTGTCTTCCGGTATTGCATCATTGCTACTTAGCGGAGGTCGGACTGCACATTTCACATTTCGTATCCCGTTAGATGTGCATGATACTTCAATTTGTAATTTTAGCAAGCAATCCATGCAAGCTCAATTATTCAGAAAAGCAAAACTTATAATATGGGATGAAGTACCTATGCAACATCGGCACTGTGTTGAGGCAGTGGATCGATCGTTACAAGATATGTGTGATAACCCCAGAGCATTTGGTGGTATTACTGTTGTTCTTGGTGGGGATTTCCGACAAATCTTGTCCGTCATACCAAAGGGGGTTCGAGAAGAAATTGTTGCTGCCTCATTGAGACGATCTGTATTATGGTGCTCTGTACAAGTTTTGATCTTGGATCAAAATATGCGGTTAAATAACTCATCTGTTGAGAATGCAAATTTTGCAAAATTTATTTTGGAGGTATTTTATTTCATGCCTAATTTAATTTTACTTACTATTTTTATCTTAGCCATTCCTTCACTAAAATTATATCTATATGTATTAGGTTGGGACAAATCCTACAGAAGTGGTAGAACTTCCTTCTAACATATTCAGGTGCAAGGATTTAAACGAGTTAATACTTCGAATTTATCCGCAGCTTGATATTGAGGGTGTCGTGACTTCGGCATACCTTACTGAACGAATAATTCTTTCTGCACGGAATGATGATGTTACTTTTATAAATGCTGCTGCATTAAACATTTTTCCGGGACAGAAGATTACGTATCAAGCTGCAGACAATTTTTCTGAAAATGATGAAACCGATCCAACCATTATGAATAGATATCCAACTGAGTACATAAACTCTTTGGATCCTCCTGGGTTGCCACAATTTACACTTGAGCTTAAGGTTGGTTGTCCTATTATTTTATTACGAAATATTGCACCAAAAGACGGGCTCTGCAATGACACTCGATTGATGGTTGTCAGATGTGCATCACGTGTCATTGAAGCTCAAATTTTAAATGGGGATAAAGCCGGTTGTTTTGTGTTTATTCCAAGAATATCTTTGTCACCATCGGCTACAGAATTACCTTTTCATATGACAAGAAGGCAGTTTCCTGTCCGTGTGACATATGCTATGACGATTAATAAAGCCCAAGGACAATCTGTAAAATTCGTTGGAGTTGATTTGCGGACCCCAGTTTTCAGTCATGGACATCTTTATGTTGCACTTTCAAGGTGCACATCTTTTGATCGTGTATGTGTCCTTCTTCAGCCCAACATAAATAACACAGTAAACATCGTTTACCCAGAAGTTCTGCTATGATTTCCAATGTATGATAAAAATTGTATGTAAGTTTTTAACTCTCTTTCTTTACATTGTTTTATTTATATTATTTGTTTAAATGATCTTTTAAAAAATTATTATCGATTGTTGTCTAACATGCAGGTATAGCATTATCGTACGTTACCAAGCTTTAAAATGTGGACCCACATTACCATATATGGCAGGGTAAGAAATTTTTTCCTTTACTACATTTCATTGCATGACTTAATTGTTTTCGGTATGCATTGTTTGATAAAATATTGGTTTGTATTTTTATATAGATAGATGATGATGCAGATTTGGCAAAAACTGTAAGTTTCTTATCATAATTCTACATTATATTTTTAATATACTATGTTTGCATTAACATTTTTCTTCTCACAGGTTCTGTTACTTCAAAACAATCACATAAATGTCAGGCTACGGGGTTATATCGGATTTTGTTTTGATAAGGTATGCATACCGTTACAAACATTCCCATTTTGAAATTAAAAATTAGTGACTGTTTATTATTATTATTATTATTTTCAGCAAATTGCTAAAAGAACTTTACAAGCAACGGCGACGAGTCACATTGAAGACAAAGCAATCTTCTTTTCCGAGGTAATATAAAAATCTTAGATTTTGTTTTTCAAAATATCCTCTTCATTGACCATCCAAATACCTTTTTTGTTGTAGAAGTGGAAGATGGTTCTTGCCGAGCTTGCTTGGTTCCAGAAAGCACGACATCCACCACTCCAACGAAAAAAGATAAATAAATGTATAAATTTAAAATTTTCCATATTTTCAAATATATATTAATTTTTCTAGGAAATTTATGTTCTTAATTTATCTAGGTTATTGCTCATCCTATTAACTCTCCACTTTGGATTGAGCTTGACACGTCATCTTTTTATAATGTGATGAGTAAAAGGTTTTCTGCTTAAACATGATGAAGGTAATAAAAGTGAGTTGTACAAAGTAATTAGATATATCTTTGTTTCTAATTTTCCGATTCTAATCTATGATTTTATTTTTAATTTTCAGGACACACGGCCCTAGCGTCATATGTAAATTTTGTTGGTTTTAAATGCCGGTGTGAGAGATGGTGTTTTTGAAATTGGACTGCATGGTTGTTCAATCCAGAATGTATTTTTGTGTATGTTTGTTCATAGTTAAGGGTTTTTTCTTTTAGCATATAGTTTAGGTTGTGTGATATTATAAGTCGATGTAAAAAAATGTTGTCTTAAGTCCTGAAATAGTTCTCTTTCAATTTTATGACGTTTTAGGTTTTGGATTTGCAAGTAGTATTCTTGATACGAAGGCGGGCAAAGTAGACTGAAATGCCTGAAATAGTTCGATTTGAATTTTATGTTGTTTCAGTTTTTGGATTTGCATGTAGCATTCTTGATACGAAGGCTGGCAAAGTATACTAACCACTAATTCATAGTGAAATTTTGTGCTTGGCATATCAGTACAAGAACTTAAATACAATTTTCCATGATAATGCCAGGTATGTGTATCGGTATGTGAAATTTGAACATGGGTTCTAAGGAAAAATATGCTATCACATAATGCATCCAAATTTTAGTACTATGCCGAAAAGTTAGTCAAAAATACATCTAAAAATTAAAGGATAATAACTGCTATGGAGTTGCCTCTACCGTCAAAGGGTGTTTGGCCACGAAGAATTTCCCATGGAACAATGCGAGGATCCTGATTAAGATCTGAATACACTATTCCATGAAATACATATGCTGTGCAATCATCAGAACATGATGCAAATTGATTATGACTTACTAGCTATATATGTGGTCCTGAATTGGGATGTTTTGCTCAATGGGAGGAAGAGAAGGCTTGATTATGGTGTGGTGGTGAGTTTTCTATTTTCAAGTAATGGTTTTGTTTTGAAGTTCAGGTTTCAGGGTTCTATTTTCAAGCAATGGTTTTGTTTTGAAGTTCAGGTTTCAAGGAGCAAGAATCCTGAATCTCTATCAATCTCGCGATGCACATATTCTACAAGATGAAGACCAAGGTACCGCAAAACAATCAATCAAATCCTTTTTTTTCTCATAAAAATCTGTTCTTTATCATAAAATCTGTTCTTTGATGGTGTTAGGGATGATGAGTCCAGTGCTTCATGTATTTGATATATGTGATAATCTATTCTATAAAGCATGAATAATTTGAATTTGAGTGTGGGAAGTATCAATCATCCTATTTTGAATTTGAGTGTAACAGTGTTATATGTGAACATCCTATGTGAACTCAATCTTGCATAATTCATCCTATGTGAACATCAGGTGAGAGATATTATTTTTGAATGTGAAGAATTCTGTGAAGGTTATTATTGTAAGCATGAATAATTATGATGATTGAATGTGAGCAATAGCAAATTTATTTTTGAATTCTGTGAAGGTTATTATTATGATGATTGAATGTGAGCATCAGAATTCTGTGAAGGTTATTATTTTAACAGGATTTCAAAGTTCAAATCAGGATATAAAATGAGTTCAAAGTTCTGTGAATGATTAACATGTGAACTTGAAGTTCTGTGAATTATCATGTAAAAATCATGTTAATGATTAACAGGATAGCAAGTATCAAGTATCTTGAATTATCTCTAATTATATGTGAACTTTACATGATAATTCCTGTTAAGTATCAAGTAAAGGATATCCTGTGAACTTTACATTATTTTCAATATTTGTGAGTTAATGTGAATGATTAGTGAATGATACATTATTTTTTGAATGTATATGTGAACTTTACATTATTTTCAATATTTTCAATATCCTTTGAACTTTACATTCCTGTGAATGATTAGAGATATGTGAACTTTTCACAGGATATCAACATTTTTGAATGTTAATGTTCCTTTTCACAGGATATCAACATTTTTGAATGTTAAATTTCACATATAAGTTCAAATTTATAATTTCACATATAATTTTTGAAATTAACAGGATATCAAAAAGTTCACATATAATTAGAACTTCAAGTATCATGTAAAATTGAACTCATTGTTATATTCTTGATAATTCAGGATATCAACATTTCTGTGAATGATTTTTACATGTTATCCTGTTAATTCAAGATACTTGATACTTGCTATCCTGTGAATGATATCCTGTGAATGATTAGAGATAATTCAACCTCAGGTGTGTTAGTCATTCACTTGCTATCCTGTGAAGAATACTTCCCACTTGACTCAAATTGAAGTGAGTTACCAACAGATCAAGTGAATTCAAGTAGTCCAAAACACCAACTCAAATTGCTATCCTGTGTTAGTCATTCCAAAACACCAACTTGATTCACCAACATATAATTCTTCACAGGATAGCAAGTCAAGTGGGAATGATTAGAGATAACACCAACTTGAATGTGGGAAGTATTCACCTGAGGTTGCTATCCTGTGAATTATCATGTAAAGGATATCCTGTGAACTTTACATTATCAAGTATCAAGTATCATGTGAAGTATCTTGAATCATTCCTGTTAATTCACAGAAGTTCTGATAATTCAGGATATCCTGATTTATCATGTAAAAATCATGTTAATCATTCACTGAGTTCAAAGTTCAAAGTTCTGTGAATGATTAACAGGATTAACATGATACTTCAAAGTTCTGTAAATCCTGTAAATATACTTCTGGAAGGAAAATCTTTGAAACCCAGGATTAACAGGATTTACAGGATTTTTGAAGTAAATTAATTTTCAAAGTTAATTTTAGATATCCTGTTAATTCAAGTTGAACTTTGAAATCCTGAACTTTGAAGTATATTCCTGTTGATTTTATCTAAAATTCAAATTTCTAATATACTTCAACTATTTTAATTTGAAGTATAATTCAAATCCTGATAATTCAAATCTTGATATCCTGATTTCTAACATATCTTGAATATACTATGAAATTTATTGAAGTATATTCATGATGATTTCAAATTTTCAATATATATTAGAAATATGCAAAAGAAGTGATTGCGAATGGAATACAAAAGAAGTATATTCATGTTGATGCAAGATTGGGGTGACACAGTTTTAACAGGTTGGGAAGAGAACTTTCACGATGTGTGCATTCTTATCACCACAAAGTGTGCATTCTTATCCTGCTTCTCTGATGGTGCATACATATACATGTGAAACAAAAGTTACCTTGCTACTTTTATGTTGTCTTCTTCTACAGTTTGACTATTATTTCAAGACTGGGCTCTTTTTTTTTGCTTCAGAAATGTGAAACTTGATTTGTTGCCCTGAACGAACATATATGGTCAACACTTAACAAGATTGGTTGTCAATCTCTTTACAAGATTGGTTCCTGATGTCCGCAGGTGTGGAGACAACACGGCATTTCCTGTTGGAATGGTTGAGTTACACATATAGATACATTCTGGTTGTTCTATTGGATGTCATCCCTCAACAGTTGAACTGGAGACCTCCCAGCTATTTTGGTCGCAATGACCTTGAGACCCTAATGCCTCAGATTCCGCTGCTGACTGGGTACATTTTCTCCCATAGTTCGTGCATAACCTGTTTTAATCCAGAACCAAATTTTTGTACTTCTTTTTGTTGTGTTGCAGTTGTTGTTATGAGATGTAAATACATGATGTTAACAAGATGCTTCCCAAAAAAATTTTATGTGCCTATTTATCATTAGCATGTACTTCTCATTAGCAAAAAACATCATGTTAACATGATACTTCTCATTACCATGTTAACAGAATGCTTCATTCGCATGTTTTTTTTTTGATAAACAGGATGCTCTCATTTGTTAACAAGATACTTCTCATTAGCATGTACTCTCTAATACAGGATGTTTTTTGACATATAAATAGCATATAAATTTTTTTGACATACATGTCTATTTACAAGATGATAATGATAATGATAATGTTTATGTGTCTTTCTAAAAAAATTCTCATCTGTAAGTTCTCAAATTAGCACCCAAATTCATGTTAGATAGGCAATGTTAGATAATGGTGCTCTCATCAAGGGCCCCTTACATGTATTATGATGAGAACTAAAAATGTTAGATATGGGTGTTCTCATCTGAAAGTTCTCAAATTAGCAACCAAGTGAAATTTTTTTGAACATTGTAATCAAGTTTCTAAACAATTATGCAGGCCATTCACTCTCAATTTTTTTTTCATTTCATGACCTGCACAGTTTTTTTAAACTATTGTTTTAGCACAATTGTGCAGGTTAACTTGATCCATGACTTATAGTTCAATTTTATTTGAACTTTGATGTATTAGAATGTAGTAAAAATATTGAACTTTTAGAAACTGAGGCAATTGCAGGTAGTAAAAATGTTTGTATGAGACTGTTGAAAAAACTTTTTTTTCCATTTGCGTTTATTACTGTACTTTTTGTTCGTGATGACTTCTTTAATGTTGCCTGCAATGCATGGAAAGATTACTCCCGTGGACACTTTTGTGGCTTTTTGATTATGCATGTAATGATGTTGAAAGAATCTTACTTTTTTGGTACCATACTAGCAAATTTTGGTCCTTTGCTAATTGAATTTTGGCATACTTAATAACACAATATTGTCACTTAACGAGCATATATGTGAGATGATGCATCAATTTTGGCATTTAAGCAATCATTTTTTGGAATTTTGTTATATTAGCATCTTAGGGTATTTTTGGAACATGCTATGGATAATGATTAATTAACAAAACATTAATCATAGATGATTAACTGAATATTATTTTGTGAGAATATTTGATATGCATTTTGTTACTTCGGCACATCCATATTTTTTGCACATCATCTTTTTGTGTTGAACATATTACTAATGTTATTTATATAGGTGATGTTACTTGCTGAGTCGTGTAGCTCACTCTAAAGATGTTGGGGAACTGAAATTTTGTGAGAAAAAATTTGGATGTACATTTCTCTCCCAATATTTTGGGTTGAACTAAATCTTGATGGATTTATGGGTAGAACTAAAATTTTTTGGAGAATCAAATTCTATGGGAAGAAATTATTTTTGGGGAAACTAAAATTTTTGAAAACTAAATAACTTTAGGGGAAACTACAATTTTTAGGGGAAACAAAATTCTCGGGGAAGAAAATTTTTTTGGGCGAAACTAAAATTTTTTAGAACTAAATAACAATGGCGGGAACTAAATTTTATGTGCTAACTACATTTTGGGGAGACCGCCGGCCCTTAAGCTAGATGGTATCCCCCCTCCCTCTTATGTAGTAGCGACCCGAGATCTAATCCCGGTCCCTCTGTGTTACCAAAAAAACTAAATTTTGGGGAGAACTAAACAACTTTTCGAGTGAACTTTAATTATTGCCGGCCATTTAAATTTTGGAAGAAACTAAGATTTTTGGGGGAACAAAATTCCTTGGGATGAGCTAAATTTTTGGGGGAACTAAGATTTTGAGGGGGTGATTTCTAAAATGAATCATGTCCACATTTTCAGGGGAACTAAGATTTTGAGGGGGGAATATCTACAATGAATCGTGCCCACATTTTCGGGAGAACTAAGATTTTGAGGGGGAAATATCTAAATTGAACCGTGCCCGCGGGCACGGGGTATGACTATTATATATATATACATGGTAGGGGCAGAAGCCAACATAAGGTGATAGTCCAAAATTTCCAAGTCTCTTTTGGCAGTAACAACTTGAATGGGCATGTATGCATTTAACTGTGTTAGAGAAGCGATGCAGGACAAACGATTGATCTAGGGTTTGGGATCTAACGGGATCCCATCAAGCCTACCGAGTGCAAGTACCAAGCGATAGATGTTTTAACATACAGTAGTGACCGTAAAATGAAAATTTAAACTTGGGCTTCATGGAAGTAAACTGTAGATTTTGGGAAAATAGTGATTAGCCCTACAAGATGGCTAACCCCTCATATATATATTATCCCTTACTTTACTTTACACACACCCAATACACTAACTCACAATACTCCCCCTCAAGATGAGCAAAAGATATTTATCATGCCCATCTTGTTACAAGCATCCTCTACTCCTTTAGAGTTCAACCCCTTTGTAAGACAATCAGCTAGTTGCTGTCCAGAAGTAATGTAGGAGATCTCCAACTGTTTCTTGTCCAGTCTTTCTTTAATGAAGAACCTGTCAATCTCTATGTGCTTCGTTCTATCATGTTGCACTGGGTTGTTGGCAATATTAATTGCAGACTTGTTATCACACAACAACCGCAATGGTCCTTCTCTCAGCAGGCGTAGCTCATGTAGGAGTGATCTCAACCAGATCATCTCACAGGTACTATGCACCATAGCACGATACTCTGCCTCTGCAGTGGAACGAGCCACCAAATCCTGCTTCTTGCTGCGCCAAGAGACCAAGTTGCCCCCAACAAACACACAGTAGCCCGAGGTCGATCTCCTATCATCTAGGCAACTGGCCCAATCCGCATCACAATAGCCTGTCACATTCATGTGACCATGACTACCAAATAGTATGCCTTTTCCTGGACTATTCTTCAGATACCTCAGTATCCTGAAGACTGCCTCCATATGTCCAGTCCTAGGATCATGCATGTATCTACTTACCACACTGATAGCATAGGCAATGTCAGGTCTGGTATGGCATAAGTAGATAAGGCGTCCAACAAGTCTCTGGTACCTTTCTTTGTCTACTGGCTCCCCTGATTGTGAATGCAACCTATGATTCTGATCAATAGGAGTGACTGCTGGACGACATCCTAACATACCAGTCTCAGCCAGTAAATCCAGGGCATACTTCCTCTTTGAGAGAACTATACCCTTCCTGGACCTGGCAATCTCCAGTCCAAGGAAATACCCCAACTGTCCAAGGTCCTTGACCTCAAACTCTCTCGCCAGCCTCACCTTCAAGTGAGAGATTCCCTCCTCATCATCTCCAGTGATAATAATATCATCAACATACACAGCCAAAAGAGTAATCCGCTGTCCTGAATGTCTATAGAATACAGTATGATCACCATTACTCTGCTTGTAGCCCATAGTGATGACTGCACGCCTGAATCTGTCGAACCATGCCCTTGGAGATTGCTTCAGCTCATACAAAGACTTGTCCAGTCTGCACACCTTTCCCATCGTCTGTTGTGTGCTAAAGCCAGGTGGAACCTCCATGTATACCTCCTCCTGTAAGTCTCCATGCAAGAAGGCATTTTTTACATCCAACTGATGCAGTTTCCATCCAAAATTCGCTGCACAGGATATCAGTACTCTCACAGTACTCATCTTTACCACTGGGGCAAATGTCTCATCATAATCAATCCCATAAGTCTGACTGTAGCCCTTGGCAACCAGCCTCACCTTGTACCTGTCCACCTTTCCTTCTGAAGTTTGCTTTATTGTGAAGACCCACTTGCAGCCCACAGCTTTCTTCCCTGCTGGAAGTGAGACAAGTCTCCATGTCTTGTTCTTCTCCAGTGCCTCAAGTTCTTCGAGCATTGCTTTCTTCCACTGGGGATGTTGCTTTGCCACTCGCCAATCACTTGGTATAGGGATAGACTGTAAGGATGCAATGATAGCCCTATATGCAGGAGTAAGAGAGGCATATGAGACATGATTAGCAATATCAGTCTCATATCCATACCGTACAGGAGGCCTGCCGGCATTGATACGAGGCTCCCTACGAGATGCAAGTGGAAGATCTAGACTAGAGGAAGGCAAAGAAAGGTTACCATCCGTGATAGGAGAGGAAGGCAGTAAGGAAGTCGGGACTCGAGCAGGCGTGATAGACTGATCAATCTCGACATGTGGCTGTGGAGCTAGTGGTTCTTCAGTGGGGGGTTCTCCATCGCCATGACTATCCTTCTGTCTCCTGCTATATTTCCTGCCGTACAACCTGTCTTCCTCCTATTCCACCAGGGTCTTTTCTTCCTCCCTGCTATCAGGACCAGTACCAGTAGGCCCGACAGGACACGGTATAAGTCCAACCACTACCCTCCTGTCATCAGTCTCCCCCTCTCGACCAGCTCCTCCTGTGTTTGGAGAGGCACCAATATCAAATACTGATGTAGAATCTGTCAGCCCTCCATAAAAAGGTTCAGTCTCCCTGAACGTCACATCCATACTCACAAACAGCCTTCTTTCTGCGGGACTCCAACACCTATAGCCTTTCTGATTTGAAGGATACCCAACAAATATGCATTTAATTGCCTGAGCATCCAGCTTCCCCACAGAAGGTCTATGGTCCCTCACAAAGCATGTGCATCCAAACACTTTTGGTGGAACTACAAAAGTGTTCTTTCCCATAAGAATCTCACATGGAGACTTCATACCAAGGATCCGTTAAGGCATCCTGTTGATAAGATGGGTGGCTGTCATCACTGCTTCACTCCACAATATCTTAGGTACATTCATGGTGAGCATGAGTGACCTAGTTACCTCCAACAAGTGTCTATTTTTCCTTTCAGCAACTCCGTTCTGTTGAGGGGTGTTGGGACAAGTGGTTTGATGAGTTATCCCACTCTCAGATAGGTAAGATGCAAACTCCCTGTTTACATACTCTGTCCCATTATCCGTTCTCAAGACACGGATCTTGGCCTCATACACATTTCTGACACTTCTATGGAAGTCCTGAAAACACTTCAATGCTTCGCCTTTGTTTTTCATCATATAAAGTCATGTCATCCGAGAATGACAATCTATGAAGGTGATAAACCACCTGAACCCACTTACTGAAGTCACTGGGCAGGGCCCCCAAACATCTGAGTGAATGAGATGAAATCTCTCTACACTCCTCATCCCCACACTAGGATATGATGTCCTAGTGTGTTTCCCAAATTCACATGCATCACATTTCAAATTCATTTCATTCACTCTATTCAAAACATCGGGATACATTTTACTCAAAATATCAAAAGGCAAGTGTCCCAATTGACAATGTAACAAAAGTACATCCCTTTCCTTCTCTCCACCAACGACAGCCAGTGCAGCATCCCCACTAGCTCTGTCAAGATACCACAGTCCATCACGCCTGACGCCAGTCCCAAGCCTCCTCCCAGTCTTCCTTTCCTGCAACACACAATGAGTAGAGTCAAAAGTAATGCTACAGTCGAGATCATCAACAATAGAGCCAACAGATAAGAGGTTGACTGGAAATGATGGGACGTGAAGGACTGAAGAGAGGCGTATGGAGGGAGTGCACTGAATAGTGCCAATCCCTCTAATGGGTTGGGATGTGCCATCAGCTGTCTGAACAGTTTCATGAATGGTATGTGGTTTATACGTGGAAAACTGTCTATATGCTCCTGACACATGGCTAGATGCACCTGAGTCAATAATCCACTCTATATGATCTCTACATGACAGGGCTAATCGGTTACCTGATCCTGTGTGAGCGAAGTGGGCAAAGTTACCGAATGGCGAAGCAACATCCCTAGTCTGGTCTGCATGACTCTCCGAGCTCTCAGTAGTAGGCCTGGACTGTCTCCGCTGCTCTAGATCAGAAGCCTCAGCTGACGTAGCCTCAATCAGCACTGTCTCCTGTCGTCCATCAGCGGTAGCAAAGTTGGCCCGTGGGCCACCGCGACCTCGTCCACGGCCTCCACGGCCCCAACGACCTCCTCCTCTGCCTACTGTGACACGTCCTCGTCCACTACCCTTCTGTGGGCAGTTAAAGCTCAGGTGCCCTTTCACCCCACAGGTGTAGCACTCTCGATCCTCGCTCACTGCTGCCACTGCCGGTACAGCCAGTGCAGCCCGAGTGACCTGAGTACCCTCATCCTTCATAACTCTCAGTCTAGTCTCCTCATGTGCCATTGCAGCTATGGCCTCCTCCAGAGAGGGGGATGGAGGATAGGTGACACATACTCGCCCTCCTGACCTCAAAATCCCCATTCAGGTTCCTCAGAAAATGTGTCACACGCTTACGCTCCACCCACTTCCTGTGTATCGCAGCGCTCCTAGGATCAGGCAGATCAATAGGGTCATAATGGTCTAACTCTGACCAAAGCCTTTTCAACTCCGCAGAGTAGGCTAGAATAGTCATCTCCCCCTGCTTCAAGGTATCGACCTTGCCCTGAACCTCCATCATGAGCATCACATTCCCTGCTCCAGAGTACATTTTCTCCACCATACTCCATATCCCCGCAGCACTCTCTATGGCCTCCACCATCCCAGCGATGGGTGGAACCATCGATGTCATCAATCAAGCAGCCACCAGTGAGTTGGTGGTGCTCCAGACTTTCCAATCATCCCCAGTCTTATCCACTGGTTCCTTACATGAACCCAGAACGACGCCTTCCAACCCCTTCGACTTCAGAATGAGAAGCACCCTCCTGGACCAACTGAGGTAGTTCTTCGTCCCTTCCAGTTTCACATCATTGGGCATCAATTCCAGCTTCTGCACGGGTCGTGAAGGCATCGATCCACTCGAGGATCCCATCTCCTTCGAAGCAAGCAGCTTCGTTATCTCTCCAATGAAGGTCTTCATGTCGGCGGAGGTAAGATTGTCTCCCATCTCTCCAGATCCGTAGATCTCTCCCTTCTCTCTCCTCAGATCCGCAGATCTACTTCTCTTCCTCCTCTTCTAGGTCATACCCTAACCGTAAATCTATGGAGTCCTTTTCATGACTCTACCATAGATCTAGGGTTAGGGTTTTTGGGATTCCCCTTTTTGTGGCTAGGTAGGGCTTTGTGGGGCTAGAAGAGGACGTGGAAGAGGAGAAGAAGACTAGCGGCAGCAGCGGCTACTGGCGGCAGCGCGCAGAGGCAGCGGGCGCAGCAGCGGCGCGCGCAGAGGCGGCGGGCGGCGGCGTGTGGGAGGGGCTAGGGTTTGGTGTTTTAGGGTTTTAGGGGTTTTGGCTCTGATACCATGTAGATTTTGGGAAAATAGTGATTAGCCCTACAAGATGGCTAACCCCTCATATATATATTATCCCTTACTTTACTTTACACACACACCCAATACACTAACTCACAATATAAACCGAGTTGCATTAATAAACCAATCATTCATATTAATAAATCTGGACATACCGACGGGAAGGACCACAAGCTTGTTATCCTTCATATGAGAAAAAAGGCGGCATTTCATAGAAGCATAATTCTGCATTGTCTTGTGCCTCTCTAGATGGTCAGGAGTGAGGTTTAGAACAACTGCAACCTTAAGAAGTTCTCCAGAATTATTAAACAATCGCGTGATTAATGAATATTCACTTGAATAAAATTTTAGCATGCTTAACTTACAGAAGGACAAAAGAAGTTGTTAGGAATCTC
Organism: Scilla litardierei; assembly: GCA_030789695.1. Taxonomy (NCBI): domain Eukaryota; kingdom Viridiplantae; phylum Streptophyta; class Magnoliopsida; order Asparagales; family Asparagaceae; genus Scilla; species Scilla litardierei. Next base: position 132,226,165 of record CM061142.1, read on the forward strand.
CATCATATAGCTGCTCACCTCCACAACAGCCACCTATAAATACAATGGTTTATTAAAAGGTTAAAGCTACTCGGTAGAAACTCCCCTAAAATGTCATATAAAGCCCATGCCAACAGCCAGGGCTTCTGTTTTCTAATTTACAGTTATCATGAGAAAGAAACAGTGGGTGGAAACATGGAAAAAGAAAATAACATAGTAACAATATAGAACTGTAACTTTCAAGATGATAAAATTGGTTCTAGTATAGATTGAATTGGTTTATCCTTATGTTTTATCATTCATTCACATCATATGCAGGGAAAAGCAGGAGCATGAGTATTCATGCAATTTTCGCAGAAGGGTACACAGAAGATAAAGCAGATCATGTAGAGATTAGATTACTATGTATGAAAGGGATGTTGTTCACTAAATGACTGATGGGGAAACATCTTGTCACTAATTATACATCGTAAAGAAGCACCTTTCAAGTACTTTATTGCGAGGCAACTCAGTTGTATCTGCTGAGTAGCATGTAACAATAAAAAATTGAAACCAAGTCTCATCAATAAGTCAGTCAAAGACCAAGAATTTTTAATCCCATGTCTGAAAATGATCAACAGAATTATGTTGAAGAAACATAGCAGCCACCTGATATACATCTTGCATCGAAGATGATTTTAAGCATAATATTGCAGCTTCTGATAGTGGTTTTCCAAGGTTCCCCCCAACAAATGCTTTAATACCCAACTGATGTAACATCTGCATGGAACATAGCTCAGCATTGTAAGCACAGAGTATCTTGAGTCATGATGCTGACCTGTTTCAATGCAAATAAGTGCTAGAGACTAATATATATTTTGTGCGCAACGTACAAAAAACAAAAAGAACATGAACAACGACGACGACAACGACAATTACCAAATAAATATATATAAATAATCAGATTACACTTTTGAACCACAAACGTCTACTATGACAAGCAGTTTCATACTGTTTTGATCCTTTAATGGTACAAAAAATAATTCAACATGTCCACACGCCAATTACAACAGATAAAGTAAGGCCCCTGAAATTTAAATCAGAAAAACCAGCATTGAGAAATTAAGTGACAGCTACTTCAGATATGAACTCCAGGTCCCGTCAATTGCCTATGTTTACCAGCTATAAGCTTCTGTAAACCCTTCATGCTCTTTAAATACATATTTCCTCTAAGACAACCATAAATTTAGTAACTTTGATGGCCATTATTTGCATATGACTCAAACACCCAACCCAAATCCCGTTCTGACTAACTAGATTTTCTCTCAACCCAATAATGCTTTTGAATCGGACTCTCATTTGGAGAAGAAAAGAAAACTCATGGGCATGCCATATTTGGAATTTGAGATTGAAGGATTTGGCATGTATCCAAATTGCTTTAGGAAGAAAAGGTCAATGGAAATAAGAAAAGGTTTAGGAATTCTAATCCAATAAATTACAGAAAATCAGGGAAATGGAAACTGTATAAATATGACCAATTGTTCTCTGATTTACATGGCCTTTCTTCTTCTCTATTGTATAAGAAACTTGGGTTTCTTCTGGGACTTTTAATTGTAGGTACTTCAGTTCGAAAAATAACAAGATATTGCTCCATACTCTCTCCTTCAATAATAGTATATTGATTGATAGACGTGGACAGTTGTTTAATGTGATGGAGCCTAGCATCAAGGATTTGGTGATCCATGTATCGACCATGAAAGAAGTTTGAGTTTATCTTGGAATTTTGCACAAGGAAAAGTCACGCAGGACGGAAGAGCTAAAGAGAAAAAAATGAAAAAAAATAATAGATTTATGGTTCTAAATTGGGAAAATTGAGAAAATTGGTGAAGAATTAATTGAGAAAATTGGTGATTCTGATCAATAAGGCATGTTCGGAGTTTTAAAGCCTATTTATAGCCTTACAACTGTAAACAAATCTTCTCCGATCCGATGTGAAACTAAACCAAATAACTAAAATATCAACTAAAATCAACTAAAATCCTAACATATAAACTTAAATAAAATCAAATAAAATCCTAACTAAAATTCTGTCTTAAAAACTAAATAAAAACAAATAGAATTATAAATGAATGTCAAATAAAATCTCAACTAACTCCAACTATTTAGGGCTTGAACAACTTGATTCTATCTGAAGAGAGAAAATGATAAAAACTAATCTATTTATGGTTCTAAATTGGGAAAATTGAGAAAATTAAGGAAGAATACATTGAGAAGATCAAGGATTCTAAATAAATAAGGGATGTTGAGAGTTTCTCACGTACGCTATCTTTCGCCCACTCCAACAAATCATCATACTAGATATTTAAAGATATATGCATCTCATCCAGGCTCTCTTGCACCCACTCGCATCTCACAAGAAATATTTAAAATAGACTTTTTTTCCGCAAAGCAATTCTTTTTCATTCATTCATTTATTGCTTAATAAAACAAGTTTGAAGCCTATTTATAAGCTTACAACTACAAACAAATCTTCTCCCGTTATATGGAACTAAACTAAATAACTAAAATATCAACTAAAATCAACTAAAATCAACTAAAATCCTAACATATAAACTCAATTAAATACAAATAAAATCCTAACTAAAAGAAAAAACCAAATAAAAATAAATAGAATCTTAACTGAAAATCAAATAAATCACAACTAACTCCAACTCATTAGAACTTGATCAACTTGACCCTTATCACTCTTCCTGATTTTGAAAAATTCATCATATGATGAATGGTGGTAAGTGAACATAACCCGATCAGTGGCCAGCAACCTCTTGAAGTTGGAAACTACTCGTTTTCGAAATTTAAAATGAATTAAAAGATAAATAAGTAGACGATATTTGGGAGAAAAGAGGACACACAGTTTGTTGATTGGTATGCTATGACAGATCGAAAAGAATGAAATCAAGATGTTCAATCAAATTCAGTGGTGCTTCTATTTGCAGCTTTGATGCAATATCAATAAATAGGTCAAGATAAGGCTCTATCTCGGATTGTGGCACTCGAGCAGGATCAAATTGAGACTCTAGATCTGGCTATGGTTATTGCTCTGACTCTAATGTTGACTTGGGCTTTAATTCGAGCTTAGTCTCAAACTTTGTCTCAATCTCATGATTAAGATCTTGCTTGAGCTCATGCTGAGCGTCACACTCTATCTTAGGTTCTGGCTCGAGCTCTATCATGGGGCTCTGACTTGGCTTTGATCTCTTGCTTCCTCTTTAATTGCTCGGACATTTAAAGTTTGTTGTCGCTCTCACTTAACTCTTCTAATGGATCCTTCTCAGCCTTTGGACACGAGAATTGTTGGATAATTGGTGGATTAATCAATGCTTGAAAAGATATCGATATCAAAAGGTGATTTTGAATACTGACCAACGGTGAAAAGAAACATGAAATTGCTTATACTAAAATAGTGATTCTCCACTTAACTTGTGATATGCATACACATATTTATTTTCTTTTGAAAAGTCAAAACATGAAAAGGAACTTTTCTATATGATACTCCCAATTATCATATCCAACATATCATCGAATCAATAAAAGAGTGTGACCCGTTTGAACATCTCATGCATATAATTTATCGAAAGAAAATAACATATGTAGTAGGTATAATTATGGTACCCCATAACAGCAAAAAGATTGTTTGTTTGGGAAGCCAGATTACTGAATGTTTTGATGGGTTTTGATTTGAGAGTGTGATGAGGATGAAGAACAGTGATTTAGTTTTTTATGAAGAAATGAGAGACATTGAAAGGACGAGGAAAAAGATGAACAATAGTCGTGAGAATTTTTTTCAAAAATTTTTAACTAAATTTTTTGATTAAAGCTGAATTGTTTGACTTCACTTTGAATTATTTTTCCTTATTTTTTAATTTTCTCTTTATAAAAAAATTTTCCACTCTTTTTTGATTTTTTCTCTTTTTAAATTTTTTCCCTTTATTTTTTTCTCTTCTTTTCCTTTTGAATTTTTTCCTTTCTTGATAGAAAAAGAACTAAGTTTTGATACTAAAATTTAAAAATAAAATGATGAAGAAGACGGAGGCTACGATTAAGGTGGAATTTTTAACTTTATCTTAAAGAAAAAAATGAAGAAGATTAAAAAGAAAAAGATCAACGATTAGAAAAACAAAAATAGGACTTCTGCTCTAAATACCAAGTTTGACGCATGACTGAAGATCTATATAGAGAAAATGAGAAATTTAATAAATTTATGGTTCTACCTGGGAAAATTGAGAAAATTGGGGAAGCCAAAATTGAGAAGATTAGGAATTCTAAATAAATAATGGATGTTAAGAGTTTCTCACTGATGAGATCATCACCTATTAGAGGCAGCGGCGCGGGACGGATCGTGGGGCAAACAATTCGGCCAAAGGCATTTTTGTGAAGTTTTTGGGCGTTTTTGCAAAGTTTGGGTTTTGAGGGGGCTAAATGTAATTTGGGCCAAATCTGCCTTTATATGTTTTGGGATGGATTTCATTTGGGTTTCATACTTGTTTTGAGAGACAACCCCTAGATAAAACCCTAGTGCAAGTGAGAGTAAGCTTTATCTATTAGATTCAAAGCTTGGAGAGTTGGTTTCCTCTCGAAAGAAACCCCTATCTTGTATTTCCTCTTCTGAAAATATATAAAAATCTCATCTTTGTTCTTCAAACCCTAAATTTCTCATCAAATTGGTATCAGAGCAAAGATCCATCATGGCAACAACAAAATCTAAGGAGAAGATAGATGCCTTAGAGGAGAAGATCGGAGAGATCGAAACCATCAATGAGCAACAACAAAGAATTGAAAGAAAGATGGAATCCATTAATGGGACGATGCATCCTTGAAGAACATATTTAGGGTTTTTATGGAGAGCTAAAGAAATCAGTGTCGCGAGGCGAAAAGGCCCAAAATCGACGATATCCAGAGAAATCCTTTAGATCTAAGGCTAAAGGAATCATCTTTGAACACGGGGAAAGGGAAAATGGTGATTGTGGAAGGCAATCCACTGAAAGCTGAGGAGGAATGACATGCTTGGGAGCATTTTCCCCCTCCGCTGGCATGGGAATGGGAGTCGACAGCGCCTGGGGGAACCCCCCAACCCTATCTGGGGGGCGACGGGCCTTTCGCAGCCTTCAACGGTCCTCGCCAGGGCCCAGTACATTCTCCAGACCCCAGTTAGGGCCCTGCGGCCCACTGGGGGTCGCGAGGCCCCGGCAAACCCTTGGGGGCCTCGTGAGCCTCGGCTGGGCCTCAAAGGGGCCGCGGGCCTCTTGCGCTACCGCAGGGGCCTCGCTGGCCTCATGCGCTGCCGGGGGGCGACGGCCTGTTTCTGCAGCAGCAGACCTGCCAGGGCCCTTTTCCAACAGGGTTTCCGGTGGGGCTTCAAGATGTCGGCTTCCGGTGGCTTTCCAGGGAGGCGGGCCATTTTTAAGGCCCAACGGTTCGGTGATGCAAACATAGTGGATACGATGTTCGTGAAGGAGACCCTTGGGGCTTGACGGGAGGTGTCAGAGAGCCAAATGGGAGGACCGGTGGCTGGAGGAACCCTGGTGTAACTGGAGGAGGGCTGTGGGGTGGGGGAGGACCCCCACAAAATGCATATCAACAGTTCCACTTCGGGCAACCGAGGGGAAGAGCGGGGCAAGGGATGTTTGGGCCCAAAAACAGTGTTCAGAAGCTGAAAATGCAGGTCTTCGAAGGGGAGGACCCACGGATGGGTCTATCGTGGGAGCATTACTTTGAGTCATCAGATGAGGGAGTTGGAGAAAGTACATGTGGAGGGTGTGTGCTTGGAGGGGAAGCCATTGTCTTGGTTTCAGTGGAGACAACAATGGCAGTCGGTGCGATCATGTGAAGTGTTCAAGCATTGCATGCTAGATCATTTCAGAGACACCCAGGACGGGGATTTGTACAAGCACCTCTTGGCCATACGGTATGTTGGCACGGTCAAGGATTATCGGAAGAAATTTGAAAGACTCTCTTGCCGCGTGAGGGGAATTACCGAGGCGACATTGGTGGAGAGCTTCATGAATGGGCTCAAAACCGAAATCCGGAGAAGCTTTGTGTGCAGAGACTAAGTGGGTTGATGTAGACAATGGACTTAGCACAGGTGGTGGACGACAAACACATGACGCATCAGCAGGTCAAGGGAGCTTGGGGCAGATCTACTATCCAAGGCCAGGCACCTCCGGGAGCACAGCAGGCCCCTGCAGATGGATCCAGACGGGAGAACTCAGGTGAGCAAGGAGAGGAGTAGCGGTCCACATCTCAATGGACAGTTTCGATGCATGTCTGAGGCGGAGATACAGAACAAGTGGACGAAGTAGTTGTGTTTCAAGTATGACGAGAAGTATACCCCCGGTCATCGTTGCCGAGACCATACACTCCAGGCGTTGCTAATAGAGGATGATGATGAGGTGATGGAGGAGCCGAGCGAGGAAGGGATGGAGCAGGATCATTTCCATTTGGACGTAGCGGAAATGTCACTCAACTCTGTAGTAGGGTTCACTCAGAACCACACTATAAAGTTGATCGGGAAGATCTCGGAGCAAGTGTTGTTGTTGATTGATAGTGGGGCCACCCACAATTTTATATCTAGCCGCGTGGTGAAGCAGCATGTGTTGCAATTGGTTGACAACGGGAGTTTTGGGGTGATGATGGATACGAGGCAGGTAGAGCGGAGTAGTGGAATATACAGTGGCGTGATTTTGAGCCTCCAGGAGATACATGTGGAGGATTTTCTGCCGCTCGACATGGGCAGCATTGATGTGATTTTGGGCATGGGATGGCTGCAGTCCTTGGGGGAGACAAATACCAACTGGATGTTACTCGGTATGGAGTTGCTGCACGTGGAAAGAGTGGTAATGTTTTCAGGGAGACCCCAGTTTGTGCCGATCCAGGGTTTCCTCGAAGACCATGGTGAGGTCATTCCAATCCGAAGGGGGAGGCTTCTTGGTAGAGCTACAGGGGTTGACGGTTGAGGAGCAGGAGCAGGACATCCCATCGGAGCTGCGACAGGTTTTACTTCAGTTTGAGGGAGTATTTCAGACACCTCGTAGGCTTCCTCCCCCGCGGGACCACGGAGCATGCTATTGTGCTTCGAGAGAGTCTCTCTGATCAGTTTACGACCATACCACTATCCATAGGTACAAAAGGGGAGACTAAGAGGATGGTAGTGGAGATGATTCAGGCAGGATGATACAGCCGAGTGTAAATCCTTTCACTAGTCCGGTGCTGTTAGTGAAGAAGGATAGAAGCTGGAGATTTTGTGTTGATTACATGACAGTGAACAAGGAGATGGTGTCAGACAAATTTCACATCCCTGTGATCGACAAGTTCCTAGATAAGTTACAGTGCAGTGGTTTTCTCCAAGATTAACTTAAAATCCGAGTATCACCAGATCCAGATGAAGGACGAGGACATGGCGTAGACCGCTTTCAGGACACACGAGGGCCACTATGAGTTTCTGGTCATACCGTTTAGCTTAACCGATGCCCCGTCACCTTTCAGGCACGGCTGAACAAGGTATTTTGCCCATATCTGGGGAGGTTCATGCTGGTGTTTTTGACGACATTTTGGTCTATAGCCGGTTTATGGAGGCACATGTGGAGCATTTGACGACCGTGTTGCGGGGGCTGCAGGAGCATTAGATGTATGCCAACCGGAAGAAGTGCATGTTCGGCCAGCGAAGTGTGTAGTATTTGAGTCACATTGTTTCTGCGAAGGATGTGTCGGCGGATGGTTTGAAGATCGCAGCCATGGTTGATTGGCCATTTCCTACAACTCTACAGTCATTGGAAGGATTCTTGGGACTGATGGGCTATTACAAAAAGTTCGTCAGTACTATTGCATGGCCATTGACTAAGCAGCTGCATGATAATTTCCATTGGGACGAGGAGGCCATCCGAGCTTTTGAGGCCCTTAAAAGGGGGACATGAAAAACGTCCCAGTGCTAGCATTTCCAGATTTTAGCCGAGCCTTTGTGGTGGAGACGGATGCGTCAGGGTATGGCTTGGGGGCAGTATTGATGCAGGAGAGTAGGCCGGTGGCTTATTTCAGCCAGGTGTTGTCGGTGAGGGCTCGGCTCAAGTCAGTTTATGAGCGCGAGCTGGTGGCGCTTGTTTTGGCGGTGCAGAAATGGCGACCCTATCTACTTGGCAGGCGCTTTATAGTTAGGACATATTAGAAAATCCTCAAATACCTCCTAGGTAAAGGATGGTCATTGAGGAGCATCAAAAGGGTTGACCAAGTTGTTGGGATACAACATTAAAATCCAGTACATGCCATTGATCGTGAACTAGGTGGCAGATGTACTATCGCGGATAGAGGTTGTTTCATACCTGTCAGCCTTGTCGGTGCCGGTTTTGCTTGATTTGGAGCCCTTGCTGCAAGAGATCAAGGATGATGAGGGTCTAGCAAAGATTGGGGCGACACTACTACAGGATCCAGTAGCACACCCGGGGTATTCGTTGGAGCAATGTCTCTTGTACAATGGACGTCTGGTTTTAGCGAGGGATTCGGTTCATATTCCAAGCGTATTACACGAGTTTCATGGCAACGTAGTGGGTGGCCACTCCAAGGTCCTAAAGACCTATCAGCGCCTGGTTAGGGAGCTCTTCTGGGATATGTGGAAGAATGTAGCAGATATGGTAGAGAAATGTGACGTATGACAGTGCCACAAGTATTTGTCAACAGCCCCTGATGGATTGCTACAGCCTTTCTCTTTGCCCGACCGAGTCTGGGAGGAGGTGACCATGGATTTCATCGACAGCCTGCCAAAGTCAGATGTGTATTCTGTCATCATGGTGATGGTAGATAAACTCAGCAAGTATGCACACTTCGTGGCACTATGACATCCCAATATCGCAGTGACAGTGCGACAGCATTCATTCGGAAGATCATGAGGCTTCATGTGATTCCAGGCTAAATTGTGACGGATCGGGATATTCCTTAGCTCCTTTTAGGAGGAGTTATTCAAGACATATGGGACATTACTTAAAAGGAGCACTGTCTACCATCTCCAGATGGACGGCCAGACAGGTCGTCAACAAGACCCTTGAGACATACCTGTACTACTTCGTCTTCGAGTCTCCGAAGCAGTGGATAAAGTGGCTGGCTTGGTCGGAGTATTAGTACAACATGTATTTCCACACTTCTGCTCAGACCACCCCCTTCAAAGTCTTATATAGACGGGATCCCCGCACTTGCTTCAGTATGATCACCACTCCACGCCAGTTTTCCAGGTGGACAAGTATCTTGAGAGTGACCGTACATTGGAGGAATTGAGGAAACATTTGAGAGAGCACGACAGCTTATGAAGAGCCGGGTGGATAAGCATAGGCGGGATGTTCAGTTCGTAGTGGGAGATATGGTGTATTTGAAGTTACGACCTTACCGACAGCACTCTTCGGCACATAAGTGGAACGAGAAGCTACCACCCCGATACTTCGGACCGTATGAGGTGGAGGCCAGGATTGGCGAGGTGGCGTATAGACTGAGATTACCACCAGATTCAACCATCCACCCCGTCTTTCATGTGTCGCAGCTCCATCGACCCATCAAAGACCATGCTTCTTTCTCGTCACTACTCCTGACACTTACAGATGACATGAAGGTGCTTTTGAAGCCGGCCGAGCTGAAGGGGGCTCACTAGGGGAGCTTGGGAGCTCAGAAGGTGTTGATTAGGTAGACCGGCCTTCGAGATCATGGGACATCCTGAAAACCTTACGATGTTATTGCGCAGCAGTTCTCGGACTTCCACCTTGAGGACAATGTGGTTCTTTTGGAAGGAATAATGATGAGATCATCACTTATCAGAGGCGGCGGTGTAGGACGGATCGTGGGGCAAAGAATTAGGCCAATGGCATTTTTGTGAAGTTTTTGGGCGTTTTTTGCAAAGTTTGGGTTTTAAGGGGGCTAAATGTAATTTGAGCCAAATCTGCCCTTATATGTTTGGGGAGGGATTTCATTTGGGTTTCATACTTGTTTGGAGAGAAACCCCCTAGATTAGAGAGTAGAACACTAGTGCAAGTGAGAGTAAGCTTTCTCTCTTATATTCAAAGCTTGGAAAGTTGGTTCCATCTAGAAAGAACCCGCTATCTTGTATTTCCCCTTCTCAAAATATATAAAAATCTCATCTTTGTTCTTCAAACCCTAGATTTCTCATCACTCACCCAGGCCATCTTTCACCAACTTCAACAAATCAGCATACTAGATATTTAAAGATCTACTCTTGCCAAGGCTGTCGTGCGTCCACTCACTCGCATCTCATACGAAAGATATAAAAGAGGCTTTTTCCTCAAAGAAATTATTTTTTATTCATCCATTAATCGCCCAATAAAATAAGTTTTGGAGCCTATTTATATCTTAAACGGTAAAAAAATCTTCTCCCAAAAAAACTTCTCCCATCTAATATGAGATTAAACCAAATAACTAAAATATTAACTAAAATTAACTAAAATCCTAACAATAAACTCAAATAGAAACAAATAAGCTCCTAACTAAAACTCTAACCAAAAAACAAATAAAAAATAGAATATTATTTGAAAATCAAATAAATCTCAACAAACTTTAACTAATTAGAACCTGATCAACTTGATCACATCAAAAAATCACGCATAAAAGGGGCCTAAATCTTTACATAGTATTTTGATGATTTCAAAAAGGTGTATGGAGAACCCAATTCAAAGTTTCATGTTACTGTGATGTTGACAAGAAGCTGTTACAACAAGAGTATATTGCAATTTTGGCCTTTTAGGATGATTGCCCTTTGAGTATGCTATAGTTCATCCACATGTGTTGAGAGGACAAGCTGTCTCGTCTTTAGCAGATATTCACCCAACATTGACATAAATTTTCTCCTAGATATCTATAATTTTTTCTCATAAGCGTGTAGAGAAATCAGCCCTTATATCTTACCATTGATAAACATCATAGACTCCATAGGTTTAGGTCGTCAACGAAGGTGGTCGAGTTAAGGTCGTTTTTCTTGAGGATGTGGTAGAGATGGATTGGGTGGCCGAAGGGGTGGAAGAGTGTCTGAAACTAATGGGAGCTCACGAGCAAAAAAGGAATGACATTCCTGTAGTATTGAATGGCACACAGGTTACATGCAGGAAATTACATGGAAGCCCAGTCCGGTCCATCTATAAGTTGCTACTATGGCATCCACTCATGATACAGTCTCAGGTACGAAAACTAATTTTATACCTGAAGACGAGTATGCACATTTCCGGATAATTCAATGATTTCAGCGTGCTCAAATGCCATTGTCTTTTTCTGCTGCAGCAACTATAGTTCATAAATGTAATACAGCTGCATGTCTATCATTGACCTCTACCAAAACATCGGTAATTGATTGAATTACATCTGATCACATGACTAGAAATTCAGGTATTTCACATCTTTTAATCATGCTGCATCTTTTTCCACAGTTGCTTGGTAGATTGTTCAACTTTCAACATGGCACGTGTGGAAGTCACTGGTCACACATCTTCGAATTTCATTTTGTCCTTTTTGTCTCATTTTTCATTTAATTTTTTATCCATGGATAAACTTACTCGTTATTTGAATTGTTTCATCTTCATCCTTTTTTATCATTTTGTTTGTAAGAACTTGAAAGGAGGACGATTGGCATATGGTATGGATATCAGAGATGGTGTTACTTACATGATGATCCCATTCAGGTGGCATATTATGGGTTCATATTCTCCTGTTATTATCCATTCACTTGGACATTCCTTTTACACGATTTGAGGAAACTTTTTCTGTTTATAGAATAGCCAAAAAATATTAGAATGTGAGTCTTCCCAGTTGGGTAAACGTAGGCATATGTTCTACCGGTTTCGAGCCAATAAGAGACCTCATTGTTCTTTAGCCATTATTCATTCTGATGTATTAGGTCCTTGTCTAGTTGAGTCAATGCTTGGTTTTGAATACGTTGTTGCTTTCATTGATGCTTATCCTAGAACTACTTGGCTACTTTTAATGAAGAATCAGCCGAAATTATTTAATATTTCTAAAGATTTTATGCTGCAATTAGCTTGAGTTGGTATTTTGCATACTGATAAGGCTAAAGAGTATTTTATTACTTCATATTCTATTAAATCAATTCAAATCAAATATACACTGATGGTATGCCCTTGGTAAAATCATGTAAACATGTAATCAATTAATTAAAAATCAAATTTACTCCATTATTGTTCTATGTGATTTGCTAATTTGTAAGTCTCTTAATCAAAGATTCTTCTCAAAAGGAAGGTAATTAACTACAAACTCTTGAGTTTATCAGAAGCCATGAACTCAAAGGTTCATACTCTTCCCACATGCATATATGTGGATCACGTACTACATTAACGGGTCGAGCCGACTAGGCTCGCAGTCACCCTGCGTCCTACATGCGGGTGACATGCTGCATTGATGAGTCGAGCCAACTATGAGGCCGGATCAATGGCTCGTAGCCTCCTTGCCCATACATGGGTCACGTACAATATTGATGGGTCAAGCCAACTACATGTCCATATCAACGGCTTGTGGCCTCCCACATGCCCACTCACAGCCACATATAGCATTAACGAGTCAATCCGATTATGAGCTTGGATCAGTAGCTTGAGCCTCCACATGTGTCCACATACGGTCATGTGCCGAACTGACAGATCGAAGATGTCCAGGGCTCCTCGAACTCATTGGTGCATGCTTTATTAAGACCGTGCCTTAGGCTCCTTGGTCCTCTTGGTGCATAATTGAGTTATTGGCAGTGTCTTAGGCTCTGGCCGTGTCTTGTGCTCCTCTGACCCTTTCATGCAGGATTTATTTGTCAGAGCCCTGCCTTGGGCTTCTCAAACTGCTTAGTGCATGATTTTATCGCAGCAGTATCTACCCTTTAGTGCATGATTATTTTATCAAAACAGTACATTGGACTCCTCAGACCCATTAATGCATGATAGAGTTTGTTGAAGATCGTACATTAGGCTTCTAGGACCATTAGATCTATTTTCTAATTCAGAAGAGTTTAAATTGATTGATGTTTGACTTATTTTATGTCCAAATTCGACAATGTGCATTAATATTTTAGTCCATGCACATAATAAAATGGTGTCGCAAATGGTAAAAAATAGACACATAATAATAGTTGCGCTTACTTTTATAATCCATATCAAGGTTCCAAAATATTTCTAAACATTTGCAGTTCTCAATGCATGCTATTTACTTAATCATGTGCCTTCTTCTGTTATTAATAATTTAATTTCATAGTCATTGCTCTTTCCATCAATAAGTTATTTACACGTGACTTTTTAGGTTGTGGATGCTTTGCTTATGATAACGGTCCTCATATTTCAAAATTGGATTGGAAATCTATCAAGAACATATTCTGATTCTAAGTATATTCTCAAGTTCAAAAAGGTTATCTGATAGATCCGGCCCAGTAGGGTCATATTTTGAATGTTTTTGTGTTATTTTATTAAGGTAGGTGCATTTGGGTAATTAGGCAATTAGATATATTATCATAAAAGGGGAGGGAGGCCGGTCGGCCCTAGTATGTGAGATTTGAGTATTTTGATAAATCGGAGAGCTATTTCTTCGTTCTACGGGAGGGTGCGGACGTCCCCTATCAATCGGCGTCTTGGGAGGGCGATTGCCCCTACAATTGTAATCATCTATCTCCCTGTTATTTTTAGTTTATTACTAATACATTTCAGATTTTATTCGAGTTCCTATCATTATCATATTATAGTTCTAAATTAAAATGATTATACTGTACCTGCTGACGTTATCTTCTTCAAGTTCACTCCTAAGTTGCAAACTAATCATTGTAACCAAGAGTTAGATGAGAAGTTTTCACTCTTGGTTATTCCATCTCAATTGTAAAAACTGATATAATACGTCCGAAACAGGCAACTTCATTGAAAATACACACACATAATAAGTACATTTCAGGTACATTTCAGGTCCAACTGTCTTGCATTACCATCTTTTTCATTACCAAATTCTAGTGAGCATTTTGCAATTTTTATAAAGAACCATCAGATCTTGCTATTCCTATTGGTCTAAGAAAGGTAGCTTTTGTATAACTCATCCAATTTCAAATTCCATATTATTCTCATTTATCTAAGTTATTCTATGCCTTTTTAGTCCTCCGTTGATTCTCGTCATTTTCCAAAGTTTTTATTAGAAACATCATCTTACCCAGTTTGGATGACTCTGCTATGGAAGAAAAATTGCTAACACCTAAGAATAATACTGTCTGGAAACTCATGCAACTATCGGAAGAGAAGAAATATGTTGGTCGTAGGTGGTTAAGGCTAAAACTCAATCCTAATGGTTCCTTGGTATAGCATAAAGCTCAGTTAATAGCTAAAAATTATTTGCATGCATATGGGATGGATTATCAGTTCATATTACAAAGATGGTTTATATATGTCTGCTTATTTCTAGCTGCTTCTTAAAATTGACCATTGCATCAGTTGGATGTTACAAATGGTATGGCATGTTAAGTGCATAGGCTAAGGCTTATATGGAGCAACCACTTAGGTTTATTGGGGAGTTTGGAAATGTCTGCGAGTTAAGGTGCATGATTTAAAAGGTTTACTTGTGTAAGGAGGGAGTTTGGACTCCACATGTATTGATGTGATCATTTTATATCATCATCAAAGGTGGGATTTTACATGTTGTGTATGTTGAATCGCCAACATTACAAGGGATAATACGAAAGAAATTACTAATCTGAAATTATATCTTTTGATGAAAATGCATACAAAGAGTTTAAGATGCTTGTGATATTTTCTTCGCTTTGACATTGCTTGATCAAAAAGGGACATTGTCTCTCTCAAGAGAAGTATATTCTTGATAGTAAAAAGAGATTGGAATGTTAGGCTATAAACTGAGTGACACATATGATCCTAAATCTAGGTTGTTGCTTGATGATGATACTCCTTTTGGTTTGGCAGTTGTCTCTTAATATGACTACTTTGAGGTAGCATCGTAGGCTATGTCATCTATCTAAAAGCTACTGCATGTGCTATCAACTTGGGCTTTTATTTGAGTTTTAGAGCGAGCCTCGTGAGCTGAAAAATCATCATCGTACTTCATATCCCAGTCATATTGTGAGTTGCAATGAGTAATTTTTTTTTTGAGTTAATGCAATGTGACATTTGGGGTCCATGTTATGTCACATTTATTTTTAGTTTTCGTTGTTTTTTATTCTTCATAAATGATTTCTCAAGAATGAGTTGGGTGTATTTGTTGAAAAAACCAGGCACAAGTTCTTGGCAATATTGAAATTTTCCATAATGAAATTAAAACCCAATTTTTAATGCCTATTCATATTTGATGTATAAATAATGCTCTTGAGTTTATGCAACATGATATTTCTAACTTTTGTATATTTTATGAAATTTTGCATTAAACCATATACCCTCACATTGTTGAAGTAAACATCGTGAACCTTAATGATTGAAATGAATGTTCTCAAATACCTTTAGGCAGATGTTCTATATGCTTGTCATCAAATCAATAAGATACCTTCTGTGATTTCCATTTTTCATGTTTGTATCTGAATAAATAGATCTTGTTTTTCAGCTACTCCACATGTTTCAGGTGCATGTCTTTCGTCCAGAACCTTCAACCAAAATTTGATAAATTGTCACGTAGGTCAATAAAATGCATGTCTATTGGTTACCATAAAACTCTGAAAAGGTATCACTAAGTTGATCATGTGTAACAAAAATATTATATTTCAACGGATGTTACCTCTTTTGAGTCAGCTTCATATTTAACCAGTGCTCATGAGTCACCATCATTTGAACCCTTTTTCCTAAGCTTGTCAGTCGCTCTAGAGCAACTTACAGTAACAAAACCATCACAAGTGTATCCCAAGCATCCAAGAAGCATCCAAGAAGCATCCAAGAATAGAACTCATTGTTTCACCACCAACTGCTCCTATCTCTCTAGCTGTAGATGCTGATCAGCTATCTTCTTCTGCCATGTTACATGCTCATATCTATTCTGATAATTCTATTGCACTCTAATACCGCACATCATATCTATAAATTTGCTTCTTATGATCGTCTTACTCTTGGCTTCGTTAGTTTGTATTTCTATGTTTGTTTTATCTATATCTCAAATCTCATCAAGAAGCACTAATGCACCATGCTTTAAAACAAGCTATAGACAATGAAATGAATGCTTTACCTTTTCGAAGGACTTGGGTGTTATTTACTGCTCCATCCAATCTGGATGTTGTGGGATGTATATGAATCAATATGAAGTATAATCAAAACGGAATTATAGAAAAGTATAAGTCACGACTAGTGGCTAAGGGGTTCACATAAATATATGGTGTATATTGTTTGAAGACTTTTTGCATGTTGCCTGATTTAACTCCATTCAGGTTATCTTCTCGGTTGCTATCAACCAACAATAAAAACACCTTATATGGAGATCTTGAGAAAATCTAATGGATCAACCTTCAAGGTATTTTGCTTAGGGAAAGAATGTAGTGTGCAATCTTAAGAAAGTGTTCAATGGTTTGAAGCAGAACCAACATGTATGATTTGACAAATTCATTAAGGCGATGATGGCGGTTGGCTTCAAAAAGTGTTATTCTAATCATTCGGTATTTATTTGTCATGAACATATTAGTTCAGTGATTCTAGATGTTATGCAAATGACATTCTTCTGACTGATATTATAGGAATTGAGACGATCGAGTATGTCAAGAGACGCTCTGTGACTAAGTACGCAAGGTGGCCGGAGCACTTTTTGATATTGAAATCACTTACAACAAGCATGAAATGGTTTTCCCAACACATTGGAGTTGCTACAAGAGACATGGTTACTTGGTTACAAGTTCGTGAGTACTCCTATGAATACATATAAATTATAGGACGAGTCTGATACGATTTGCTCTAAAAGACAACGATTTTAGATTTTAAGAGAAGAAAAGAAATATAAAAGTGGAATTTTTAGTAGATTTCTGGAATAAAGAAGATAGATCGATTCTTTTCTGGAGTGGATCTCTCCCTAACTTGTGTTAATAGAACAAGTTTAATCCCACACGAACCTTAACAATATTTCTAAGCAAATGATCGATCTTCGATAAACAAAACTAGGGCCGGCTCGTAAGCTTTTAACCCCCCCAACACAAAAGATAATGAAAGACTAATCAGCCCCTCTCATTACTAAACACACAATTAAAGTAATTAGGCCAAAAGAGATAAGTCACCCATCGGGTCAAGTAGGGACCGAGCCTATGGCTTGACCCGCGCCTTGCTCTGCGCGCCGCTTCCACCTGGTGTAAACCCGGATCACATCATCACTCCCCCCAAAGACGAACATTGTCCTCGAGGTTGAAATCAGGAAACTGCAAAAGGATGGTGTCATATCCCTCCCAAGTCGTCTCATGGTCCGGCAGTCCTTGACATCGTATCAGCACCTCGCTACCCCGGCCGCCATCACGCTGCACCTCCATAACATCCTGAGGTTCCAGTAATACTTCCAAATCCGCCGTCAGAGTAGGTGGTAAGGTGGATGTAGCCGCGTGATCTCCTATAGTCTGCCTCAATTGTGATACATAGAACACTTGGTGCAATGTCGATCCTGGAGGTAGAGCCAACCTGTAAGCAAATGGGCCGATCCGCGCTAAGATCTCATGAGGCCGATAAAAACGAGCCGCAATCTTCTCAATTCTCCGTCTGGCCAGGGACTTCTATCTGTACGGCCTCAGCTTCAAGTAAATATGATCCCCAACCTCAAAGTGAACCTTCCTGCGGTGCCCATCAGCCTTTGCATTCATAATCTGTTGTGCCCTCTTAAGGTGCTTCTTCAACTCCTCCAAGATGTCATCCCTCTCGCTCAAATACTGAGCCAACTGCAAAACTAGAGTAGCTCCCTTGTTATAGTGGACCAAAGAGGAAGGGTCGCACCCATATAAGATCTGGAATGGTGTAGTCTGAGCAGATGAATGATAGGAAGTGTAATACCAATACTCTGCCCAGGAGAGCCACCTATGCCAACTCCTCGGACACTCTGAAGTAAAACAGCGGAGATACGTCTCGACGCTCCTGTTGACGACCTCCGTCTGGCCGTCAGTCTGGGAAAGGTAGGCTGTACTCCTCCTTAAAGTGGTCCCCTGCAAGCGAAACAGTTCCTTCCAGAACTGGCTCATAAAAACTGTGTTCCGGTCCGACACTATCGACGTGGGAAACTCATGTAAGCAAACCATCTTTCGTATGAACACTGCTGCCACCATCACTGTGGTATAAGGATGATGTAATGAAATAAAGTGCACGTATTTGCTCAGATGGTCAATCACCACCAGAACCACCGTGTACCCATCTGACTTCGGAAGCACATCAATGGAGTCCATGCTGATGCCTTCCCACACCTGATCTGGAAGAGCCAATGGCTGCAGTAGCCCTGCTGGGGCCCTGGCCAAATACTTGTGACGTTGGCATATGTCACAACTAGCCACTAATCTCGCAATATCTTTCTTCATGTCCCGCCAAGAATAGCTTCCTCGACATCCGCATATGTCTGCTGAACACCCGAGTATCCCCCAACTGCGCTCCCATGGAACGCCTAAAATATCAAGGGTATCTGCACCGAAGTCAGTGGTATCATCAATCGCCCCTGAAATAGTAACCTCTCCCCATCAAGCGAATAACCGGGGTGGTCAGCGGTTCCCTGGGTGAGCTCCTCTCATAACTGGGCCAGCTACTCATCTTCCTCGATCTCCCTCCACAATGGTTTCCAATCAGTCAACAGAGGTACCGACAGTGCTGCAATGCCAGCGACCTCCCCCCTTCGTGAAAGAGCGTTCGCCGCCTTATTCTCCAATCATGGCAGGTACTGGATCTCAAACTTGTAGTCCACAAGTTTAGAGATCCACCTCTGGTGCTCCTCTGCTACCATCCTCTGCTCCAACAGGTACTTCAGGCTTCGCTGATCCGTGCCCACTACGAACTGTCGTCCCAAGAGGTAAGGCCGCCACTTCTAGATTGCTAAAACAAACGACATCAATTCACGCTCATACACGGACTTCAGCCTAGCTCGCGCTGACAATACCTGGCGGAAATAGGCTATCGGTCTATTGCTCCTGCATCAGTACTGCCCCCAAGCCGTACCCCGAGGCATCGGTCTCCACCACAAAGGCATTGTCGATCCGATAAGGCCAGTACGGGAACAGTGGTCATCGCCCGCTTCAATGCCTCGAATGCCTTTGTAGCCTCCTCATTCCACTGAAAACTGTCCTTCTTTAGCAGCTCAGTCAGTGGCCAGGCGATCGTGTTATATCCCTGCACAAAACTACGATAGTACCCAGTCAGGCCTAAAACCCCCCGCAATGCCCGTACTGTCCTCGGCTGCGGCCAATCTAGCATCGCCTCTACCTTTTCCATGTCTGCTGCTACTCCCTCTGTTGAGACGACGTGTCCCAAATATTCCACCTTTGGCTGTGCAAACGCACACTTCTTGTTGGCATACAAGTGGTGGGCTTGCAGCTCATATAGGACTGTCTCCAAATCTCGCAAGTGATCCTCCACTGTCCGGCTATACACCAGGATGTCATCGAAAAAGACCAACACAAACTTTCTCAAATACAGCCTGAAGATCTTGTTCATGAGCGCATGTAAAGTAGTGGGAGCGTTCTTCAGCCCAAAGGACATGACCAGGAACTCGTAGTGTCCCTCATGAGTTCGGAATGCTGTCTTCGGCACGTCTTCTGCTTTCATCCTGATATGGTGGTATCTCGACTTCAGGTCAATCTTCGAAAAGACTGCCGTCCCATATAGCTCATCTAACAGCTCATCTATCACTGGTATTGGAAATCTGTCAGGCACAGTTTTCTTGTTGAG
This sequence comes from Scilla litardierei, assembly GCA_030789695.1. Taxonomy (NCBI): domain Eukaryota; kingdom Viridiplantae; phylum Streptophyta; class Magnoliopsida; order Asparagales; family Asparagaceae; genus Scilla; species Scilla litardierei. The sequence goes on from CM061142.1 coordinate 132,246,003, forward strand.
AGCGCGATAATCCACACAAAATCGCCAACTGCCGTCCTTCTTCACCAGTAGTACCGGGCTAGAAAAGGGGCTCACACTAGGCTAAATCACCCCTGCCTATAACATCTCCCGTATGAGCGTCTCGATCTCATCCTTCTGTATGTGAGGGTACTTGTACAGACATACGCTAACTGGTGAAGCTCCCTCGCACAAAACAATAGCGTGTGATCCTGCGGGGGAGGCAGCCCCTGTGGCATCTGGAATACGTGCTCAAAACTACCCAACAACTCCTCCACCTCTGTCGGCACTCTTTGCTCCTCGGCTACTGCTCCCAACTCCTGGTACTGCACCATGAAGCCATCCCCTCCCTTAAGAACTGTCTGTGCCATGGATCTGAGGGATATAGCACAACAACATAGGCTAGAGTCGCCTAACAGCACCACTGTCCTACCCGCCTTCTGTTACTCCATCCTGAGTAACTTACAGTTAAACTTGGTGTCGCCCAGCTTCTGTAAGCACTGCATACCCAACACCACATCGACCTTCCCCAACTCCAATGAGTAAAAATCATCCACTATCTGAGCCCCCTGCACGGTCAGTATCAATCCTCGGCAGACCTCCCTGCTCTCCTCTCTCCGACCCGTGCCCAAGATCACCCCAAAGGTCGTTGTATCACTAAGTTGTAGATCCTGCTGCTCCACCATACTCTGCGAGATAAAGTTATGCGTCGCCACACTGTCTACCAGCACTGAACCTCCTGAGCAGCCACCCTTTCTGCCAACTTCATGGTGTGATATGGAGTAAATTTCACCACTGAGTTGAGAGAAATCTCCACGGTATCTAAGTGTGACGGCTGCTCTGTCTCGTCCTCGCCTCCGTCGAGCAACACGACCTTCTCCTCTTCCTCCTCTACTGCAACCTCCAGTTGGATAGCCATCCCAGTCAGTGTTCTAAATATCGGTCCGATATCCGATATATCGGCCGCAATATCGGTTTTATCACTAAGCCGATACGAAATGGGCTTATATATTGCAGTTTCCGATATTTGGGAAAATATCTCCGCAATATCGGGCTGCGGCCGATATTGCGACCGATATATCCCTTTGAAATATCACCCGCAATTCATAGTTTTTTAAAAACAAAGTTAGCGGGTCAGTCCACTTAAAAGTGGATCCGACCGGAGTCACCCGATCCAATCATTTACTTAAAATGACGAGAGACATTAGGATTTTTTAGAGATAATTGCTGCTTTGCCCTAATTCTAATCACCCTAATCCGCTCCTTTCGACGCTCCGCTCCTTACACCGATCCGCTCAGCTCCGTCCGGTGAAAATTTTCGACGACAATCGATTGAGCTTCGACGTCCGGCATTCAATCTTTGCAAGGAAGCGTTTTCTGATCAAGTTGAGTAGTCGAGCCCTTTTTCAGTTTTTCATTTTTTTCGATTTTTAATTTTTTCCCTTACAGTATTGGGTTTTTTTCAATCGATCGAGCTTTTGACATCCGGCGTTCGATCTACGCAAGGAATTTTTCGATAAAGATTAGTACTTACTACGTAGTATTCTTTACCTTTTTCATTTTTTCATTTTTTTCTTTTTCTGAATTTTTTCAGTTTGTTTTTGTCAGTCTAGTGTTTGTTCTTAAGAGGGTTTTCCGATCAAGGTGGGTATTCTTTCCCTTTTTTACATTTATACAATTTTTTCAATTTTTGATTTTCATCTTCACACTGTTAATATTGATTCACATGAATCATATATTGTAGGTATTTAACTCGTTTGGTTTATGACCACTTAAAGAAAAATTCCACCAAGTGGATGGCCGGTATTCACGTTTAATAAGATAAGTATACACAAAACATACTTTTATTTGAGTTTCTATAGTTTATATTTTCTTAAACTCATATGCTTTTATTTGACATCATTTTTTAGCCACTGATATGACGCTCCGATATTAAGTCAATATACCCGATATTCATGTTTAACGAGATAAGTATAACTAAAACATACTTTTATTTGAGTTTCTATAGTTTATATCTTCTTAGATACATCTATGCTGACATATGTCATAATTTTTAAGCCTCCGATATGACACTCCGATATTTAGTCAATATTCCCGATATATCCCCGATATCCGCAATCCGATATCAAATTTACTAGGCCGATACGCAACCGATATCCGATATTTAGAACACTGATCCCAGTACATCGGTGCCCAGGTGTAAACCTCTCTTCACACTTGAAGCAAAGGCCTTTAGCCCTTCGCTCCCTCATCTCTGCCTCTGTCATACGGCGAGTCTGCCCTCCTGGTCTGGCCTCAGTCGCTAGGGCCCCCACAGTGATCCTGGGTGCTGCCGTAGGAGCTGGACTGCGTACAGAAGCTCCGCCCCAAGTTCCCTTAGACCTCCTCTCCTCAGTCAACATGTCATCCACTCTCCGGCACACCCGCATCATGGCATTCAACCCCTGAGGTCCTAGACTCCCAGCTCAGCTCTCACCGCCGGTTTCAGCCCCTTTAAAAAGTTTCCATCCATCGATTCATCAGATACCCCCTCCACTTGGCTCGAGAGTGTCTCAAATCTCGCTATATAGTCCAGTACTGACGTATCCTGTCTCAAGGCATATAACTGCTTAAACAGCCCTCCCCGTGGATGTCCTGGAATCTCTACATGAGGCACTCGGTCAGCTCCTTCCAAGTCCGTATAGGCCTCTGCTTATGGGTCCACATGTACCAAGATATGGCATCGCATTCGAAACTCAGTGCTACCGACATCAGTCTCTCTGCCTCCGTGAAGCCCGTGACATCAAAGTATCTCTCTATCTGATACAACCACCCATCGGTATCCTTCCCATCAAAGAGAGATGCCTTCAACTTCCTCATCTTAGTTTCTGGGTTGGCGTCACCTCGTGGTGGCCCCTCCCTGTTCACCGCCTAGCGTCTCTAATAAGGGTGCTCCTCGACCCTCCACTGTGCTTCAGGTCGCTGCCTCTCGTACCCTCGATCTCATCTCTGGCCCTCTCGTTGGCAAGATCTCCTACATCTTCCCACTCGTCAACCTGCTCACGCCGAAATTCCCCTTGACGTCGTCCTCCTTCTCTGCCCCCAAAAGAGGCAGATCTCCTTCCGTAGCCCTTCGCTAAGGCCTCCAGCCCTCGAGCCACCCCAGGGGGTGCAAAACCTTCCGCGGCCCCCAGGTGGGGCCGCCTGTCCTTGCCGCCCCCAAAAGGGGGCAGTCTTGCTCATACGGCCCCCATGTGGGGCCGCCTGTCCTCGCTGCTCCACGCCGGGAGCGAAAAAGCTCCAGCGGCCCCCCGCTGGGCCGCCACCCCTCGCCGCCCCCCAGAGTCGGATCTGCCGTTGCGGCCCCGTGCTGTAGCGCCACCCCTCGTCGTCCCCAGAGGGGCAGATCTGTCGATGCAACCCCCTGCTGGAGCACCACCCCTCGCCGCCCCCCTCTTCCCTCATGCGGCCCCCATGTGGGGCCGCCTGACCTCGCTACCTACCGTCGGGGGCAGATACCCTCCTACGGCCCCCTGCTGGAGCCGCCCGCCTGCGCCGCCTCCCCAAGGGGTAAACCCTCCCGTGAACCCTAAGGGGGTTTGTCCGCCTTCGTCGTTGTCCTGGGTCTTCTGAGAATTCAGATCTGAAGATCCCGATGATTTCGGATTCGGATCTCGTTGAAAAAACTGCTGTTAGAACATCTTCGCCACATCTGCGAACCCTTCTTTCATTTCCTGGAGCTTTGCTCAAAAATCCACTTCATGCTTGCCTCTTAGGATGCGTTCAGATCTGTTTTCAACTCATCCCTCAAATCGGTCATCTCATTCCTCAGCCCTGAGATCTCTGCATCGAGTCGCTCCTCCAGAGTTTTTGTCGCGCCGCTCGCATGTTCGTCATGGAATCAAATGCTCTAATACAAAAATGATACAATTTGCTCCAAAAGACAACGATTTCAAATTTTAAGAGAAGAAAATAAATATAAAAGTGGAATTTTTAGTAGATTTCTGGAATAAAGAAGATAGATCGATCCTTTTCTGGAGTGGATCTCTCCCTAACTTGTGTTAATGGAACAAGTTTAATCCCCCACGAACACTAACAATATTTCTAAGCAAATGATCGATCTTCGATAAACAAAACTAGTGCCGGCTCGTAGGCTTTTAACCCCTCCTAACACAAAAGATAATGAAAGACTAATCAACCACTTTCATTACTAAACACACAACTAAAGTAATAAGGCCAAAAGAGATAAGTCACCCATCGGATCAAGTAGGACCGAGCCCATGGCTTGACCCGCGCCTTGCTCTTCGCGCCGCTTCCGCCTGGTGTAGACCCGGATCACATCAGAGTCTAGGCAATCGTTTAAGGATGTCTGTTGGTACAAGATATTGGTTAGCAAGTTCATCTATCTAACCAATACTAAGCCATGCATTACATTTGTTATTGGATTAGTAAATCAGTTTATGCATAAACCACATGAGATTCACGGGTAAGCTGCATTAGTATGTTGATTTACATTAAAAAATCATATGGTAGAGGATTGATATACAAGAGACATGGACACTTGAAAATCAAAGAGTACTCAAACTTGAACTATGCATAGGATAAAAAAGATTTAGAATCTACATTTGGCAATTTCACATATGTGAGGTGATGTGGTCGAAGAATTTAGCATAAGAGCTTGGTTTTAAGAGGTCCAATTCATAAGTATTGTGATAATTAAGCTCTGTCTATATTATTAACAATCTAGTGTTTGACAAAAGAACCAATCATATAGAGGTTGATGACCACCTTGATTGAGGTGCCAGTACAGAGAACTTGACTGCAGTTCATACATTCAAATCAAAACAGTTGGCATATATGTTTGCAAAAGTTGTCTCCCCTAAAGTGTTTTCATCTTTATGTGAAAGCTAGGTATGATTGAGATCTATACTCTAGCTTAAGAGGGAGTGTTAAAATTTGTATTATGATATTTTCAGTTATGTGAGTATTCAGGTATAGTCATTTTCAATAAGAATATATGTTCATGACAATCAACTCTTATAACCTTGTCTCCAAAACTAAATCTCTCCTCAAACAAAGAGGAAAAAAATTTAAAGATAAGTAAATATATTGAAGGAGCTGAAGGCATCGGCGTTACTCTGGCTATAGTAACCGACCTTTTTTAAAAAAGAAAATGAAGAAATCAGAGTTGAGTTAAGTTATGATTATAAGTTGATGCTGATGGTGATAGGAATTTTGGATTTATTTTGGGTAGGATTAAGATTTTTAAGAAGATATATGAATATGATAGATCTCTCCCAGTAGGGCCATATTTTGAGTGTTTTTGTGTTATTTTATTAAGCTAGGGACATTTGGATAATTAGGCAATTAGATATATTATTATAAAAGGGGAGGGAGGCCGGCCAGCCGGCCCTAGTATGTGAGATTTGAGTATTTTGATAAATTGGAGAGCTATTTCTTCGTTCTACGGGAGGGTGCGGACGTCCCCTATCAATCGACGTCTTGAGAGAGCGATTACCCTACAATTGTAATCATTTATCTCCGTTATTTTCAGTTTATTACTAATAAATTCAGATTTCCTTCTTGTTCCTATCAAATTGGTATCAGAGCTCGTCGATCCATGGCGGCGGCAACGAGATCCAAGGAAAAATCAAACCTTTGGAGGAAAAGTATGACGGCGAGATCAAGGATTTGAAGAAAGCCGTGCAGTATCTTAGGGTTTCGGTGAAAAAGGATAAGGAGGCGACGGCGCAAAGATTTGACGGCGTGGAGAAGACCCTAGCCCAGATCGTGCAACAAATCGCGGGGCTCGCGACGGCGATTCAAGCAAAAGAGGGCGAAACCCCTAATCCGACGAAAAAGGCGACGCCTTTGGAGAAAGGAAAGGAAAAGTGGAAGCTTTTAAAGAGGGGATGATTTCCGATGCCGACTACTTCAAGGAAGACAAGTAGGAGTCCACGAAGAACGTCGTCGTCTTCGGAAGCCCTAGGGTGTCAAGGCGGGCCTGGAAAACACACGAGGCGGCAACCCAGGGACAGCCGCCCCTTGCAGGCCCTTCCCGGGGGCGGCAAGGGGCACCAGCCCTTGCAGAATCTCCTATAGGGGCCGACGCCCCTTACTGGGGCCTCCCAGGGCCTCGACAAGGGGCGCCGCCCCTTGTAGAGCCCTTGGGGGCTTTGGTAGGGGGCGACAGCCCTAGCAGTGGCCCCCACAGGGGCCCTAGCAGTGGCCCCCGCAGTGGCCCCCGCCCCTGACTGAGCCCCTTGAGGGCTTTGGCAGGGGCGACAGCCCTTGCAAGGGCCCCAGCAGGGGCCGCCGCCTGTGACTGAACTCCCACAGGGGGTATATGGGGCCGACGACCTTCCCGAGCCCTAAATCATCAACCACCGTACACTTTTGGGCTGCAAAACAGTTTTGTCGAGGATTTCAGAAGCCGACGAGATTCCTGAGGCCAACCGGTGATTCGCTATGATGACGACGACCCTCTAGATTACTCATGGGAGTCCGACGACGAGGATGACAAGTTTCGAGAGCCCCATGACCCCCGTTATGGAGCATAGAGGCAACCACGCCCACCCCCTACCTATGGGGACTATGCAGGAGACGACGACAGAGGGGATTGGAAGAGAGGAGATCTGGGCTTCTGCGCAGGTGGTGAAGATCGGGGAGGCTATGAAGAACGTGAGGAATGCCAGCAGAGGGGATATGAGCAGCATTAGGAGCGGTGGCAGTATTATCACCAACCCAGACTGCAGGAGGACGAGGAGACCAGAGGACCGTCGCGGTGGACATGTTGTGGAAGCTGAAAATGCATGTGTTCGAGGGGATGACCCATTGGCATGGATTTACAGGACGGAGAGATTTTTTAAGGTCTCCTGCATGACGGAGGATCGAGGCAGTGACGGTATGCTTAGATGTGAAGGCCCTGACGTGGTACCTGTGGAGGGACGAGAGACGGCTGTTTCGCTCATGAGAGGAGATCAAGGACGGATTGGTGGAGGGATTCCACGACACTCATCTAGGGAATTTGCAGGAGCAGTTACTTTCTCTCAGGTAGGATTGCACGGTGAGAGACTACAGGGAGAGGTTTGCGGCACTTTTAGGGCGAGTACGGTGAGTTTCTGATGAGATGATGGAGAGCACCTTCATGAAGGGGCTGAAGGCTACGATTCGCACGGAGTTTCGCATTCAGAAGCCTCGGGACATGATGGAGCCTATGGAGTATGCTTAGATGGTGGAGGATCACCTGATGGAGACAAGAGATTTGGAGGGATTGGGGGCGGCTCATCTTCATATAGCCAGCCCACGAATGGAGGACAGCAGAAGGTAGCGATAGCGACAGTGACAAAATTAGCCAATCAGGAGAAGAGTGGGGTGCCATTACAAGGAGCACAGATTCGAATAATGTCGGAGGTGGAGATACGCGAGAGTAGGCAGAATGGGCTGTGCTTCAGGTGCGACATGCGGTTCACCCCGGGACACCATTGTAGAGTACGTAAGCTCCAGATACTGCTAGTGGAGGACGACGAGGAGAATGTATTGGAGGATGAAGAGGATGGGAGATGACGACCTTCCCTTGGAGTAGGACCGTCAGAGACTTCATGCACCACCTGGATGATAAGGTGGATTTCGGGGCGGAGTAATGATAGATCCGGTCCGGTAGGACCATAATTTGAGTGTTTTGCGTTATCTTATTAAGGTAGGGGCATTTGCGTAATAGGCAATTAAATATATTATTATAAAGGGGAGGGAGGGAGGTCGGCCCTAGTATGTGAGATTTGAGTATTTTGATAAATCGGAGAGCTATTTCTTCGTTCTACGGGAGTGTGCGGAAGTCCCCTTTCAATCGGCATCTTGGGAGGGTGATTACCACTACAATTGTAATCATCTATCTCTGTTATTTTCAGTTTATTACTAAAAAATTTTAGATTTCCTTCGAGTTCCTATCAGAATATCAATATCACGTAATTAGAGAAAAGATATATTTTTCAAAAACCCTCGATCTAGATAGACCCCTAGAGTGTATATGTATTACTCATTCAAGAAATATGGAATTACATAAATACTCTTTTTATGTAAAAGAAAGAGTAAATTGCAAAAAATAGCCATGTTCAATTAGCATAAAATAATACTAATACCCCATAATCTAAGAAATTAGCAAAACCACTCCTAAAAATTAGCATAAACTATCCTTTTTGCATAGAATGCACTAATACCACCTGTTCAGGGTAATTTTTACTAGTTTTTTAGATCAGAAGGTTTTAGTGCACGTATGCCAATAGAACAATATTTTCTGCAATTAACCCTATTAGATATGTATCATCTATAAAGTTGAAGAAATAAAAAGGAAGAAACTAAAGATGAAGTGAAACAAATAGAATAATCTTGAGCTGCACCAAGTTTGTGGCTCATACTCTAGTTAGAAAATGAACAATGAAGCAGTGCCCTTTTGCGAAGTCCAAGTTGCAGAAGCATACTAATCATAGTATAGACATCAGATAGTAGAAGAGGACTCTCTCATGTGTTATTATATATACGTCAATATTAATAGTCTGCCTGCATCACACCATGGTTGTCAGGTGCTACTACAAGATAGCATTCTCATTTTCTATATTAGCATGACAGTGTAAATAGTTTACATGCAATCATGCATGGAACACCTTTCATAATTGCGGCTTGTATTTATTTCAAGATAACTACCAGTTTTATACTACTAAGAGTATAGCGTAAGCTCATGCGAAGTTATTATTGGAGCATTTCTAGAAGTGCTTTTTGATTTTATAATCAGAGGCCAAAAGTCAAGTAAACATCTGTAGAATGTCAGTAAAGTTGGATGGGAAAGAAAGGAATGGGCTGAGAAAGATAAGTAGAGACACATACCTGGCCAGCAAAAGAAGTCACAGTGGATTTTCCATTTGTTCCTGTCACTGCTAAAACCTTAGTGTTTTTGGGTAATACTTCTGCCGCAAAGTCTAGCTCAGACATCACATGTGTTCCCTGCATCAACCAAAGAATTTTTATCTTGTTATTAATGTAATGATCAAAATAAGGAATAATCAATGTCCGATAAGTCCAATCAGCTGGTAAATTCATGTGGATATTTCTTCTTATAAAGAAATAGCCATGATTTAGTAAATCATGTGATTTCTCAAGAAAATTCATATTTTATAGTTAATTGCAAAAGTTATCAAGGCCATTGAACGTAACATTTGAGCCTTCAGAAAATGGAGTAATGAAGCAAGACAATGATGTAAGTTCTTGTTAAAAATTAAGAATTTTCGGTGGGCGTAATGTGAACTGTAAAATTGGAATGGACATCACAAGGAAACATAAGTGAAATGAGGCATAGAACGAAGACAGCGCCACCATAACACGGTAGTGAATCCTCTTCAAGTGGTGCAAGAGGTCTGGAGTTCAGATTTTGTTAGATAAGGTTATATTGTGTGTTATTGTGTGTGTGTGTAAAGAAAAGAGAGGGTTGATATAAATAAGAAGTGATAGCCGTCATTTGGGGCTAATCACCATTTTCACCCAAATCTAATATGGTATCAGAGCCAAACCTAAACCCTACCCCAAAAAACCCTAAAACACCAAAACCCTAGCCTCCCCGCCGCGCCGCCCTCCCACGTGCCGCCGCGTCGCCCTCCACACGTCGCCGCCTGCGCGCGCCGCCGCCAGCCGCTGCAGCTGATCCTTCTCCGCAGCCGCTGCCGCTGATCCTTCTCCCTTTCCACGTCCTCTTCTAGCCACCACAAAGCCCGAACTAGCTACAAAAGAGAACCCCAAAAAACCCTAACCCTAGATCTATGGTAGAGTCATGAAAAGGACTCCATAGATTTACGATTAGGGTATGACCTAGAAGAGGAAGAAGAGAAGTAGATCTGCGGATCTAAGGAGGGAGAAAGGAGAGATCTGCGGATCTGGAGAGATGGGGGACAATCTTACCTCAGCTGACATGAAGGCCTTCATTGGGGAGATAACGAAGCTGCTTGCTTCGAAGGAGTTGGGATCCTCGAGTGGATCGACGCCTTCACGACCAGTGCAGAAGCTGGAGTTAATGCCCAATGATGTGAAATTGGAAGGGACGAAGAATTACCTCAGTTGGTCTAGGAGGGTTCTTCTCATCCTGAAGTCGAAGGGGTTAGAAGGCCATGTTCTGGGTTCATGTAATGAACCGGTGGATAAGACGGGGGATGATTGGAAAGTGTGGAGCACCACCAACTCACTGGTGGCTGCTTGGTTGATGACATCGATGGTTCCACCCATTGCTGGGATGGTGGAGGCCATAGAGAGTGCTGCAGGGATATGGAGTATGGTGGAGAAAATGTATTCTGGAGCAGGGAATGTGATGCTTATGATGGAGGTTCAGGGCAAGGTCGACACCTTGAAGCAGGGGGAGATGTCTATTCTAGCCTACTCTGCGGAGTTGAAAAGGCTATGGTCAGAGTTAGACCACTATGACCCTATTGATCTGCCTGATCCTAGGAGTGCTGCGATACACAGGAAGTGGGTGGAGCGTAGGCGTGTGACTCATTTTCTGAGGAACCTGAATGGAGATTTTGAGGCCAGGAGGGCGAGTATGTGTCACTTATCTTCTATCCCATCTCTGGAGGATGCCATAGCTGCAATGGCACAGGAGGAGACCAGACTGAGAGTTATGAAGGATGAGGGTATTCAGGTCCTTCGGGCTGCACTGGCTGTGCCGGCAGTGGCAGCAGTGAACGAGGATCGAGAATGCTACACCTGTGGGGTGAAGGGGCACCTGAGTTTTAACTGCCCACAGAAGGGTAGTGGACGAGGACGTGGCACAGGAGGCAGAGGAGGAGGTCGTTAGGGCCGTGGAGGCCGTGGACGAGGTCGTGGCGGCCCACGGGCCAACTTTGCTACTGCTGATGGACGACAGGAGACAGTGATGATTGAGGCTACGCCAGCTGAGGCGTCAGATCTAGAGCAGCGGAGACAGTCCAGGTCTACTACTGAGAGTTCGGAGAGTCATGCAGACCAGACTAGAGATGTTGCTTTGCCATTCGGTAATTTTGCCAACTTCGCTCACACAGGATCAGGTAACCAATCAGCTCTTTCATGTAGAGATCATATAGAGTGGATTATTGACTCAGGTGCATCTAGTCATGTGTCAGGTGCATATAGACAATTTTCCACATATAAACCACATACCTTTCATGAAACTGTTCAGACAGCTGATGGCACATCCCAACCCATTAAAGGGATTGGCACTATTCAGTGCACTCCCTCCATATGCCTCTCTTCAGTCCTTCACGTCCCATCTTTTCCAGTCAACCTTTTATCTGTTGGCTCCATTGTTGATGATCTTGACTGTAGCATTACTTTTGACTCTACTCATTGTGTGTTGCAGGAAAGGAAGACTGGGAGGAGGCTTGGGACTGGCGTCAGGCGTGATGGACTGTGGTATCTTGACAGAGCTAGTGGGGATGCTGCATTGGCCGTCGTTGGTGAAGAGAAGGAAAGGGAGGTACTCTTATTACATTGTCAGTTGGGACACTTGCCTTTTGATATGTTGAATAAAATGTATCCTGAAATTTTGAATAGATTGAATAAAATGAATTTGAAGTGTGATGCGTGTGAATTTGGGAAACACACTAGGACATCATATCCTAGTGTAGGGATAAGGAGTGTAGAGAGATTTCATCTTATTCACTCAGATGTTTGGGGGCCCTGCCCAGTGACTTCAGTAAGTGGGTTCAGGTGGTTCATCACTTTCATAGATTGTCATTCTCGGATGACATGGCTTTACATGATGAAAAACAAAAGCGAAGCGTTGAAGTGTTTCCAGGACTTCCATAGAAGTGTCAGAAATGTGTATGAGGCCAAGATCCGCATCTTGAGAACGGATAATGGGACAGAGTATGTAAACAAGGAGTTTACATCTTATCTATCTGAGAGTGGGATAACTCATCAAACCACTTGTCCCAACACGCCTCAACAGAACGGAGTTGCTGAAAGGAAAAATAGACACTTGTTGGAGGTAACTAGGTCACTCATGTTCACCATGAATGTACCTAAGATATTGTGGAGTGAAGCAGTGATGACAGCCACCTATCTCATCAACAGGATGCCTTCGCGGATGCTTGGTATGAAGTCCCCATGTGAGATTCTTATGGGAAAGAACACTTTTGTAGTTCCACCAAAAGTGTTTGGATGCACATGCTTTGTGAGGGATCATAGACCTTCTATGTGGAAGCTGGATGCTCAGGCAATTAAATGCATATTTGTTGGGTATCCTTCAAATCAGAAAGGCTATAGGTGTTGGAGTCCCTCAGAAAGAAGGCTGTTTGTGAGTATGGATGTGACATTCAGGGAGACTGAGCCTTTTTATGGAGGACTGACAGATTCTATACCAGTATTTGATACTGGTGCCTCTCCAAACACAGGAGGAGTTGGTCGAGAGGGTGAGACTGATGACAGGAGGGTAGTGGTTGGACTTATACCGTGTCATGTCAGCAGGGAGGAGGAAAGGCCCTTGGTGGAAGACAGGTTGTACGGCAAGAAATATAGCAAGAGACAGAAGGGTAGTCATGGCGATGGAGAACAACAAGAAGACATCTCCCCCACTGAAGAACCACTAGCTCCATAGCCACATGTCGAGATTGATCAGTCTATCATGCCTGCTCCAGTCCTGACCTCCTTACTGCCTTCCTCTCCTAACACAGATGGTAACCTTTCTTTGCCTTCCTCTAGTTTAGATCTTACACTTGCATCTCGTAGGGAGCCTCGTATTAATGCTGGTAGGCCTCCTGTACGGTATGGATACGAGACTGATATTGCTAATCATGTCTCATATGCTTCTCTTACACCTGCATATAGGGCTATCATTGCATCCTTACAGTCTATCTCTATACCGAGTGATTGGCGAGTGGCAAAGCAACATCCCCAGTGGAAGAAAGCAATGCTCGAAGAACTCGAACCACTGGAGAAGAACAAGACATGGAGACTTGTCTCACTTCCAGCAGGGAAGAAAGCTGTGGGCTGCAAGTGGGTATTCACGATAAAGCAAACTCCAGAAGGGAAGGTGGACAGGTACAAAGCGAGGCTGGTTGCCAAGGGCTACAGTCAGACTTATGGGATTGATTATGATGAGACATTTGCCCCAGTGGCAAAGATGAGTACTGTGAGAGTACTGGTATCCTGTGCAGCGAATTTTGGATGGAAATTGCATCAGTTGGATGTAAAAAATGCTTTATTGCATGGAGACTTACAGGAGGAGGTATACATGGAGGTTCCACTTGGCTTTAGCACACAACAGACGATGGGAAAGGTGTGTAGGCTGGACAAGTCTTTATATGGGTTGAAGCAATCTCCAAGGGCATGGTTTGACAGATTCAGGCGTGCAGTCATCACTATGGGCTACAAGCAGAGTAATGGTGATCATACTGTATTCTATAGGCATTCAGGACAGCGGATTACCCTTCAGGCTGTGTATGTTGATGATATTATTATCACTGGAGATGATGAAGAGGGAATCTCTCACTTGAAGGCTAGATTGGCGAGAGAATTTGAGGTCAAGGACCTTGGACATTTGGGGTATTTCCTTGGACTGGAGATTGCTAGGCCCAGGAAGGGTATAGTTCTCTCACAGAGGAAGTATGCCCTGGATTTACTGGCTGAGACTGGTATGTTGGGGTGTCGTCCAGCAGTTACTCCTATTGATCAGAATCATAGGTTGCATTCACAATCAGGGGAGCCAGTAGACAAAGAAAGGTACCAGAGACTTGTTGGACGCCTTATCTACTTATGACATACCAGACCTGACATTGCCTATGCTATCAGTGTGGTAAGTAGATACATGCATGATCCTAGGACTGGACATATGGAGGCAGTCTTCAGGATACTGAGGTATCTGAAGAATAGTCCAGGAAAAGGCATATTATTTGGTAGTCATGGTCACATGAATGTAACAGGCTACTGTGATGCGGATTGGGCCAGTTGCCTGGATGATAGGAGATCGACCTCGGGCTACTGTGTTTTGTTGGGGGCAACTTAGTCTCTTGGCGCAGCAAGAAGCAGGATTTGGTGGCTCGTTCCACTGCAGAGGCAAGTATCGTGCTATGGTGCTTAGTACCTGTGAGATGATCTGGTTGAGATCACTTCTACAAGAGCTACGTCTGCTGAGAGAAGGATCATTGCGGTTGTTGTGTGATAACAAGTCAGCAATTAACATTGCCAACAACCCAGTGCAACATGATAGAACGAAGCACATAGAGATTGACAGGTTCTTCATTAAAGAAAGATTGGACAAGAAACAGTTGAAGATCTCCTACATTACTTCTGGACAGCAACTAGAGGATGCTTGTAAAAAGTAATAGGTTATGGCTTATTCTTCAAAATCTATTATACATTTGACAGCGATTTTTGAATCCTAGGGCTGACTAGGACAAGCTGACTAGGACAAAGAGGTTGATAGAAAGAGGGACAAGATTTAATCTTGGGGAATGAACGGGTTAGATGAAGTTTTTGAGATAGATTTGCTTAATTCGTGGGTCCCACATCTTTGTGCTCTTTTGCGCGGGATTTGAGCTAGGGATAGACTTTACCCGTGAGATACTAGCAACAGCCTGGTTTTGGGGACTGCAACAGGCTTTTTTGGGGAGATCAAATGATAGGATAAAGTAAAGCCTCGTAATCTCATTTATTTTTAAAATAGTGGGTTGTCATTGGCCCAAACCAGTAGCTACGGATTGCCCCTAAGATCCCTCTCCAATCCAACGGTCCAAACAACTTCAACCTCGATCCGCGTTAACTGTCATCCGCAATAAAAACTCCCGACCCCAATTCACATCTTCGTAACAGATTCAAAATCCCCCAAATCAAAACAAAATCAATTCAAAGAGCGCGAAACAGATTGATGGAGACCCCGAAGACGAAGAAGGGCGCCGGTGGCAGGAAGGGCGGCGGACCAAGGAAGAAGTATGTCTCTTGCTCAATCAAGGCCGGTCTCCAGTTCCCCGTTGGTCGTATCGGCTGATTCCTAAAGAAAGGCCGATATGCCCAGCGTGTTGGCACCGGCGCTCCGGTTTATCTCACCGTCGTCCTCGAGTACATAGCCACCGAGTGCAGATGGAACGAATTTTACACCGGTTTATCTGGAATCTAGACAGAAGTAGATCACTGTGTAACAAATTTTTTTATCTTGACAGAAGTAGATCGCTGGAATCTACTCACTAAAAAAAATTATCTTGCAGAAGTAGATGTAACGAATTTTTTTACAGAAGCAGATGGAACGTAAAATTTTTTTGGCGGTAAAACATATCAAAAGAGGCACTACGCTGAGATTGTCCGAAGCTTCGAAAGTCAGGTGCCAAGAAAATAAAGCAAGCGGAGATCGAATCTAGACAGTAGTAGATCGCTGCAGATGGACAGATCTGGTTCGCCGTCGCGAGGAACGATGAGGCACTCGCTTCCAACCTCAAGGCCAGCTTCGATTAGCTGCTCTGCGAGAGTTATGGGGCTGTGGCGGAAGATGCCAAGTCATGCTGCGAGCCTGCGACGAAGGGAAGAGCGAGAATAGGTGCGTAATTTGGTTTAATTTTGCAGATGCGGTCTGGTGGTCCTGCGGGTAAATGTAAAGTTTGAAAAAAAAAATTTATTTTACATCTTTTTTTACCTTTAATCTTTCTTTCGGTTACAAGGTAATTTAATGAAATTTTTTAGCTTTACAGAAAATCTTTCTTTCGTTACCCATTTTATTTTAATGAAACTCTTTCTTTCGTTACCCATCAAATTTTTAGCTTTACCATTTGGGTATTAATTTCTTTCGGTCCTGTGGCAGAAAATCCTTTTTTAGCTTTAATACACAAGTGGCTGTTGTACTTAAATCTAAAAATTATGTTCATTAAATTTATTTTTAGTTATGTGGATTTAATGAAATGGAGGTAGACCATCAAGCGTTGCCAATAGTCCATAGCATCCGCTTTCAGATATGTGATAAATGTTGCCAATTTGGTATTAGTTTCATATTTCCTTCCGGTATTAATTTCGCAAGCAACATTTCAGATTTTTCAGGTATTAATTTTGCCAATACTCTCGCAGGGAAGTATATGTGCAGACCTTTCAGGTATTAATTTCAGGTAATAATTTGGTATTAATGTTGCTTCCAATAGTCCATAGCTAAATTAATACAAGAACAAACCTGAAAGCGGATGTTATCACATTTCAAAATTAATACCTGAAATTAATACCGAAAGCGTTGCCAATTTGGTATTAGTTTCAGATTTCGATGATTGTACATGGAAGCAACATTTATCACATCGGCATTTCTTTTGCAATGTCTGAAATGTCTGCACATATACTTCCCTGTGAGAGTTATCTTCGGCTGAGATGGTATGTTGATTTCATTTCCCTATCTAAGGTTGGCAATGGTGAACCTGTCGGATTAGCGCCTTCGTGTCTGATCTTATATCTGAATGTTAAAATCTTAACCATGCACATAGCCAAGTAATCACCAAGATATATAACAAGATATCTAACAATATATATGATAATACAATCAAAGTTTTATAATGCATTAATGTAACAGATTCTTTGCCAAAAACATCATTTGCATATGCAAGATGCAACCGTGAAATCTTAACTATGCACACAAAAAGTAGTCAATGAGATATCTAACAAGATATCTGATGATATATATGATAATATAATCAAAGTTTTGCAATGCATCAATGTAACAGATTATTTGACAAAAACATCATTAGCATATGCAAGATGCAATTGCACTGTCTATTTTCCTCTATGTAGATGGAAATTATACAGCAATATGTGATTCCAGGTGAGATCAGTATGCTCTACATTTCTCTCCTTGACATCCAGACGTCTAAATAAATTACTCTGTTTCTAAATTTATCTTTGCTGTGGGTATGTCTGATATTGGTGCACATATAGACTGAACAGTTCATGTTAGGTGTGAAAACAATCCTTTACTGAAATATTGGATTGCCAGTTGCATTTTCTAACTATGCCATCCATTTTTGGAACACCACCAGTGGATGTAAGATCATGCAGCAATTCCTTCTCAGTTCTCGCCACAGCAAGTAAAGAGTTACACAGGCCAGTTAATATCTCTGGCAACGTTGGTGATGGTTTCGACATCTCTAATCATCAGGGGACAAAAAAAAGAAGGATTACTTGCTTAATTGCAATTGTATTGTGCAAGAGAAAGTGCCTAAATCCTCTAAGAATAGAATGATTATAATCCATAAAATAAATTGCAAAATAGATGGTAGCCTACATCATGTGAACTAGGTTTTAAGGGACAAGATATTCGATCGCCTGAATTCTAGCACATAGCAGCACTAAGAAACAAAGAAGTGGAAGAAAACGAAAAGAGATCCATATCACATGTGATTACTAAGTAAATTAGTTAAGTCATGTTATTGAGACGTTGATTAAAAATACATGCAAGATGAGTAGCTATATTCACTCATGAAGTATGGTGCTCCTATGATTCATGTGCTTTGGCATCATGACATATTCGAAGTGCTAAAAGACTTGACACATCATTTAGATTCATAATTGGATGAGATGGGAAACAAACCATGTCGTTACCCATCTTATTTGACAACCATATCATGCAGCTTTTTTAAAAATTTAGAAATATTCTATACACAGCGAGCTTGCAATATTTTCAAGATGTATTTCAAGTCAGGGTGTCAAAATGGCCCTGCCGGCCCGGGCTGGCCCTGCCCGGCCCGGGCCGGCCCCGCCCGGGCCGGCTGTGGAGAACCCCGGCCCGGCCCGCCGGCCCGGGCCCAGCCGGCCAGGTCGGGCCAGCACAGGTGGGGAGAACCTCGGCCCGACTTTTCCCCCATATTAAAGCCTCAGAGAGGCTATTTTTGCCCAAAAATCCGGGCCGGGCTGGGCCGGGCACCTCGGCCCAGCCTGGCCCGTGGGGCCGGGCCCGTCACCAGCCCGGCCCGTGGGCCGGGTACCGCGGCCCAGCCCGGCCCGGGGGCCGGGCCAGCGGCCCCTGGGTCGTTTTGACACCTTGAATTTCAAGTTACAATGTAACACACTAAATATGTTGCCCGCATGTCGACAGCGCCCGCTAAAATTTTTTACGCTAATTTGGTGTTCTACACCAAATTTGTCGAAGGCGCATGCCCGATAAATTATTTTACGCTAATATGTTATTCTGCAACGAAGGCACCTGCTAAATTTTATTCGATAATTTGTTGTTCCATGACGAAGGCGCTCACGTTGAATTGGTTGTTCCGTGCCAAAGGCGCCTGCACCGCAATATTTTTTACGCTAATTTATTGTTCTTTTAAATTTTGGTTGCAAAAATAATTTTTCAGGGAACAAAGATTTTGCTGGGGGAAATCTTAAATGAACTGAGCTCAAGGGCACGGGTTATGACTATCTATATTACATTTGAGGAATGTTTTTGAATTCTAGGATTGAGTAGGACATACTGACTAAGACAAAAGGGTTATTAGAAAGACGGTTTGGATTTAATCATGGTAAATCAATGTTTAGAATGAGATTTTGAGAAATTTTTGGTAGGAACTTGAATTTTTGCGGAAAACTATTTGGTTGGAAAATTGATCTAGAATCAATGCTCACGCAATCCCTCTGGCATCATTATCATGCCAGTATTTCGAAAAAAACAATGGCGGGCTTCGCTCTCCTCATGCATCAGAGGGATGACGTGCAGGCTTTGGTTTACAAAAATAATCGCATGCAACATTTTGCTTTGATTTTATATGCTTTGGTATGTTTTGATTTGCTTTGGTATGCTTTTGGGGAACAAAGATTTTGCGGGGGGAAATTTTAAATGAACCGTGCCCTTGGGCACGGGTTATGACTAAACAAATAACTAAGTAATAAACAAATAAATAAATCAAAGGAGAAAAGGTAAACAAGCTAGTAGCCTAATAGATCTGCACTTTTGGCCCATTAGGGACGTTTTGGGACATCAGGGGCGCGTTTTGGAAATTTTCGGATTTTTAGTGACGTTTTGGGGATTTTTAGTTTTGGGTTTTTATGTAATTTTGCATATTTCTAAACTCTATTGATAGGTGGGAGTGGCTGATGGATTTTCCAGGTTTATTTTGAGGGAATATTGATATTAGAGGTGAGATTATCCCTCGTCTTCGGAAGAGTGCGGACGGCCTCTACAATTGGCATCTTGGGAGAGTGATCACCTCTTCAATTGTGATCAATTTATCTTTTTATTTTCGGTTTTATTCGATAATAATATATCTTGTTTGGTTCCTATCATATCCATAAGCTTGTCACACTCTGTTAAGGAGAGTGAAGACGGCTTTGCAAACCTCATTCATCAATCTCAAATTGTCAGCATAAGAATTGATAACTATGGTGCAAGCACAAATTCCAGATGGAATTACTGAATACTATCCAATATATTTATGTAGTTAAAAGCACACGCTGCTTATCCTGTAATTCTATTGTAAACCCAAACCAATAAATAAACAAAAGGAAGGTTACTGCAGCTTACAGATTGGAGCAAGGAGGAAAAATTGTATTCCTGGAGAGAAACTCCAGGTGAAACTACTACCCTATCTGCATCTCTTAAGTGCACATTATCACAAGAACCGAGGACTGTTTGCATATTGGCATGTTCTGGAAATTGAGGATCGCGCTGAAATTATGTCAGTCTAGAATCAGAGGTAAAAATAAAATACAAAAAAAAAGAAAAAAAATCAGGAAGAATCATCAAAAGCTACAAGTTATAATCAGCATTATTAGCATACTTCCAATGGAACCAACTCCTCGTTCTTGTCGACAGCAAGAACAGAAGCACCTCTGGCTAGAGCAAGTTTGACTGCAGCTCTTCCGGATTCTCCCAGGCCTACAACCTGACAAAAACCAACAATTACTTACATTTAATAGGATCATTCCTACAGAAGTGCATGGCAATACTTGGAAGTATCAGATGATTGCAGCTAGTACTGAACAAACTGGCTGGCATTAGACACTACTGTAAAAAAATGTGCATTTCAAGTAGACCTTCTACGAACAGGCATTAGACACTTTTCTTATAACATTCTTAAAATTGTGCATATATCAGAGTTGAGCATCCAAACATGTAACAAAGAAATACATAGGTAAAGCACACACAGAACCAAAGAAACCCCAGAAAAGGAGGAGAGATAACATTGAGTCAAATACAAAGGAGAGCACCAACATCTCAAGGAAAAATATTCCTACCTATCTTGAAATATTCTTATAAGTGTGTACATATGGAAGTCAATGAGGACGATTCACTATAGAGGCTCCATCCCCTCTTTTAAACCCACCTTTTCATCCTACCGTTTCCATCTTGACGGAATCAACTTGGAAAGGACTGAAGGAATTTCCCACGTATTTATCGAATTACAGCTTGGTGAACAAATAACAAATATGCTGAAGGTGTTTTAGAAACGAAAATATCTAAACTAACAGAGCTACAACCCTCAATACGTATGGAAATTTTATGTTGCTAGATGAACGTGAACAGGATGCAAATAAAGATATGTAAGATTCTGCCAATATTGAAAGTTAATCTCTAGGTATTAAGGATGTCATTAGAAGTCCAAGATTTTAGTCCATTGAAGTAGCAGCTGATATTGGAATTAAACCGATATTAGCTTTGGCCAGGATGAACTGAAAAACAAATGCAGCATTTAAACTAATTTTTGAAGTCTTTGAGAACAGAAAGGTTCTTTGAAAATGAGAGGGATTTGGGAGTAGAAATGAGCTAAAGCTTTCAGAACATATTAATGGAGCACCTTCATATTACCATGTCTAAAAATTTATCACACGTCACACGTCATTATTTCTTAACTAACAGATGTTAGTCATTTAAAGAAGCGTAGAGGAGGAAATGTCACGTAAGACTTTTTGCAAGGGGCGTCTGTCTGTGCATAATTGCATACGTTGACATGAACCAAGTTAATGGAAAGATAGAAAGAAAAACACCGTCTCATGTAGTCAATTTCAATTCCTATTAGTCTGATCCATACAGTATCAAGATCTCCAGCGTATTATATTAAAAAATCAAAACAAAATACAAACAATAGCAATAACAAAATTAAATTTATTGTTTGCCCAGCACTAACCAATATTCAGATGTAGAAATCAATGAGAAAAGGCCAAAAAAACAAACGCTCAACAGTTCGGTCAAAAGGCAAATAACCCCTTAAAGTTTCATTTTCATATGCTTTGTTGTATTGATGATATTTGTCTACCGAAAGGGATGCTGATTTTGTAGTAGAATCTCATAGAAGCAGCATGGCCAATAGAAGGAACTAAGCTCACAAGAGATGAACGTGACAAATAAGATTGAAACCCACATTAACTCAAAAGGATGAATCCGGTTAGATCTATGAGTAATAACATATTTAACCTAATATCTATCCATTAGTTTACTTGATGCGGGACCTGCTATCTAGTTCCTTGGCATACCGCCACTATTAACCACTCAAAAGGATGTGAGACACACACTAAAACAAATACTGACTCAAAAAATGATCATATTAGATTTATGGGTATGGATATATTTAATCACTTATCGATCTATTATTTTACTTGATGTAAGGCCCATTGTCTAGTTCCTTGTCATACTGCCACTCTTAACCACTTGGAAGGATGCAAGACACAAACCCTACCAAACATATTACCTATAGCATTATAGGATTTCCCATTTTATGACAGTTAAAAAAATTTGGAGAAAGACGAAAGAGATGATATTGCATGTAAAACAATGTGGATTCACAAATGCATGAAAAAAAGGACTTAAAGCTCTGTGTAAGTAAAGTCCTTATTTTACTATGTCTAAAGAAATGATTAACAATATGCAGATGAATTATTTGAACTCTCTTGGTAAACAAATCGTATTTATTAAAACAAGACCAAGAGAAGAAATACACAAAATGATTTTTACAGCACACTCATGGAAAAATTAAAGATGGAAGGTTGCTCACAGACAGGCCACTTTTATGCTTTCTAAAAAAAACTTGAACAAATTTATACATTTCAACTAATCAATAGAAATTTGTTAACATACATCCACATATGCATTAAACATTAGTACAACAAGAAAAATTGAACTTAGCTTGTATTGCAGTTGTTTCTCCATTAATGGGATGATACCCAACTTAAAAGATGGCGGAAAAGAAAGAATTAAATAAGAAAAAAGAAAACCTATTTCCCAAGCTACTGTTTAAACGCTCTTCAAATGACTGAAATTCATATATATAATGTCAGCTTTTCAAAAAAAATGACTATTTGTACAAAGAAAAGTCAAACTAGTAGGATAAAGAATGAAATCATATCTTCTATATTTTAATGGAGACCAACCTAATTCATTTGACCGAAGTGAGGAAGTTTAATTCAGTTGACCGAAGTGAGGAAGTTACGACATAACTGTAAATATTCTGTTACACAAACCCATCAAGCTTCTCATTTGACAAGGATCACATTACCCATTAAGCTATAAGGCACATACACAAGAATTTTAACTTTGGAAGGCTAATACTGCTATTACAATGCATCATGTAGTTATTCACACAACTTGGGTACAATGCTAACATCATGCCTTTGTTGCAAATATTTAAAAATGATTACATGAGTCTGGTTTCTCCAATTAACCATATATGTTCCATCTCTTGCCAAATTTATTACCTACCCACATCCATTTTACTGTCTCAATCACATTTTCTTTGGTATAACCCTTGGCCCAGCAGCTCCTTCAGCCACAATGCTATATCCTCCCTTAACTGGCTACACATCTAGTAACCCCAAACTATTCTTTTACATCTTATCCTAAATTGAAGATATTTCCATATTCTCATTAATGCACTTGTCTTCACCACTTGAAAGGGTTGAAACTAAATCAATATTAAATTATCATTGTCATATAGAACAATTTGAATCAGATTCAGATACATGATGAGATCCAGTTTCCATCTGACTGGATAATGGACAAACACTGTTTCTAAGTAATATCAAAATAATTTTCTTTAAAAAGAAATCCAACCTCAAAAATCCCAACAAAATAATATTTGCATATGGGCATACATAATCCGCTTAAGTCATTACTAGAGGTGGGAATAAATGGACAAGAGAGAATCATTTGCAATCAGTGTTTGCCAGGTCGGGGCCTATAGCCTGGGAAGGGTTAGGTGTCACCTAGGCGTTTTTCCCGGAACCTAAACATATATAGCCGTTCAAATTTTAAGGAAAAAAGTATTACAATTCTAAAAATTATATCAAAAGCAATAAAAATATAAAACAAATATCAGATATAATATTTTAATATTTAAGTTTCCAACCATAAACCTAGCCCACCTAGACTCTTGCGTGGCTGGTTCCAACTATAAACATGCTAAAAGTGAACAGGCACCTAGCCCACTTAGACTCTTGCGTGGCTGGTTCCAACTATAAACATGCTAAAATCGGAAAGGCACCTAACCTGCTCGAGCCTTCTTGGGCGGATATCCCATTTAAAAGGGCCACTTAGAGCGAGTGTCTAAGAGGGCCAGCTAGGCTTGCCTAGGTGGGGGTTTTTATAATAGTTACTGCAAAGCTGCATTAATCAATTAGCATCTTTAAAATCATCATTGTGAACGGATTTACTTTATCATCCATTCAAATCCAGTTACATGAATTCTACATGAATTCTGTTTCATGAATCAATCTTATTAAGATTCATTTTGTCAAATTTTCAACAACCCACATCAATTTTACATCCTCAAACCAAGTTTGCTTTGGTATATCCATAGTTCTAGCAGCTCCCTCGGTTATGAAAGTGATGGGCTCATCACATATCAGAGCAGGCGCATGCGAGGTGGGCCGGCGGCATCTACATAACTAAGGTGCGTATTCGTGAACTTTTGGGTATTTTTGTGATTCTATATTTTTATATAGGGGGTAATGTGCAATTTTGTATTTGGGAGTAGTATTTATACCCCTAGAGCCGGCCGGCCATCCCCATGCTTATTTTGATATTTCAATTGCTAAAGAGAGGAGAGAGTTCCTCGTTCTTCGGAAGATTGTGGTCGTCCTCTTCAATCGGCGTCTTAGGAAAGCAATTACCTCTACAATTGTAATAACCATATCTTTATTATTTTCAGATTTCTATTAATAAATTTCAGATCTTTTCTAGTTCCTATCAATTTGGTATCAGAGCGCGACGATCTATGGCGACGGCAACGGGATCCAAGAACAGTATCGATGCAGTAGAGGAGAAGTTCAATGACAAAATCGAGGGTGTGAAGCAACCCCTAGCGAAACATAGTGTTGCCCTAACGAAGTAAGGCGGAACCTAGAAAACCATGGAGAAGTCCTAACACAAATCATGCAACAACTTGCAGGGATTTCGACGAAATTAAACGGTGAGGACACCAACCCTAAAACAGTGAAAAAGGTGTCGCCTTTGAACAAGGGGAAGGGTGTGGCAAAGGACTTTGAAGATGGACGGCTCATGGACCTCAATGAGAGCGAGCCAGATGCGGAGGAGGAGCTGTAGGTGGTTGGCGGCCAGCCGGGCCCCCCGTTGGCAGCCACAGACCCACACGGGCCCCAGGCTTCTCCTCAGGGTCGCGCGGGCCAATAGATCCATCGGCAGGGCCCGACGGCCCTATCCCAGGGTCGCCAAGGCAACACCGACCAAAGGGGGCCCATGCAGGCCCTGTCGGCCACCGCCAGGGCCTACCACGCCACAGTGGAGTTCCCACGACCCGTTGGGCCCACGACACGGATGGTATGGCCCCGACGGAGGTCTTCCACCAGCTCGAGACTTTCGGCACATGCACAGGACGAGGATTTTTACTCCAGAGAGTTTCCGGATTACGACGACGATGGTGGCTGGTTTCAGAGGGCCCCCAGACCCCTGATTTGACAGACGACAACACCATCCCCGACCTATGAGGATTATCCTGCAAATGACGGGATGTGATACGGAGACTTCGAGGAGGAGCGAGGTGACATGGCAGGCGACGAAGACATGGAAGATTATGGTGGCTGAGGAGGATGAGGCCCAAGAGGGGGCCATGGAGATCGTGAGGGATGGCTAGGGGGATTTGAGCGGCATCGAGAGAGGTGTCAGCATTATCATTAGCCCAAGTATGCAAGAGGACGGAGTGGACTAGGAGACTTTTGCGGTGAACAGGCTACGAAAGCTGAAATGCCCACATTTGAGGAAGAGGATCCGGTTGCATGGACTTACACGATAGAGACATTTTTCAGGGTGTCACGTATAACCGAGGAGCAGAAGTTGGAGGCGGTGGTAGTGTGTTTAGATGGGAAGGCCCGTGTGTGATACTAGTGGAGGGGCAGAGGCGTCCGTTTCACTCATGGGAAGAGATTAAGGATGGATTGGTGAAGAGATTCTGTAATACTCACTTGTGGAACTTACGGGAGCAGCTACTTTCCCTCAGGCAGTATGGCACGGTGACGGACTACATGGACATGTTCGAGGTATTGTCAGGACGAGTGCATGGAGGTTCGGATGAGATGATGGAAAGTACCTTCATGAAGGGGCTGAAGGATATCATTGGCACAAAGGTTCGCATACAGAAGCATCGGAACCTGATGGAGACCATGGAGTGTGTCCAAATGGTGGAGGACCGCCTAATGACGGAGAGGAAGTCTAGAGCAGTTGGAGCGGGCCTGGCATGCAGCCAGACGACTACTGGGGACAGAAGGCCACGATAGGAGCGAAACATGCCAGCAAGGAGAAGACTGGGGAGAAGAGTGGGGCAGCACCAGCAGGGAGACACTTCAGGACAATGGCTGACGCCGAGATGAGGCAGAATAGGCAGAAGGGGTTGTGCTTCAGGTGCGATGAGCGGTTCACCCCGGGAAATAGATGCACAATGCGCAAGCTACAGATACTGCTACTATGGGATGAGCATGAGGAGGCTGTCGTGGAGGATGAGACTATAGAGGCTGAGGATATAGAGTATCACCATCTGAACGTGACGAAGGTTTCCCTAAACTCAATGGTGTGGTTCACCCCGAACCATACCACGAAGTTGCGGGGACATATTTATGACCAGGAGGTGACTATACTGATCGACAGTGTGAATACCCACAACTTTATTTTCAGGAGGATAGTAGAGCGGCAGGGACTTCAGCTGGTGGACAGATTCAGCTGGTGGACAGATTGAGTTTTGGCATCATAATGTGGACGAGCCAAATGGAAAGCAATCGAGGTGGGGCTGATTCTGACGTTACATAGAATTCAGGAGGTGAAGGACTTCCTGCCCTTAGACCTGGGGAGCACAGACGTGATTCTAGGCATGAGATAGTTACAGACTCTAGGGGATATGAAGGTGAACTGGAAGATACTCAGGATAGAGTTCCAGGAGGGAGGCGGGACGGTGACGTTGCAGGGGGATCCTAGGCTATGCATGACCTTGGTCTCGATGAAGACCATAGCTAGGACCATCCAGACAGAGGGTGGTGGTTTCTTGGTGGAGCTGTAGGGGGTCGTGTGCGAGGAGGGGCTGAGGCTGAGAGTGGACCGGCCATCCCAGAGGAGGTGCATCAGCTATTGGGACAGTTTGAGGAGATTTTTTTAGGAGCCACAGGGTCTCTCACCGCTTAGGGACCATGAGCACGCAATAATACTGCGGACCTTACCGTTACCATCAAGCTCAGGAGGATGAGATAGAGCGGATGGTGGCAGAGATGGTGCGGGCAGGAGTTATTTAGCAGAGTGTTAGTTTTTCTAGTCTTGTGTTGTTGGTGAAGAAGAATGATGGGAGTTGGCGTTTCTGTGTGAACTACATGACGCTGAATAAGGAGACGGACTCAAACAAGTTCCACATCCCAGTCATCGATGAGCTTCTTGATGAGTTACACCGGTCTACTATCTTCACAAAAATTGATCTGAAGTCAGGCTATCATTAGATCAGGATGAGGGCGGAGGACGTGCCCAAGACAGCCTTCAGGACTCATGAGGGCCACTAGAGTTCCTTATCATGGCTTTTGGGTTGACCAATGCCCCAGCTACCTTCCAGGTTTTGATGAATAATGTATTTCTCCCCTACCTTCAGCGTTTTGTATTGGTTTTTTTCGATGATATCCTTATTTACAGCCGATCCCCGGAGGAGCACTTGGACCACCTACAAATAGTTCTTCAGAAGCTCCAGTACCATTAGTTATTTGCCAACAAGAAGAAGTGCTTCTTTGGTCAGCCACAGGTGGAGTACTTGGGACATGTAGTGAATGCAAAGGGAGTGGCAACAAACAGATCGAATATATCCGCTATGGTGGACTGGCCGCGCCCTCCTACTCTACAAGGACTGAGAGGATTTTTGGGCTTAACAGGCTACTATATGAAGTTTGTCTAAGGATATGGTACTATCGCCTGGCCACTCACAGAGTTGCTCAAGAAGGACAAATTTTATTGGAGTGACGAGGCGACGCATGCATTTGAGGCCTTGAAAAAGACCATGACGACAGTACCAGTTCTGGCTCTACCAGACTTTACCAGGCCAATCATAATAGAGTCAGATGTTTCAGGACACGAGCTGGGAGCAGTACTGATGCAAGACCAGAGGCACATTGCTTATTTCAGCCAGGACTTGACAGCGAGGGCGAGGGTGAAGTCCATCTATGAGAGAGAGCTGATGTCTATGTTTTGGTGGTTCAGAAGTGGCGGCCCTACTTGTTAAGGAGGAGTTTTGTGGTGCGCACAGACCAGAGGAGCCTTAAGTATTTGCTACAGCAGTGCATAGTGGCGGAGGAGCATCAGTAATGGCTGAGGAATCTGATGGGGTACACATTTGAGATACAGTACTGCCCTGGGCTAGCGAACAAGGCCGCAGATGCATTATTGAGGCGCGATGAGGACATACTCTTGGCGGCCTTGTCAGTTCCTATACTGCAAGATTGGGAGCCACTTCTTCAGGGGGGTTGAGGAGGATCATGAATTAGCAGAGATACGAGCAGCACTACAACAGGGGTTAACGGATCACCCATGTTATTCTTTACATGAGGGAAGGCTTTTATATCAGGGACATCTGGTGATATCGCGCACTTCTACCCACATCCCCGTGATTTTGCAGGATTTTCATAACAGTTCGGTAGGGGGTTCAGGTGTCCTCAAGACCTATAGGCGGCTGGCAAGGGAGGTCTACTGAAAGGGGATGAAGGGCGTCTCGACAATGGTAGCGGAGTGTGACGTTTGTCAACGTCACAAGTACATGGCGATGGCTCTAAGGGAATTGGTGCAGCCACTTTCTTTACCAGAGTGGGTCTGGGAGGAGGTGTCCATGGACTTTATAGAGAGGTTGCCCAAGTTGGGAGGATACACAGTCATACTAGTTGCGGTGGACCGCCTCATCAAGTATGCCTACTTTATACCACTTCGGCATCCCTACAGTGCAATGTCGATGGCAGAGGTGTTCATGCGATCATTCGTTTACACGGACCGCCAAAGTCTATTCTATCTGACAGAGACTATGTCTTCCTGAGCAGATTTTGGCATGAGCTTTTTAGAGTGCAGGGGATGGTCTTGAAGAGGAGTACTGCATAACATCCACAAATTGACGGCCAGACTAAGGTCGTCAATAGGAGTATTGAGACCTACATGCGATACTTCATTTCGGAGACTCCGAAGCTATGGACACGGTGGCTAGCTTGAGCAGAGTATTCGTACAACACTTTATATCACACAGCTGATCAGATCACCCCCTTCAGGAATTGTATGGACGAGATCCTCCTCATCTGTTGCATTATGGATATGAGACTACTCCTGTTTCAGAGGTAGAGTGGTACTTAGCTGAGAGAGACAGAGTTTTAGATGAGTTGAAGACCATCTGGATAGGGTCCAGTAGATTATGAAGGCTAGGGCAGACTCCCACTGCAGAGATATATAGTTTGATATAGGCGATATGGTTTATTTAAAGTTGCGTCCTTATCGGCATAAGTCCTTGGTCCACTGGAGGAATGAGAAACTCTCCCTTGAATACGTTGGGCCTTACGAGATATAGGCTAAGGTGGAGCCGGTGGCATACAGGTTGAAGCTACCCCCAAGATCGGTCATTCACCCTGTCTTCCATGTATCCCAGCTCAGACAGGCGATTGGCAATCATACACCATCACCATCACTACCGAAGACATTGACTGACGACATGGAGGTGACCTTAGAGCCTGAGAAGTTGAGGGGGGTCCACACGGGAAGGGCCAGAGAGCAAGAGGTGTTGGTGCGTTGGAAGGGATTGCCAGATCATGAGAGCACGTTGGAATTGGTGGGCGTCATATTACAACGGTTCCCTGACTTCCACCTTGAGAACAAGGTGGCTCTTTGGGTGGAGTAGTAATGGGCTCATCACATATCAGAGGAGGCGCAAGCGAAGTGGGCCAGCGACATCTACATAACTCAGGGGCGTATTCATGAACTTTTGGGTATTTTTGTGATTCTATATTTTTATATAGGGGTTATGTGCAATTTTGTATTTGGGAGTAGTATTTATACCCATAGGGCCGGCCGGCCATCCCCATGCTTATTTTGATATTTCAATTACTAAATAGATGAGAGAGTTTCTCGTTTTTCGGAAGAGTGCGGCCGTCCTCTTCAATTGGCGTCGTGGGAGAGTGATTACCTCTACAATTGTAATCACCATATCTTTAATATTTTCAGATTTCTATTAATAAATTTCAGATCTTTTCTAGTTCCTATCAGAAAGCAACAGCCCACTGACAGTCATAATTACCAGCCTTCAAAGGGCATTCACGACCATCTTAAAAGATTATCTTTCATGTCCATTTTTCTGAATTTCACCCAGCTTTTCACTAAAGAGCTCATTTTTGCCACTCGGAAGGGATGAAAACCAAGTGAATATCAAATTATTAATGTTTCATTAATAACTCGCAGCATATCTTAGACACTTGATTAAGTCATGTGTTCATTTGCATGAACGAAAGACCATCAATATATTATTATCACTAATAAAGAATACCTCCTGAAAACTAATAACAAAATCACATGCTCAAAAATTATCTCATGCGCTAGAATCATCCATCTTAGGGTGTGTTACCTCTTTGGCTTTGGTTAGAGCTTAGAGACTTTGATTGGGCTTGGTGATCCTTATGGAGGTGACAATAACGATAATTGGATGTGACTTCAATTAAGTACATGTATCTCTCTCTTTAATGATAGCTATCATCGGCAATGAAGACCGTTACAAACTTACGAGAGCGTCTCTCCATGACTTCCTCTCTCTTCCATTGATCTAAGACATCCTTTCTTTTTTTAACATAGGTTCCTCCCATCCTCAGTCTATCCACAGAGGATGGGTGAAAGGCTATCAGAGAAGGGATGTGGCTGAGATCCAAACGAATGAGAAAAGAGAAGGGGCAAAGACAGAGACATCAAGTTTGAGGGAGATATATGGAGTTTGAGGGCCAACTTCGGATTTTTTTAATATTTTTGAATTATATTGAATATAATTAATTGATTTTAGAATTTAGACTCTGATATTTACTATTTGACGAGTATTGTTGACCGGTAACAAGTTGATAAACAAATAATTTTAGTAATTACATTAATGTTAAAGACTTAACTGTTTGTGATTTATGCTTTGTGATCAAATTTAAATGAATGTCTATTATGCTTTCATAACAATTTATAGTGTTGTTATTTTATTTAATTGATGATATTTGGGTATTTGTTGTTATATTGCACTTGATCTATTGACAGTACATAAATCATGTCGATAGTTATATATAGCTTGTACTAGTTGTTATTAGGGTTTTCAGATTTTATAAACATTTTTAATATTTATCATATAAATTAAAACATATATAGGAATTTTTAATTTTTAAAATTAATACAACAATAAACATGCAGCTTACGTTACTTGTACTTTGCACTATTGGAAGGTCAAGTGCTATGTCATGTGCTATGCTCTTTTCAATGTTGCTGCCCATATCCTTTTTACGCCTCAATCAAGTTATCTTTGGTAAAACTTAGTGATGTTGACGAACAGAATGTTCGATGAACTACTCGTGAACAATCTCGATACATATTCATTTACGTTCATTCGGAAAGCTTAATGAACAAGCTTCAACAGATTTTAGAGCTCGGTTAGTAAATGAACAGAGCTTGAACATAACTGTGTTCGTTCATTTATGTTCATAGACAAGCTCGTTAAGTGTTCGTGAACAAGTTCATTAAGTGTACGTGAACAAGCTCGTTAAGTGTTCATTATAATACATTGATGGTGGAATTGTTGGAATATTAGATTCTTACATTGTACTGCATTTAGACAAAACTATATTTTTTTACTATACTTGGAATGAGATTTATGGAGCTATTATGCTGGATTTGTTTTTTTTCCTGCAAATATTTAATATTTTTATTTAATTGATTTAGTCATTGGCAATTATGGTTAAATATTATTATTTCTGATTAAAAAATTGACGTTTGTTTGTTTGTTCGGAAATCTATTCATGAACAAGATTAATTGTGTGTTCACGAACATGTTTCTGAACATGTTCACAAACAAGCTCGATAAGTCTTGTTAACGAACAGAATGTTCGATAAACTACTCGTGAACAAGCTAGGTAAATGTTCGTTTATGTTCGTTTACGTTCGTTCGGTAAGCTTAACAAACAAGCTTGAACAAGTTTTTAGAGCTCGGTTAGTAAACGAACAGAGCTTGAACATGGATTTTGTTCATGAACAAAACCAAGCTCCCTGTTCAAGCTCGTTCAAGTTCGCTCGTCAATAACCCGAGTATAACCCTAGTCCCAGCAACTCCTTCCACTACAATGATATCTCATCCCTCAACTGGCTATATACCTAGCAACCCCAAACAATTTTTGCATCTTATCCTCCATTAAATCTACCTCTAAATTCTAATAACACGCTTGTGTTCAGCACTTTAAAGGGCTGAAACTGAATTAATATTAAATTATGTCATATTGACTGATATAGTACTAAGATCTTAATCAAATAAACTTATATGAATGTGCAGAAATCCAAGAAATGATACGCAACACTTGGTAATGCAGTTCAGTGTGCACACCTATATCTGCGGGACCACGCCCAAAAAATCAGATAACTCCACTATAATAAAAATGATTACAATCACTAATATCGGATTTCTGCTAGGAGAAACATACTGCCCCTCAATACAAACCGCAGTGGATGGTCTCAACCAAACCCATGGAGTAATCTATGCAAGCACCCCTTGCATGCAAGATCCCCTTACACAACCGACTAGAATCAACTCCCTTGATCCCTACCTCTGTTAGCCGTCAGCCTCCCTCCCGGAGTATACGATCACAATCTTCAAAAAGCGATGAACCCTAGAACAATCCGCAAGTATCATATATATATCGGCTCTCCTTAATAATCTCGGAGCTGTTATAGATAGCAGCTAAATTAGAAACCCATGCAGATTTTCTCGGCCCGCAAATCAAGGACCCACTTTGGACAAGTAATCCCGTAGAATCTTCAGCGGATCCTTCAAACCATATTTGCATATTAATACCTTAAATCACATCTTCAGCAGATCTTATGCATATCAGCATACAACAGAACATCTGAAGAAGATCTAAGTAATAATACAACCATTCAAATAATAAATCTTAACCCCTGAAATCTGAACTTCTCTCTATTGAGTCAGAACAGCATGTTCCAACTCATGTTGCAACATGACTTACAATATGACTCATATCATGACTTTTAAAACGATCTTCCTCATCAAGATAATTAATATCCACTGAAATAATTAAGTGCCACTAATGACAATACAGTCACACCACGAATGACCCAACATTGACCAATTTGAATCGGGTTTTGATACTTGATGAACTCATGGTTTTCATGTGTATGAGTGACAGACCAACTCTTTGATTGTAGGCAATATTAAGTACTTTTCTTTAAATAAAATTAAAAAAATCCAATACTCAAAAATTGCAGCAAATTAATGTTTGCGTATGGGCATACATAAGACAACTAAGTCTTAACTTAGAGTGGGGGACAATTGGACAAGAGAGAATCAAATGCGATGCTGCATTTAACAAGTTTCATCATTAAAATCATCCATGTGAACAAATTAACCCTATAACCCACTCGGAGAAAATTGAATGAATTTTGTTTCTCGGATCAACCCTATTAATATCAATTTATTGTCAAATTATCAACAACCAACATCCATTTTGCTTCCTCAAATCAAGTTTGTTTTAGCATCCATAATTCAAATTTCTTCGATCTTTTCACTAAAGTACTTACTTTTGCCACTCAAATTGTCAATGTTATACTAGCAACTCACCACATAGTTTGGATAATTGATCAAGCCATGTTTCGGTTTGTGTGTGAAACAAGGACCAATAATTTATCATAATCAATGTTAAAGAAATTCTCCCAAAAGCTAATAATAAACTTTCATACTCAAAAATATATTCATGCACTAAAATAATCCATACGAACAACATTGAAGCAAACCCAACAAAATGCATTTGACCCAAATTCACTACTCCAACATACCGATTATTAAAATTTTAAAGAAACCCCAAATTGCAGAAATCAAAGAGAGTAGCGAATAGATTACTCACTGCGATCCTTTGGCCCTTGAGGTCCTCTTTAGAGCAGCGAACCCTGAAGAGGGCTTGAAATTGAGGGCTTAGAGAGCTCATCTGAGATCAAAGAGACGATAGCTGTGGGAATTTTTGCTCCCATTTTTCAGAGTTGTTTATATAAAAAGAGATCGAGAGAGAGATGGTGGCATGTTTTTCTTCTGATCGGTCTGAAAAAGCATCAAGCAGACAAGCAGACAGAGCACGGGCTGGCCTTTGCCCGTGCAGCCTGAAAAAAATGAGAAGCATGTTTGTTGGATCTAGAGTTTGATTAATGAATGACCAAGATCTTATATCCAAGCCCATTTGCCTATTTTCATCCATTTACTTTTATTTATTTATTTGGTTTTTTTTCTCGAGAAATTTATAATCTCTCACATGAAGCCCATAAATATGGTTAAAGTGGGCTTGGCACCTCAACTGGCCTACACGGACCGTAGTAGTGAGCTTATAGTGAGTCCCAAATGGTCTTCCATTATCCTTGCACTCCCCGTCCAATTCAGATCCGGCTTGGTGTCGTTTTGACCCTAGGGACAAAGGGTGCATCCGTTGCTTTGCTTTGATGGACATGTATTGATCGTTGGCTAGACATGTCATCCTATTTTCCATTAGCATGTTCGTTTGCCTGGAAAGTTGCTGGAAAAGTTGAGTTTTGCACTATTCATGCACTCTTTATCAACTTTACACTATGGCCTGTTCTTTTGCTGGAAAGTGAAAATGGGAAAGTTTGCTGACGTGGCGAGCTGATGTGATGGAATTTGAGAATCCAGATTCCCTTTTGTAATCCAACCTTTTTGTTGGAAAAGTATGGGAAAGTTGGGATTTGTGGGGCCCACTATCTCCCTCTCTCTCCCTCTCTCTCCATCTCTCCTCTCGTACCAACTTTTCGCTTTCTCATTCCAACTTTCTACTACCAAAAGAACACAAGAAAGTTGGGTAGAAACCACTTTACTTTCTCAACCCCACTTTACATACAACTTTTCACCCAAAAGAACATAAAACTCCATTTTCTCTCTCCTCGGATTCCACAAATCTATAACTTTCCCATTTCAACTTTCAAGCAAAAAAACATGACTTTGGGGCCTCGATTCGGCCATGTGGCAAAGGATGATTGGGTTAAGAGGTTGACTGATAGGTTGATTGTGACATGATGTGATAGTTCAAGTCGCATTGCTTCTGCTTCCAATGCAAAGCTTTGGGTTCCTGCATTACTGAAAGAGGGCATATATATGCCCCTCCTACGTATTCTTACCTTTTACTTTGAGAATTGCTATATACATTGGGAATTTGATGGGAATCTGGTGTAGGGTGAAGGGCGGTGACTACCTTCCAAAATTGGGAGAAAATATATAAAATGTAGAGTCACATCATGGCATCTCTCTTATACTTTCTTTCTTTTTAAGGAAAAGTGTCACTTACCTACACCAAACTCAAAGGTGTATATGTTGGAACTTATCCAACTAAGTTGGATCTTAGTCCAACGTTGAGCTAATATGTGACGAATAAGTATATAGTAATATGCTGTCATATTAAAGACCAATGTATAAGTGATCTCATTTAATAAGTTAAGTGGGCTAAATGAGTTAAACAGGTTGTGGGCCTTTATGTGTAGATGCTATTGGGCTTCAACTCGTTGATGGGCCGAGTTGGAAACCCTAGGGCTAAGGATGCTAGCATATAAATATGCAGTCATGATCCCCGGAGCACACGAACAAGAAGGGGAAGAAGAAGATGAAAGGGACCTCGTCGAAATCTGAGTGCTTCCACTGTCATGAGATGGGCAATTGGAAGAGGAACTGCAAGGTTTACCTTGCAGAAAAGAAGAAGGGGCATACTGATGCCTCTACCTCAGGTACAACAAATTAAATTCAATAAAGCATAATTATTTCCATAAATGCTTTATCACATAGTATGAGATACTAAGACATCTTTGTAATGTATACATGTGGCTGATATGAAGCAAAGGTTGGAAGAAATTCCGAGGACGGTCGGCATCTTAGCAATCGTTGCTGCTAGGGCCGTACAAGTACTTCAAGAGACATGAAGAAGAAGGAGCTGATACTTATTTCCTTTTATGAATAAATTGTATCGTTCCTTAAAGTTAAAACAATGATTGAGTGTTTAACACTCAAAGTTTATTTGATAAACAAATTATGATTCATTTTTTTATGAATCCATTGTTTGAATAAATGTCTCGGGAAATGTGCTTTCTTTTGAAATTGTGATTTGTTGAGAATGGCTTAAAGTCCTGTGAATGTGGCTATCTGAGTTGGATGCATAAATTCTCGAACTATGATGCAGAGCTTCAGAAAATTTTGATTGTTTGGAGCTGACTTAATGTTATAGTCTGTCGATAGTTAAGTATAAGTTCCACGAGTGTATAAATTGTGTGTGATCACAATTATACGCATATTAAGATTAATTCTTAATAAACTACATTTGATTCTTAAAGAGTTATTATTAAATGTAGTTAAGGGAAATGCACAGTGTAGGACGTTTGACTGAGTAAGTCAATGTCAAGATTCCTTAAACCGATCTTGATGTGACTCATTCGTCAAACCCAACCTGACACTAGTACGTTCCATCTAAGCACATATCAAATGATTATGCTCTTCATATATATAGTCTAAATATAATTTAGATATATAATTGAAGTACTTAACCAGATAATTCTTAAAGTCAGTGGGAGCTAGCCCATATACTTAGTTCCGGTTTCTTGGACTAAGTAAAAAGATTTCCAAACTTATTTGAATCATCTATATAAAATATTGAATCAGAATAGTTTTGATTCAATCGAATATATAGAGACTTAGGGTGTCATGTATGTACTTGACATATTGACACAAGAAGATTGGAATGAGCTAAGACTAATTTATAGAAATATTAGACCCTACATCTAGAATGTATGAGCTAATTGTTAGTTGTACAAAGAAAGGAAAATTAATCCAAATCATTTTTCAAGGATCAACCTCGTGTGATTAAGAGATGTATAAATAATAAATCCATTAAAATGCATTATAGATACTCGTTAGTAAATCCACTCTTAGGTTTGTCATATAAATATCAAATGTGACTGATATGATATAGCGGTATGAGATACCGAGATAAAAAGCCTTAGTGCAAGTGGGAGATGTAGGAGGATATATGCCTATAAGGCTATTTATCCTAAGTGTACGTCTTGTTAATAGAATATATGGTATCCATTATCCTAAGTATGAATTCGTTTGAACAATATACGTAGATAATATCCATAGACTTATAGTTAGGTCCTTACGTATCCAGATAAGATCTCAATTATGAGTAGTAAGTGACCGAATAGAAACTTAAGTCTTAAACGGTTCGTGGTCATAGATATGTCGAGAACTGGATATCGACACATCGGATAGACCACTGTGTCTTTGTCTTACCTTAGGGTAATGATGATCTCATAGTCATTCGACTTGGTGAAGTCGGAGACGAGACACAGGTACTCATTGGAGAATGAGTTCACTGAACGACCAACATAGAGTTATTATATGGTTAAACTTTAACTAAACTGTCTATAATAACTCTAGGATGATGATAGGTAAGCTGGTCCTTAAGACCTGAAGTCATTTGTACTAACCTGTGAATGAACAGTGTCGCTTAGACCTACGATCTAGCTTCGAGGCTAGGCCTGCTGAAAGTTCTTAGGTTGGGTTACACCTGAAGCTCTCGAGACGAGTAGATGACTAAGATGGGATTCGTCTCTTCTGTTAAAGGGAAGTGAGTGTCACAGGCTCAGTACGATCTTTGTGTTAAACCTCGGCCGGGGTACATTGTAATATGTACAACGTGAATACAACAAAGACCACCATATACTAACCAATGTTGTCTAATGGGGTTGACAGTAAACCATACCCTAGGCCAACAGAGACACAGTCTTGACGAAGGGACTATATCTAACGGTATTCATCACTGACACAGCCAAAGTAAACCCAACGATACTTTTGTCAATGGGTCGATCACGTTATGATGATTCTGAAACAGGGACGACAACTACTGCTCGTGGTGACCGTCGTCTAGGGGTTTCGAGCCCCAACTTGTAGTAAGGTCATGCTGTAGGGTCTCACACCGAGTAGCGTTCGTGTATTAGTAATAGGAAGATAAATAAGAGATATTCATTCGATGAAATGGAATAGTTAATGTTCACAAGCCAGTTGTGAGACTAAGTCGTAGAAGCAATAGGGACATTGTTGCATTTGATGCAAACAAAGATTAAACGTGTCGTAAATTGGTTACGACAATATTCATAGGAACAAAAGCATTGGAAAGGGTTACCTGTTGACAGGATCGTCCCGGTCTAAACACAGGTACAAACTGCGTCCAAATCGGAGCTCAAACGAGCCCAAAATGCAAGAACAGTCCGAGGCAAAGTGGGTTAGCCCACTTGGGCTAAACGGGCCCATCCGCGAGGGGTAAACGGGCCCACGTCCGCTACTCAGCGGGCACGGTCCGCTGCGACAGCGGGCACGGTCCGCTGCGACA
This sequence comes from Scilla litardierei, assembly GCA_030789695.1. Lineage (NCBI taxonomy): Eukaryota > Viridiplantae > Streptophyta > Magnoliopsida > Asparagales > Asparagaceae > Scilla > Scilla litardierei. Next base: position 132,284,055 of record CM061142.1, read on the forward strand.
GCGGGCACGGCCAGCTGGTTGCAGCGGGCACGCACCGGCCGCACAGTGGGCTCGGCCAGCTGGTTGCAGCAGACACGCGCCCGCTGCAGCAGCCGGCACGCGCCCGCTGCAGCAGCGGGCGCGGCCTGCTGATTGCAACGGGTGAGGGTACACCCGCTAAGCCTAGCGGGCACGCCCGCAACTTAAGTTGTAGGGTTTTTTGAAACCCCTCTATGACAGCTACGAAAATTGATTTTTTTGCCCATCTTTGGGTAATGGTTTGAAGAGTCAAACGAAGTTGAAATTCGTCGCCGTTCGTTCCTACGCGTTCACCATTCGAAGCCCTTCGAATTGATAGCTTGTTTGGTGTCCAAAGTTTAATGGATAAAGAGAATTAATTCGTTGAAGTTGGCCTTTATGAAAGGCTTACTAAAACTTCAATTAAGCTAAATTAGCTTAATTAATTTCTCTTCTATTTTATTTTGTCCCACATTGCTCGCAACGAAAAGAGAAGTGCTGACTCCCTATGAAAATAGGGGTGCACTCTCTTCGTTGAAAGATGCACCAAGTCCTCGATCGAGTAACTACGGATTTTAAAGCAAGCTCGATCTACGACTAAACTATTCTCATTCTCTCTTCTTCCTATTCTACTGACTAGTCCTAGCAAGACTACGAAGGGGGTTTGGATTCGGATCCAAATGTCTAAGACGCGGGTCTACTCAAATGAAACCTTCTACCGCGTGTGATCGGCTTGGAGGCGGGTGTCGGCTCGTGCAGATCGGTTCGAAGGTGCGAGGCGGCTCGGGTGGATCGAGTCAAGGCGGTTCAGCAACGAGGAGCATCAGAAGACGATGCGGTACATCTTGCCCGCCCCAGGGTCGAGATTCTAGGTATGTTTTCTAAGTAATTTTTAGTGAAATTTAATTTCGTCGCATTAGGATAGATCCCTCTTAGGAATGGTCAAATCCACCCCAAGTTGGCATAGATCTGGCTAGGTTCTGGCTCCTTCGGGGCCTATCTAAATTGTTTAGCTAGACAGTTTAATTTTTCCGCTGTGCTTTATGCCTCCGTGGTCCGTCTGACTTAGGACGGACACAGATCCGAGCTCTGAGGGTCCGCCAAAACCCCTACAGTAATATCAATGTCGGACATTTATTCAAGTAAGCATCAATGTATATATCACCTAAATCAATTTTGTAAAGTCCTGTAAGTGTATCAAATTAAATGACAGTGTATTAAGGTCTGAATTCTAACATACTACAACATTTATGCATTATAATGTACATAATACATAAATGTAATTTATAGTTCGGTAAACAGTTTTTGCTCAGTAATTTCAATGTCGGACATTGATTCAAGTAAGCTTCAATGTATATATCACCTATATCAATTTTGTAATATGCTGCAATTGTATCAAATTAAATGACATTGTATTAAGGTCTGCATTCTAACATACTACAACATTTATGCATTATTATGTATATAACACAACAAAGTTAAAACTACAGCTAAACATTTTGCAACTTCACATTTTGGAACAGGTATGAAATTCAATCACGGGAATATCTTAAGGGTACATTGATTCCATATACGAAAAACTTTTCAAAGTAATGCTGAACAGCTCAAGCAAGATGACATATGATCAGCTCCAATAGCGCACACCATCGTTACTTGCCGCACGTATCGTGGCGATCTGTGTCACGCCCCGCTGCCCCAAAAAGGGAGTGTCGGCACAACAAGCCACGGTATTAAATACCAAGCGTAACTATGTACACCAAACATTTTCGCAGGCCACTGCATTGCTGAGAAAACACAGGCAATAATAATATGGTCTGAAAGTAACCTCTCATGGCCCTCCCACCAGTCTCTGGCCTGATGGGTCAACTGGCGCCTTACCAACTCCACACAACTAGCTCGGAGAAACCGACACATCATCATATTATCCTCAGTATGCTATAGCCACTCATCTACCTCGCGGCTACTATCCTTGCCTGAGAAATATCGCGGACGCAGCGCTCTGAACTCCTTGTCCCGCCGGAAGTCCCATCCCGCCCTCTGTATGTGGGTGAAGAACAGAACAAATGAATTAGTACTATGTTTTATAAGAGTAAGAGTAATATTTCACCAACAATTTTGTAAACTTGTTTTAGCAGCGTAATGCTCGATATAGCAGAATACATTAACATCACAGAGAGATCGTCCATCATGGTATACATTACCACTCCTTTAACGAAGTTGGTTGATCTGCATTGTTTGACGTTGTTTGTCTAGCTACGAACAGATACAGAAGCGCACCACCATCAGCGCGTGTCCCTGTATGCATTGAAGAAGCATCAGTTATGAACGTAAAAAGCATAATTAAGTAAAAAAATAGGGTATAAAGACTTGCAACTTTACCTTTTGGCACTGATATAAAAATAAATCAAGGTTACTTCTTCTCAGAAGTATCCCGCTTCTGTAGAACATATGAAGGAGCAAATAACATCTTCCAGTACATATACATACGATGGCTTCAATTTCTTCATCACATCAATTACAGGTAGTATATTAGACATCTTTGTGTGTTGAAGACGAAGCAGTGATGAACAACCGGATAAATTTAGCATGTTAAAGAAAAAATATTGTATGAGTAGAAACATATAGAATCAGATAGAATACTATCATCAAGAAGTTTAGTGGTTGATGAGGTCTAGTGGGTATGTATGATATTTATAGACGAATTGGCCTGGCCCATTTATGAGGATGAGACTACAGTAGAGTTACTATGAGTATACCTAAAAGAATCCGGGAGTCAATAGAGGAGTGATATTGAATATACAGACGAGTGAATCTACAACAAATTATTACCAGACAGATGTTGTTCCCAAGAATGTTTGACCTTTGTGGTGCGTGTTGAGCAAAATCGATTGCATCTAACAAAATTGCTCAACGCGCACAACGGGTAAAAATATGGCAGTTGTGCGAGTTGAGCAAATTATTTATGTTTATACAATATTACTCATAATTCCATATAGAGCGATGTTACAAAATGGGACACCATCAAATCCAACAGCGGGACACATGAGTATCATTCACATAAAGCAAAATGTGACTTACGTATACGATAACATAATGTGACACCATAACATGCACATTCTCTAACAAAATACAAGACAACATATAGCCCCTAGCAAAAGATTGATGCGAGCAAAATGTGCTCGTTGAGCAAAAATGATACCTTCTAACACCATTGATCAGCGCGAACAAAGGGAAAAATTAAGTCTGGTGTGCACGCTGAGCAAGTCTTATCATGTTTAAATAAATTTCTCAAAGTGCACAACATGTAAATTGTTGAACCGATGTGCACATTGAGCAATTAGTATATTGGATAACAAAATTGCCCAATCCATGTAAGAGTAATTTTTCACCAACATCCCCTTTATTACTCAGCAGCGAGCTGTACCGGTAATATTTTTGACTGCTGTGCGCGCTGAGTAATATTTATGAAACTTGATATCCGTTATATATGGTGATGGCGAAAATACAAAATAAGACAGCATCGCTCATCACAAATCATAGTACAGATGTATTGTATATAAGCCAGATACAACAAATTGTGTCATACATTACAAGTAAGGTCACATAAAAATGTGACAGCCGTATACATAAAAGTATACCACCATTATCCCCAAAATAATATACCAACCAAAAACACCAAAGAATATCTACCCATAATCACTCTTCTCCATCAATGATCAAAAATACATTATAAGACAAGAAAAAGGCTGGTGGAAGGCCCGTCCACCTCAAAACCCTGGAGGAGGTGATGGAGGTGGAGGTGGAGGTGGTGATGGTGGGGCAACAGTACAGATGTCTCTAGGAGAGGGCACCCGAGTCTCCATCTTCTCTTGTATGTTCAACATTATGCCCATCATAGTGTCGAAGTCGCTACGCAGAAGTGAGATTGCCAGATTGGTGTTGGAGAGATTTGTTTCAATTTCTCCAATCTATGAGTAAAGTTTACAGGCTGATGGGAAGAAGATGATGGAGTAGATGCGGGACTTACATTGTCTATGAGTATATCCTTACGCTGAAGTTGTTCATTGGTAAATACAGAGATGGAAGAACTAAGCGCCGCGAGTTTGCTACAGAGGGTGTGTAGAACAAAGTCCTGACGGAGAGACATCCCAACCATAAAGCAGAGTCTGTTACTGATGTCCTCAAGTGGAGCTTCTTCAGACGGAGAGAGAACTGATGAACCTGCATGTGCACTAAGAAACCCAGGAGGAGGCAACAACACATTGTGTTCACCTTGCGTTGGACTAAGCGAAAGCACATCCCGATGCATAGCATCAAGAAGAATGGGTCAATTGGCTAGGAAAAATGAGGGAAGGGGCTCATCGTGTTTAGGTGACGGTGAATCATCATCACTTATTATCCAATTTTCAGAAGAACTCGACTCACGAGATCGTTTTGGTGGCATGAAGAAACCCTAGAACGAAATGCGAGAGTGTTGAGATGAAGAAGAAAACGAAACGACAGACGAAAGGGCAGAGGAATGAAATTTGTAGCATAAACCCTTGGTCTAGTGAATCTGTGTATATATAACGATTGGTTATTTTAATCTCAGTCGCTGGATTACATAGGGAACTGACTAAAACAATTTCATCAGACGGCTGGAGTGAAGCATCCATTTGGCTGGCAAAACAATCATAATGAAGAGCTTACACAAAAGCCGAGGTTTTACTTGAATCATTGTCCACACGTGAACATAGGTGAGAAGAAGTAGAAAGCATTTAAAGTGTCCTATATTTCGTACCTCCGAAATGAGAGTGTACGTTGTGGCGTTTGTACTTTCTATCTTTACGTGGCACACCGATTGCGTCTTGCACCTATTGCGTCTTGCACCTGATCTATTATATTAGTGGCAACTCCATAAATGTGATTCTATTTGGATAGGGAATCATGTTTATCAGGCGGCAACAGATATAATAGATCAGGTCAAGACACAAGCGGTGTGTAAACCACATGGAAAGTAAATTCCCATGTTGTGTTTGTTCTTTCCAGCTTTACGTGGCATGGCACCCGATCTATTACATCGGGGGCCACCTTTTCTGTGCCATTCTCTTTATTGATAGGGAATCATGTTTATCAGACGGCAACTGATACAATAGATCAGGTGCAAGACACACGCGGTGTGTAACCCACATGGAAACAAAAAGGCCCATGTGGTGCCTATTCTTTCCAGCTTTACGTGGCATGCCATGACACCTGATCTATTACATCGAGGCCACCTTTTCTGCATCATTCTCTTTATTGATCGAGAATCATGTTTATCAGGCGGAAACTGATATAATAGATCAGGTGCAAGACACAAGCAGTGTGTAAACCACATGGAAAGTAAATGCACATGTGGTGCTTGTTCTTTCCAGCTTTACCAGGCATGGCACCCGATCTATTACATCGGGGCCACCTTTTCTGTATCATTCTCTTTATTGATCGGGAATCATGTTTATCTGGCAGAAACTGATATAATAGATCAGGTGCAAGACATAAGCGGTGTGTAAACCACATGAAAAGTAAATGCCCATGTGGTGCCTATTCTTTCCAGCTTTACGTGGCATGGCATCCGATCTATTACATCGGGGGGCCACCTTTTCTGCATCATTCTCTTACAGTGAAGTCGTAACATAAACTACTACAAGTAGTTTAAAAATGATCACTCAATAAATTACATTAACCTTCTTTTAAATGCTCATTTTTCAAAGGTTAATGTAGTACACCAGATCAATACAGTGTTGTGTGACAAAAGTTTACTACACCACATTTTTCAAGTAACATGAATATCACTAGGATTGATTTTTCCAACCTCATTAAAAATGAGTTCAAGGTACCAAACTCTAAAACATAGCCTACAGGACTCTTAAATATGGGGTTGGTATTGCTTGACGAGTGATATATACCAACGCTAAAGATTACCCATAAAGCATAAGTTGGATACTCGTCGGTAGTGTACTTGCCATGAATTGTATCCATTTTTCATACAGAGCAATATTCATTTATTTATTCATTTATAATTCTTTTTGTGCTCAATTTTTATTCATGGCAATACACATCATATCCCTTAGATTATTCAGTTTTTGTTCCTCCTACATTCACTTTCCAACATTCATCAAAAGAATATCCAAAAGAACTGAAAGTTTAGTATTTGTGGAAGTGCGTATGTAGGTGTAGAAATCAAATTAATCATTTCAAGAAGCATGTCATGGCTACCAAATAGTTTCTAACATGCGCATGTAGTTATAACAGTAATACAATGGTTTCTACAAGGATATGAATGATCATTCAATAAAGAATCATAAAGAGGTATTCATTAAGCACAATTTTTTTTTGATTTTGGGTTTTTCATTTTTTTCTTTTATAAGGAACTAAAAACAAACCTAAAAAGCAAGCAAACAAGCACACAAACAAAAATTAAGTCAAGCACACACAAAATCTATGAAGGTATGCAATGAATGCAAAGAGGGAAAAGATATACCTTCGCGTCGCTATTTGACTAAGGAGCTAAAAGAATGAAACTTTCAATTCATTGCTCCTCGCTAAATCTCCATCCCACCTACATAAAAGGTGTTAAGTGTGACCTTGAAATCCAACAAGGTCCACTAGTGTTAGCCATTAAAGTTTTAGGAACCCGCACTTGTTTGAACTTTATGTTCGTGTTCCTAAACTTACAATAATAGGATGTGTGACCAACACTATCACAAGTAAAGCACTTTGCATGCATATTTTTTTACAATAGAAGGCACATTGTGGAATTTCTTAAATTTGGGCTTTTCAACATTTTTCAAACCAAATCCAAGTCCTCTTCTATTATTGCCATACAATTGATTTTCAAGTATGGTATCCAACGAATGTTTACCAATTGAAAATTTTCTTAATGATAATTCTACATTAGAAAATTTGTATTTTAATAACTTATTTTCATCCACAAGCAAGGTGCATGTACTTAGAAAAGCTCTCTTTTTTTCCTCTTCCTTCTTTTTAAATTCATCCATTTTCCTTTTCAGCTCATTATTTAACTTGCACAATTTTTTATTAAGCTCTTCAATCATACAATCCTTTTCAGTTTCAAGCTTAAGTAAATCTTGCTTAAGCATGCTAATATCATTCAATAAGGAAGGTCAAGAAAGACAAGCAACTTCTTCATTTAAGCATGATTTTTCTTTTTTCATTATAGCAATGGTAGAATCACGTGCAGCAAGTTTTTCTTTAAGAATGTCAACTTCTTCAGAAATGTCACAGTTTTCTTTTTGTAATTTAAAGCTGGCATTCCTATAATCTTTTAATGTGAGTTCTAGCTCATTAATCTCATTTTGTATTCCTTTACAAACATCTAATAATTCAGTTTTAGTGAAGGAATTTACCTCATCGCTCTTTGCCATTAAGCAGACGAAGGAGTGAGCTACATTCTCCTCAGGCTCATCCTTAGCTTCGCTGTCCATGTCTCAAGTTAACACATTGGCTTTTCCTTTATCTTTAGCAACCTGAGTAGTCTCTTGTCTGCATTGCTTTGCGAAGTGTCCCTTTTTCCCGCATTTGAAGCATTCAACTCTATTAGCAGAATCTTCTTCAGAAGAATTTTTATTATACTTAAAAGTGTCAGAGCGAATGAATCTTTTATGCATTTCTGATCTTCCTTGAGGAGTTCTGACGTACTTTCTGAAATTTCTAACCATTATCGCAATCTCATCATCATCATCATCATCTTCGCTAGCTTTCAGAGCAAGTGGCTATGAAGCTTTTTCCTTCGCCTCAGGTTTCTCTCATTCTTCAATATTTTGCAATTCAAGCTCGTGTGACATTAAGTTACCTATCAATTCATCCACCCTCATCAGCGATAGATCCTTTTCTTCTTGGATGGCGTTGACTTTAGGCCTAAAAGAGCTTGGCAGTGCTCTTAATATCTTCCTCACCTGTGAACAAGCTAGAATATGGCTTACCGAGCGAGCTAGACTTGTAGACGATGTTGGTGAATCTCACAAACATCTCTGATATGGTCTCTGATGGTAGCATGCGGAAGCTCTCGTATTCTGTGCTCAGAAGTGCAAGTCTAGACTCTTTCACCTGTGACGTTCCATCGTGCGTTACCTCCAATGTATGCCATATTTCCTGCACAGTTAGACAATGTGAGATACAATTAAATTCAGCTTTATCTAATGAACAAATGAGAGCATTCATAGCTTTAGCATTAAGAGAATAAAGTCTTCAATCATTGTCATCCCATTTATCATCAGGTTTAATCATCTCAACATTTTCAATTTTAATGACAGGTGGTTTATAACCTTTTTAAACAATTTGCCAAGCTTTATAGTCAATAGAAATTAAGTAGATTCTCGTTCGATTTTTCCAACAAGCATAATCTACTCCATTAAATCAAGGGGGACGTGATATGGACTGACCCTCAACAAAAGCACTATCAATGGGATCCATGATCAAATCTAGGCTAGATCCTAAAACCTGCTTTGATACCACTTGTTGGATCTGGATCCTAGCCTAGATGGGGTGTTAATAGGCTTATAAAAATATTCTCGCGCAACCCACGAGAAATCACATGGAGTTAAAATCTCAAGCAGAGTAAATAAGAGGCAATCACAGAGTACGCACAGATTTATCCTGCTTCGGTCGCATCAACGACTTACATCCAACCCCCAACCAAATACATGCATTAATAAGTTCCTTCTGTACACCTACAATGGGGTCCTAGCTCCAACTCCCCACCTAGACTGTACCACACTCAACAAAGTACAGAACCCGATCAACCTAGTAAATGCATATCTTGACTGCACCAACATGTCAAGACCCTCTTATCTAGCACCAAACAGACAAGTCCCACAATAGTCACAAATACTGGTAAAGCTTCCCCTATAGATATATACACACAATCGCAAATACAATGATAAAGTAAAGGGTTCAGAAATGCTCAGATTGTGATCATGTGTCGTCTCTGTCATTCAGCACGGCGTTAACTTCAGTCTGGTGCAAGCGGTGTCTCGATCTGACTCCTGGATCTTAATCCGTAGCCTTTTGAATTTGAGTGCACAAATAGATCTGTGAGTAAAGAAATCACAGTTCAACTTCAATTTAATTCGGTCTGTGCGCACAGCAAACCCCAAAAATTATCAACGTTAGCAAAAACTCTTTCTCTTTTCTTTTTCTTTCGTTCGTACGTCACCACGTCATCTCCGACCGAACTAGGGCATGCAGCTTCTCTTCGCCGGCGACTCAAGCAGTGCGCCTTCTTCTCCGACGAGTTCACGGTCTCCGATCTCTTCTTTTCGACAGCGAGACAGATCTCGGTGACTTATGGCAGTGGCACACTCGACTTCGCCGTCTCCGACTTTGGCAACTCGACGGCGGGCTTCGTCTTCTACGCTGAACGCTCAATCTTCAGCGACAAGTTCTTGTGAGCTTCGACTTCGGTAACGATGTCTCCCGTCCACAGCACCAACGTCGGAACATCTGTAATGGTCGACTTCTCGATGACGTCTTCGACTTTGGCTTCTCCGAGCGCCTTGAACTCGATGGCGACTCACTCGACCTTGTTGACGGCAGCGTTTCTAGCACGCAGAGCATCAAGCTGCTTGGTGCAGCGGTCGTCGTTGTTGATGGCGCATGTGAAGCTTCGGTCAGTAAGCCCGTTGGTGCGGGATGCTTGCTTCGTTGATGGTGCCTTGGGATCTCTCGTTGTGGCAGCGGTGCGATGATGAACTCCATGATGACAGCGAGGTGGATGCCTGATGAGATGATGATGATGCTCTGGGGATGTTAAAAAGCTATGACCCTTTTATTCGTTTGGAGAATCTCTTAATGACAACCTTTTAGACTTGAGGCAGCGACTATGGTTTTCATTGGAACTTGGTTGCTTCAAGTATCACGTATATTACGGCTGAGGAAACTCTTTACCTAGGGTTTTATTTTTGTAGCGTGAGTATGCCTTGAAAAAAAACGTTTTGGCCGGCCTAACTTTTGTGAATGCTGCTCCCTTTAGCCCCTCTCCATGATGGGGTTTTATATGGCTATAGTTTGATATTGGTGTTTTGATAGGAGTAGAAAATTATGGATTTGGTCAATCTCTAATTGATTTGATCAAATCCCAAATTGACTTGATAAGAGATCTCATACCATCTCTCCATCTTGACCAAGTCATCTTTGTTATGTGAATAGCTCTTTGATTAGATCCAATGGCTTTGTGTCTAGAAATTTCTCCAACGATTAGAACTACGACTTTGCCATTTCTGAAACACACTTAGCACACACGTTAATAGCTTCACATTGGTTTGTTATCATCAAACTAAAGTCCTAGATCGTTGCTTCCAACAATATCTTGGCCTTCTGTCCCCAGTATGCATTGAATAATAATCAGTGATGAAAAGAAAAAATTCATAATTAAGTAAATATATTATATAATCATAGGGAATGTAAATGTATAATTACAATGTGGGAACTCTTTATTGAGTAATGTAAATGTACAAAAAATGTATGAATACACACTAACAGGTAATATTCACCTATGCATAAAACCAAACACCTCACAGGCACAAGAGAGAGTTGTCACCAATTACCAACTCCCTCAACAATCTTGCGATAGACAATATAAGCACACAAATATAATACGAAAGTAATAGCAACAAAAAGAGAGAGATTTACCCTGGTTCGATTGCGAACAATCTACATCCAGCATCAAATGCACCCAGTTCCGCTAATGATCAAGTAAGGCATACACCGACCCCATCATTTTCTTCTTCCTCCACCAAAATGAGAGAATAGCTCGAAGCAACAAGACCTAACTCTAGATCTATCACCAAGCTCACACATACTCTCAACCAAGTGTGAATACTTGATAACCAAGCCCCTAGAACAAGTAGAGCTCCTCAAGGGACCAATCCCACACCTAGCTAGATCACTCCTTGGTAATATAGCTCTAAACTAAGAAAGCTACCTAAGGGACTCAAGATCTCCAACAAGCTAGAGGAAGAAGAAAACTCACCATGAATCTCACACAAGAAGAAGCTCTCTTGGTTCTCCAAAACCTCGCTTAATCTCATCCAAGACTCAGAGCCAAGTCTTCTTGGCTCTCACACAATAAAAGAATGGCTGACAAGCTTTTTTCTGCTCTCTGGAAATGTGAGACTGGGGAATTGAGGGATGCCCCTCTGTTTTTATGTTGTTGCTACCCTCTTGTGTCGGCCAGTCAAAGGGAAAACAAGAAGCCTTCAAGTCCCAACCACCAAACAAGCGGCCCACCAAGTCATGGACCAAGAGGGATTTTTCAGCACAACCAACAACAATTTACTCACGGGTTCCTTCTTCTGAGCACAAAGAGAAATGTGTTTGCACAGTTTTTGAGCAGTTGAGAAAAGTGAGTAGTGTAGCAAGGGACTTCAGATGCCAGTTTGAGCACTTCCGGATGCAAACTGGAACTACTGGCAATGTAATGAAGCATTCGAGAATAACTGAAGGAGCAAAGAACATCTTCGAGGACGTATATATGTGATGTCTCCAATTTATGCATCACATCAATTGCAGGAATTGATTGATTGAATTCTACTTGAGGTGAGAACAAAACTGTATAACTTTAAAATTGATTGATTGATTTCCCCACTACTGCCAAATGACAGTGTTTAAATACCAAAGACTAAACAACTTTGCCAAATACTATGGCCATCAACAACTAGGGCAACTAAGTACCAACAATAATTCAAATAACAGAATGCAAAAGTCTAGCTAATAATTTGACCTATTCTTACTGAAAGCATGCATAAGCCACTTGCACATGTGCATGAGCAGTACTTCCTTTAATTAATGAACTTGGGATCTTCTTGGCATATAATGCCACTACTCACTAGTATCTTGTCCATATGTCGCCTGTAGGCTGTATGCGTTGAAGAAGAATTAGTGATGAACACATACAAAACATAATTAATTAAATATATTGTATCATAATGAATATTGCAACATTACCTTACGGCACTGGTATGAAATTCAATAATGGCGCATGGGTATGAAATTATTTAGAGCATAGAGCGCAAGGTGGCTGAACAGTTTTCAAGCAACCAGGGGAAGGTGTCTGCATAGTTTGCGAGAAGGTCCCAAAATCGAACCTACCAAGATAACTGGCAATGTAATGAAGCAGTCGAGAATGTCGAGTGCTTCTGAAGGAGCAAAGAACATCTTCGAGTCCATATATATGTGATATATTCAATTTCTGCATCACATCACTTGCCTTTAAGATATTGGCCATCTTTGTGTGTTGTAGAGGATGCATTCATGAACAACAATAAAATATCAAGTTGAAAAAAAAATATTGTTTACGTAGAATAAGATAGAATTAGATAATGGAACTATCATCACGAAGTGCAGTGGTTGATGAGATCTTGTGGGTAGGGAAGACATTTATATAGACTACTTGGACATGCACATGGATGGGGATGAGACTACAGAAGAGTTACTGTGAGGCTACAGAAGAGAACACGTGTGTCAACAGCGGAGTGCTTGTGTAACTGTAGAAATTAGAATAGTGCTAGTTAATCTACAACAGATTGATACCAGCCAGTTGAAGTACCCAAGAATGGTTGACCTTTGTGGTGCAAGGTGGGTAAAATTGTTATTAGACTCTAAAAAAATTTCTCAACGCAAAGACCAGGCAAAAATACATTTGGTTGGAAAAATCCTTATAAATAATACTGTATGAAAAAATGCAGCGAACCATATTTTACCTCGGCCCGATGGCTCGGTTAATGCTTTTGCATGAAGTAGTCACCCTCACACATTTGCAATTAATGCAGCAGAGTAGGTTCACTAGCATTTAATGGATTAGACCAATTAGGTTTGCCCAACGCACACAATGGCCCAAATATATCCCCATTGTGCGCGTTGAGCAATTTTGGGTGGTGGGTAATTAGCGTCCATGTGTAAATGCAAGATGCTATACATACTTTTGCCAGTTGTGCATGTTGAGTTATTGTTGGCAATTATAGACATTTTTGCTCAACGCGCACAACGTTCACTTATGGGGCCACTTGTGCGCGCTGAGTAATCATGGTTACTTTAAGTTAGCATCACGAAATTTTGTAATGTGCTGCAATAGTATCGAATTTAATGAAATTGTATTATGGTATGTATTCCATCAAACTATAACATTTATGCATTCAAATGTACATAACACAACAAAGTAGATACTACATCTAAACATTTTGCAACTTCACATTTTAGAACTGGTTTGAAATTCATGTAAGGGACTATCGTACGGATACATGAATTCCCACCATGAAAAAAATGTCAAGCACGATTCCATGTATGAGCAGCTCCGTCAGATCCATTAGTGTCACTTGCTGCAAGCATCTTGACCATCTGTAATCTGTGTTGGCCTGTATGTGTTGAAGAAGAATCAGTGATCAACACAAAAAATAGCATAAATAAGTAGAAATATTGTATAATTAGACTTAGAAAGATTTAAGATAGAACATTTGTTATCATCAAGCAGTTATGTATGCAATGAATCTGAATAGAATATATGAAGGCTCAAAGAATATCTGCAAGATGGGATGGACGAGAATGAAGCTGGTGTGGTTGCAAGAACATCTTAATCCATGTGATATTTGCAATGAAGATGAACAGAACCTATGAAGGAGCAAAGAACATATTCGCCTCCATATAAATGTGATGTATTTAATTTCTACATCACGTCACTTGCCTCTAGTATATTGGCAATCTTTGTGTGTTGTAGACGAAGCATTCATGAACAACAAAAAAATTCAAGGTAAGAAGAATTAGATAGAATCAGATAATGGAACTATCATCACGTAGGGTAGTCAGTAGTGGTTGATGAGGTCTTGTGGGTAGGGAAGCCATTTTTATAGACTACTTGGACATGCACATGTATGAGGATGAGACTACAGAAGAGTTACGGCGAGGCTATAGAAGAGAACCCGTGAGTCTACAGCGGAGTGCTTGTGTATATACAGAATAGTGCTCGTGAATATATAGCAGATGGATACCAGCCAGATGTTGTTCCGAAGAATGTTTGACTGGAGTGGTGCGCAATGAGAAAAATTGCTCAAATGTATACCTTAAAAAACATGCACAATGGGAAAAAATACATCTGGTTAGGATTAGCAAACTGCAAAATCTATATTAGCCAATAGTAATATTTCTCAAACGTATACCTTTTTACTCACCAGCGCACAACATGTCATATTGTAACAAATCACAGGATTGTAACAAATCATCGCGCACAACGACGTCACTACTTTTGCCCGTAGGGCGGGCTGATTAACGTTGAGTAATGGAATACAGTTTTGCTCATACGACATGTTCTCATGTCGTGAACCTTTTCTATACAAACATTACAGGTATGAGAAGCTCAATTAGCGCGTACCATCGTCACTTGCAGCATGTATCTTGGCCATCTGTCCCTAGTATTCGTTGAAGAAGAGTCAGTGATGAACACAAAAAAATCATAGGTTCATGCCGGAAAGGTACGAAGTTGGACAATAGAAACGAATATATTTTATAATTAGAAGCAGAAATAATCAGATAGAGTAGTTAGTATCATAAAGAATATTGCAACTTCACATTTTGGCACTGGTATGAAATTCAATAATGGCACACGTTTGAAATTCTTCTGATTATAGAGAGAAATGAGGCTTCACAGTTTTCGAGTAGCGGGGGTAAGCTGAGTGCACAGTTTGAGAGATGATTACTTGGTAGCACCTTTAGGCTACTGGCAATGTTATAAAACATTCCAATACATCGGGTGCTTCTTCTGAAGGAGCAAACAACATCTTCGATTCAATATAAATGTGATGTATTCAATTTCTGCATCCCGTCAATTGCCGCTAGTATATTGGCCATCTTTCTGTGTCGTAGACGAAGCATTCATTAAGAAAAAAACATAGCATGATAAAGAAAAAATATTGTATAAGTAGAATCATATAGAATACTATCATCAAGAAGTGTAGTGGTTGACGATGTCTAGTGGATAGGGAATATATTTATATAGACGAATTGGACTAGGTATGGATGGGGATGAGACTACAGTAGAGTTACTGTGAGGCTACAAAAGAGAACCCGTGAGTCTACAGCGGAGTGCTCGTGTATATACAGAATTGTGGCATAATGCTCATGAATCTATAGCAGATGGATACCAGCCATATGTTGTAACCAATAATGGTTTACCGTTCCGAAGCACGTTGGACAAAATTGTTAGCATCTAAAAATTATCTCAACGTACAGACCAGGTAAAATTATATTTGGTTGGGATTATCAAAGAGAAAATTCTATATTTTACATTTGTCAATTGATTTGAATTCTATGACTGACTAGGACTAGAAAAAAGTAGCTGAGATTTGACTTTGGGGAATGGAAGGATGAGATGTGTTCTGAGAGAGTATTGAGGGGGAATACATTTGTCGAAAAAACGTAATAAATAATACTGTATCGAAAAACAAAGCGGACCATCGCTTACCTGGCCCGATGGCATGCATTTAATGCATTTGCAGGCATTAGTCACCATCACAGTCACACATTTGCACTTAATGCAGCAGAGAGTAGTTTCACGAGCGTTTAATGCATTGGAACATTTGTGTTTGCGCAATGCGCACAATGGTACAAATAAATGCCGCTTTTGCGCATTGAGCAATTTTGGGTGGGGATTAATCAGTTTCCAGTTGTAAATGCAAGCTGCTATTTATATAATTACTTGAAATAACCCGATTTGACCCATTTTTCAGACGTTGCGTATGAAGTGTAAAGGAGTAAACTTGTAATGGATTATTCTATATACAGCCTAGCCTCTTAGGATGTCTTAGTCTGTAAATAGTAAACTTAGTGTTGTCTTTCCACTCATGTGTCTTGTATGTTGGACTTTTGAACTGACAAACCAAAGATAATTCAAGAGATGGACTTGTATTGTATACTTTGTATTTTTGTATACAGCCTTTACGGGCTGTCTAGATCTTGTCTTGTGTGTCTTGGAACTATCGAACTGAAGATTTCGACAAAAGAAAGACGATATTCTTGCCAATTGAAACCCCATCAAGACTCTTGTCACTGTCTTCGCGTTATTTTTGCTGCAATGTTGAATGATTTATTTGGCATTTCTCACCATTAAATTTCCCCATTTTTTGTGTTTTTCTCAATTAATGTGATTTTTTATTGACCATTGTGCACGCTGAGTAATTATTCGTTACGAAATTTTTGCTCAACGCGTACAGCTGGGTGTAATTTGACCAGTTGTGCGCGTTGAATTATATTTTGGAAAGGTACCTTTTTTCACACTGCGCACAACGGGTCATATTTTAACAAGTCAAAGATATTAATATATCCTTGCTCAGTGCTCGCCATGGTCACTACTGTTGCCCGTAGGACGGGATGATTAATTGTGGGTAATGGATTACATAATACAGTTTTGCTCTGCGCACACACCGGTCAGGGCATCTGACGGTTGTGTGCGAATATGAATTATTGTGGTTAATTACATACAGTTTGGCTCTACGCGTAAAACGGTCACAACTACGTGCAGTTGTATGATATGAGTAATTATGGAGAACCAGAAACGGTTTTGCTCAGCCCGCACAGTGGTCAAATAAATCGATGTGACTGTTGTGCGCGCTGAGTAATTGTGTGCAAACATAAATAGTTTATCACAACGTATAACATAAAGGTCACAACTTTTGCCCGTTGTGCACACTGGGTAATTTCTATTTCGGTAAACAGTTTTTACTCGGTAATTTCAATGTCGGACATTGATTCAAGTAAGCATCATATATATCACCTATATCAATTTTGTAATGTCCTGCAATTGCATCAAATTAAATGATATTGTATTAAAGTCTGAATTCTAACATACTACAACATTTATACATTATAATGTACAAAACAAAACAAATTTGAAACTACAGCTAAACAGTTTGCAACTTTACATTTTGGAACTGGTATGCAATTCAATCAATGGAGTATCCTAAGGATACATTGATTCTCTTTATGAAAAACTTTTCAAAGTAATGCTGAACAGCTCAAGGAAGATGGCATTAATGATCAGCTCCAATATCGCGCTCCATCGTCACTTGTCGCACGTATCTTCGGCGTAGGTACCCTCTCCGCTAGCTGACTCATGTGCTCTATAACGCCAATCAGAACCTTAGCCTGTTTTAGTAGTGTAATGCTAGATATAGCGAAAAACATTGACATCACAGAGAGATCGTCCATCACGGTAACGAAACCGAAGCTTTCTTTAGTCGATGCATTAGCTGAAAATTTTAAGATTGCCACAAGCCACGAAGGTAGAAGGTACCAATGAGACTGTCAACTTCTAAGACATTTTGGAGCAAGATCGCAACACTCTTAGAGAAGGGGGGAACAATGATCAAGCTCGGGTGGAGGATACAGGAAAAAAAGATAGATTTTGAGGAGAAGTTGGTTGATCTGCATTGTTTGACGGTGTTCGTCCAGCTACGAGCAGATACAAAAGCACACCACCATCAGTGTGTGTCCCTTTATGCGTTGAAGAAGCATCAGTTATGAACGCGAAAAAGGCATAATTACATAAAAATAGGGTATAAAGACTTGCAACTTTACATTTTAGCACTGATATAAAAATAAATCAAGGTTACTTCTTCTCAGAAGTATCCCGCTTCTGTAGAACATATGAAGGAGCAAATAACATCTTCAGAGACGGTAGCGGTTGATGAAGTAGAAACAGATAGAATCAGATCGAATATTATCATCAAGAAGTGTAGTGGTTGATGAGGTCTTGTGGGTAGGTATGCCATTTATAGACAAATTGGCCATGCAATTTGATGAAGATGAGACTAGTAGAGTTACTGTTACAGAAAAGAACCCGCGAGTCTTCAGAGGGGTGATATTGAATATATAGATGGGTAAATTTACAGCAGATTGATACCAGCCAGTGTTGTTCCCAAGAATGTTTGACCTTTGTGGCACGAGTTGAGCAAAATTGATTGCCTCTAACAAAATTGCTCAATGTGTATCACGAAGTATGGTTCTATTGGCCAGACGAGATGAGGGAAGGGGCTCATCGGGTTCAGGTGACGTTGAATCATCATCACTTAGCCAATTTACAGAAGAACCCGACTCCTCACGAGCTCGTTTTGGCGGCATGACGAAACCCTAGAACGAAATGCGAGAGTGTCGAGATGATGACAAAAATGGAACGACAGACGAAAGGGTAGAGGAATGAAATTTTTCGCTTAAACCCCTATTCTAGTGAATCCGTATATATATAACGATTTGTTATTTTAATCTCAGCCGCTAGATTACATATGGAACTGACTAAAACCATTTCTTCAGATGGCTGGAGTGAACCATCAATTCGGCTGGCGATACAATTGTAATAAAGAGCTTTCACAGAGACCGATGTTCTACTTTTTTTAAGTCTCCACAAGTGAACATAGGTGAGACGAAAGAATAAAGAATAGAGGAAGACTATATACACCCCCTATGATAGGTGTGTATGCAATAATTGAGTGCTAAAAATAGAAATTTTTTCCCATCTCTTTTTATTTCGTAGCATATTTCCCTGGTTTTTAACTTTTTGGCTATAATTATTACATATACCCCTATTTATAGGGGTGTATATAGCAATTCTCTAAAGAATATAGAGTGTCCGATGTTTCGTACCTCCGAATTGAGAGTGTTCGAGGTGGGGCGTGTACTTTCCAACTTTAGGTGGCATACCGATTGTGTCTTGTACCTGATTGTTTATATCAGTTGCCACCTGATAAAGATGATACTCTATTAGATCGGTTGCCACCTTTTCTACATCATTCTCTATGGATAGGGAATCATGTTTATCAGGATGCAACTGATATAAAAGATCGGGTGCAAGACACAATTGGCAGGTAAACCACATGGAAAGTTTTTACCCATGTGGAGCTTGTTCTGTCCAACTTTACGTGGCTTGACACCCGATCTATTAGATCGGGTGCCACCTTTTCCACATCATTCTCTATGAATAGTGTTGCGGGGTAGAACTCGCGTACAATGAATTTATATTATATGGAATCAAGGGCACAGTGGTTATGCTAATGACGTGATAAGGGTAGGCTATTTGACAGGTGATTAGTGGGGTGATGAGGCTAAACTTGTGGCAGGGGCTGACCATGGTGTTGAATCCGGTAGGATGTAGCAAGGGGGGCCGAACTGCCTCGGCTGAGGGTGAGCACGATCGGCGATGGCGAGCTAATCCTGCGCAAGGAGCAACTCGTCAGAAAGGCCGGGTTGGGGTCTAACCCTTAGCCTCTCTGATGCCAAAATTAGTAAAGGACTTAAAGCGGGGGCTAGGCACTCAGGTCAGACTGTGGGTGAGTCGACCGTATGTGACAAGATATGAGTGGAAGAACAAAGATATGGACGACCTTTGCTCTTGTGTGTGAATAAAAGAATTGAGAGTAAATTAGCTACCCCCCCACCGTTACAGGCGAAGGGGTATTTATACCTGACGGGAGGCGGTTTGGTGAGGTTGACCTGGCATGCCGACTCGTCGTGCTGAGCTGGCCCTGCTGTCAGTGGAAGCTTCGGACGAGGATGTCAGAAACATGAGTGTCAGCCACCCTTTTGTCATACGGCGTAACGACCAGGGGTGCTTTTGTCAGGGTGTCAGGGCCGAAAGCATTAAGTGTCAGGGGGCGCAGCGGCCAGTGGGTACTTTGTCAGATGGTCAGGCAGCGTTAGTGTCAGTTGCGTCCTTTGTACTAGGTTGTTTGTCGTGTCCGATATGCCAAGGACCATCGGTTCACTTCCAGAGGCTGGGGCTGAGACGGGTCGCCGGGCCAGTCCAGGCTGAGCCTGAGCGGTCTGGGCGAGCTCTCCGCGCGCTGATCCGGGCGAGCTGTGGGAAAACAAATACGCATCCCGTTGGGGTCGTGCTGGAGAACTCTTCTGGAACCGACTAGTTCTTTAAATCAATTATTCAGACATTACTGTATCCTCTTAGTCGGTCTAAGAACAATCACCGACCGACTAGATGTGAAACTAGTCGGTCAGAACTTGCTCTCAGACCGACTAGTTTCTTTCAGTAAATTTTACCTAAGTTACTGTTTCTCGTTAGTCAGTCCATGAACACTCACTGACCGACTAGATTGCAAACTAGTCGGTCGACGGGCCTTCACAGACTGACTAATTCATTCCCAGATTTATTCCTTCTTTCGCTGTTTGATTTTAGTCGGTCACAGTTGAACGACCGACCGACTAGTTCCCAAACTAGTCGGTCAGCCGCCCTTCATAGATCGACTAATTGACCCCGAAACCCTAATTTTCACAGCCGCCGCCAGCTTCTCCTATTTATACCCCCGTCCGTTCTTCTTCTTTATTTCACTTCCATTGGCCATTTTCTTCCCCCTTGACCTCTGATCTTTCCCAAACTTCCCCAAGCCATTCCTCCTTCCTCAAGAGCCCCTCTCCCCCTCCATTTAGGCCGGCCAACCCCCAAAACCCCCACAAAACTTCATTTCTCCTGATTTTCTCGCCATTTCCAGATCTGAGCCCTAGTTCTCCGGATCGTTCTTCCGTTGCCGTGCTTGCTCGACATCATTCTTCCTCTAGGATACGGTTAGTATATCGATCCTTTAATATTCTCTTAAACCTCATGGTGATTTTGTTAAACCCTAATAAAAATGGATATTAGAGATATTGTGCTGATGTTGTTTTTCCATGGCAGCGATCCCATCCCCGTAGGTTACCATTTTGTGAAATGCCTCGTTGATCGTCATCCTTGGTGCCAGGCAAGTGAAACTTGCCCGTTGCTTGTTTAGGCCATGTTTTAGGCCACTTTTGTACCGTAGCGTAAAAGAGACTAGACAGTGAAATGATAGCTGACTAGACGCCTATTTGATCTAGTTTGACAACGAAACTAGATCCGTCACCTCAATTGATCTAGTTTGACAACGAAACTAGATCCGTCACCTCAATTGATCTAGCTTGGCAACGAAGGTAGATCCAACCCTTTTAACTTGTTGTTCATGCAAATTAAACTGCCATGTTTAATTCCTTACCTGTACGCCTTACTACATGCCATGCCTTGTCATCCATGCATTGAATGTTGCATCATAGCACATGCTACAAATCCTTGTACAAATCCGTGTTTCCGTGTTATCAGCTAGGCACCCGTTATGCGGGCATAACCCTACGCCATACGTGTTAAAAACACTTCATGGCTCGTGATCTAGAAGCAAGCATTACGTGTTCGGGGGTAATGCCCTGGCTCGACACACGTGGAGGGGTAGGGATAAGCGATCACCTGAGTGTAAGAGTTGGCCCGTACATCCACTCTAGCCAGAAGACGCAATCTCTGTGCATGACGTGTTTACTTGACGTGATTTACTAGACTTGTACTTGTCCGTGTTTATACTTGTAAAACTTGTCATCCATGCCATACTTGCTACTTGCTACTTGTTACTCGCACCTTACCTTATTTGTTACTCACATACTAAACTTGTCATGCTATGCCTCATACTATAACTGCTAGGTTGTTAGTTTACTTTCCTTTCAGTTTCCTTGCTCAAGTCTTTTAGACTTGCTGACATGTGCCCCTCTCTCTTTTGGGTGTCACATGTTAGATCTTGAGTCAGAGTTCGTTGGAGAGGACGTGGTGTTTGCTGACGCTGAGCCCTTGGCTGCCGAGGAGGAGATTGTGGTCACTGGTGACCTGCCTTAGAGGCCGCTTGTGTTCTCTTCCTTTGTTTAGGTTTGCTGTTAGTTGTCAGTGCATGGCACCCTTGCTTGTATGTTGTACTTGGTTGGCCATGTTTAGGCCTTAGTTTTTCCTTTTGAGCCTGGTGGCTTTTCTGTGATATTGTAATTTATTTTATGGATATTTTGAGATTTAATAAATTGCTTATTGTCTCATTTCCTTATTTATTATTGTTGTTTCGTATTGCATTGCAAGGACCCGCCAATAGAATTTTATACGTTTATCAGACTGCAGTTTCACAGCTCCATGTCTGAGCAGACCTCCTCACGTCTCGCCTTCCATTTTAGGGAAGCGGGGCGTGACACTCTGTCTGCCCTAAACCAGATGAAAAAGATGAATCGGAGGGCTTACGGTGGTTCGCTCCACACCAACCAGCACCCACCCCACCCGATCCCGATCGGCGGGAAAGGCAAAAGCCCCACCGGGCTTGCCAGCTCCCTCCGACCCACCTCCTAACGGCCCGCCTCCCACTCCTCTATCTTCCGATAGAGGTCGGATCCCACCCACCACCTCCGACACCTCGTCCTCCACCTCCTTCGGGACCTTGCCACCCTCCATAGGCGAGGAGACGAGAGACGATACAGCGCGCCACTGCTACCTCGTGCTCCTCCCCTCCTAGTACTTCCCTTCGACTCAAAGGTTCGACGGGGAGACCTTGCAGCCATTCAGCTTCTGGGAAGTGCAGAGGGACGCAACGAGCCATGGAAGAAAAGGAAGGTCGTCCTGCGCATGGGAGTTCACCCGCCTTGGCACAATTTACAGCAAGATCGGGTCGCACCTCGCTAACTACGGAAGACCTTCTCAAGACCTCATGTAAAAACTAAGGTTAAATTCCTGTAAATTTAATGAAAAAGACTATTCCAAGCGAATCCTTAATCATTATCCAATCATGCTCTAACTTGGGAACGACACCCGTCAAATTACGGGACGAGCTCACGAAACTGCGTTGAGTATTTATTCTCCGGATTTGGTTTTGGATGATGAGCAAACATAAATATATCGTGAACTAACACTTTGTGAGCGCAGTTATGGAGATCGTCGCCAAAATACTACGTACATCTAAAGCGACGTCTCAAGACTTCTCAATACGCATGATCGAGTGCCTGAAGCTTCGTTGAAGTTCAAGGAGCAATATTGAAGTCAAGAGGAATGAAGATTGAAGCTTGAAGACGGTTCGTCATGTATTATTTATTGTCTTCTAGCTTCATAAAATAGAATGTTAAGCCTTGAGTAGGACTTAAAATATAATCTTCATTTCGCTCATGTCTTAGAGCTAGGATTATCATAGAAGCCATTAGAAACTTTCCCGAAGCCTATCGCTTCTTCCCTCGGCTTCTAGTGCATGTTAGTTGGTTCAAGAAGAACAACCAACCGACTAGATGACGATCTAGTCGGTCGGCAATTCCTCTTGAACCGACTAGAATGCCTTGCTCATTTCAGCTCATTCCCTGTTGATCAATTAGTCGGTCAAAGAAGAGTCACTGACCGACTAGATGACGATCTAGTCGGTTAGGAATCCTTCTTGGACCGACTAGTTGAGCTTTCTCTGTACAGCCTGAGTTACTGTTTCGAGTTAGTCGGTCAAAGAACATTTGTCGACCGACTAGTTGAGAAACTAGTCGGTCAGCATTTGTTCTTAAACCGACTAATTCATCTCGAAGTCAACCTACTCTATTTCGACTGTTAGTCGGTCAAAGATCATTCACCGACCGACTAGTTGTGAAACTAGTCGGTCGGTAAGTCTTCTTAGACCGACTAGTTGTCATCTCCTGTACTTCGACCTTTTGGCTGTTCAACCGTTAGTCGGTCTACGTTGTATCACCGACCGACTAGTTGATGAACTAGTCGGTCAGTGATCCTTCTTTGACCGACTAGTCTGGTTCAGAATAGAGCCGTTGGGATCTTTTCCAACACGATTTTCCTTGCCTCTATAAGTACAAACCTGATTCGTTTGAGGCAAGGCTAGAGGTCCTATTTCCAAGCAATTTCAGACCTAAGAGAAGAGCTCTCCCAAGCTATTTCAAAGCTCTCTCTCCCTCACAAGAATCTCTCCATCAACACCTTGAGCACTAATTCCTCAAGAGAGATTCTCTCCATTGTGAGCTTCTCAAGCCAAGAGTTTGATTCTAGTCACCATACTCCACCCTAGGCTTCCATTGCTGGTCAACTTCTTGAAGCTAGGGTTTGGTGGCATCATCTTCCCCAAAATCCCTCCTTGCCCTAATTTGGTAAGATTTACTCAAGGCATAGGATTTTGTGGTAAGTTATTTCATTGTTTCATTTACTTTGTTATTTGAATTGTGTCTCTCGGTTGTGAGAGAGGTTGTGATCCCGGGTTGTGGGAGTCACATTTACATTGTGTATGATTTGGTCTTGTGAAGGGTTTTCACAAGAATTTCATAGTGCTAAATCTTGAGTTAGGGTTTTTAACATAAGTATCCAGAGGGGATCCGGGTGGTTGGGACGTAGGATCACCGGGAACAAGTCGGGGAGACTTGGGTGGATCTGAACCCGTTACATGCTTTGTTTGCGTATGTTTAATTCTTGTTGATTGTTGTTTATTCCGCATTATCGTTTGTTTCTTGCACAATAATTAGGAATAACTATCTTGATTATTTTAAAGTACAATAATTAGGAATAACCCCCTCAAGTACATGTGCAGTAGCTTAGCAGGGCATTACAATTGGTATCAAAGCCAAGTTCAAAGCTACACATAGCCAAAGTTGAGAGCTATGACGAACAACGACTACAACGTCTTCAAGAACCGCGATGGAGCTTCTTCAGTTATGGAAGGACTATCCTCCGTCAGGCCTCTACGCTTCAACGGTACCAACTACGGGTACTGGAAATGCCGGATGCAAATTTTCCTCCGGAGCGCTTCACTATGAAGAGCCACCATGACGGAGTATGTCGAGCCTTCCGAAGAAGATTTCGCGAAGTGGACTCCCGCGGAGGTCGCCGCGGAAGTACCCAACGCCAAGGCTATGAATGCCTTGAATTGTGCGTTGGAGCCCGAGGACTTCAAGAAGATATGCACATGTAAGAGTGCATATCAAATATGGAACCAACTCCTCATTTTGCACGAAGGATCGAGTACGGTAAAAGACTCTAAACTCATCGTTGCTAACAAAGAATTTGAGTTGTTTCATATGGAGCAGGGTGAAACCATGAAGGAGTACTATGCTCGCTTCGTGGATATATCCAACGACTTGGAAGCTCTTGGGAAAACCTACACCCAAAAGGAGAAATGCTCAAAGATTATCGACGGTCTTCCATCATGTTGGGAAAAGCGTACCTTCGCCATCGAGGAAGGTAATGACATGACTAAATATACCGTCGTACAACTAATGGGTACCTTGTTGTCTTATGAGGTACGCAAGGATAGTAAGATCCGGATGAGAGAAAAGATGAAGGCGTACTTGAAGCAAGACGAGCCAAAGAAAAAGGCGATTGCATTCAAGGCCGCTCCATCTACCGATGATGAAGAATCGAAAGACGAATTGGACATGGAATCCATTGCCCGTATGGCAAGGAAGTTCGATCGATTCTTCTGAAAAGGTAAATTTTTGAGTAAATCTAAAGTTATTTCGACTAATGCTTCTACTCCCGTGTGTTATAAATGCAACAAGCCAGGACACATCAAACCAGATTGTCCTCTCTACAAACACAAGGAGAAGGGGAAGGCATCTAAGTACGACAAGTCGAGAAAGCACAAGAAAGGGCTTGTTGGCACATTCACCGACTCTGAAGAGGTTTCCTCAAGTGGAGAGTCGGATGATGGAGGAGTGGAGAAAGCAAAAATTTGCTTCATGGCTAATGATGAGGCAAAAGGTCAAAAGTCCTCCTTCGATGATAGCGAGGATGAAAGCGAGGATGGTAGTGAGGATGAAGGCGGAGAACCTACTATAGCAGAAATGAGGTTAGCTAACCAAGAAATTTGGTCTAAATTTACCAAACTAGTAGATAGATATAATAAGACCAAAGATGAACTTGTTAGCCTCCAAACCTCTCCTAAGTCTACCATCACCAACAATGACACCATTGTTGAGACACTCGCCAATGAGAAAGCAAGTTTGCTTACTCATAATGGCTTGTTGAGAAATGAGGTGAAGAACCTCAAATCTCAACTTGAGCATGTTCATTTTGAGAAATCGGATGAACACAAGATGGCGGATTTGACTTCTCAAAACTCAACCTTGAGTATTGAGAATAAAAATCTCAAATCTCGTGTTTATGCACTCACATCGCAAGTATCCACTTTGGATGCTTCGATGCATTCTCTCAAAGAGAAGTATGAGTGCACGTTAGGCCGTATTAATGATTTTAATAAAGGTAAGGGCCATTTGGATAATATCCTAAATGACTTACTTCCGGCCAAACACCACATTGGCTTGGGGTATAAGATGGGAGACTCATCCAAATCGTCTACAACCTTTGTTAGGCCTACTTCCGACGCCTCAACGAGGGGGAGCAAACACCCCATTGGTAGTTCTCCTACCAATAGTGCTTCCACTTCGTACACACCCCCGATTGGAAAGAAACCCACTTTGGGTGGACCTCCAAAGAGGGGTCATGCATTTTTGTACTCACATGCTATGCCACGTAGGAACACACATCCTACTCCACCGGTTCATATTAATGATGATTTTTATGCTCTGCACCCACAAGCATGTGCAAACACTCATTTGAGACACCCACATGCACGTAATCATGCTCATGCACATCCTAATGCTTATGTTCAAACATCTCATCCACATGTGCATGCCTACTCTCATAATCATCCTCATGCATACACTCATCATCATACTATTGCTAGATCCCATGCTCCTAGACCACATGCACCACATAGAAATCAAACTTTTGTGCATGCAACCACTAGGAAGAGGATTCCCAAAATGTACACTATTTGGGGTCCCAAGAACACTAGCGAAGATGCTATGAATGTTTATGTGAAATCATATATTAATGATGTTATTTTGAATGATGATTATGTTGGGAAGTCAAGTTCCTCTTGGACTTGGTTTCCTAAGGGTTAGTTCCTTTAACCCTTCAATGCTTGGTACCATGAGTTTATGATCATGTTATGGGTACCAAGGCATGTGTTTATAAAATTGATTTTGATTATATTAATTTATGGGTTACAATAATTTTTATTTCGTATTTCAAATTTGTTGTCTAACCCATAGGATCCAAAAAGATTTTTGGATACCAAAATGATATTCTCTAGGTTAAATCCACCATGAGATACCAACCCAACCAACTCCGTGATTTGCAAGGATTTTTCATTCAATTGGTGCTTAAGTGATGCACCAAAGTAGGGGGAGCTTAATGTTGTAAGTATATTCATACTTTTGACTCACATTGGTATCCATTGGTAGAATATACTACGTTTGGTATCATTTTGTTTCAATTTGAATCCTAGTTTGCTAGATTTGTATATGCCATTGTTCTATGATGATCTATCTATTTTTGGCATAACACTTTTGCATGCTACATTTGGTATGCACATCGGATTACTTTTGTCTCTGATGTTGATGTCGTCATTCGACGATTTTATGGATTAAATAGAATTCTTTATATGGAAACATAGAATTGTTTTCCATGCATTCTATTGATTTTGGAGAGTATGTTCCAAAACTCAATAAGTGAAATTGATTTGAGTTTTGATGATTTCGGATTTCGATTTTCGCCTATGGCTTGATGATTTCGTATTTCGATTTTCGCCTATGGCTTAATGATTTCGTATTTCGATTTGCGCATATGGTTTGATGATTTCGTTTTTCGATTTTCGCATATGGTTTGATGATTTCGTATTTCGATTTTCGCCTATGGCTTGATGATTTCGTATTTCGATTTTCGCCTATGGTTTGATGATTTCGGTTTTCGATTTTTGCATATGGATTGATGATTTCGTATCTCGATTTTCGACTTTGGTCTCATTGGGCACGCTTTGCTTTTATTCCGTATTTTACATTGGTGTCTTTTGAAACGTGGTCGTATTCTTCGACTCCCATGCGTTATTTTTTAGCCATTGGTTTTGTCGTTGATCTCCTCCCGCTCTTTTTGCTAATGCCAAAGGGGGAGAGATATAATAATGACAATGTGCTAATTAATAATTCAAAGGAATTTACCATGAATCTAATTTGATGTGTTAGATTCAGGGGGAGTGAAGATATAAAAATGGATTTAAATCCTATATGTCAATAATAGGATTCATATTTTATATTTCCCTCGCTGCTTGATGCTTATGATTATTGTTGAATACGGAACTAACGTATCATCAACGCAGGGGGAGTAAGTAAATTTCAATTGAATCATTATTATTGCTTATTATTTATGTTGGTTTGTCATCGCCAAAAAGGGGGAGAATGTTGAGTATTGATTCCCTGGATTTGGTTTTGGATGATGAGCAAACATAAATATATCGTGAACTAACACTTTGTGAGCGCAGTTATGGAGATCTTCGCCAAAATGCTACGTACATCTAAAGCGACGTCTCAAGACTTCTCAATACGCATGATCGAGTGCCTGAAGCTTCGTTGAAGCTCAAGGAGCAATATTGAAGTCAAGAGGAATGAAGATTGAAGCTTTGAAGACGGTTCGTCATGTATTATTTATTGTCTTCTAGCTTCATAAAATAGAATGTTAAGCCTTGAGTAGAACTTACAATATAATCTTCATTTCACTCATGTCTTAGAGCTAGGATTATCATAGAAGCCATTAGAAACTTTCCCGAAGCCTATCGCTTCTTCCCTCGGCTTCTAGTGCATGTTAGTTGGTTCAAGAAGAACAACCAACCGACTAGATGACGATCTAGTCGGTCGGCAATTCCTCTTGAACCGACTAGAATGCCTTGCTCATTTCAGCTCATTCCCTGTTGATCAATTAGTCGGTCAAAGAAGAGTCACTGACCGACTAGATGACGATCTAGTCGGTTAGGAATCCTTCTTGGACCGACTAGTTGAGCTTTCTCTGTACAGCCTGAGTTACTGTTTTGAGTTAGTCGGTCAAAGAACGTTTGTCGACCGACTAGTTAAGAAACTAGTCGGTCAGCATTTGTTCTTAAACCGACTAATTCATCTTGAAGTCAACCTACTCTATTTCGACTGTTAGTCGGTCAAAGATAATTCACCGACCGACTAGTTGTGAAACTAGTCGGTCGGTAAGTCTTCTTAGACCAACTAGTTGTCATCTCCTGTACTTCGACCTTTTGGCTGTTCAACCGTTAGTCGGTCTACGTTGTATCATCGACCGACTAGTTGATGAACTAGTTGGTCAGTGATCCTTCTTTGACCGACTAGTCTGGTTCAGAATAGAGCCGTTGGGATCTTTTCCAACACGATTTTCCTTGCCTCTATAAATACAAACCTGATTCGTTTGAGGCAAGGCTAGAGGTCCTATTTCCAAGCAATTTCAGACCCAAGAGAAGAGCTCTCCCAAGCTATTTCAAAGCTCTCTCTCCCTCACAAGAATCTCTCCATCAACACCTTGAGCTTCTCAAGAGAGATTCTCTCCATCAAGCCCTAATTCCTCAAGAGAGATTCTCTCCATTGTGAGCTTCTCAAGCCAAGAGCTTGATTCTAGTCACCATACTCCACCCTAGGCTTCCATTGCTGGTCAACTTCTTGAAGCTAGGGTTTGGTGGCATCATCTTCCCCAAAATCCCTCCTTGCCCTAATTTGGTAAGATTTACTCAAGGCATAGGATTTTGTGGTAAGTTATTTCATTGTTTCATTTACTTTGTTATTTGAATTGTGTCTCTCGGTTGTGAGAGAGGTTGTGATCCCGGGTTGTGGGAGTCACATTTACATTGTGTATGATTTGGTCTTGTGAAGATTTTTCACAAGAATTTTATAGTGCTAAATCTTGAGTTAGGGTTTCTAACTCAAGTATCCGGAGGGGATCCGGGTGGTTGGGACGTAGGATCACCGGGAACAAGTCGGGGAGACTTGGGTGGATCCGAACCCGTTACATGCTTTGTTTGCGTATGTTTAATTCTTGTTGATTGTTATTTACTTCGCATTTTTGTTTGTTTCTTGCACAATAATTAGGAATAACTATCTTGATTATTTTAAAGTACTATTCACCCCCCCTCTAGTACATGTGCAGTAGCTTAGCAGGGCATTACAAACTGGGCCACCCATCACGACGGAGAAAAGAGGGGCCGGGCGACGCAGTCCCACTATAGGTACAACCCGGGGCTTCCTTAAACAAGAGATAACAACACTAAAATAAGATTCATATATATAGTCCGAACCTTACAGTAGTAGCAGGGGCCGACCTAACAAAACGAGTCCTCCCTCGGACCGGCCCTGTCGTTCCCTTTAAACAAAAAGGGGGGGAGCTGGAAGAGACAAAACCCACCCTACCGAACCATTGCTGCCTAAGGCACCACCGCTCGGTGTGACAATCGAGGGGTCGACCTCACTATCAATTGCCCTTGTTCATGCAACAGACACCGATATGCCTCGATTCCCGCCCTCTTTTGCATCGACATGATCGTGCCGAGTCTAAACACCTTCAACGTGCGTATGCCGTCTACATACTGCGTCTCAACATCCCCCTCCCCATGACCTAGCGCTCCTAGACAGACAAATGTTTTGGGCAATTATATCCACGTGAGCAAGCATGTAGTCCACACACTCAATGAGGAGAAGAAGAAACCAAGACAAGACCAATCCGACCAATTCATTCTAAACGGCGAGGCTATTCATGGAGAACACCGGGAATACGGCATTACATTGGCCGTCCATACAAAAAGAAGAAATCTCTCCTATTCTAAGTCCTCAGCGTCATCACTTTCCCGCTGGCCGAGCCCCCATGTCCCTCGCCACCCGGTAAACTCCCTGCTTCCTCGCCTCCCTCACCGTCAGAATGACATGCTCATCACGGCTACAGTGGATAAAGGCACGCCTGACTCAAGCTACATAGGGACCAAAAATCCTGGGCAAGCTGACTGACCAGCGTCAAGCTCTCCAACCGACGGTGCGCCTCAGGTAGCCCCGCCAAGATCTGCGCCTTCGCCAGATCCTCCCCGGTTAGCTTCACCCTCTCGTTCACCCGAGGGTTCAGCGCCCCCAAGTTCGACATCAGCACCATGTATACCGGCATATTAATGAAAACAAAATCCTCCATCCATCTACCAACATCGACGGGCACCCCTACAATGAGCTCCCCCCCTCGCACAGACGCAGTGGTACATCCCCCTCATTCGAACTACAAAGAAGTGCTGGAACAAAGCCAGGGACAGACTCAGGGAGCTGGCAAAGCATATCACGGTGAACCCCACCAGCAAGCCCCAGGAGTAGGGCGCCAAGGCAAAGATCGGCACCTCTAGGAAGTTCACCAGGCGTAGGAGGTA
The DNA here is from genome assembly GCA_030789695.1 of Scilla litardierei. Lineage (NCBI taxonomy): Eukaryota > Viridiplantae > Streptophyta > Magnoliopsida > Asparagales > Asparagaceae > Scilla > Scilla litardierei. The sequence goes on from CM061142.1 coordinate 132,315,143, forward strand.
AGGGTGGATCAGGAATCGAAGTCCCAACTCGAAGGATCGGGCGTAGACCCCAACTTCATTATCCCCAGGCGAACACACCCTTTCCTCGGGTCCCGGTACATGTTCTTTGCAGGGTGGGCGCACGAACCGCACCTGAATCTCCCTAATGTTGATCATGTCCAGCCTGCACCTGACGGCTGCTACCGCCCTCGGCACGTCAGGGTGCCACGCTATCCTCCGCTGAGGCCGCAACGCCCCCACCACCTTTCCTCGGACATCGACCCCTCTATCACCGCACTGCTACCTGTTCCAGAGTCAGAATGCAAAGCCATCGCTTAAAGGATACATGAACTACCCGGCAAGCGGCCAAGCCGAGAAGACGACTGGAAGTGGACCACCGATGAAGACAACAGCGACAGCTTCCGCGAACGACTGACCAAAAACTGGGACGTAGGAAGAAGAGTTGAAGCCGGAAGAAAGCTTCCCATACTTATAGGAGATAAAAGGCCATCTCGACCGTCAACGTGCCACCACGCGGTGCTCATCGGAGCATCCCTGACGTCTCGACTGGCGTGAAAGTCACCTTCATCCACGCGTCACGAGACCACTGGCGGAGACTCTTCGATTTCCACCAGGCGCTTCCAAATCACAATAATGGCTAACCTGGCGGGAATTCCCAGACCTGCGCCACCGCTCCCAGGCATGGATCGAAATTCGAACCACCATTTCAAAGTAGGGGAAGTGATACGTCATCAGATCCGAGTCGGGCCCCCACCTCGAGCTCGAATGTCGGGGGTAATTGTTACGACCTGAAGATCATGATTGTCTGACCTTCTGTCCTAAACCACCAAAACACCATGCAGGCGCGCCCCTCCCTCCTCGAGCGGGTGACCGACCTAGTGATAGAGCGCTCTGCAGCCTATCGAAAGAGGCCACAGGGCACCTGTCGATCCTAAAGCCCGACACGACGGGGAGGATGGTGCACCACGCCTCGACCGCCGATGGGGCGCTCTTCTCTGGTTTGGGTGGGAAGGGTTGGCCCTGCCCCTGAGTCTGGAGGGGGAGCGAGCACGTAGCTCGGCCCGTGCCCTTCTCTGGTTTGGGTGGCGAGGGTTGGCCCTGCCCCAGAGTCTGAAGGGGGGAGCGAGCACGTAGCTCGGTCCGTGCCCTTCTCTAGTTTTGGTCGCGAGGGTTGGCCCTGCCCCAGAGTCTGGAGGGGGGAGCAAGCATGTAGCTCGGCCCGTGCCCTTCTCTGGTTTGGGTGGCGTGGGTTGGCCCTGCCCCAGAGTCTGGAGGGGGGAGCGAGCGCGTAGCTCTGCCCGTGCCCTTCTCTGTAGATAGGGAATCATGTTTATTAGGTAGAAATTGATATATTAGATCTGGTGCAAAACACAATCGGCGTGTAAACCGAATGGAAAGTAAATGCCCATGTGTGGCTTGTTTTGTCCAACTTTATAATTCTTGGCACCCGATCTATTAGATCAGGTGCCACCTTTTCCACATCATTCTTTATGGATATGGAATCATGTTTATCAGGTGGCAACTAATATAATAGATCAGGTGTTAGACACAATCGGCGTATAAACCACATGAAAAGTAAATGCCTATGTGGGGCTTGTTCTTCCCAACGTTACGCGGATTGTCACCCGATATATTAGATCAGGTAACACCTTTTCCACATCATTCTCTACGGATATGGAATCATGCTTATCAGGTGGTAATTGATATAATAGATCAGGTGCAAGACACAATCGGCGTGTAAACCACATGGAAAGTAAATGCCCATGTGGGGCTTATTCTTTCCAACTTTATAATTCTTGGCACCTGATCTATTAGATCGGGTGCCATCTTTTTCACATCATTCTCTTTGTATATGGAATCATGTTTATCAGGTGACAACTGATATAATAGATCGGTGCAAGACATAATCGGCGTGTAAACCACATGGAAAGTAAAAGCCCATGTGGGGCTTGTTTTTTCCAACTTTATAATTTTTGGCACCCGATCTATTAGATCAGGTGCCACCTTTTCCACATCATTATCTATAGATATAGAATCTTCTTTATCATGGGGCAACTGATAATAGATCAGGTGCAAGACACAATCGGCATGTAAACCACATGGAAAGTAAATGCCCATGTGAGGCTTGTTCTTTCCAACTTTACGTGGATTGGCACCCGATCTATTAGATCGGGTGCCATCTTTTCCACATCATTCTCTATAGATAGGGAATCATATTTATCAGGTAGCAACTGATATAATAGATCGGGTGCACGACACAATCGACGTGTAAACCACATGAAAAGTTAATTCCCATGTGTGGCTTGTTCTTTCTAACTTTACGTGGATTGGCACCCGATCTATTAGAACGGGTGCCACATTTTTCACATCATTCTCTATGGATATGGAATCATGTTTATCAGATGGCAATTGATATAATAGATCAGGTGCAAGACACAATCGATGTGTAAACCACATGGAAAGTAAATGCCCATGTGGGGCTTGTTCTTTCCAACTTTATAATTCTTGGCACCCGATTTATTAGATTGGGTGCCACCTTTTCCACATCATTCTCTATGGATATGGAATCATTTTTATCTGGCGGTAACTAATATATAGATCAAGTGCATGACACAATCGGCGTGTAAACTACCTGGAAAGTAAATGCCCATGTGGAGCTTGTTCTTTCCAACTTTACGTGGATTGGCACCCGATCTATTAGATCAGGTGTCACCTTTTTCACATCATTCTCTATGGATATGGAATCATGTTTATCAGGTGGCAACTGATATAATAGATTGGGTGCAAGACACAATCGGCGTGTAAATGATCGCTCCGGGATGTAACCCCAAAGAACGGTTGTAGTTTTACCGCAAGTGCACGGTGTAGCAGCGAGCGGGTTATCGAACACAGGGAGGACGAATGAATGTGCTTGTTCCAATCAACCTGGCTATTTAAGAAGAGAGATTTGCCTTTGGCGATCCTGTCACAATCGTCAGACAAAGTGCGGAAATATCAAATCAAATAAAGAACGTCTAGGGAATGGGGAATTCCCGCTACTCACCGTATTTCATAAATGTGGGTCGTCAGTATCAAAATTGCTAGAATAAGATTTTGGATGAACTAGTTGCAACTGAATGTAGAACCAAGCTCACGCTCTCACGCTGTTGCCGGTCTATAGCTATCCTAGGTTTGGGTCCAATCTCTTGCAAACCCTAGCCTAGGGAAGCTAGCATTAGGATCAACATCATCGTTCAATCGTGCACCGAGCCCAATCTCTTGCAAACTCGGCTCGCGATCTAGGTTGGGATAGTTCCTACCCGTACAATCTCTTGCAAACGGGTATTAGCACGGAATTGGAACCGGGAACCCTAGTATCGGTCCAATCTCTTGCAAACCGATACTACGGAAATTCGATTCCAACCCAATTCGGGTTTCTAAGGTTTCCTATCGAATTGGGATCTAATCTCTTGCAAATCCCAATCGATGTGAATTCCTAGCCATCCGTAGTAAATTGATCCCAATCTAATTCCTAATAGCAATTCTAGCAAAATTCCTACCAATTCATCACAATCATGAAATAGGGCTTGTAGGGTTCATCCCCACGCCCCAAGACGTGGCAACTACTCACAATTCATAGCAAGATCACAAAAATAATCAATGAAATAAGCAATAGAATTCATCACAATATTGAGATATGCAATAAAAATAGAATTTTTAGAGAAGAGAAAACACAAACCAATGGAGTTCTTCAATTAATCCAACAAAAATCCAATTTTGTCTCCTCTCCAATCTCAATAATAAAACTAAAAAGCTAATCTAAATAGGCTACAAAAAATCTAAGAGAAGGCTCTCTAAAACTAGGGTAAAAACAGGGGTTAAATACCCCTCAAAATCGTCCAAAAACTGTGACCAAAATACCCCTGCACAGCCTGTTTTCCGCAATTTTCGCTACAGGCAGCGCGTCGCGCTCGGCCGAGTGACAAAAGTCGCTCGGTCGAGTGAAAACCCTGTAAATTTCTAGTAAGTCTCGATCTTCAGGGGTCTTCACTTCGGGGGCTGCTCGGCCGAGTGAGTTGTCGTCACTCGGCCGATGGCTTCACGGTACTCGGGCGGACGGGATTAACCACTCGGCCGAGAAGGTCTTCTGAAGCTCAGGAAGCCGAAAAAACAGTAACATGGCGATTTTTGAAGGGCTTCGTCTGGGTGCCACTCGGGCGGACGGGGTCTCGTCACTCGGCCGATGTGGTCTCCGTCGCTCGGCCGAGTGCACATAGGAATCGTGTCGGATCTGGTCGGCCGAGCGGTGTCTCGCTGGTCGGCCGAGTGACTCCTTCACTCGGCCGAGTGGGACACTAAAAATGCCCAGATTGCTTGTTTTGGCATCCTCGTCGCTCCTGCGACGTCCGTTCTTCTTCCGCTCCTCTCCAACAGCAAAATACCCCTCGGGGAGGTCGTCGGTGACCCTCTGGAGTAAGCGCATCTCGAGATCACTCCAAATCGCGCCAAATCACCTGAAATGCGACAAAAACAACAAATCGTGAAAAGCATCGCAATATCGTCGATATATCGTGAAAAACATGATTTGGGCGATCTAAATGGCATGCAAACATGCGGGGAAAATGTGTAAAATAAGGAGTGATCAAAATCCCCCAAGCTTGCCTCTTACTCGTCCTCGAGGAAGATAAGTAGAAGGCGAACCCGGTGGATTTGAAAAGCGAAAACGGCGAAAAATGAAGAATGAAAAACGGAGAAGAATGAAAAACGAAATAAAAATAAAGAAGAAAGAAAGAAGCGATGAGGTAGGCTGCTAGATCATTTCCTCAGGACGTGGGTTCCGCTTACTTATATAGCATGCACTGAACGAAAAACACATGTCAAAGAATTTTATTTTGATATCATAGTATAATAGTGCAAATAGAAATAGAAAACCCACGGACAACAATATAATCATGAAAAACGGAATAATCTTAGAATTAACATCGTCTGAATCATTTAAAGCGGTATACAAATCACAGATCACACACTTTTCAATTGAATGCTTTCTATCCGGAGTATAAGAGTATCACACTATAGAATAGAGAGAATAGAAAAGTATGGATTTCATGATATGAATGCTAGGCTTAGATTTCTGGATTTCGTAAAGCTAGAAATAATCTCAATGAGTATAGAATATTACTTAGCCTAGGTCGTCGTGCAACGTCAAGTAGTCACTCTCTCACACATCAATGGATCCCCTCCCCCAAGCTTATCTATAAGCGTGGTGGCATAAAAAATATTTACATCCCCATTTTTATAAGGCTCCAAAAGCAATGAAAAGAAAGAAGAAAGAAAGAAAGTGAGATGTGATCTTTTATTGAGGATTTTTCCTCTTTTCTCTTTTTTTTTCTTTTGTTGATTTTTTTTTGAATAAGAAACTTGGAGCTAGGAATTAATAGCGGGGGGAAATGCCATATAATAGAATCGCTAAGGGGAGATTCACCAATGATTTTAAAAGTAGAGAAATGATGTTCAAGATTTGTGGAGAAAGAAATAAATATATCACTCGGTTCACTCTATAAGACATGCACGACAACTTCAGCAGGGTAATCTAATCTACTCAGTTTCGATCACAAAAAAGCTAACTAATCCAGATTTATCATAGCTAACATCATTCAATCATCCTGAAGTGAAATGTACAATTCATGCATATAGAAGTGATATAGGAAAAGAAATCAGTACTCCAGATATAGGCATTCAATGCGTGAATCTTGGTGTGTTTTCTGTGATAGCATACATATGAATATTCAGACTTAGCTAATAATAAAATTTCATCCATTTTCATGTGGAAAAAGTGTGGGTTACTACCTCTAGATGCAAGGCAAGTCATAGCATATGATATCAGAAATAAAGTCTAAGACATGACAAATAAAGCATGCATATAGAATAAGCTAACTCCACGTCATCATCATCACAGAAAAGTCATCTCTAGCATGAGATGAAAAAGAAAGAAATAAAGATAAAGGGAAAATAGAACTATTTACAATGCGGCACACAGAAAAATAAGAAAAACGTGATGCATGGCAAAATAAAAGTAAAATGATGAAAAATAAGTGCAAAAGCGAAGAATGGCGTGAAAAACTAAAAATAAAGGTGGCAAACCGAAAAAGAACGTGAGAACTCACTCCCCCAAGCTAAATGACACAGTGTCCTCAATGTGCAAAGTGTGGCACACCGAGAGACAAGAAGTGTGAGGGGTAAGTGAGGATGCATGCATGATGGGGGAAAATATAAAAGGGAAATAAATGAAAAATAAAGAAACGAAAAATATGATGCGGACATGATGCATGCACAGATAGGAGTGATACAGATATAAAGGTGGGGCACCAAAACTCTCCCTCTCTCCCAAAAAAAATATAGAAGGATACGATCGGAATGAGAAACCCAAAATAAGTGAGGGGAGGGGGGGTGGTCAAAAAGGCAACAGGACCCAGCAGAAACGGGCAGCAAAACGGCAGGAATAATCGATGGCATCAAGGGTGCCTAAGAAGGTGGTGCTGCGCCGTCTCCGTCCTGAGGCGGAAGTGGTGGTGGTGGCTGGACAGGCCGCTGAGCGGGTGTGGGTGTGGAAGTGGTAGCAGGCTGAGTGTGTGTAAAAGTGTGGGTGGGAACCTGCTGGGTGGGTGGGGGTACGCGCGGGAGACGCTCCAAGACCTGGGTAAGACAGTAGTGAATCTGCGGGAGCAGGTCAAAACGGCCAGCTATCGCAGAGACGGTGGAGGACAGGGTCCTAAGGTCGCCTCTGAGGCCACTCACCGCCCCCTCTAGAGCACGAATGCTCTGAAGTACAGTGTCAGGGGGAGGTGGTGCAGAGGGACGCACCGGGCAGGGCTGTGCAGGGCGGGGCTGGCGTTCTCGGGTCGCGTATGTGACGGGCTCAGCGGGGAAGGGAACGAAAGGCACTGCGCTCGCAAATGTGGGCCTGGCCTCAGTGTGAGGCTGGGGCACCGGCTGGTGAGAAGTGGAGGCAGCAGCAACGAAAGAAGAGTGCAAAAGAGGCAGCGAGGCGGCCAGAGAGGTTAGTGGCACAGAAGTGTGAACAGACGCCACAACACTCTCAGAAAATACAGCAGCAGTGGAAACAGAGGGCTCTCCGCACTCAACTACGGTCGGCGGGCGCTCGGGTGGTGCAGAAGAAACATGCTCAGCAGACAGAGGGCCAGTGGTGGTGGTGACAGCTGCGGAAGCAGTGGAGGTGGGCTCAGCTAAGGTGTTCCCGACACTGACAGAGGTGAGGACAGAGGTGTCAAGAGCAGCGAAAACATCAGGTATAGGCTGAGGGGCCACGGGGTCGACAGGGACAGCAGGCTCGGCAGGTGCAACAGGGTCTGCGGGGGCAGCGTGGGCAGCGTGGGCCTGCTCGGCCTCCTCGGCCTCGAGCACGCAAGCAGCGGGGATGAGAACATCCATCGCAGGGAGCCAGTCAACGTGGGCTGGTGCAATCTGAGTCCGAGTTGGGCTCGGAAGAATCATGTAATCGGCACCGTAAGGGCCGTGCAACCAGACCCAGTGACGCTCACCGTGCGGACGAAGCATCTTCATCCGGGCCATAACATCGATCGACAAAGAAGTGGGGCCCGATACTCGTCGCAGGTCGTCAGGGAAGTCCTCGCCGGTCATAAGGGCAAGCAAGGTGATCAGGCCGCCGTAGCATATCGGTGAGCGAGCGCCCATCGATACAATGATACGGTCCAAAAACCAAGCCGCGACATCAATCACGACGGTGGGGACAAGCTCATCGCCATCCCTAGATAGAGCTCTGGGACGTGTCATCGCGTAGAGCATGTAGAGCTCCGGCGTAGACATCGTGCCCGGCTCATATCTGGCCAAAAAGGTCGTCGCCATAAGGCGCTGAGCAATACAGAGGCAGGGATGGACAATGGCCGAGGCCTTGGCCCTACTAGGGTCAAAGGCAGCGTGAAGACCCGTAATCCGGGCCCAGAAGGCACCGGCGTCGAAGGAAGGTGGGGGGATATGGGTGGGGCCGTAACTGCGATCGGCTCCGGGGACAGCGGGCCACGAGAAAAATGCTCTCATCATATCGAGAGTGACCTGGCACTCCCGGTCCATGAACCGAAACGAGCATACCTCGTCGGTCTGGGCGATCGAACTAAGTACCTCAAGTGTCGGACGGATAAACGTGTCCGCCGACACCTGAAAGAAATCTCGCCAGCCCACGTTGTCGTACAACGTGAGCATCCCCTCTAGTACCCCCAGGCGTCCTAGGTCGGCAAGGTGTGCAAACCTGGAGGATACGATCGAGCGCTGGGAGATACGCTCGAAGACGGCGCGGTGTGCGTCGTCTCGGAACGTAATCCCGAGTGGCCCGACCAGTGGAGCTGGAGATGGTGGCTGTGGAGCGGCAGGGAGTGGCTGTGCGGGCTGTGCGGGCTGTGTGGGCGCTGCAGGCTGTGCGGGGTGTGCGGGGCCTGCAGGCTGTGCTGGGTGGATGGGGTGTGTAGGAGAGGGCAGAGGAGAGTCCTCCAACTCGTGGGAGGGGCCGGCGTCATCCGACCGCTTCCGCTTGGCAGAACCTCTCTTCGACCGCGGCCGTGTCCGGGGCGGCATATCGGCCCCGAGCGCGAGCCGAAAAAGTGTAAAAAGTGCGGCGTGTGCAAAATAAAGGAAAGAGTGTACCCCGACACGCCGCGAGTGCTAAGCTATGGAAGAGTGCGAAGATAGCGCCTCCGCGAAGCCCAATTCAGTCCGTAGAAGCTCCACTGGGCTCCCCTAAGCTCCCAAAAACAACCTGCGCATGAAATGGCGATATCAGCGGGTAATATTCAAAACGTATGGAGCATTAGGGGTATAATAGATAGATATAGAAATTGATTAGGGTTTGGGGGTCGTTAAACACATGGATCCTCGAAAAATACACAAAAAGAGGAGAAAAGGGCGAAATAGGCGATACCGGAGGTGGTCAGAGCGGCGGCCGCCGGCGGCGACTCGGGCGAGGCGCGGCGGGTGCTCGGCCGGCGGTGGCTGGCTGAGCGGCGGCGAGGCGACGGTCGGTCGGGCGAGTGGGGGCGCGAGCGAGGGGAACGGGCGAGAGGATTTGAAGGGTCGGGCGTTCGCGTTTCGAAAAACGTGCCCACCCTTCGGCTCCTTATATAATAAAAGTTACGACTCGGCCGAGTGACCAGGTCACTCGTCCGAGTGAGATCAATGGAAATATCCTCCCCGCTTACGCTTCGGCCGAGTGGCTTTGCCAGCCTCGGCCGAGTGGAGTAAGTCCATTCGGCCGAGTGGCTTAAGCGACTCGGTAAGACTCGCCCTAGGAGCGTATCCGTTTTACTCGGCCGAGTGAAATAATATACTCGGCCGAGTATCAGTTATACTGAATTTAGGAAAATAAACAGAGAGTTGGGTACAACAGACTTCCCTCGTTCGTGAGCGGTTCGGCCGGACGAACTTGTGTACTCGGCCGAGTGACTAGTATACTCGGCCGAGTGAGCCTTATGTTCTGCTGTTTGTCTTCTTTTGGGCTCTAAACTCCGTCTTTCTTCCTCTAGTCGATTTCATCTTCCTCCTAAGCATCGAGCACCTTCCTGGGGCGCTCCTCGTCGTCTCGTTCATCCTCCTCATGATGGATTTACCTATCTCCTCTCTTGTCAAGAAAAATAGGACCCGTTATCACAAAATTTTTGGGCGAACGACTCAAAATACTAAAAGTTTCTAAAACAAAAATAAAGAAAAAGTAAAAATAAAGCAATAACCGTCGGGTTGCCTCCTGACAAGCGCTCGTTTAAGGTCGTGAGCTCGACCCCCTATGATTTTCAATTAATGCGGGATGTTTGGTGCATATAAGATGCACCCATCAAACTTTCCGGGGAGCACGCTTGGATTTGGAAGTTGCGGCGGCGTGTTCTCCCTCGGTGGTCTCTTGTCTCGAATAGTGTTGGGGGGAGGCTCCCCCAAGCTAGCGTTTGCTCCGGTCAACGGCTTCACCGGTGACGCCGATTTCCGTATCGGCGGAGCTTTCTTCGGAGACTTTAATTTCGAGAGCTTGCAGCGCTCTCGAATCCTTGCGACATCAGCGTCGCCTTCATCATTTTCAGCGGAGAGGTCGGGGGAATCATCTATCTCCTCATCTTGGCCTAAATCCGGGCCTTCATCAAAATCCTCATCGAATAGAGCGCCAATCGAGTGGGGGATCGCCTCCTCAATTACCTCATCAAGGAGGTCCATGTAGTCAAGTTCCTCGTGGTAAGGCATGTGTTTCATAGCCTTAGGAATGTGAAGCTCCACCTCGATGTTGCCGACATTTAAAGTTAGGGTACCTTCACGGACGTCGACAATGACTCCGGCGGTGGCGAGGAACGGGCGTCCAAGTATCAGTGATGTATCTCCCTCCTCCTTAACGTCCATGATCACGAAGTCACATGGCAAGCATATTCCCCCGGGACTTGTAGCGGGATGTCTTCGGCGATCCCTACCGGCCTTGTTATTCGCCCATCGGCCAATTGTATCCGCATGTCGGTAGGTTTCAACTTCGTCCCGGTGTTTAGCCTTAAGAACATGGAGAGAGGCATGAGGCTCACACTAGCCCCAAGATCTACCAACGCCTTTTGAAGAGGGACGCCACCCAAGGTGCACGGAATCCGAAAACTCCCCGGGTCTTTAAATTTGGCCGGCTCCGTCTCTCTCTTGGTGAACCAAGAGCCCTCCTCGGCTAGCATAATCTTCTCCTTCCTCTTTCTCCCCGAAATCAAGTCCTTTAAGAATTTAGCATATGTGGGGATCTCCACGATGGCGTCGAGGTAGGGAATGTTGAGGCTAACTCCTCTAAGATACTCGAGAAACTTTGCTAGCCTTTTCTCCATTTTCGCTCTAGCAAGCCTTTGGGGAAATGGGACCGGTGGCATGAAGTGCCTTTCCTCAATCAATTGCTCCGCTCTAGATTTCTCCTTTTCTTGTGGCTCTTTCTCCTTATCAACTTCAACTACCGGCTCAATTGGCCCCAAACTTTCCTCCACGGGCTCCTCGGTAGGAATCATGGCGGGGGTGGTATCCTTCCCGCCTCTAGTAGTAACGACAACTACGACATTGATGTGGCCGGTGTTGCCCCGTGGGTTTTGCTCGGGTTGCGCCAGCAATCGTTGAGTGTTCCGATTGAGCAACGCCAATTGCTCCGATATTTGAGCCACAACGGTATTAAGGGAGTCTTGCCCCGCCTTCAAGGTAGCATTGACCTTATTTTGCTCGACCATAAACGCCTCCACTCTAGCTTCGAAGTCGGATCGTTGTTGAGCTTGTGGTGGGTTTTGATTTTGATTCCTCCACCCTTGATTGTATCCGGGCGGCCTATATGGTGGAACTTGTTGCTTCGGTTGGAAATTTTGTTGTGGAGGCCCCCTCGGCGGATAGTGTTGTTGTTGGGGTGGTGGTGGTCGAGCTTGTTGAGGTGGTTGTTGTGGCGGGTTCAAAGCTCCTTCATTGTTGGCGTAAGAGAATCCGGGATGATTTCTTGTAGCCGGATTGGCCCAATATCCTTGGTTCCCCATGACATATTGTACTTGCTCCAAGGATCCTTCTCCTTGCTCTCCTCCCACATACATGGCTTGAGATTGGTCTTGCCAATCACACATTTGGTTCGTCGGTGCGGAGGTGGAAGGGGCTCCTTGGGGCTCCATGATAAACTTCTCCAATCTCTCCACTACCTTGTGGAGAGAATCAAACTTGCTTGTAAGCTCTGCTACGGCCTTCGCTTCATAGATACTAGTTGGCTTCAAGGAGGACGTAGAGTATCCTCGCTCATCGCCCCATTGTTGGTTGTTTGAGGCCATCTCCTCAATTAGGGCCGTAGCTTCCTCGGGAGTCTTTGATAAGATAGCACCATTCGCCGCGGCATCAATAATTTGTTTGGTCCCCGGTTGGAGACCGTTGTAGAAGCTATGAACTAGCTCCCAATCTTCAATGCTATGGTGCGGGCATTGGTGCTGCAGATCTTTAAAACGCTCCCAAGCCTCATAGAGCGTCTCTTGGGGTCCTTGCTTGAAGGACATGAGAGCGCTCCGGATCTTCACCGTCTTGGATGGCGGATAGAACTTGTCAATGAATGCACTCGCCAACTCGTCCCAAGAGGTGAAGATTCCCTCAGCCTGCATCCTCAACCAATAGAGTGCCTTGTCTTTTAGCGTGAAGGGGAAGAGGCGCAGTCTGATGGCATCGATGGAGACCCCCGGCATCTGAAATGTGGCGCACTTCGACAAGAATAATTGGATGTGGTAGTGGGGATTTTCATGGGCATTCCCATGAAATGGATGCTGCTGCATCAGAACCACTAGTCCAGTCTTTAGCTCGAAGTTCTTGTCAGCCGCCAACTCCGGCATGGCAATGGATGAGGTCGTAGAGGAGGTCTTAGGCCGAAGCCTGTCCCGAATAGAAATTATCCTCGCCATCCTTGCCGCCAATTGTTCATCAGTTTCCGGGTTGGTCATAAACCTCCCTTCCGGATTTTGTCTCCTTTCCGCTCTAAGTCTCCGCGCGGTAGGTTCGATCTCGGGATCAAATAATATAGCTTCGGGGTCCGCCGTAGATCTCGTGTACATGCACGGGGAAAACAGAGTTTCAAAGAAATGGTTAGCACCTTGGAAGAGTTAGGTAAAAATAAAGGAATGGAAATAATAATAATAATAACAATAAAAAAAGAAATAGCTAGGGTGGTAAGATCAAACGCAATCGCCTCCCCGATAATGGCGCCAAAAACTTGATCGCTCCGGGATGTAACCCCAAAGAACGGTTGTAGTTTTACCGCAAGTGCACGGTGTAGCAGCGAGCGGGTTATCGAACACAGGGAGGACGAATGACTGTGCTTGTTCCAATCAACCTGGCTATTTAAGAAGAGAGGTTTGCCTTTGGCGATCCTGTCACAATCGTCAGACAAAGTGCGGAAATATCAAATCAAATAAAGAACGTCTAGGGAATGGGGAATTCCCGCTACTCACCGTATTTCATAAATGTGGGTCGTCAGTATCAAAATTGCTAGAATAAGATTTTGGATGAACTAGTTGCAACTGAATGTAGAACCAAGCTCACGCTCTCGCGCTGTTGCCGGTCTATAGCTATCCTAGGTTTGGGTCCAATCTCTTGCAAACCCTAGCCTAGGGAAGCTAGCATTAGGATCAACATCATCGTTCAATCGCGCACCGAGCCCAATCTCTTGCAAACTCGGCTCGCGATCTAGGTTGGGATAGTTCCTACCCGTCCAATCTCTTGCAAACGGGTATTGGCACGGAATTGGAACCGGGAACCCTAGTATCGGTCCAATCTCTTGCAAACCGATACTACGGAAATTCGATTCCAACCCAATTCGGGTTTCTAAGGTTTCCTATCGAATTGGGATCCAATCTCTTGCAAATCCCAATCGATGTGAATTCCTAGCCATCCGCAGTAAATTGATCCCAATCTAATTCCTAATAGCAATTCTAGCAAAATTCCTACCAATTCATCATAATCATGAAATAGGGCTTGTAGGGTTCATCCCCACGCCCCAAGACGTGGCAACTACTCACAATTCATAGCAAGATCACAAAAATAATCAATGAAATAAGCAATAGAATTCATCACAATATTGAGATATGCAATAAAAATAGAATTTTTAGAGAAGAGAAAACACAAACCAATGGAGTTCTTCAATTAATCCAATAAAAATCCAATTTTGTCTCCTCTCCAATCTCAAGAATAAAACTAAAAAGCTAATCTAAATAGGCTACAAAAAATCTAAGAGAAGGCTCTCTAAAACTAGGGTAAAAACAGGGGTTAAATACCCCTCAAAATCGTCCAAAAACTGTGACCAAAATACCCCTGCACAGCCTATTTTCCGCAATTTTCGCTACAGGCAGCGCGTCGCGCTCGGCCGAGTGACAAAAGTCGCTTGGCCGAGTGAAAACCCTGTAAATTTCCAGTAAGTCTCGATCTTCAGGGGTCTTCACTTCGGGGGCTGCTCGGCCGAGTGAGTTGTCGTCACTCGGCCGATGGCTTCACAGTACTCGGGCGGACGTGATTAACCACTCGGCCGAGTGGGTCTTCTGAAGCTCAGGAAGCCGAAAAAACAGTAACATGGCGATTTTTGAAGGGCTTCGTCTGGGCGCCACTCGGGCTGACGGGGTCTCTTCACTCGGCCGATGTGGTCTCCGTCGCTCGGCCGAGTGCACATAGGAATCGTGTCTGATCTGGTCGGCCGAGCGGTGTCTCGCTGGTCGGCCGAGTGACTCCTTCACTCGGTCGAGTGGGACACTAAAAATGCCCAGATTGCTTGTTTTGGCCTCCTCGTCGCTCCTGCGACGTCCGTTCTTCTTCCGCTCCTCTCCAACAGCAAAATACCCATCGGGGAGGTCGTCGGTGACCCTCTGGAGTAAGCGCATCTCGAGATCACTCCAAATCGCACCAAATCACCTGAAATGCGACAAAAACAACAAATCGTGAAAAGCATCGCAATATCGTCGATATATCGTGAAAAACATGATTTGGGCGATCTAAATGGCATGAAAACATGCGGGGAAAAGGTGTAAAATAAGGAGTGATTAGTAAACCACATGAAATTCCCATGTGTGGCTTGTTCTTTCTAACTTTAAGTGGATTGGCACCCGATCTATTAGATCGGGTGCCACCTTTTCCACATCATTCCCTTTGGATAGGGAATCATGTTTATCAGGTATCAACTGATATAATAGATCGGGTGCAAGACACAATAGGCATGTAAACCACATGGAAAGTAAATGACCATGTGGGGCTTGTTCTTTCCAACTTTACGTGGATTGGCACCCGATCTATTAGATCAGGTGCCACCTTTTCCACATCATTCTCTATGGACATGGAATCATGTTTATCAGGTGGCAACTGATATAATAGATCGGGTGCAAGACAAAATCGGCATGTAAACCACATGGAAAGTAAGTGCCCATGTGTGGCTTGTTCTTTCCAACTTTACGTGGATTGGCACCCGATCTATTAGATCGGGTGCCACCTTTTCCACATCATTCTCTATGGATAGGGAATCATGTTTATCAGGTGGCAACTGATATAATAGATCGGGTGCACAACACAATCGGCGTGTAAACCACATGGAAAGTAAATGCCCACGTGGGGCTTGTTCTTTCTAACTTTATAATTCTTGGCACCCGATTTATTAGATCGGGTGCCACCTTTTCCACATCATTCTCTATGGATAGGGAATCTGGTTTATCAGGTAGCAACTAATATAATAGATCAGGTGCAAGACACAGTTGGTATGTAAGCCACATTGTTAATGACAAGGAAGTTGTACATTAGAATGATCAACCACTCATCTTCACTGCATGCTTGCGGTGCAGACCACGTTTTTTCCATCATTGGTGTAAAAGAGGAGGCCTCTATATACCTCAATAGTGACGTGTATATGATGATTACCTTCTTTTTTTGGAAAAACATAAGGGAGAGAAGTCCGAGCAGACCCATGATTTGATATTTTTAACCGAAAATAGAATTCAATTATTACCTGCACCTCATGGTTGAGGTGCAGATAGTTCTCCTCAGACATGTACGGCTGTACCGTGTACTTTTCTAGGAAAGTGGTATTGTCTCATATTGAATGTGTTTGGAATCATTAGAAAGAGATAAATGGAGGGGTGGGTTGGAATATTCTGAGAATATTTCCTATATGGAGGGTGGGAAATGGAGGGAGCTCCAACCCAACCCTCCATAATTGACACACACACACACACACATCAATTTCTGTTACTTAAAAATCCCCCATCTAACCCCAAATGTAGTGTATGGGCATTAAAACCTGGTACGTTTAGCATTCCCCCCATGAAAAATGGAGGTTGCTACATTGACCCTCCAAAGTTGGTAAAAAAATATGGTAAAAAATATCAAATTAACTGTCACATCATATCTTGTATTTAGCTAGAATATTACCTACTAACGCCATTCAACAGGGATGGAAAGTAGAGCTGAGAATATGTTGTGGGGCTCGCTAAACCATCTTGTGTGCCTTCGTGTTGGAATGTTGGTATGAACTGGGCAAGTTGGACGTAGTAGGTTTGAACTTTGCAGTGGGGACAAATGAATAAAAAGAAAAATTCTATCGTCTTTCCTCTGTGGGGTCCACTTTCACTTACCAATATGAAAAAATCTTTGTGTTGTGGCCATGTCCCTTTCCAGGCTTAAACTAGTGAATTGAGTGGGGTTGAAGTTTCCTTAACTTCGAAAAATAATTAATAACATACCGTTTTTACACATTGTTTATTCATCAACATAACGACAAAAACCATCATATTGCCATTAATACGATGAAAATTAATTAATAAATAAATTGGATATTGAGTTATTGATTTGAGGAGACGGACTGAGAAGTTGGTGGGCCCACAAACCAGAATTAGACGGGCCATCCGCGGAATTTGTGGAGGATGTGATTGAGAAAATTTTGCTACCACGTAAGAGCCATATCCGCGAATATTTGTATCCACTGTGACAACTAGTAAAACATTGATGGACCGTTGTGCGCATTGAGCTATATTTCTATGTGAAGCTAAAATTGATCACCGCACACAATGGTATATAGTTATGCCCTTTGTGCACGATGAGTAAAATTCGTATTATAAAACAAAATCAGTCACCACGCACAACGATCCACATTTACGCACATTGTGCGCATTGAGAATTTATGTTTGCTCACCGCGCACAACGGTTCAAATATAGGCCCGTTGTCTGCGTTGAGTAATTAACCACTTTGTTTATTTATACTTTTAATAACAATCGGAAGAGAGAGAGAGAGAGAGAGAGAGAGAGAGAGAGAGAGAGAGAGAGAGAGAGAGAGAGAGAGAGAGAGATGGCCACCCAAAACGCCGCACCCGGCACAAATTTGAGTTGCCGCCAAATTTGGAGTGTTACTGTTGCAGACCGCAAAAAACCCCCTCGATGTCCTTAAAAACCCCTCCATCCGGCCGTTCGAGTGGGGGATATATATCCCGCCAAATTTGGGGCTTACTGTCTGTTGGATATCAAATAACCGTTCGTGTTGATTTGTGCCTTTATTGCAAATATGGCTGAGAAATCGTGTCAGTGGGACAAAGAAACTTTGCAAGGTCAGTCTTCAGGGGGAAGAAGAGATGGTGACGTAGATGTTTCCCGTTCCCTTCATGACATGGGGGATGTGCGGCCGCAGTTACCTGAGATTCTTCTTAGGGATACGCGGTCACGTGGAGGTCTTGTTCTGGCAGGCTATGTCCCCCCGGAGTACGAGGGGGCATTGCTGTTGAATCCGCCCACTGACGTTCCCTCGGAAGGTACTAGGGGGAACCGTTACCAACCATTCTTCCCTGTCTTGGACGACGAGTTTGCCTTGGTGGATAGGGGGTGGCCAGTCGGCTGGTGGAGAACTCCATCCTTCCCACTGACCAAGTTAAATACTAATGTCTTCTCTTTGTGTTATTGCCTTACTCTTACTGATTCTTGATTCCCTGCAGACATCATTGGTCGGGGCGGAATTGTGTCGCAGAGTGGTACAATTGTTGATGGCCGAACGGAAAAAGACGGCTACATTCGAATCTCACATTAAGGATTTGAAGGAGCAGCTGATGAAAAAGAGGGACCGCAGATCTCAGGCTGAGTGGGAGGTTACGAAAGCTAAAGATCGGGCGACCTCAATGTCAGTGGTTCGGAAGAGCTCCAAAGAGAAATGGTACATAGAGAAGAGCAGTTTCCTGGCTTGTATAGCCGAGTTGGAGAGAAACTCTCTTCCTCCAAACTCGATTGAAGACGTGAGGCAGGAGGCCGATGCGAGGAAGCGTCAGCGATCTGGTCGGGAATCCGATGGTGGAGTGGCCCAAACGTAGGACGGTTTGGCTACCAACAAGCCCTCTAGGGAGCGTCTGTGTGAATCGTGACATCTTAGTACACCAATTTTTTTTGGTAGTTTTATATTTTGAGAGGTGAACATGTGATGGTGTATGCGTTGGTAATGAACCCCGAACATTCAATTGGTAATGAACACCGTCTGGTGCAGGCTTTTACCGCTTGTTAGTATAAATAGCTGTTTGCCAACCATTAGCTATCTTAGTACACCGATTGCTTAATTTCTGGTGTCTATTAAAACTATTAGCATAACTCCATCATAGAAATGGATATGGATGGTGTGAAATGTCGATGGTGCCCGGGAATATACAAAGTGCACGTGAATGTGCGTAGGACTTGAGGTAAGCATCACAGTGTACCAGATATACAATTATTTCTCAGTGCGCACAACAGTCACACCTTTTGCCTGATGTGTATGTATGAATCTGATTTGTCAGTGTGTTCGTTGACATTTAGCATGATTTCATTGGAGTCATTTTCTACCGCATTCCCATAGCCTATGCATGCATCGACATTGTTACTTATAAAATTTCCCATTAAACGAACTTGGGCTATTGGACTTCTGCCATAAATTCAAGAAGACCAAGAG
Source organism: Scilla litardierei (assembly GCA_030789695.1). Taxonomy (NCBI): domain Eukaryota; kingdom Viridiplantae; phylum Streptophyta; class Magnoliopsida; order Asparagales; family Asparagaceae; genus Scilla; species Scilla litardierei. The sequence goes on from CM061142.1 coordinate 132,333,588, forward strand.
TCAAGGAGACCAAGAGTCAAGAATATCAAGAGGTAGAAATCACTTCATGCAACATAAATACCACCTTTAATGCAGTATACCATAGGTCTTCATCATCAATAACATATTAAAGGACACAATTATTCAACCAACTCTTAGCATTCTACATTGTGGCCTTTGTGCGCGGTGAGCAAATTTTTTATGCTGTAACTAAATTGCTCAAAGCGCACAACTGGCAAAATTAAGCCAGTTGTGCACATTTAGCAATTTTGTATCGCATAACATAAATGCTCAACGCACACAACAAGCAAAGCCATTATGGTACGTTGGGTTCCCGCTGTGCACAAATCCCAAAAATTTTGTACACAAATCCCAAAATTTTCAGCATATACTTACATTATAAACTTAGACACTACATTAGCACAAAACTATACATTCAATCACCTGATGATATATTATGTACAGTGGGATATTTGCCTACATATTTACCGATTAATTTCTTGAATTGTCTCATCCTCTCTTCAAGGCTTCCACCCATCCTTTTGCAGCAGGAAAGTTGTATTCCTTCCAATGCCATATTACTGGTGGGACCAGGCTTCCATCTTTAAGTTGAACTGTAACGCCCCCCTCCCCGGGATACCTGATGAGTACGAATCCGTATCAGGTATTCTCAAAACAGTGAGTGTTACGAAGGAAATACCAAATTAAAAACACAAGCAGCAGGTCCACTGCGCACTGTTGGGGTAGTACTTGTAATGTTCCCAAAGCACAACCAAGTAACCAATAACATAAACACAGAAAGAAACACTGAGGAAAACTGTACAACAACTAATCCCAAAGAAAAGTCTGATTTCTAATACATCATCCAACTGTACATACATCCACCATCAACATCTTGTCACTACCCAAACAAAACCCCAAAAGTACAAACACCCTCTCCTCTCCCCTCGCAATCCCAACCTAACTCATCCACAGAACTCCACTGCTCCACCTCCTAGCCATCAACCAACTCCATCACCAACACCTGAAAAGTCAACGGTGGGGCACGTTAACGCGTGACCCAGTAGGAATTCCATATCTCAACTAGTCCTTACATGAAGTGTGGAAAGGGTGCACGTGAGCAGGCAGAGTGTATGTCATGGCATAAACATCTACTGTAGTAAAGGATGTAACAACTATAGTTATGAACATGTGAAAGCGTGCACGTGCAACAGGCAAGGTGTACAACAATGGTATACAACATAAAAGAACCATAGTAAAGAAACACAAGTAAACAACATATATATTTACCATTGCTACAAGAATAATGAGGGTTAACAATTAATTCATTGGTTAGCATTTGGAATTCGGGTAAATCGTAGAACCCTAAGGAGTCGGACTTCACCCAGGGTGGGTGAAAAGTGGTACCGTAACTAGCAACACGAGCACTGGAGGGGCCTCTCGTAACTCTGTGCCTGAACGGGGCAAGGCACTAGAGCGAGACTTATCTCGATTTTTCTGTCGGACAAACGGAGCAAACCATCATTTACCATCATGGTGCATCACGAGTACACTAGCGGCCTCTCCAACCCTTTTAACTCCCCCTTCCGGGAGTGACACATCGGGTGAGAATTCATTTCATATGTCCGCTCCTTAACTCCTTTAATTTACCCATGTCTCTCCCAAACCCCATGTCACCCTCCTTTAAGAGGACTTAGTTATTTTCATGAAACATAACACCTTCCATTTCTTTTCTTTCCACAGTTCATCACATATTTGGGACATGCATCGCCTTGTGCATTCCCTTTCTCATTTCTCATAATATACATGAAACATATAACCAAATTCACATCATCATTTCGCATGTGCCAAGAACATAAACCACATATCACCATGTAACAGAAATAATTAAGAACATTGATGGCAAGTTTAACATCAAAAAGAGCTTAAAACAATATTCAAATCTTTTAACTTGCTGGAAAAGCAGAACAGTTAGATTAAGAAGCACATTACTCCATAATTTTGTATCAAACAAACATATACAATACAAATGAAAGTTGTAGATATAGTTGTTCTGGATTCACCTATAAATTTTCATGCAGAAATATGAACTGGGTGATTTATGGTGAATTGTTTGGTAAGACCTGACGAATTTATTTTTCAGACAGATTCTAAGAGCTGTAAAGATGGCTAGTTTAGGACATGTTACACTTAGAATCTCGAAAATGTGCACCCAGGGAAAGTTGTAGAAAAAGTTGTTATATTTTCAACGAGACCAAGTTCATCAATTTCTATCGAGTGTGCAGGGACTGATCTACGTTTTGCCAAACTGTGTCCAGACCGGATGAAATTCCGACATGTTGTAAAGATGGAATTTTTACTCTTAATTGCAATCTGAATTAAGAAATGTTCTAAACAAGAAAGTTATAGGCAACAGTCAAATCTTTAGGCCATAAAAGTTTCTGAGCGAACTCAAGTCTAGATTAGAAGGACTAAACAGAACAATCAACATGTAAATCTGTTCAGAATTGCTCACCGCATAAAACCACCCAAAACCCAGGATTGCTCACCGCGCACAACCATACAAACTCAGGATTGCTCACCGCACACAACCATACAAAACTCAGGATTGCTCACCGCGCACAACCATACAAAACTCAGAATTGCTCACCGCACAAAACCATACAAAATTTAAGAAAAGGTAAAACCACAACAACAACAATCATGAAACTAAGCAAGCAACTCTAATACTAGTTGGAGATGGAATCCTACCTTAGGGATGATGAGAGATAAGGGGGTAGCCCAAATCCCTATGGCTCCTCCTTCTTCAAACCCTTTCTCCTTCTCTAAATCCTTCTTCTCTAAATCCTTCTTCTCCTCCACATGCTCCCAGAATGAGCAACAGCACCTAAACGACGACAGAGATGCTACGGAAGTGTGTAGAGTGAGGGTGGCATAGCCCTATGGATGCTCAGCCTCCCTAATGTCTAATATTGAGCAAGGGGAAGGGATGAATTCGACCTGATCTTTTGGGAGAGAGTGATGTTGGATATTGGACTCCCCGGATTTGGTTTTGGATGATGAACAAATATAAATATATCGTGAACTAACAATTTATGCGCAGTTATGGAGATCGTCGCCAAATTCATATGAACATCTAAAGCGACGTCTCAAGACTTCTCAAAGCGCATGATCGTATGCCTAAAGCTTCGTTGAAGCTTATGGACCATTTTAGAAGTCATGAAGATTCGATTGAAGCTTTTGAAGACGGTATCATCAAGTTTTATTTATAGTCTTTAAGCTTCTTTCGTAGAATGTTAAGCCTTGAGTAGGTCTTACGGTTTAAATCTTCATAACGCTCCTATCTTAGTCATAGGATCTTAGTTGAAGTCCATACAATCCTTCCCGAAGCTTCGCGCTTCGATTCGGGACTTCTTGTGCATGTTAGTTGGTTCAAGAAGGAGAACCAACCGTCTAGATGGTGATCTAATCGGTCGGCCATGCTTCTTGGACCGACTAGTTTTTGTCAGTCAATTCCAAGCTACTTACTGTTTATAATTAGTTGGTCTATGTTCATTGATCGACCGACTAGTTTATGAACTAGTCGGTCAACTTTCCTTCTTGGACCGACTAGTTGAGCTTTACTGTACATGACAATTTTCACCAGACTTACTGTTTATCGTTAGTCGGTCTATGCACATTTGGCGACCGACTAGTTGATGAACTAGTCGGTCAACATTTGTTTTTGGACCGACTAAATCAATTTGTGCTCAGACTTCAGTTTTATCTGTTAGTTGGTCTCAGTTGAGTAACCGACCGACTAGTTGTGAAATTAGTCGATCAGCTACTCTTCTTGGACCGACTAGTTCCTTTTGTCTGAACTTCGACCTATTCCCTGTTCTCTCATTAGTCGGTCTACGTTGATTGACCGACCGACTAGTTGATTAACTAGTCGATCGGTGGTTGTTCTTTGACCGACTAGTTAGGTTCAGAATAGAGCTGTTGGAGCATTTAATGACTCGAATTTCTTTCTCTCTCTCCTCTAACCTATATATACTTGATGAGCTACATTCATTGCAGTCAAGGCTGATATTATTGCAAGTTTAGAGATTAAGAGAAATCATTCCAAGATCATTCAAAGCTCTTTCATTCCATTCAATAATCTCTCCCCACTCTTACTTCCAAAGAGAGATTCATTGAGTGTGAAGCCTTCCAAGCCAAGTGCTTGATTCTAGGTCACCAACATCCCCATATCTCTCCATCGCTGATCTACATCTTGGAGCTAGGGTTTGGTGCCACTTCTTCTTCCTCAAAATCATCTTTGCCCTAATTCGTAAGTATTACTCAAGGCATATGTATTTTGTCGGTAAGAAGTTTTTGTTTCATTTAGTTTCATATTGTAATTGGTTCACTCTCGGTTGTGAGAGTGGTTGTGATCCCGGGTTGTGCGAGTCACAAATTACTTTGTGTATGATTTGACTTGTGAAGGATTTTCACAAGTATTTCATAGTGGAAATCTTGAGTTAGGGTTTCTAACTCGAGTATCCGGAGGGGATCTGGGTGGTTGGGACGTAGGATCACCGGGAACAAGTCGGGGAGATTTGGGTGGATCCGAACCCAGTAATATCTCTTGTTTGCGATTGTTTTTGTGTTGTCGATTATTTACTATTCCGCATTTCCGCATTATTTGGTAGAGATTGCACGGTAATTAGGAATTAGCCTCTTAATTATTTTAAAGTACTATTCACCCCCCCTCTAGTACTTGTGCAGTAGCTTAGCAGGGCATTACATTTGGTATCAGAGCCAAGTCTACAGCTATGTCTGCCAACGACAACAAGACGGTGCGTCCACCTTTCGACTACAGCAGCTTCAGGAACCGTGAAGGAGCGTCTTCGGTGATGGAAGGACATTCTTCGACGAGGCCTCCATTCTTCAACGGTACCAACTGCGGGTACTGGAAATTCCGGATGGAAACTTTCCTCTAGAGTGCTTTGCTATGGAGGGCCACAATGAAGGAATACGTCGAGCCCACCGAAGAGGATTTCAAGAAGTGGACAACCGCGGAGGTCGCCGCGGAGGTGAGCAATGCCAAGGCAATGAACGCCTTGCAATGCGCCTTGGAACCCGAGGATTTCAATAAGATATGCACATGTAAGAGTGCATATCAAATATGGAATTCCCTCCTCATATTACATGAAGGGACTAGTAGGGTAAGAGACTCTAAACTCGTGGTAGTTAATAGAGATTACGTGTTGTTTCATATGCTACAGGGTGAGAAGATGAAGGAGTACTACGCTCGCTTCGTCGACATCACAAACGAGTTGGAGGCTCTCGGCAAAACCTACACCCAAAAGGAGAAAGTCTCGAAGATCATCGATGGACTTCCTTCTAGTTGGGAGAAACGGACATTCGCCATCGAGGAAGGTAATGACATGAAAACCTATACCGTTGTTCAACTAATGGGTACTTTAATGTCATACGAGGTATGCAAAGATAGAAAGTTGAAGTTGCAGGACAAGATGAAGTCCGACCTAAAGCAAGACGAGCCAAAGAAGAAGGCAATTGCTTTCAAGGCCGCTCCATCAACTTCCACCTCAACCGATGATGAAAACTCGGAAGACCAGTTGGACTTGGAGTCCATGGCGCTCATGGCCAAGAAGTTCAACCGGTTCTTCTGGAAAGATAACTTCAAAAATAAATCGAAGTTTAGTTCTACTAACGCCCCCTCCCCTTTGTGTTTCAAATACAACAAGCCAGGACACATGAAAGCGGAGTGTCCACTAAACAAGCAAAAGGAGAAGTGGAAGGCGTCGAAGTTCAATAAGTCCAAGAAGTACAAAAAGGGGTACAAGAAGGGGCTTGTCGGAACTTTCTTCGACTCCGAGGATTCATCTAGCGGAGAGTCAGACGATGAGCAAGTGGAGCAAGCACACATGTGCTTCATGGCATGAGAGGAAAATGAACAAGGATCTTCCTCCGATGATAGCGACAACGAAGGCGATGAGGTAACCATGGATGACCTTAGAAATACTAACGAGCAATTATGGTCTAAATACTCTAAGCTAGTAAATAGGTATACTAGAGTAAAAGATGATTTAGCTAGCATCCAAACCGCGCCTAAAACTATCATCACCAACAACGATACCGTTGTTGAAGAGTTGAGAAATGAGATTGTAAATCTCAAGTCTCAACTTGAACATGTTAGCATCAAGGATCCGGAAGAACACAAGATAGCGGATTTGACTTCTCAAAACTCTACTTTGAGTATTGAGAATGAGAATCTTAAATCTCGTGTTTATGTGCTCACATCACAAGTATCCACCTTGGATACTTCTTTGCGTTCTCTCACCGAGAAATATGAGAACACATTAGGCCGAATCAATGAATTCAATAAGGGTAAGGGCCATTTGGATAACATCCTAAATGTCTTACCTCCGGCCAATCACCATGTTGGTTTGGGGTATAAGTTGGGAATTTCATCCAAGTCGGCCACAACTTTTGTTAGGCCAACTTCCGATGCTTCGACGAGTGGTAGCAAACACTCTATTGGTAGTTCATCTACCAATGGTGCTTCCACCTCGTTCACACCCTCTTTCGGAAAGAAACCCACTTTGGGTGGACCTCCAAAGAAGGGTCATGCCTACATGTACACCAATACAATGCCACGTAGGAACACACGTCCTACTCCACCGGCTCACACATATGATGATTTCTATGCTACACATACACGGGCACGTGCACACCATGTGAGACACCCTCACGCACGTGTTCCTCCACATGCATATGTACACCCACATCATCGTATGAATAATTATTCACATGCACCATTTCATCATGTTCCTTATGCCTATCCACAACATGCATCACGTAGAAATCAACGTCGCATGCATGCACCCAATAGGATGAGGGCTCCCAAAAACTTCACAATTTGGAGCCCAAAGGACACAACTATGGATGAAAAACAAGTTTACATGAATGCTTATTTTTCGGATGTTGTGCATAGTAGAAATTATGTAGGGAAGTCTAAGTCCAAATGGACTTGGCTTCCAAAGGTCTAATCTTTTGGACCTAATGACCTTGGGTACCATGATATGAAATTTTCTATCTTTAGGTACTCAAGGGAAAGAGAAAGAAACGGAGCAACAAATTTAAATTTGGCTCCAAGGGGAATTGGATACTCGCTAGCGGGTGTTCAAAACACATGACGGGTGACGCTCAATTGCTCTCCGGAGTGGTGCCCATTGCTAATGGAAACCACGTCGTATTTGGAGGCAACGAGAGCCGAACCATCATATATGTTGGAAAAGTGGGTAATCCTTCTAAACCCCTAATATGTGATGTTTACCTTGTTAAAGGATTAAACCACAATCTTATTTCAATAAGCCAACTTTGTGACAAAGGTTACAAAGTTAGCTTTGCGAAAGGAATGTGCCATATTTTGAATAAAAATACTAATGATGTATTGTTTTCCGGCACACGCCATAAGGATATATATATCCTAGACCTTCCAAAATCGCATGAACAATGTCTTATTGCCAACACAAGTGAAGAACACTTATGGCATCGACGTTTTGGTCATGTGAACTTTGGAACACTATTTAAGCTTTCCAAGTTAAATTCTATTAGAGGCTTCCCTAAGCTAGTCTTTCATAAGAAGAGCTTTTGTGACTCGTGTCAACGAGACAAGCTTCCAAAATCTTCATTTAAACCTAAGAAAAGCATTTCCTCTAAGCGGCCACTAGAGCTATTACATCTAGATTTATTTGGGCCAACTAGAGTTGCTTCATTATGTAATGCTAGATATGGACTTGTCATCGTTGATGACTTCTCTAGGTTTACTTGGGTATTTTCATTGTGTAATAAAAATGAAGCTTTTGAAAACTTCACAATTTTTGTTAAGAAAGTACAAAATCTCTTAGGAACCACCATTGTCACTATTCGTAGTGATCATGGAGGTGAATTTGAGAAGGAGTCTTTTGAGACATTTTTTGATGAAGTTGGTATTACACACACCTTCTCTTTCCCTCGTGCACCTCCTCAAAATGGTGTAGTTGAGAGAAAGAATAGGATGCTAGTGGAGTGTGCTCGCACTATGCTCGATGATAGCCAACTTGGCCATCAATTTTGGGCGGAAGAGGTACACACCGCTTGCTATGTGTTTAATAGAATACTTTTGAGGCCCGACACTAAACAAACTTGTTATGAATTGTTGTTTGGTAGGCTGCCTCAAGTTAAACATTTTCGTGTTTTTGGTTCAAAATGTTTTATTAAGAAAACGTATGATAGTTTGGACAAATTCGATCCAAGATCCGATGAGGGGATTTTTGTTGGATATTCCTCCCGTAGCAAAGACTACCGGATATACAACAAACGAACCTCAACGATCGAGGAATCACTTCATGTCTCATTTAATAAAGGATTTGTTCCAACTAGAATTACTAATGATGATGACTCCATGGATGTTTTATGTGATTCAATTGGTAATTCGAATTCTAATAATTCTATTGATTCTATTGAGACTAACCCGACTAATGAAGTTTTTGAGAATGTTCCTATTGATCAAGGTATTCCCAAACGGCTTCATACCGTTCGTGATCATCCTCATGAGCAAGTCATTGGCAATATCCATGATAGTGTCAAGACGAGATCTCAAGTCAACCACTTCGCGCATTGTGCCTTTGCCTCCTCAATAGAGCCAAAGAATATTAATGAAGCGTACGAAGACAGCACTTGGATCTTAGCCATGGAGGAGGAACTCATTCAATTCGAGAGGAATGAGGTTTGGGAGCTTGTTCCCTTGACATCGAAGAACCACACCGTCATAGGGACAAAGTGGATCTTCAAGAACAAGACCGACGAAAACCAAGTCGTCGTCCGGAACAAAGCTCAGTTAGTTGCTCAAGGCTATCGGCAAGAGGAAGGTATTGATTTCGAAGAATCCTTCGCTCCGGTAGCTAGATTAGAATCAATTAGATTATTATTGTCTTTTGCATGCCATAAGGATTTTAAATTATTTCAAATGGATGTTAAAAGTGCATTTTAAACGGAGATGTTGTTGAGGAAGTTTACGTTTCTCAACCTCCGGGTTTTATTAATGAAAAATTCCCAAACCATGTTTTCAAACTTAAGAAAGCACTTTACGGTTTGAGACAAGCTCCTCGAGCTTGGTATGACCGTTTAACGAATTTTCTTTTGGATTTAAGTTTTAAAATGGGAGAAGTTGATTCCACATTATTTGTTAAGTACTCAAATAATGATATAATTTTAGTTCAAATATATGTTGATGATATCATTTTCGGTGCTATTAACTTTGCTCTTTGCGAAGAGTTTTCTAATGTGATGAAGGATCAATTTGAGATGAGCCACATGGGTGAGCTCAAATATTTCTTAGGTCTCCAAATTCGCCAAATGGACGATGCAATCTTCATCCACCAAATGAAGTACACGATGGAGTTGCTTAAGCGATTTGGAATGGAGAATGCCTCCGGGAAGAAGACTCCAATGAGCACCACTACGCATCTTGATAAGGATACGGGCGGTAAAGATGTAGACATTCGTCTATATCGAGGTATGATAGGTAGTTTACTTTATCTAACCGCAAGTAGGCCCGATATTATGTTTGTCGTATGTGTATGTGCTCGTTATCAGTCTCAACCTAAGGAGTCACACTTAGTAGCGGTAAACGTATTTTCCGTTATCTAAGTTATACACTTGATTTTGGATTACTTTATCCAAAATCTAGCACGTATGAGTTAATCTCATATAGTGATGCCGATTATGCGGGATGCAAATCCGACAGGAAAAGTACTAGTAGCACTTGCCATTTTATAGGAAATTCTCTTGTCTCTTGGTTTTCCAAGAAGCAGAATTCCGTATCACTTTCAACCACCGAGGCGGAATACATTACCGCCGGTGCCGCGTGTGCTTAAGTTCTTTGGATGAGACACACACTTAAAGACTTTGGTATAAACTGTGATACTTGCCCTATCATGGTGGACAACCAAAGTGCAATATGTCTCTCTAAGAACCCGGTACACCATTCCCGTTCGAAACACATAGATGTCCAACACCATTTCTTAGATGATCATGTTGCTAAAGAGGACATCGTATTAGTGTACGTTGAAACCCAGAAGCAAATCGTCGATATTTTCACGAAGCCCCTAAAGGAAGACTCCTTTGTGCGGTTGCGTCGAGAATTGGGGATTATGGGTGAATCCGAGATTTAGGATTCATGTTTTGTTCAATAATCTTGCATGCTATTCAATTCTTTATATTTGCTCATGCTAGATTAATTGAAATTTTCTGGATTTATGTTGAATTTTCGGAATTTTCGCTTGATTTGTGCGTAATCGTCAAATTTCAGATTTTCGATGTTTAATAGGGTAGTATAATGATTAATGAGAGGCTTTCGATGTTTCATCCAAGTGCGATTAGGAGAAAAATCAAAATTTTCAATTCTATATTTTTTGGACCTCTTTAGTCGGTTCATGTTCATTGACCGACCGACTAGATTGAGATCTAGTCGGTCAGTAAATGAACTCAGACCGACTAATTCTTGTCAGTAAATTTGGGTTTAGTCACTGTTTACAACTAGTCGGTTCAAGCTCATTGACCGACCGACTAGATCGTGATCTAGTCGGTCAGTGCTTGAACTGTGACCGACTAGTTGTGACGGGGACTAAATTGTCTTTTCGACTTCTGATCGATTCATATACTCATCCGACCGACTATTTACATTTCTAGTCGTTTTCTAATCTCTCTCCTGCTAAAATTCCCCCCGTGCCTATCGGTCTTCCCCTCTCCCACCGTCGACTCCGGCCATATCTCCGGCCGATCTCCCCTAGGGTTTGTTCTATATCCTTTCCTAGCTATCTAGGGTCAGTTTCCTAGCTGCCTAGGGTTAGGGTTAGCTCTCTAGGGTTAGATTCTCACGGCTAGGGTTTCATTTCAGTTTGCTAGGGTTTTGATCTAGGGTTTCTTCGTTTCGATCTTGATTGCGACGTGTCGTGCCGCGCTTATGGCTCGTACACGTATTCCGATCACTCCCTCTGGCCCTTCGCATATGACTATCGATTCGCCACCCTCGAACCCCCCGCAACCTACGTGAACCTATCCGAAACGCCGATCTAAGCCTACCCAACCCTCGTCGTCGTCGCCTCCTCTCAAGCGGAAGAGGACGACGACAACGAAGCCTAGAGCCCAACCCAAGCCTAAGCCCAAGGAACTTGCATCTCCCTCCTCTTTCCATACTCCTACGGATTCCGATACGGAGTATAGACCCGAGACTGAGACCCATAGGGAACCCTCACCTCCTCCTAGGCAGCCTGAGTCTACCTCTCGTCCCCGTACCCGTCAGCCTAAGGGAAAGGTTCCGATGCCGGTAGGCGGTGTCGATATCTCGTTGTGTCGCGACGACCCTATGTGTCTCACGGCTTACAACCGTATCGAACATTGCCCACTGCTTCTGGAGCATTTCGTCCAGTTTAGTGACTTCCTAGGCCTCACCGATCTTCTTTCGTCTTCCGGTCTTCTCGATTACCTTCGATATGACCCGAAGGCGAACCCACACCCCTACCCTCGCCTAGTGAAACTATTCTATGCCAACCGCGTCCGGGGTCAGTACGACGAGACCCACTCGATTGAGACGACTGTCTTGGGGACTTCGATAGTCCTCATGGCAGAAATCTTAGGAGAGATTTTGGGTATCTCCTCGTCTGGCCTCCATCCCTCCGATATTTCTGTTGATGATATCTCCTCTCTTGATCAGGTCGTTCTTTCTCAGATCTTCCACCAGATCCCTGCCGCCATGATTGGCGTTCCCTCCAAATCCTTCAAGCCTAATGCCTGGGTCCTGAATTTGATTCTGAAGTCGTGCTTGCTTCCAAAGTACGGCTCCTCCTCTTTACCGTCCCAGCCTTTCTTGAAGTTGATATATGCTATTTTCATGGGGAGCTCGATTAAATGGGCTCGCATTATACTCGATAAGATGGATTCTTTCGAGTGTATTCGCAAGTCCACGAAGTCGGCTCATATCCCCTTCCCGTGCTTGTTGACTCTGGTTTTCCGTCACTTCCGTGTCACACTGCCTCGTGACGATGAGCGCCCTCTTGGTCCCCCTCTGAACGTGACTGCCGTCAGGAAATCTCTTGCGGCGCTCCGTCACGTTCAGAGGACGACCCCTTCAGCGTCAGCCTCAGCCTCTGCCTCAGCTGCTCCCTCTTCCACTCTTACCGAGCTCGATCGTTCTGTGCGTCGCTTGGAGTCTCGTCAGGCTCGTTCTGAGGAGATTCTCTGCCGTATAGCTCGTCACCTTGATATTGAGATCCCTCCGTCTTTTTCTGACGAGGATGAGTTGGATGAGGAGGAGCTTGAGGAGCTTGTTCGTGCTTCTACTCGTGCCCCCGAGGGCACCTCTGGTGCTGCTGCTACCTCCTCTGCTGGTGACCCCGAGAGTACTCCTGTTGCCACCGCTTCTGCGGTGGATGCTACCACTGGTGCTCCCAAGGCCACTGCTGTTGTTGCTCCAGAGATTTCTTCTGTCGCGCCCATGGACCCCTCTGCTGATCCGGTGACCACCACGCCTGCTGCTGCTGCAGATCCTGACGCTTCCTCTTGAGCTTCTTTGAGGACTCTCCGATGCTCCTTGGATGATACATCTAGTGTGAGAGAGTTTGGCTAGGATAGAGTGGGGTTCTGGATGATTTTGACATTTTGATGTACTTTGTTGTATCTTCATATTTTTGGTGTACTCTGATGATAATATACGTGTGATACTCTGATGTTGTATATTTTGTGCTTCGATCGTTGGATCACATTTTGTATGTTGACGGATGTATGATTTTGATGTACTCATGCTTTATATATATATATATATATACACACATCGTTGTTGACATCTCATTATGATTGTGCACAATTTACTATTTTATATGTCTCTGATGTTTGATTTCGTCGCTCGACGATAATAACATGGTTACATAGAAATTATTTCTATGGAAACATAGAATTGTTTTCCATGCACTAAATTAACCAAGAATGTTGATATTGGAGAGTATTTTCCATAACTCAATCCGTAAAATTGATTTGAGTTTTGATGATTTTATTAATCGATTTTCAACTTTGGTCTCATTGACACACTTTGATTTAATTCGTATTTCTCTTTGGTGTCACTTGAACCGTCGTCGTATTCTACGACTCTTGTGCTTTTATTTGAAGCCATTGTTGTTGTCGTTGATCTCCTCCCGCTCTTTTTGCTACTGCCGATGTGCTAAATGATAATTTAGAGCATTACTCCAAGAATCTAATTTGATATGTTAGATTCAGGGGGAGTTAAGATATATAAATGGATTTTCAAATCCGAAATTTCAATAACCAACATTTGGTAATCGATATTTCAATAATCGATTCTCATTTATATACTCTACTTGTCTGCTTGATGCGTATTATTATTGTTTAATTTGGAATTAACGTGTCATCCATGCAGGGGGAGTAAGTAAATTACATTTGAATCATTATTTTTGATTATTATTTACGTTGGTTTGTCATCACCAAAAAGGGGGAGAATGTTGGATATTGGACTCCCTGGATTTGGTTTTGGATGATGAACAAACATAAATATATCGTGAACTAACAATTTGTGAGCGCAGTTATGGAGATCGTCGCCAAATTCATATGAACATCTAAAGCGACGTCTCAAGACTTCTCAAAGCGCATGATCGTATGCCTAAAGCTTCGTTGAAGCTTATGGACCATTTTAGAAGTCATGAAGTTCGATTGAAGCTTTTGAAGACGGTATCGTCAAGTTTTATTTATAGTCTTTAAGCTTCTTTCGTAGAATGTTAAGCCTTGAGTAGGTCTTACGGTTTAAATCTTCATAACGCTCATATCTTAGTCATAGGATCTTAGTTGAAGTCCATACAATCCTTCCCGAAGCTTCGCGCTTCGATTCGGGACTTCTTGTGCATGTTAGTTGGTTCAAGAAGGAGAACCAACCGACTAGATGGTGATCTAGTCGGTCGTCCATGCTTCTTGGACCGACTAGTTTCTGTCAGTCAATTCCAAGCTACTTACTGTTTATAATTAGTCGTTCTGTGTTCATTGATCGACCGACTAGTTTATGAACTAGTCGGTCAACTTTCCTTCTTGGACCGACTAGTTGAGATTTACTGTACATGACAATTTTCACCTGACTTACTGTTTATCGTTAGTCGGTCTATGCACATTTGGCGACCGACTAGTTGATGAACTAGTCGGTCAACATTTGTTTTTGGACCGACTAAATCAATTTGTGCTCAGACTTCAGTTTTATCTGTTAGTCGGTCTCAGTTGAGTAACCGACCGACTAGTTGTGAAATTAGTCGATCAGCTACTCTTCTTGGACCGACTAGTTCCTTTTGTCTGAACTTCGACCTATTCCCTGTTCTCTCATTAGTCGGTCTACGTTGATTGACCGACCGACTAGTTGATTAACTAGTCGGTCGGTGGTTGTTCTTTGATCGACTAGTTAGGTTCAAAATAGAGCCGTTGGAGCATTTAATGACTCGAATTTCTTTCTCTCTCTCCTCTAACCTATATATACTTGATGAGCTGCATTCATTGCAGTCAAGGCTGATATTATTGCAAGTTTAGAGATCAAGAGAAATCATTCCAAGCTCATTCAAAGCTCTTTCATTCCATTCAATAATCTCTCCCCACTCACTTCTAAAGATAGATTCATTGAGTGTGAAGCCTTCCAAGCCAAGTGCTTGATTCTAGGTCACCAACATCTCCATAGCTCTCCATCGCTGATCTACATCTTGGAGCTAGGGTTTGGTGCCACTTCTTCTTCCTCAAAATCATCTTTGCCCTAATTCGTAAGTATTACTCAAGGCATAGGTATTTTGTCGGTAAGAAGTTTTTGTTTCATTTACTTTCATATTGTAATTGGTTGACTCTCGGTTATGAGAGTGGTTGTGATCCCGGGGTGTGGGAGTCACAAATTACTTTGTGTATGATTTGACTTGTGAAGGTTTTTCACAAGTATTTCATAGTGGAAATCTTGAGTTAGGGTTTCTAACTCGAATATCCGGAGGGGATCCGGGTGGTTGGGACGTAGGATCACCGGGAACAAGTCGGGGAGACTTGGGTGGATCCGAACCCAGTAATATCTCTTGTTTGCGATTGTTTTTCTGTTGTCGATTATTTACTATTCCGCATTTCCGCATTATTTGGTAGAGATTGCACGGTAATTAGGAATTAGCCTCTTAATTATTTTAAAGTACTATTCACCCCCCTCTAGTACTTGTGCAGTAGCTTAGCAGGGCATTACAAGTGAGTGAATGAAACCTTCTTTCTTATTCTTAGAGTAGCCACCTCATCTCCCTAAAATCCTCTAAGCATGCCACCAAGCCTTGGGTTAGGTAAGGATCAAGGATATCTTGACACATCATTGGTGGAGGTGTCCCTTAGGAAAATTAGGATTTTGTTTTATAGAAAAATAACTATACCCACTTAATACACATACAATACTTAATACTCATCAAGACATTAGTATTCCAACTATATACTTTATTTAATAAAATCATATGTCATACAAAATTATTTAAAAATAATTTTTAGCTTGACAAAATTAAATAAAATACATAAGGACTCCCAAAAATTTATACGCACATATATACGTCCAAGAATACGTATTAATACACGTATATGAATTTTGGGATCATTACATGAACCTTTACAAAGTGATTATTATTTACAAACCATATGATGAAGGGACCACGTTTCTTACCTTGGTTTGGTCCTGATCTTAAAGAAAAAAATGAATGACGTTGTTGCGTTGACAGCAGATGTAATACACAGTTATAACAACTTGAGATTATATGTCCAACTTCTGGGAAGGTTATCCAATATTTCTTCGGGGGGTGGTCATCCATATAGTTTATTGCCTCTTTCTGTTCTTGTGCAATTTCCTCACCCATCACCCTACTGTACAGATCATGGTGATCAAGCAGCTATACAAGCAACGCCATATTTTTGCATAAAGTGTGGGATGCAGGGCCATATTTTTACCCAATGCCAATATTATGTACACCCATACAACCCACCATAATATGACTACAACCTACCCCATGAACCCTCCCATCCATATCCCCAAATTTACACACCCCACCTCTACCAAAATTAGCCTTGAATTGTTATTAGAGAACTCTATTTTAAACCAAGGCCAGATGACTCCATTACTTTCACTTCAACTTCCAAAGTTTAGGCTTAAGTTATTAGTGGAGAATTCCCTTACAAACCAAGGCCAGATGATTTCACCACTTCTGCTTCTGCTTACCACTTCTACTTTTGGGAATCAGGCGACTGTGTCTCACCCATCCTGGACATCATGCACCACGGAAGGTAACTCATACGATTTACAATTTGAAAATTTTGATATGAGTCTCTTTTTCCATGCAAGTACCACCTTTGAGACACACACCACCGATGCTCACATTCATCACCATGCCCCAAACAACATACCCTAGATGGATGATGAGCCACGCATAGGACAATGGGTGGATACGATCATTCTTAGTAAGGTTGCTTGCGTGGAGGAACCATGCGAGGGCCCACCTAAGGTTTCCAAATCTGAAGAGACCAAGCTATTCTCCCCGCTCGATCTCATCGCCTATTTTGTCCCACATGATATCACCGAGGAGGCTCCGAAGCATGCACACATTAAAGAGGAGGATGACCGACCAGTGACACAGCGAGCCGCACACATCCTCACCTCCATAGCCCATACTCACTCTGCCAGAGGCATCGTATCCATTAGAGCATGACGATATTCAAGGAGACCCCTTAGATCCTACATGCTCTATTTCTGAGTCGTATATTGTATCCCTTAAATTTTTAGATTCGGATACTACTGACATGGCATACCTCCCATAGGACACAGGTTCACACTACACGGAGGTATGCTGGACCATGTCAGCACCTGACGAGCACATTGACGATCGTGGCCAAGTGGATGATTGCATTATCGTCAGGGCATAACACCATATTCTCAGGGAGTTCTCGTCACCCTATTCCATGTTTTTCTATTTCATTTTGACGATACTCTTTAGGATACATACATTAAGGGGAAGAATTTTTCACCACAGATTAATGCTCCTTTTCTTTCGCAGGATTCAAGTGGATGTCCTTGAGAGAAGCTTGGAGGAGTATTGCTAGAGTTCATCAGAATTCGTGGCACCAAGACATTAGCAGAGCCACAAAAGGAGTAGGAAGAGCAGCTGTCTGCTCCACTGAAGATCTTGGATCCACCTTTTGATCAAGTGAATCATACTCCAGTAGTGTAGAAAATTTTATATGCTTTCTATGCAGATTGAATAAACTCGTCTCCTCTCAATAGCGAGGGGAGCGTATTAGGATTAGTCATTTTTCTTGAAATAAATCTCACCTCCATGCAGCACACCCATATTTTTAAGACCCAAAACCCTTTATATACTTTAATGCACACACTTCACCTTGTTTCATATTTATATGACTCCAACACACACTATCATTTTATTCCTTATATTCGGGATATGCTTATATTTTAGCTTGGGAAGGTATTTTTATGCATACCACATTGATATTTCCACACCTTCAAGCATTGAGGACAATGCTTGATTTAAGCTTGGGGGAGGTGCACTTCTTGCATTGTTTACACATATTTCATAATTAAGAATTCCATTACAGTAAGTTTTATATGTGATGTGTTCATATTTTCTATGTTTTTATCGCATCATTTCATATCATTTTCGTCATTCAAAGTTCACATTTATATATATTATCGCGTGTTTAACGATATATTCGAGTTTCGTATAGAATTGTGGATTTTCAAGAACTTTGGAGCAAATTGGAGAAATTATAGGACATGGACACATCCGAGCCATCTCGAGCATTATTGGCGAGGTTCGATAGGTGTTCGACGAGGTGAAGAATAAGATTGGAGAAGAAGAGGAGAAGATATGGAGAAAAGAACCTCCAAAGAAGAGAAGTCTGTTTTCCCAGGCTATTCGGTCAAGCTGCTCAGCACTCGACCGAGCTGACACTTAAAAGACTTAGAATGGATACGCACCACTCGACCAAGTGAAGCAGCTACTCGGTTGTACCAACTCGGCCAACGCAAATATTTCAACACTTAACCAAGATTTGAGAGCCCAAGGCCACTCGATCGAGTTGATCAGCTGCTTGACTGAGCATAGTTGCTACTCAACCGAGCTCGAACCAAACAGTATGATGATTTTGAAGACTTTTCAATCCTACTGTAGCTCGACTGAGCAGAGCGCTACTCGACCGAGTAGCGCATATCAGCCCTAAATTGAAGAAGCCCTAAGCGGAGCCGCGTATCTCACTAGACCGAGCAGTGCCGCTACTCGATCAAGTAGGGTGCCGCAACCTAACTTAAAGTGGGCCCAAGAAGCCCTATTTTCAAGATTGTTTGTGGGGTCCACCCCCTTGTATATAAGAACAATTTTTACCCTAGACTAAAAAAGCTTATTTTCCTTAGGTTTAGGTTTAGTTTGAGTTTCCTAGAGAGTTTTGAGAGCCGTCGTTATTGTTGAAGACAAAGTTTGGATTTTTATTAATTGCTTTTGCTTGGAATCTTGTGATCTTAATTCTGTGCGCTTGATTATCGATCTTCGATGTTTTGGTAACGATCTCTCATCTTTCTATCCTTTTTTGATGTTTTCTATTTTGATCATGAATTATATTGCTTTATTGAATCTTTTGTTGATCTTTCCATGAATCGGGAGTAGTCTTATCTAGGGCTAATGGATTAGCCCTAGGATCTTAGGATCTAGATGTAAAGTTAGGATTTTTATGTTGTCTTGGTATAAAAGGGATGTGATTTGGTTGATCCAGCCAAGTTTGTAGGAGATTCCAAATAGGATTTGTGACAACTGAACATGGAATGTGTAACAAAAGTAAGCAAACAATAGTGCCGCATGTAGGAAAATTGAACAGAACCAAAGCAGAGGGTATAATGGGAGGGGTGACGATAGTACAACAAACAACAAACAAGTACGCCTAAGGCACAAAAGAGAGTCAGTCAAACAATTTCATACAATATTAGCTTTTGGAACCCTAATATCGAATACGACGTATGGGACTGGACCTCTCCCAACTATGTGAGAGAGCAAAGAGGACTCCCCGCCGTGCTAGCCCATCAGGAGCCTCGGGTAGCACTCTACACTCACCACCACGCTAGCCCGTCAGGAGTGCAAGTGTACCTACCACACAAAACCACAAAGACACCACAACCAGTTCATCCCATAGGCCTACCTGATACTTCGGAATTCCCCCCAACCCATGTCACCCTCCTTTAGGAGGACTGAAACATTCCCCACTTTCACCTTTCATGAAATATAACACTTTCCATTAACATAACTCATTCTCCAACACATAAACACAACATCATTGGTTCCGACATTACTCTTCCATTTTCACAACCAAATAACATACTAGGCCCATGGCTGAGATATAGCAATATGGAAAAACAATGACTTTCCCTTACTTAATTGAAGCATACAAGGTGCATGGATATATCAACATATGAACTACTACAAAGAGGGTGTTCCTTCACATGCAATCATAATTCCCACAATTATGAATAAGCCATAGCATAGCATAATTGTTGTAAATTGACTCAAGATGGCATTTAACATAGCAATTAAGAAAATGGCATGAAAATAATATAAAATGAGAAATGAGAAATTCCACACAAATATGAACTAATGCCATTCTAATTTACATGCTAACTAATATTTCTTGCTATCTATTGTAGGGCATTAGATTGATTAAACATTAATGAATAAGAATTTATTATCATTTACCAAAGAGCCTTAAAATGAAACATCAATTTTTAAATAAAAAGTTAGCTTGGCATGATACAACATGTTATATTAAAGGGTGCCAAGTTTAGCTCAAGAATGGCATGCTACTTTATATACACACTATAACTTTAAATAAAAGAGTCATGAAAGATATTACCTTTAACACAAGTTTGGCATTTAAATTAATTACATGAGCCTACAATGGGAAGAGGATTGTATCAAAACTACATTATGGTGACATAAAGAAACTACATAATGAACATGCATCAAAGTTGTAGTTAAACAACATTAGAGTTTGCGTCCAACACTAGGTTTGTTGAGTTGGCATACTACATCAAAGGTGCATTTAACAACAAGGCTAGCTTATTCTATTTCATTTAAATTTAGTGTGTAGCTTTAGGATGACATAACGAAAATGAAAGGGCTAGCATGCATTAAAATTAAAAGACTAGCATACATTAGGATTGACAACATAATGAAAATCCATGACAAAAAAGGAAGCAAAATAAACTAGTTTCACTAAAACACCATTGTTGGATTAAAGATTTATTAACAACATGAACCCTTGCACATAAATGACTAGCAATTGAACCATTTTGCATAGAGTATTATTATGAGATCAAAACAACATGAATTATGTTATATGGCAACGTGTATCATAAAGTAACATAAAATTTAGTATCAACATGGATTTTATTAGTAACATGAACTTTACTATATGGCAACTTAAACTTTATTAGAGAGCAACATACATCACTAGTAATCAATATTATACATCAATATGCGATCTAGAATAGCATGCAACATGACCTAATATCCCTAAAGCATAATTGTGGAATTAGGGACTAGCAAGTAACATAACCACATCACCATACATCATGAACTTCTCATCAAAACCATACAACATCATTTTCCATTACCATTACAATTCTCCCAAACATCAACACAACTCCATTCAACATCTCTTGCAACATGAGCATATTTCAATGAAACTTCATTAACCATCATTCATTCAAGACTTAGATGCAAGCTTAAGCAATTGGATATCACAATGTGACATTAAAGGCTACTAACTTTAACTCAACTACAATCTTAACACTACCAACATTAGAATCAAAATTGAGAATATAACATTCAATACAAGTTTATCTCTACATTTAAAAGCAACTAACTTTAACCAATGTCTCACAAAAAGGCAACCAATCTTAAAACTTAATAATGTCATCTTATAGAATTTCACCAAGATTTACTTCCATCAATAACCTTAACCAACCATGCATGGAAATATATCAAGATGATGTCCAATGACAATTATAGTTGAGATAACTAAGAAAGATGACTCCTTTTGCACAAATGAGGCCTATTACCTAATAAAGTTACTTGCTTTCACTTTGGACTTAATTAAAAATGTCAACTTTATAACTAATTTGTGTAGCAAACACAATAACAAGCCCAATTTAATATTTAATGAACAAGTATGGGATCCAACTTAAGAAAGATAGCATCTTGCATAAAAATTCATAACACTTCATAAGAATGGTAACAGCTTGGGTGATTAACATGCATATCTTTTGTAGAAAAATACAAATTTCTACTTAAAACTTATCATGCATTACACACTAAGTGGAGTATGGATTCCTACCTTTCAAGATGCAAATTATTTCCTTGATTGCCTTCCTTTAAAGCCTCCTCCCCTTAAAAGCTCCACTCATTCCTTTAATTATCCCCATTTAATTCCTCCTTCCTCTTATTTGGCATTGAATTGCATGCTAATTTGGAAAGAATTCAAGAGAAATGAGAGGGGGAGAGGTTTGGCCATGACAAAATGAGAGGGAGAGGAAGATGTAGAAATGGAAAGAAAAGTGAAAGAAGAAAGCAATAAAGGAAGTCTAGAATTTTCTCTCATTTCTTTCATCTTCTTTTCTTTTCTAGACTTTTCTTTTTCTTTCCTTATTTTCCTCTTCCTTTTCTCTTTTCTTAAATCCTTATCTTTTTTTATCATGGTTGAAGTTAGAGAGATGAAAATCTCTACATTTCTTAACACACATCACTTTTCTAATATACACACACCACACTCTCTACTATGCACACACACTACCAATAAATAACAATAATGCCATCATGAAACTATTACTAAGACAATACTACTAATACTAATAATAATGACAACACTACACCAAATGATAAAAGCATAATTCCACACCATTAGGCATCCACTAAATACACTACATTACATGAAAGTCATTAATTATTAATACACTAATGATAGGACTTCACAAGTGGTAACAATATACACAAATATCACCACCCCAAATACAACTACACAAATCCTCCAACTAATAATAATATCAACAATAGTCATAAAGCTAACATCATAATTAAGGCAATTATTAATACTTTATTATATACACTACACGAGCAAGTAATCACAACAATGTCATTCACATATAATAGATACCAACACTAAATATAAATACATACTAACATCTCACTAGTCTTAACACACTAATACACAATATAGTGGTTCTTCAGTGTTTGTTTGATGGTTATAGTTTGTGTAGTAATGATATTTGGTGATGATGCCTGTGTATCATGTTGTATTTTGTTCTTTTTGTGTCATATGTATGATGTATGAGATCATGATGTTGTTTTGGTCATGATGTATTTTGTTGGACATGTTGATGTCCATATGTCATGTACTCTTGTGACCTCTTATATATATATATATATACATATACATATATATATATATACATATACATATATATATATATACATATACATATATATATATATACATATACATATATATACACATATATATACATATACATATATATATATACATATATATATACTAGTATATACCCGTGCCCGTAGGGCACGGTTCAATTTAGATATTTCCCCCTCAAAAATCTTAGTTCCCCCGAAAATGTGGGCACGATTCATTTTAGATAT
This sequence comes from Scilla litardierei, assembly GCA_030789695.1. NCBI lineage: Eukaryota > Viridiplantae > Streptophyta > Magnoliopsida > Asparagales > Asparagaceae > Scilla > Scilla litardierei. The sequence continues at coordinate 132,356,348 of CM061142.1, forward strand.
TCCCCCCTCAAAATCTTAGTTCCCCTGAAAATATGGACATGATTCATTTTAGAAATCCCCCCTCAAAATCTTAGTTCCCCAATCAAAGTCTTAGTTCCTCAAAATTTAGGTCCCCTCAAGAGATTTAAATTCTCACATTGTTTAATTACTAACAAAATTTTTAGTCACTGACAAAAATGTTAGTCCCCCAATATGTAGTTCGTTTCTAAATTTTTTTGTAATGTTATTTGCATTTCCCCCACATTGTTTAGTCATAACTCGTGCCCGCGGGCACGGTTCATTTAAGATTTTCCTTCACGAAATCTTTGTTCCCCAAAAATTTTAAAAGAACAAATAGCGTAAAAATATTTAACGGCACTGGCGCCTTCGATGCGGAACAACAAATTTGGCACAGGCGCCTTCTACACGGAACAATAAATTAGCATAAAAAAATTTAGCGGCACGGGCGACTTCGGCGTGGGCGACTTTGGCTCGGAACAAAAAATTCGGCGCATGCACCTTGGGCATGTGTTGAGTATTGGACTCCCCGGATTTGGTTTTGGATGATGAGCAAACATAAATAAATCGTGAACTAACAATTTGTGAGCGCAGTTATGGAGATCGTCGCCAAAATACCACGTACAACAAAAGCGACGTCTCAAGACTTCTCAATATGCGTGATCGTGTGCCTGGAGCTTCGTTGAAGCTCAAGGAGCAATATTGAAGTCAAGAGGAATGAAGATTGAAGCTTTGAAGACGGCTCGTAAGGTTTATTTTATAGTCTTCTAGCTTCATAGATTAGAATGTTAAGCCTTGAGTAGGACTTACCTTATAACCTTCATTTCGCTCATATCTTAGAGCTAGGATTATCATAGAAGCCATTAGAAACTTTCCCGAAGCCTATCGCTCTTTCCCTCGGCTTCGAGTGCATATTAGTTGGTTCATGAAGGGTCACCAACAGACTAGATGACGATCTAGTCGGTCGGCAACTCTACTTGAACCGACTAGTTTGTCTTCTCTAATTCAGCTCTTTCCTTGACTACAGTTAGTCGGTCAAAGAAGAGTCACCGACCGACTAGATGACGATCTAGTCGGTCAGTAATCCTTCTTAGACCGACTAGTTGTGTTCACTCATTTTCAGCCTGAGCTACTGTTTCGAGTTAGTCGGTCAAAGAACGTTTACCGACCGACTAGTTGAGAAACTAGTCGGTCAGCATTTGTTCTTAAACCGACTAAGTCATCTTGAAGTCAACCTATTCTATTTCGACGTTAGTCGGTCAAAGATCATTCATCGACCGACTAGTTGTGAAACTAGTCGGTCGGCAAATCTTCTTAGACCGACTAGTTGTCTTTGCCTGGAACTTCACCTTTTGGCTGTTCACCTCTTAGTCGGTCTACGTTGTATCACCGACCGACTAGTTGATGAACTAGTCGGTCAGTGATCCTTCTTTGACCGACTAGTCTGGTTCTGAAAAGAGCCGTTGGGATCTTTTTGAACTCGTTTTTCCTTGCCCCTATAAATAGAATCCTGATTAATTTCTTGAAGGGGTTAAGCAACATATTGGAGATATTTTCAGATCAAAAGAGAAGAGCTATCAACTCTATTTCCAAGCTCTCTCTTCTCACAAGAATCTCTCCCTCAAGTTCTTGAGTCCTATATCCTCAAGAGAGATTCTCTCCATTGTGAGCCATTCAAGCTAGAAGCTTGATTCTAGGTCACCATCTCCACCCTAGGCTTCCATTGCTGGTCATCTTCTTGAAGCTAGGGTTTGGTGACTCTTCCTCCATCAAAATCCTCTTTGCCCTAATTTGGTAAGAAATCTCAAGGCATAGGTATTTTGTTGGTAAGCATTTCATTTCAGTTATATTTGAATTGTATACTCTCGGTTGTGAGAGGTTTTGCGTGATCCCGGGTTGTGGGAGTCACGGTCATCGATTGTAGGTCGTTTGCACTTGTGAGGTTTTCGCAAGTGGTCATATTGGAAATCTTGAGTTAGGGTTTCTAACTCAAGTATCCGGAAGGGATCCGGGTGGTTGGGACGTAGGATCACCGGGAACAAGTCGGGGAGACTTGGGTGGATCCGAACCCATTAAACCATTGTGTTTGCGTTTGCATTATTTCTTGATTGTAGTTATTCCGCATCGTTGTTTGTTAATTGCACGATAATTAGGAATAACACTCCTTATTATTTAAAAGTACTATTCACCCCCCTCTAGTACATGTGTAGTAGCTTCCCAGGGCACTACAATTGGTATCAGAGCCAAGGTTCAAAGATACACATAGCCAAAGTTGAGAGCTATGACAAACAATGACTACAACGTCTTCAGGAACCGCGATGGAGCTTCTTCAGTTATGGAAGGACTATCCTCCGTCAGGCCTCCACACTTCAACGGTACCAACTATGGGTACTGGAAATGCCGGATGCAAATTTTCCTCCGGAGCGCTTCACTATGGAGAGCCACCATGACGGAGTATGTCGAGCCTTCCGAAGAAGATTTTGCAAAGTGGACTCCCGCGGAGGTCGCCGCGGAAGTAGCCAATGCCAAGGCAATGAATGCCTTGAATTGTGCGTTGGAGCCCGAGGACTTCAACAAGATATGCACATGTAAGAGTGCATATCAAATATGGAACCAACTCCTCATATTGCACGAAGGATCGAGTACGGTAAAAGATTCTAAACTCGTCGTTGCTAATAAGAATTTGAGTTGTTTCATATGGAGCAGGGCGAAACCATGAAGGAATATTACGCTCGCTTCGTGGATATATCAAACGACTTGGAAGCTCTTGGGAAGGTCTATACCCAAAAGGAGAAAGTCGCGAAGATTATCGACGGTCTTCCATCATGTTGGGAAAAGCGTACCTTCGCCATCGAGGAAGGTAATGACATGAATAAATATACCGTCGTACAACTAATGGGTACCTTGTTGTCTTACGAGGTACGCAAGGATAGTAAGATCCGAATGAAGGAAAATATGAAAGCGTACTTGAAGCAAGATGAGCCAAAGAGAAAGGCGATTGCCTTCAAGGCCGCTCCATCTACCGATAATGAAGAATCGGAAGACGAATTGGACATGGAATCCATTGCCCGTATGGCAAGGAAGTTCGATCGATTCCTCCGAAAAGGTATATCTTTGAATATATCTAAAGTTAGTTCGACTAATGCCTCTACTCCCGTGTGTTATAAATGCAACAAGCCAGGACACATCAAACCGGATTGTCCTCTCTACAAGCACAAGGAAAAGGGGAAAGCATCAAAGTACGAAAGTCGAGAAAGTACAAGAAAGGACTTGTTGGCACATTCACCGACTCCGAAGAGGATTCCTCAAGTGGAGAGTCGGATGATGAAAGAGTGGAGAAAGCAAAAATTTGCTTCATGGCTAATGATGAGGCAAAAAGTCAAAAGTCCTCCTTCGATGAAAGCGAGGATGAAAGCGAGGATGGTGGCGAGGATGAAAGCGGAGAACCTACTATTGATGAAATGAGGTTAGCAAACCAAGAAATTTGGTCTAAATTTACTAAATTAGTAGATAGATATAATAAGACCAAAGATGAACTTGTTAGCCTCCAAACCTCTACTAAGTCTACCATCACCAACAATGACACCATTGTTGAGACACTTGCCAATGAGAAAGCAAGTTTGCTTACTCATAATGGCTTGTTGAGAAATGAGGTGAAGAACCTCAAATCTCAACTTGAGCATGTTCATTTTGAGAAATCGGATGAACACAAGATGGCGGATTTGACGTCTCAAAACTCAACCTTGAGTTTTGAGAATAAGAATCTCAAATCTCGTGTTTATGCACTCACATCACAAGTATCCACTTTGGATGCTTCGATGCATTCTCTCAAAGAGAAGTATGAGTGCACGTTAGGCAGTATCAATGATTTCAATAGAGGTAAGGGCCATTTGGATAATATCCTAAATGACTTACTTCCGGCCAAACACCACATTGGCTTGGGGTATAAGATGGGAGACTCATCCAAATCGCCTACCACCTTTGTTAGGCCGACATCTGATGCCTCGACGAGTGGGAGCAAACACCCCGTTGGTAGTTTTCCTACCAATAGTGCTTCCACTTCGTACACACCCCCGATTGGAAAGAAACCCACTTTGGGTAGACCTCCAAAGAGGGTTCATGCATTTTTGTACTCTCATGCTATGCCACGTAGGAACACACATCCTACTCCACCGGTGCATGCAAATATTAATGATAATTTTTATGCTCCGCACCCACGAGCACGTGCGAACACTCATATGAGACACCCACATGCACGTAATCATGCTCATGCACATCCTAATGCTTATGTTCACACATCTAATCCACATGTGAATGCCTTCTCTCATAATCATCCTCATGCTTATCCACGTATGTATGCTACACCACATCATGGATCTCATGCTCATCATAATGTTATTGCTAGATCTCATGCTCCTAGGCCACATGCACCACATAGAAATCAACCTTTTATGCATGCAACCACTAGGAAGAGGATTCCCAAAATGTACACTATTTGGGGTCCCAAGAACACTAGCGATGACGCTATGAATGTTTATGTGAAATCATATATTAATGATGTTATTTTGAATGGTGATTATGTTGGAAAGTCAAGTTCCTCTTGGACTTGGTTTCCGAAGGGTTAGTTCCTTTAACCTTTCAATGCTTGGTACCATGAGCTTATGATCATGTTATGGGTACCAAGGCATTTGTTTATAAAATTGATTTTGATTACATTAACTCATGGGTTACAATTATTTTTAATTTCGTATTTCAAATTTGTTGTCTAACCCATTGGATCCAAAAGGATTTTTGGATACCAAAATGAAGTTTTCTAGGTTCAATCCACCGTGGGATACCAACCCTACCAACTCCTCGATTTGCGAAGACTTTCATTCAAACGGAGTTGATGGTGCTTAGGTAATGCACCAATGTAGGGGGAGCTTGTTGGATATGGAAGACGTTTGTACACCCTTGTGGGGGATGTACGAGGGAATACGGACCTCGAACGTCACGTACACGAAGTCGTGTACAAAGGGAATCTGTTCCCTTGCGGAGAGGATCTCTGGATGAGTGGGAAAGTCGCATTATATATGCATAAGTGCATGCGACATATGGCTAATAAAGGGGGAATATCTTAAGCTTATGTTGTACCATGCATATGGTACAACTTAAGCTTATAATGTGCCATGTATCATGATACACCTTAATTAAGTTGTTCCAAAGGAACAACTTACCCTAAAATAACTACCTTGGGGGCTATAAATAAGACCCAAGGGTAAGCCATTTCTTACACCTTTTTTTGCATGAAATTCATGCATGCATCTTCATCCTAGCGAAGCTCTGCAGAAATCCTTTCTCTCCCTCTTATCCAAGTTCTTAATCTAAAGTAGAGATTTAGATTGTGGATTAGTAGCCTTACTCCGTTCGTGAGAAGACTCGATCCGTCGTGGCGAATCCGAAGGCGAAGTTCGTAGACTACCGTGCCGCATACGCAAGCGTAAGTCTAAACTTCATATTATCGATCCTAACTCTGTTTTGGACAGGATCCAACATTGGTATCAGAGCCATATGGGTTCGCCCCGGTCAAACCACCGCCCCGTCGAAACTACGAACGAGTCGTTGTCTTTTTCACGAATGGGTCTCCTACCATTACGGATATGGTAGGAACGCTTCGTGACGGAGAGAACGCAGCGGTTGTTCTTTTCACGTTAGGGTCTCCTATCATTACGGATATGGTAGGAACTCTCCGTGACGGGAAGAACCGACCGTTCACGTAGTACGTTATTCATTTTTGGCACACGGCCATTAGGAAATAACTAATTTCTCGACGAACGGGTGCTTCATCGACGAACGGGTGCTTCATCGAGGAAGATGATGGTAGTTATTTCCATCGGGTAAGAGGAAATTTGGTGCATGTGCACCATGGCCAAATGGGCTATGAAGGCCATGCACCCCCCTCCCCAAGCGGAGGGGGTTGGCTACGGCTAATAACCACCGGCGACCACCCCATCAAGGGGGAGGAGTATGTGCGGCAACCCCATTCAAAGGGGGTGGCCGGCCATGGCCAAAGGGGCCATGGCCGGCCAATGCCAAATGGCCTTGGCCATGACCGGCCATGGCCAAGCCATGGCCGGCCATGGCCAGGCCGGCAGTGGCCGGCCAAGGCCAGGCCGGCAATGGCCGGCCCTGGCCAAGGCCTGCCGGCCTGGCCGGCCCTGGCAGAGGCCAGGGCATTGGCCTGGCCGGCCCTGGCAGAGGCCAGGGCCAATGCCCTGGCCTCGGCCAGGGCCTGGCCGGCCTTGGCCGGCCTCGGCCAGGGCAGAGGCCCTGGCCGAGGGGGCCAAGGCCCCTGGCCGGCCAGGGCAGAGGCCCTGGCCGGCCCTTGGCCAAGCCCCGACCAGGGCAGAGGCCCTGGCCGGGAAGAAGTTGCAATTCAAAAATTGGTCGACCAATTTAGTGTTTTTGGTCGACCAATCCGACAGAAGGTCTGGGTCGATTGCAAACTTGCCAAATGACCCATACGGGGTAACAAAAGGCCTTGGTCAAACTCGAATGTGTCGATTAGTCCATACGGGGCTAACCACAGTGCCGACTAGTTCATACGGGACTAACGTTTTAATGAAGTTTTTTTTGGGCTCTACTCCTTGAAGACTAGCCATAGTGCTCTACTTCATGCGAGATTAGCCAAGTCATTGTGCTCTACTCTACGGAGATTAGCCAATGTACTTATGACGTTGTGCTCTACTCTACGGAGATTAGCCAATGTATTTTGAATTTTTGAAAAATACGTTTTTCAAAAACGCTTTTCCGCTGTAAAGTACTATAAGAGTACTAACATTTGATAAAGTGAGGGAGAAATATTAAAAGTTACTCTAGATGGTGATTGGAAACATAGTGACCTTTCCGACTCTAGAGCAACATCTTCAATATTTTTCGAAAGTAACTTATCAAATTATGAATATCATTCCAAGTGGGAGTTGATTTTAGAACTATCCATATGGGATATTCTATTGTCATTTCAAGTGGGAATTATATTTGAAAAATACGTTTTCAAACTCGCTTTTCCGCTGCTAGTACTATAAGAGTACTATTGTTTGATAAGTGATGGGGGAATATTGAAGGTTGTTCTAGATGGTGATTGGAATCAAAGAGACCTTTTCGATTCTAGAACAACATCTTCAATATTTTTCGAAAGTAACTTATCAAATATAATATAATTTCAAGTGGGAGTTATATTTTTAAGAATTTTTTATGCAATGTGTTTTTGATCGAACCTTCGGTTTTTATGTCTTTTGCAGCATTTTAAAAGTAAAATGTCTTCCGCTTCAAAGAATATCGTCGCTGAGTTAAACAAAGGTGAAAAACTCAACGGCGATAATTACAAACTTTGGTCCATTAAGATACAATACGTTCTAGAGGAGCAAGAAGTGCTCGAAACTCTAAAGAACGTTATGATTGAACCGGAGTTGGGCACTACGGCCCAACACCGAAGAGACAAGGAAGCTTTTGATGCTTGGTCTCGGAAGAATAAGATAGCACGCATTACGTTATTAAGCAGTATGGCTGATGACATAATGCGCATCTTCCGAGAACATGACCTAGCCATGGACATATGGTCCAAGCTAGAGGAGAAGTTCGGTGGCACATCAGTGTCCAAACTTCGCGCCTTAACTATAAAGTTCGATACATATAAGAAACGTCCAGATCATTCCATGGGGAAACATCTGCGACATATGGCGAACCTTATCTCAGAGTTAAAGGACGCAGGTCATGTGCTCACGGATGAGCAACAAATCCAAGCAGTCATACATTCCCTACCAAATGGGTGGGACCAAATGAAGATGCATCTCACTCACAATGAGAGCATCAAGACCTTCAGCGATGTTTCCAAGCACCTCGAATTAGAGGAAGAGCGGCTTGCGGCTGCCAAGCCAAGTGCAGAAGTGCACATGGTTGCTAGTTCCTCACACGGGGGAAAGAAACGGAAAAATCGTTCGAAGTTCACTATTGAACGTAATAAGCAACCTAAGTCTACCAAGAAACCCAAACATAAGGGTGGGCACAAGAAATGGCACAAGAAGAAAGACTTGAAGAGGATCAAGTGCTTCAAGTGCAACAAGCTCGGTCACTATGCTCGTTCGTGTACGAGTGGAGGCGACGAGGTAACTTGTAAATATACTAGTTACATATGTGTTTCTAGTTCAATATTTCTTGTGGAATCTAATCCATTTTGGATAATTGATTCAGGTGCCACCGACCACATAGCAAGGGACAGACGGTCCTTCGTGGAGTATCACCGGATACCCCAAGGAACGAAGTGGATCTATGTAGGAAACAACACACGTGTTGAAGTGAAAGGCGTTGGGACTTGCAAGCTAGTCTTGGACAACGGCCGCACTCTCCTACTTCATGATGTCCTCTTCGCTCCAGATATTCGAAGGAATATAATTTATGTGGTTGTATTAATGGATCTTGGCTATAGCTGGTTTTTTCATGATTGTAATGTGGACTTAAGTTGTAATAATACTCTTATTGGTACTGGGTTTGTATTTAAAGGATTTATTGTAATGAGTACAATGTATGATTCCTCGTGTAATGAAAATTTCCTTGTTGCAAATTCTAAGACTTATGAGTCTGATGTGAATTGTTGGCACGCAAGGCTTGGTCATATTGGACCATCGCGTATGGATAGACTTGCCAAACGTGGCCTTCTATCCAATGTTTCAAAGGTTGAAATGTCGACCTGCGAACATTGCCTTGTGGGGAAATCTTGTCGCAAGCTGTTTGGAACCGGCACAAGGGCCGAGGTTCCATTACAGCTTATCCATTCGGACATATGTGGTCCGATGAATGTCAAGACAAGACGCGGAAAGTCCTATTTCATCACTTTTATTAATGATTTCACCCGATTCGGACATATCTATTTGATATCCCACAAAAGTGAAGCTTTGGCTTGCTTTAAAAACTATATGAGTTTAGTGGAGAATCAATTAGATCGCAAGATTAAGGTCTTGCGAACCGATAGGGGAGGTGAATATTAATCAATAAGTTTTAAGGAACTTTGTGATGAAAAAGGCATAGTACATCAGGTAACTATGCCTTATAGTCCTCAACAAAACGGTGTTGCAGAAAGGAGAAATAGGACTTTAATGGAAATGGTCCGTTCAATGATGGCGCAAGCTAACTTGCCAATCACCTTTTGGGGTGATGCATTATTGACGGCCACTTTCATTTTAAACCGCGTACCCTCGAAATCAGTTAGCTCCACTCCTTATGAGTTGTGGAACCAAAGGTCTCCTGACTTAAACATTTTGAAACCTTGGGGTTGTGCATCCTACGCACATATTTCCTCCCATAAGTATGGCAAACTTGGGCCAAGGGGAAGGAAATGTATCTTTATACGATACGCAGAAAACTCCAAAGGTTATGTTTTTGTTAGTCAGGAAGACAATGGTGGGCTAATTGAGTTTGAGTCGAGGGATGTCACTTTCTTGGAAAACGAGTTTCCAAGACAGGGCGAGATAAGTCAGGACTTATCTCTATTTGAGATTTATGATCAAGAAGGATTACCTCATTCGAGTGGGAGAATTCTTGGTGAAAATGAAAATACGTTTCAACCTTCACCAATGGATTATACGAATGACGATTATCCTATTCCATACGGGAATAATGATCCAAGTGGGAGCAATTCTAACGACATTCCAAGTGGGAGTGATATTAGAATTGATCTAAATTCAAGTCAACAAGGACTTGAAGAATCTCAAATACGACGTAGTAGTCGTACAAGGTTGGCTCCTCTAAGATTTGAGGATGAATTTCCGCAAACCTTTATGACTTTACTACAAGAAGATGACGAGCCTGCTACTTTCAAACAGGCTGTATATTGCCCTGCTAAAGACAAATGGATGGAAGCGATGCAAGAGGAATTAGAATCCATGAAAGTTAACCAAGTCTGGGACTTAGTTGACTTACCCAGAGGACGTAGAGCTATTGGGAACAAATGGGTTCTCAAGATCAAGCATAAGGCTGATGGCTCTATTGACAGATATAAAGCTCACCTTGTCGTGAAAGGTTTTACGCAACAGGAAGGGATAGACTACGACGAGACCTTCTCACCTGTTGTTCGTTTTACCTCAATTCGCATGATTCTGGCAATGGTAGCTTGCTTAGACCTCGAATTACATCAAATGGATGTAAAGACTGCTTTTCTCAATGGAGAATTGGACGAGGAGATCTATATGGAACAGCCAACAGGGTTTGTAAAAGAAGAAAACGAACATAAGGTTTGTAAACTTCTTAAATCCATATATGGTCTTAAACAATCCTCGAGGCAGTGGTATATACGATTTCAAGAGGTTGTCTTATCAAATGGTTTTTCCATGCTTGATGAAGATAACTGTGTGTATATCAAGAGGAATAAGAACAAGTATGTTATTATGTCTCTATATGTAGATGACATTTTAATAGCCGGAAATGACAAGGGCTTTGTGATGGATATCAAGGCTTGGCTTTCATCAGTCTTTGAGATGAAAGACATGGGAGAAGCCGCATATATCCTTGGAGTTAAGATTTCAAGGAATCGTTCGAAGAAACTTCTTTCTCTTTCACAGGAGACTTATATAAAGAAGGTTCTAGAACGTTTTAATATGCAGGACTGCAAGTCCATTGATACTCCAATAAGCAAGTGCGACAATTTATGTCTGAAATCGTGTCCGAAGAACCAAAAAGAGAAGGAGATTATGGAAAAAGTTCCATATTCCAGTGCAGTTGGTAGTCTAATGTACGCTATGATGTGTACAAGACCGGACATCTGTTTTGCCGTTGGAATGGTAAGTCGTTGCCAATCCAACCCAGGGCAAGTACACTGGAAAGCGGTTAAGAGGATAATGCGGTATCTCAAAGGAACTGCAGACTTTGCTTTATGCTATCAAGGAGATGCCTTGAGGCTCGAAGGCTACACTGATGCTGATTGAGCGGGTGATCTCGATGAGCGACGATCGACCTCAGGATATGTTTTTCTACTCGGATCTGGTGCAATATCCTGGAGTAGCAAGAAACAATCCTGCATCGCACTTTCAACCATGGAAGCCGAGTTTGTAGCATTTAGCATGGCAGTTCAAGAGGCTGTTTGGCTTAAGAAGTTCTTAGACAGGCTAATTAATGCAAGTGACTCAGGTGCTGTACCTATACACAGCGACAGTCAAGCATCTATAGCCTATGTCAAAGATCCGAAATTCCATTGTAAGACCAAACACATAGATATCCGCTACAAATTTGCAAAAGACTATGATAAGACCAAGAAGGTAGACATAAGGTACATATCTACGCATGAGATGATAGCGGATCCGCTTACGAAGGCGATCCCCAGAGATGTGTTTTACAAACACTTATCATCTCAAGGATTGCGTAAGAGCTGAGTTGTACCAATGTAAATTCCCATGTCTGTAAATGATCAAAATTAATAAAAGAATAAGTTCTTTTTTGCATATGAATTTCTTAAGAAATGTTTGTGTACATTTTTGAAATCTCAGCTGAATTGTGTGTATGTCGGACAGATTAAGGTTGGCTCTCTCACATGAGCAACCGCCTTATCTTATCAGATGGATAAGATAGAGATGAGACTAGTTTAAAGTCAAAATCATTAGACGAATGATTTAGAGTCATGACTTAAGCAAGATAGTCGAATGAAAGATCTGCATCATATGGATGCTTACAAAAGATCTGAGATCTGTATCACAAGGATATTTGAAAGAGATCTCATAGGATTTTTTCCTATCTGTCTTATGCAGGATGAGAGTCCGTGAATATTTCACGAGTAGTAAGGGGACTCAAAAAGATAGTCACTGTGGTGTCTGATCTTTTCATCCGTACAACATCATTAAGACATACTCTCCCTGGGAAAGGAGTGATGTTGTAATACGTGTTCATACCACGTATGCATTTCGACCACTGAGTTAGTAGCAATAGTGTTTGCTATTATGTGAGACTCAAAGGCCATATGGGTCTTAACTCTTGCCCTCAAGGACTCCAATTGGTTCCTTTAGATTTGACGAAATGATCGCTATCTTAGCGTGTTACTTATGGGCTATGATAATTCGGCTCGGCGGGGCACGTTAGAAAAGCGAGTCTAGTCAAGATCAGAAGGTTCGCAAGAAGAGGAAGATTGATTTCATATTCGCATTTGGACTTTAATGATTCAAAGCTGGCCAGCCAATTGTAATCCAGATGGGATTCAATTGTTGAATATAAAGTATAAGAAATGCGAAGAAATAATCTAGGGTAAAGCATGCGTTGAACTACTCAACTTTGCACCTTCGAGGTCGTTGTGTATCTCTAACAAGTGCATAACAACAGACTCTACACGCATGACGGTCGCACGGTCTATTTCTCGGTATGATAGATGAAAGAACTAAGGGAAAGACGTTCTCTTACAATCCCCTCAAGTGTGAGTGGGAGATGTTGGATATGGAAGACGTTTGTACACCCTTGTGGGGGATGTACGAGGGAATACGGACCTCGAACGTCACGTACACGAAGTCGTGTACAAAGGAATCTGTTCCCTTGCGGAGAGGATCTCTGGATGAGTGGGAAAGTCGCATTATATATGCATAAGTGCATGCGACATATGGCTAATAAAGGGGGAATATCTTAAGCTTATGTTGTACCATGCATATGGTACAACTTAAGCTTATAATGTGCCATGTATCATGGTACACCTTAATTAAGTTGTTCCAAAGGAACAACTTACCCTAAAATAACTACCTTGGGGGCTATAAATAAGACCCAAGGGTAAGCCATTTCTTACACCTTTTTTGCATGAAATTCATGCATGCATCTTCATCCTAGCGAAGCTCTGCAGAAATCCTTTCTCTCCATCTTATCCAAGTTCTTAATCTAAAGTAGAGATTTAGATTGTGGATTAGTAGCCTTACTCCGTTCGTGAGAAGACTCGATCCGTCGTGGCGAATCCGAAGGCGAAGTTCGTAGACTACCGTGCCGCATACGCAAGCGTAAGTCTAAACTTCATATTATCGATCCTAACTCTGTTTTGGACCGGATCCAACAGAGCTTAATGGTGTAAGTATGATATTACATTTGGTATCCATGAGGGTTGAATGCATGCTTGGTTAAAATCTACTTCTTTACATTGGTATCATTTTGTTTCTCCTAGCATGATAGAATTGTGAATGCCATAAATGCTTTGAAATTCTTATCTATTTTTGGCATGACATGTTTTAAAAGTTATTATGATGATTTTCGTATTACTCTTATCACCTTGTCACTTCTCATCGCACACTTCACTTAGTTTTGATGTGCTTTTACTTTATGTTCATTCCTTTGTGCACATTTTATGTATGTCTCTGATATTGATTTCGTCGCACGACGATTTATTTTGATTCAATAGCTTTAGTTGTATGAAAACATAGAATTGTTTTCCATGCACTAAAATAGCTATAAATGTTGATATTGGAGAGTAAATTCATTTCATCAATAAGTGAATTTACATTTGATATTTTGATGATTTAAGTTTTCGATTTTCGAATATGGTCTCATTGACACGCTTTGATTTTACTCGAATTTTATTTTGGTGTCATATGAAACATGGTCGTTTTCTTAGACTCCCATGCTTAATGAATTATTTGGCCATGATTTATTGTCATTGGCTTCCTCCCGCTCTTTTTGGATTATGCCAAAGGGGGAGAGATATAATAATGGCATGTGCTAAATGATAATCTACCATGAATCTACCATGAATTTAGGAGTTACAAATCCTAAATCTCAAATATTGGATTTGAATATTTACTTTCCTCGTTTGCTTGATGTATGTGCTTATTATTTCATATGGAACTAATGTGTCATCAATGCAGGGGGAGTAAGTATATTTCATTTAGTTCATTATTTTTTATTATTATTTATGTTGGTTTGTCATCACCAAAAAGGGGGAGAATGTTGAGTATTGGACTCCCCGGATTTGGTTTTGGATGATGAGCAAACATAAATAAATCGTGAACTAACAATTTGTGAGCGCAGTTATGGAGATCGTCGCCAAAATACCACGTACAACAAAAGCGACGTCTCAAGACTTCTCAATATGCGTGATCGTGTGCCTGGAGCTTTGTTGAAGCTCAAGGAGCAATATTGAAGTCAAGAGGAATGAAGATTGAAGCTTTGAAGACGGCTCGTAAGGTTTATTTTATAGTCTTCTAGCTTCATAGATTAGAATGTTAAGCCTTGAGTAGGACTTACCTTATAACCTTCATTTCGCTCATATCTTAGAGCTAGGATTATCATAGAAGCCATTAGAAACTTTCCCGAAGCCTATCGCTCTTTCCCTCGGCTTCGAGTGCATGTTAGTTGGTTCATGAAGGGTCACCAACCGACTAGATGACGATCTAGTCGGTCGGCAACTCTACTTGAACCGACTCGTTTGTCTTCTCTAATTCAGCTCTTTCCTTGACTACAGTTAGTCGGTCAAAGAAGAGTCATCGACCGACTAGATGACGATCTAGTCGGTCAGTAATCCTTCTTAGACCGACTAGTTGTGTTCACTCATTTTCAGCCTGAGCTACTGTTTCGAGTTAGTCGGTCAAAGAACGTTTACCGACCGACTAGTTGAGAAACTAGTCGGTCAGCATTTGTTCTTAAACCGACTAAGTCATCTTGAAGTCAACCTATTCTATTTCGACGTTAGTCGGTCAAAGATCATTCACCGACCGACTAGTTGTGAAACTAGTCAGTCGGTAAATCTTCTTAGACCGACTAGTTGTCTTTGCCTGGAACTTCACCTTTTGGCTGTTCACCTCTTAGTCGGTCTACGTTGTATCACCGACCGACTAGTTGATGAACTAGTCGGTCAGTGATCCTTCTTTGACCGACTAATCTGGTTCTGAAAAGAGCCGTTGGGATCTTTTTGAACTCGTTTTTCCTTGCCCCTATAAATAGAATCCTGATTCATTTCTTGAAGGGGTTAAGCAACATATTGGAGATATTTTCAGATCAAAAGAGAAGAGCTATCAACTCTATTTCCAAGCTCTCTCTTCTCACAAGAATCTCTCCCTCAAGTTCTTGAGTCCTATATCCTCAAGAGAGATTCTCTCCATTGTGAGCCATTCAAGCTAGAAGCTTGATTCTAGGTCACCATCTCCACCTTAGGCTTCCATTGCTGGTCATCTTCTTGAAGCTAGGGTTTGGTGACTCTTCCTCCATCAAAATCCTCTTTGCCCTAATTTGGTAAGAAATCTCAAGGCATATGTATTTTGTTGGTAAGCATTTCATTTCAGTTATATTTGAATTGTATACTCTCGGTTGTGAAAGGTTTTGCGTGATCCCGGGTTGTGGGAGTCACGGTCTTCGATTGTAGGTCGTTTGCACTTGTGAGGTTTTCGCAAGTGGTCATATTGGAAATCTTGAGTTAGGGTTTCTAACTCAAGTATCCGGAAGGGATCCGGGTGGTTGGGACGTAGGATCACCGGGAACAAGTCGGGGAGACTTGGGTGGATCCGAACCCATTAAACCATTGTGTTTGCGTTTGCATTATTTCTTGATTGTAGTTATTCCGCATCGTTGTTTGTTAATTGCACGATAATTAGGAATAACACTCCTTATTATTTAAAAGTACTATTCACCCCCCCTCTAGTACATGTGCAGTAGCTTCCCAGGGCACTACAGCATGGAACAACAAATTCGATGCGGGTGCCTTTGATGCAAAACAACAAATTCGGCACGGACGCCTTTGATGCAGAACAACAAATTCGGTGCGGGCGCCTCAGCGCAGAACAACAAATTTGGTGCGGGCACCTTCGGCATGGAACAACAAATTCGTGTAAAAATATTTAGCGGCACGGGCGCCTTCGGCGCAGGCACCATCAGCGCGGAACAACAAATTTGGCGTAGCCGCCTTCGGTGCTAGGAAGAACAAATTCGACGTAGGCGCCTTCGACATGGAACAACAAATTCGGCGTGGGCGCCTTCGGTGTGGAACAACAAATTGGCGTAAAACAACAAATTCGGTGCAGTCGCCTTCGGTGCGGAACAACAAATTCGTGTAAAAATATTTACCGGTACGGGCGCCATCGGTCGGAACAAAAAATTCGGCGCATGCGCCTTCGACACTGAACAACAAATTCGGCAGGCGGAACAACATATTCGGTGCATACGCCTTCGACACGAAACAACAAATTCGGCGCATGCGCCTTCGACACAGAACAACAAATTTGACGCATGCGCCTTCGACACGGAACAACAAATTCTCCCTAAAATTTGAATAATTTCATTTCCTCCCACCAAGATTTCCCCCTAAAATACAAACTGCACCGAATTTCAAATTGAAAAACATCCCTCAACTCTTCACTCCAAATTACACATAATACTTTATCCTAGTCACAATGTCCTCGTCATCACCCCTTTGTCCTAGTCATCTTGTCATAGTAGGACAAACATTCAAAAATATCCCTAAAATGTAATATAGATGTTATAGGGAAAAAATAACATGAGAAAAAATGGATAAATTTCCATGCATTCTTAGGACCCAATATATATCTCGTATCACATGGTTCTTGCAAGTTTTTATAATAATTGCCTACCTAATGAAGCAACATCGTGTTAGCTTAAAAAGTAATTATCAGAAAATTTCAACGGGGAATTTTTGCATCATAGTACAGTGCACTCACTTTCTAAACTAAAAGGAACTAAAGGATGTATTCTCAAAAACAAATAGGAGTGAAAAAATATTATCTACTGATCAATTGCACAAACATTATCTACTTGAAGCAAAATATACATTACTCACTGATCAATTGCACAAACATTATCTACTTGAAGCAAAACCCCCCTTCATTAGTTCAATAATGAATACATCACTCTTAAAACAATCTACCCTTTCTTTACATCTAGATTACCACCCGTCACCAACCAATGTCCCAGTCTATCATCTGGACCTTTAACCATCTCCGACGTATCCACAAGCTTACAATGCTTACCCGCCGCATATCTCGAGCCTGAGCTGGAATCCCCAGAAATCGAGGCACCATGTGTTGATCTCTTTGAGTTCTCGCTTGAGCGATCCATGATGTGGTCCCACAATGCTCTCCTTATCATGCAACATGGCACCTTGGAATACGGAAGCTTCATGTACAATACGTTTTTTGTGACAAAGTCCCGAACTCCAAGCTGAGATCCGATGACTATGTACATGCCCACACCGGAGGAGTCCCCAATGAAAGCTTCATTGTTCTCAATTGGGGTCGTGCTGACATGGGAGAAGTTCTTCCACTTTACAGGTTTAAATCGTCGGCTGTCTTGTTCCTCTGGCTTGTGCCATTTATGTGCACCTATCGCAATGTGGGTGTCCCAGTACGGTTTTGCTTTGCTCCTTCCAAGCATAATCTTAGGCCAGTTACAGGAGTTACAGGATTACACCCGACTGAAACTTGCATAATCACTGATAACCTAGTCACCAGGATAACATTCACATATACCATGGCAGCGAAACTTGCAAAGGAAAATTTTTTTTCAGAAAGAGTGAGAATGAGAAATAAAAAATAAATGATGTTAGTTAATTATATGTTTAAGGCCAGTTACAGTCTATTTCTTGATACCAAGGCAAAGGCCGAAGAGATTTTACCACCTCATGGGGAGTTATCGAGACAGTTGAAGATCATTGGTAGCCTCCAGAGACATCTTTCGTTTGACCCTGGTGGATTGTATGGTGTTGGGAGTTTAATTCTAAGAAGGTAATTTTTCAAGTTCAAATTTCGTTGGCAAGAAACTCTCATTCAAATTTCTATATTTCTGGGGTAGAAGAAGATATCAACAAAAGAAGGGGATATGGATCAAGGATATTAACCAGTTCATTCAGAGTGCAAGGAAATGAACGGAAGTGTTCATCTTTATCCCAACATAATTCTTTTGTTAACAATTCTTATGCAAGAGCTTTCACACGTTATGACTTACATGTTCTGGCTGCACAGGCTAAAACATTAAGTTCCAGAAGTTGATTCCAACCATTCAGACAATTAAGTTTCCAATGAAGGTGGAAGAATTCGTTGTCAACATCCTTGTGAGAACATCTGTCAACTTCCAGCTTATAACACACAATTCCTGTCCAAAAATGAGCTCCGAACAAAGAAGGAGATAAATCCGACAGATATTGTGGAAATGGAGGAGCTATGGGGGTACTTATCTGCATACATGTGCACACAGATATGGAACACAGTTAGACAGAAAGCAATATAAACTGGTCACAATTCCTATGTTACATGTAATGACAGGAATCTTAACACAACAGGGTAAATTGTGGACATGTATATGAAGGGTTTTCTGGGACCCTTAGGGCACAAAACTCTAGTCCCGTCCTAAGTCGGACGGAACATAGACAGAAATGCAGCGGAAAAATTTTATGTTAATCTAATTAACATGCAACCCTAAGGAACCAGACCCTATTAGCCAGGAACTCTGCCAACTTGGGGTGGATCTGACCACCCCAAGAGGGATCTAACTACTGCGAATAATTAAATGAAAACTTAAACACATACCCGGAATCTCAACCCTGGGGCAGGCGAGATGTTCCGCACCGTCTTCCAAGCTGCTCCCGTCCCACGCCGAGCCGCTCCTTGAACCGCTCCCCGAACTGCTCCTTGAACCGCTCCGCATCCCGAGGCGATCAATCCCATGTCGCCGAGCCAACCACGCGCGGAAGAAAGTTTCACGCGAGTGAAACCTTCGCCTAGATTTCGGATCTGAATCTGAACTCCGTTGCGGCTTTGCTAGAGCCCTCAAGAGTAAGGCAGGAATTTATAGAGAGATAGAGAATATTTATTTTAGCCTAGATCCGTGCGTGCTCCAACATTTATGAGAGCCGCTCAGATCTAGAGCTTGGGACGAGTTTTGAGGAGGAGAGCAGACCCCTATTTATATAGGCGGCCGACTACTCCCCTTTCTCAAAATCCGATGTGGGACTATTAATTTGAGTTAATCAAAATCAAGTTAGTTTGCACTTCACAAAGTGCAAACTTCCGTGAATTTTAACTCACTCACCGTTGAGCTTCATGATTGATACAACCTATCAATTCGAAGGGTGTTCAACGGTGAACGCGTAGGAAAAAACGGCTCGTCAATCCGAGTCCGTTTGACCATTCAAACAATTGTCCAAAGATAGCCAAAAGTCATGCTTCTCTTAGAAACGTAGCCGTCAAGAAAATCCCAGGTTTCAAAAACCCTAACCAGAAAATTCGGGCTTGGTGGGCCTCCATTTTCGCAGGTTTCAGCCCTACAGTTTGGGCTGACTTGTTTTGGCTATAACTTGTGCATTTGGACTCCGTTTTTGACGCGGTTTGAACATGCGTTTAGAGAGGGACGATCCCTTCATCTAGGTAACCTTTTCAACGCATTTATTTAATTAAATATAGTCTTAAATAATTTAAGACACATTTAATCTCTTTTGAATCAAATGCAAAATAGTTCATATCTAAGCTTAAATTATCATTTGCATCAAATACAAATGATCCGAGGGCATATTCCTCTACATCTCCCACTTGCACTCAGGATCATTTATCCCGAATGCAGGAGATGATTTTTGCAAACATCTTTTGCAATACTTTATCCCTTGCATCAAATGCAAATTATTCTCCCTAACTAATTTCTACCCATTACTAGACGAAGAATCGCACTCTGTGTGAGACCCTACAGCCTGACCCTTACAACAGGTTGGGCTCGAAGCCCTATACGTCAGTGACCACGAGCAGTGGCTGCCGTCCCTGCTTCAGGAATCATCATTATGTGGTTAACTCATTGACATGAGTATTGTCGGGACCACCCTGACTGTTTCCGTGATGAATTCCGCGGTTATAGTCTCTTCGTCTAAACTATGTCGTGTAGATCAAGTCTAGGGTACGGTTAAACTGTCAACCCCAATAACTTGACTCCGGTTAGTTTCTATCAATCTTTAGTCAAATCATGTTGGACTTGTTCCAACATACTCTGGCCAGAGTTTTTACCAAAGATCAAACTAACCCTACGACACTAACTCCCATTGACCGGGAGAGACGAATCCTCTCTTGGTCATTACTCTCCTCATACGCTTCAAGTGTCACCCAATCAAAGACCTTTCGACGTGGCTTGCTTCGAAGCTAGGTCATTTGATCTAAGTGGCACCGTTCACGCACAGGTTCGTCAAAATGACCTCAAGTCAAAAGACCAACTAGCCTATCATCACTCAGAGTCATCATTGACAGATTGGTCAATATAACCATATGATAACTCTTGTGGATCGTTCAGTGAACTCATTCTCTAATGAGCACCTGTGTCTTGTCAACGACTTTGCCAAGTCAAGCGATCATGAGATCATCGCCACCACTATACGGTGAAGACTAAGACACAATGGTCTATCCGATGTTTCGATATCCTAGTCTCGAAACATCTACGACCACGAACCCTTTTAAGACTTATGCTACAGACGGTCAAACATTTCTCCATGATCGAGATACTCATCTCGATACCTGTTTGACCTTGCATAAAGTCTCAGGACTTTACCTAAGTTAATATCTAATGTTAACTACATTATAACATAACTTAGATAAATTTTTACCAAACAGCTTACTGTTATTTCGAACAAGATGTTTGTGCTATGCACACATGAAGATAGATAGCCTCGAGGGTATCATCTCTCAACATCTCCCACTTGCACTCAGGCCCATTTATCTCGGTATCTCATACCGTTTTTACACATAAGTTTTCCCGACTTCATGTGGTAGAGCCTTCATGAGTGGATCTGCTAAAACCGTCTACATTATAGACTTAATGGTTTCTATGTTTAGACCAACCATTTGAATCTCATTCAAATAATTCATTTGGTCTTTCAGAATCCATAATATTTTAATTTACTTGGATCATATCCAATTCATCGTACCTTACGATAATCATTTAAATTAGTTACTGGTCATTTCAAATGGCTCATATTTATTTCTGATAAAGAATCAAACTCTTTTGATCACTTAGTCAAAATATATGTTCCATCCCTTTGATGCCTCACATGTAATTTACATGCTCCCACTGACCTTGAAAATTATCTGGTTAATTCATATAAGTTGGTCCGTCTAAATCATATTTAGAAAAAACGAACTTGTAAGTGAATGCTCCAATTTTCATGGTCAACTTAAGCGTTTACATCGAGTTTGGTCCGAGTAGTTCTGTACATCTGCTGGTGGAAAACGGTTTCATTATAATCCGTTTTATAGGAATTAGTATGGAAAAACCGTTCTCGACCAACATGATTGCACTTCCCTATTTTCCTTTTCTGCACCAATCTTTCAACTTAAAGATTTACTTGCAGTAAGTGAGGAAACATTTTCCTTGGGCACGTAAACTAAATTCCAAAATTTATTTACGCACACGGACTTATTCTGGTTGCATCAAGTTTTTAAATCGGAGTTACTTCTCCGAATTTCATCCCGGAAGTTGACTAAGTCATCATTAGTTATGATGTCTAACTCGACTCTTCGTCTCACGAGATTCGAGTAATTATACAACTTCCTAATGTTTGATTTAATGAATATCTTATTGATAATGTCCTCATAGAACATTATCAAAACCTAGGCATTACTATCTGGGACTTAACCCAGAGGAAGGACTTAACTCAGAGTCACTTGTTATGGATCGCACCGAGTCTAACTAAGTGTGATTCATACCATTTAACACACTGATGTGTTAACAGACTTGACCTGAGAGAAAATCACATTTTCTTTTAATTACACAAGATTTTATGTAGCTAAGTATTTAACCATTCGATCTAATCGAATCAGTTTAAATACTTTTGTCTTTTCGTTCTTTATTTTTTCAGACTTGTGTTTCATCAAGAACACGTGTCTTAATAAAATATACGAATAACTTATTTTGGTTGATCTAGACTCGGGTACATCAGTATGTACCAGACTGAGTTCGACAACTCATTTTCCCACTGTCTTACAGATGGGTTTCGGCCAATTTTATCTAAGAGGATAAGACTCACAAGTGTCCGTAGACTTCATAATACGAGAGGTCAGACCCCTCTTTATGTGACTTGTGAAGCTTAGTCTCTCGATACGGCCTAGTCTATTTTACCATATAAGTTTGCTACTATCTTGTGTATTTATATATTAACATTTAATATATATATATATAGTTATTACAAATTACTTAACACAAAACATTGCTTCCGAAGCAAGATGACGACATTCGTCCAAAAAATGTGTTAGACGTTTTTGTATAACTATTTATTCTGAAATCGTGACATCAAAATATATCACATTTTCATTTCCTCCTACTTATGCCTTTACTAATGATAAATTAAACTAACTTTCTCAATTGACTTTCCGGAGTGCATTCTTCCTTTTCTAAATCACATTTAGATATTAATTAACCCAACACAAATAGCTATGCAAGCATCTTATGTATCCAAACGCTTGAGCTTTGCAATCTCGAGTTTAGCTCAAGAAGTTGCTTGTCTCAAGATCCGGTTGGGATACATAGTCTTGCACCGCTCATGCACTCGTATTCGACTCAAACGGTTTGATCGAATTTTCGAACTTTGCGGATCGGAATTGTTTGTCCATACAACCTTGAGGGTAGCTCGACAAGTTGTAGGGAGAAACATACTTCGAATATCCTATATGTTCAAGCTGCATCATATAGAGAAGAGTGACATGTAGCTTAATTTATTTGTTGGACCCAGAACTTAATGAAATCATATTTCTTAAGTCTGTTCTTTAGAAGGTCATTTAATGTCAACAAGAATATGGTTTAATTGCATCAATTAGAATTTAACTTGATATTCAATCAATCAACTATTTGACCAGTTAACTTATTCCAATATTATATTTTGATTCCTTCGGTAAACATAGTCTTGCCCTAGTTTTTGCATATGTTCAATATTAAATATAGGTAGATTGGCTTTCATCTATCTATATCCTCCCACTATTTTTACGATCGTTTTAAAGCTTAATAACGAACGATTTAATCGAATTTAAAAATTAGTGAAAGAGGGATCCAATCATCCCGAACCTCACAACCTTGAGGAGACTCAACAAGTTGATTGGTTCCATGACTGTTAGACTAACTCTTGGTCAATCACATCACATGTGATTCCCTGTCGATTTTTACCCACAGTCACTTATGATCTTGAGGAGACTCAACAAATCATAATGACTGGTCTAGTTAGACCCTTGATTTCGTGTCCAGATTTGACTTAAATCGATACTCGAGGAGACCCGACGCATCGATTTGGGTCAAGTATAGACTACATCACATGTATGTTGGAGTTTGTTCCTTAAAGAAAAAACAAGTCACAGCTTGAGGAGACTCAACAACTATAATTGTCTTCTTTGAGTTACCAAGCTCCAAAATCAAGGAGGGATACGAATTAATCTTTAATAAGATTTATAACGCATTGACTAGATATAGTCCAGGGTGTCATACAATCATGATTCATGACATTGCGGTCCAGCGGAACACAGCCAGGGAATTGACTAAGCCAGGATCACTGCCCCTTGTACTAGCAAGGGTTGACCCAGAACTCTTAGCCAAGCACATTGACTGGATCATGGTCCATTGAATGAAGCTTGTCATTTTTGTATGTGTGCCATAGACTAAACAGCTTTTATTAACAACTAATTAATCCTATCAACTAGTTGCATCCTTAAATTCAAAATTTTAGGATTTGTTTAATAACTTTTATTAAGTCCTTATCAACTATAAGGTTCACGTGCTATCCTAATCGTTATTAGGATTTTAATAAATTATTAACCAGCGCTAAAAGCGAAGTCCTTTAATGATTTAATAATAACAATTAAAATTAAAATTTTCTTTAAAAGGACTACCCTAATCAGGAATTAGGTCTTGAAGCATTGTTAATGTTTTATTAAAACATAGCATGTCATTAAAATTCAAGTAATAAATTTTAATCATTACTTAATGGCTAACCTAAAGGGTTGTCTTGTGTTATCAAATAGGGACAAGATGACATAGCCATTAAAATAATGTTACACTAATTTTATCGCATAAAAAGGTGTACAAATATTTAACAATTTAAATAGACTAAAGTTTATCGCATAAACAGTTTTGGCATGCATTCTTAAATTTAACATTTAAATTTAAACTATGATTTTAAAACATTTATTTCATCTCATAAAGTAAAAGCTTGTTTTAAAATCATAACATTTGCATGCTCCTTTAAAATATTTATCGCATAAAAATTTTAAACTTTTAAAATCAGCTTTTAAAAATATCTTATAAATTTAAAACATCATTTAAAAAATTCCATGCTTAAAATTTATCACATAAAATTTTAAACAACCTTTTAAACTTATCGCATAAAGTTTTAAAGCTTTAAAACAATTTTAAAATTTATCACATAAATTTAAAATTCCATTTTAAAACTTATCACATAAATTTAAAATTCCATTTTAAAACTTTCATGTTTAAAATTTATCATATAAAAATTTTAAACATTTAAAAATAATTTAAATTTATCGCATAAATTTAAAGAAAACATTTTTTAAAAAAAAATTAAATTTATCGCATAAATTTAAAGAAAACATTTTTCTGTAAAAGCATTCAAATAATAAATTCGCAGTCCTAGATCAGCATACAGAGATTGCTTTGATACCAATGAAGGGTTTTCTGGGACCCTTAGGGCACAAAAACTCTAGTCCCGTCCTAAGTCGGACGGAACATAGACAGAAATGCAGCGGAAAAATTTTATGTTAATCTAATTAACATGCAACCCTAAGGAACCAGACCCTATTAGCCAGGAACTCTGCCAACTTGGGGTGGATCTGACCACCCCAAGAGGGATCTAACTACTGCGAATAATTAAATGAAAACTTAAACACATACCCGGAATCTCAACCCTGGGGCAGGCGAGATGTTCCACACCGTCTTCCGAGCTGCTCCCGTCCCACGCCGAGCCGCTCCTTGAACCGCTCCCCGAACTGCTCCTCGAACCGCTCCGCATCCCGAGGCGATCAATCCCATGTCGTCGAGCCAACCACGCGCGGAAGAAAGTTTCACGCGAGTGAAACCTTCGCCTAGATTTCGGATCTGAATCTGAACTCCGTTGCGGCTTTGCTAGAGCCCTCAAGAGTAAGGCAGAAATTTATAGAGAGATAGAGAATATTTATTTTAGCCTAGATCCGTGCGTGCTCCAACATTTACGAGAGCCGCTCAGATCTAGAGCTTGGGACGAGTTTTGAGGAGGAGAGCAGACCCCTATTTATATAGGCGGCCGACTACTCCCCTTTCTCAAAATCCGATGTGGGACTATTAATTTGAGTTAATCAAAATCAAGTTAGTTTGCACTTCACAAAGTGCAAACTTCCGTGAATTTTAACTCACTCACCGTTGAGCTTCATGATTGATACAACCCATCAATTCGAAGGGTGTTCAACGGTGAACGCGTAGGGAAAAACGGCTCGTCAATCCGAGTCCGTTTGACCATTCAAACAATTGTCCAAAGATAGCCAAAAGTCATGCTTCTCTTAGAAACGTAGCCGTCAAGAAAATCCCAGGTTTCAAAAACCCTAACCAGAAAATTCGGGCTTGGTGGGCCTCCATTTTCGCAGGTTTCAGCCCAACAGTTTGGGCTGACTTGTTTTGGCTATAACTTGTGCATTTGGACTCCGTTTTTGACGCGGTTTGAACCTGCGTTTAGAGAGGGACGATCCCTTCATCTAGGTAACCTTTTCAACGCATTTATTTAATTAAATATAGTCTTAAATAATTTAAGACACATTTAATCTCTTTTGAATCAAATGCAAAATAGTCCATATCTAAGCTTAAATTATCATTTGCATCAAATACAAATGATCCGAGGGCATATTCCTCTACAGTATAAATATCGATGAACAGTGCAATGAATGATACATAAAATCTCAGAAATTTTACATAGCTCCCATGAAAAAAAGAAAGTCATGGTAAAATTCTAGGGAAAATATTCAATGGAAATCTCGAATGTGCTTTAAAACCCTATGCAATCGAGGTTTTTCTATAGAAGATAAAAAAGGATGGACTAATGCGTTTTTGTATAGAAGATAAAAAAGGATGGACTAATGCCACACTAAACCAAGTCCTAATGAACACAACATACTTGTTCTTGGCTGACATAAAGCTTTTGCCACATTACACTAAACTATAGATGCGGGCATCCTGATTCGGGTTCAATATTACATATTTAACCCCCCCATTTAGCCCTATTTTGTGCTCATGTGATGCTACATTGTTCTCTAATACGTACGTATTTTCTACACATTTATTTATTAGAGAAAACACACTATTTGAGCACAAAACAGCAATTAACGAAGTATTTCTGCACTTTTTATATTTTTCTTAGCACCGTCTCGATCTCACGATTCCAACGAATATTTATTTGTATTTTTCTGAGATCTGTGCTAATTACTGTGTATTTTTGAATGCAGAATACCATTTAATTGAAGAAATACGGAAGAAATACGATTAAAATACGGCCGCACGAATCTTGGCGGCCACGTGGCTCAATCAGCACCGCTTAATCATCATCCATCGGCTAAAAATGCGGAGATATCCCCGCCGTTGGATCAAAATCCAACGGCCACGAACGCAGATCAGCAGCTCCGCAGACCCAGCCATCTCACGCGGATCAATGCCACGTGGCGCACATCTGTGGGCTCCCGCCTCATCCAATGGCTGATAGCAGCCCAACACAGAAGATGCGGATCGAATTTCTCCAGCCACGTGGTGGCCATCGAACGCCTCATCCTTAAAATGGACGGCCCGCAGTCGCTGCCAACGAATCGAAATGAGGGCGTCTGAGATCCACGTGGCATGCATCGATCCTATCTCCGCCCGAATCAACGGCTCGCATTTAGCAGCGAGCGCGATTCGAAATCGAATCCTCCGCGATCGACGTGGCCCAATGCAGATCACTCGATTTCGATCGAACGGACGAAATTTCTCCATCACCGAACGAAGCGGCGGCAATTATCGGGGCAACGTGGCGAGGATCTAACGACTACTTGCGTGATCGGACGGATGAAATTCTCCCCCGCAATCTTGAAAGCGGAATCAGCGGAAGCGGTGACGTGGAGAAGCATTATCCGTCCGATGGTCGATTCGACGGTCTGGATTGAACCCGAGATGAATTCGGAGTGTTCTAAAGGATGCGGGCGCGAGAGAACAAGAATCCGACCCGAAAACGACACGTGTCGAGCCCAAAGCGAATCCCGCTTTGATCGTGCGGCCGTGGATTGATCCGCTCGAGATGAGCGGTCGAGATGCTTCCGGGCTCGATTTTGATGCGGGTTTTGAACCCGATAGCTTTCTAAACCCGTAATGATTTATATATAAGCGTATTTAGGGTTTTTTGAGCGTATTCAAGCAATTGGGGGGCGTATTTTGGGCGTATTGGAGGCTCTAGAAGCCGTATTTAATTCTGCAAAAATTCTGTAAAATTCCAGAGGCTATTTTCTTATTTTCAGAGAGTTTTGATGTATTTTCAGAGATATTTGGTGATGAATTCTTAACTTAAACCCCTTAATTAGTGCTTTTTCTACCGTATTTTGCTATATTCTTGATGTATTTGGCTATGGAACTTGTTTATTCTGAAATTATGAGTAGCTAGAACTTATTTGTGCATGGTATAGAGTAGTTAGGGGCTATGATTTGTGTTAGTTTGGTTGTATTCCATATGCTAAATCGTTAAATCATCGCTAAAATTGTAATCGTTGTTCGTAAATTGACTTTTTTAGATTCCAAAAGAATTAATTAAGTTGATGATCGCCCCAAAAGGGTGAGTTTTGATTTCCCCAAAAGGGAGTTTCATACCGTAGTTTTGATCTCTCCAAAAGAGAGTTTCATATCGTATTATAGCTTTAGCGACGATCTTTTTGAATATCGTGGTTGAACCCCCAAAAGGGCATCTTCCGATGAATTGCTCCCAAAAGGAGAATTCATTGAGTTATATTGGATATTTTTCCCGGTGAATTGCTCTCAAAAAGAGAATTCATTGTGATATATTCATCAACCAAATTAATACGAATCGTTGACCCTAACGAACCCATACCATGTGCAAACTCTTTATAGATATTTTCTTACACGATTTTCTATGTTCACGTGTTCACATCACCATCACCGTCACCATTGTTGAAGTGTTTAGTTTCTTTCCGATAGATTTCTATTTGATTTGAATTGTGGTTGCAACAGATTTCTTCCCGTGGATTCGACATCTGGACTCCCAGATTTTACTACTTGTACGGACTCTTGCACTTGAGAGAGAGCACCTTTTCGGAGCCCACCAAGTTTTTGGCGCCGTTGCCGGGGAGGAATGGTTTGTGACTACGGTTTATTTCATTTAGAGGACCTTCGGTGAGATCTTTCCACTTTACTGTACATAAACGTTTTTTTTATTTTATTTTAATTTTTAAAAAAATGGAATTCATGAACTTCTATTGCACAAACAACCTGTATGATGCTAAATATGCTAATGCACACAAACATAGAATGGAGAAGCTCAAAATTGTAAATTTTAATCAAACTGACTGTGAAACTTTCTTTCAGGCCTGGAGGAGGTTCACAGACATTATATCGAGCTATCCGCAGCATGGGTACACAAATGAAGAGCTTATGGCGTTCTTCCTAGATGGACTACAACCGCAGCTGCAGGAATTATTGGGAGGCATGACGCCGACAGTGGCGTGGGAATGCATGGAGTCTCTGCAAGAAAACGAAGAAACCGTGGAAGAGACTTCAGAGAGCGATTCAACGGAGCCTTCGTGCCTCGACCAAGAAGAGCAAAGCGTAGACGTACCTTTGCAATCCTTGAAAGAGGAAGCTTATCTGATTATTCAGACACAGGAGGCCACATCCCATCAATTCCGGGAGAATTTCCTTGCTCGGAGTCGGCAGATTCAGAAATCCCTCGAAGATCTCACTCTGATTGCCACTCGCTTAGAAGAAGGTAATGCTTTTGAAACTCAATTTAAGGAAACTAATACGAGTTCATCTTCTATTGCAGGTATATCGAGCGAGGACACGAATATAAATATATACATGGCAGAAAGTGTGCGCAAAAGAGAGGACGAGCTAGCAATTTTGGATGAACGAGAGGAGGAAACAGCTAGGGAAAAGAGTTTTGAGATTATCGCCATGGAATCAGAACCATGCCCTCCTCCAGTTTTGTCCCAAAATCATTTATCCCTCTCCCCAACGATCGAGCATCGTACAGAGAGTAGTGCAAATCTTTCAGGGAGTAGTCGTCAACTTGCTTTAATTCATTTTACTTATTTTGATGACTACGTTTGGAATAATTTTATTGAAAGGAATTTTAAAATAATTTGGACTGATATAACTCATCTCTCACAGGACATTGGCAAACAGCTTATAGAGATGCTTGGAGTTGTGTTGCTGGGGTCCAAATTAGTTTCTGGAGGACGAATAATCGCCGAGGAGCGCAAAGAGCAAATTGAACAACTTCCTCCACAATTAAAGATTCGGGATCCGCCATTTGATCACGGTGTGTTCTTTCCAGTAGTATAGTTTTTATATGCTTTCTAGGTTGCTTGCTTGAATAAACTCGTACCTCTTCCGACATTGAGGACAATGTCCGTCTTTAGTTGGGGGGTGTGTATGAGACCTTAGGATTTTTTTTTGAGAAGAATAAATCGCCAAATCTCATCATCTTAAAACTCTTCATATGCCTCGAATGCGGATGATTATACATTAATTGAGTTCTAAAAATTGTTTATGGCTTGATTAATTATTTTTCCTTCATGAAATTGCCGTTAATATGCTATTCATGAAAATTTTCAATTTCCATGATTAATATATCGAAATAGTTTGAATTGATTTCATGCATGCTAATGTGATGAAAAAGCTTAAGTATACACGATTCATTAGAATAGCTTTCAAGTTGAAGAGGAATTTGGCCATGGTCGTTAATGTTTATGTTTGAATAAAAAAATGGGTGTTGAGTTGCTTACAAAGAAAGAAAAAAGAAAAGAGAATGAAAAGAAAAATGAATGATGAAAAATGAATGAATAAGTATGTCAATAATAAATAACTTGGTTGGCTCGAGTAGTACAGTCCGAGGGGTCCTTCTTGGCCTAATGCCCTAAGATCGTCTGATTTGGGAGCCATTGACCGGAAACTCACTCATTTGATGGAGCGATCCAAGTTATACTTTTTTCTGCAAATGTTGCTTGATGCGCGTTACGCAGAACGAATAAAAGAAAAGAAATGGTGAATATACTAAGCAACTTCAATACCCATAATTTGAGTGATTGTTTTGTTAGGCCAATTCCTTGGAAACAAGAAAACTAGAATAAAACGACGTGTTATACTTTCGCTTGCGCAAAACGATGCTTGTATGATTTTTATTCAAATTAAATTAGAGAAAATATCGTGTGATTGATTTTGTTCATGGATGTGTATATTGATGGCCAAGACCATGTTGGAATGCGTATTACTGAGCCAGGCCATAAGCAATTCGAAAGAACTTATTGTTTTATTGATCGTCCGTATTTATCGCTATTTTTGCTAGAGACTAGCAAATCGCTAGTTGGGGGGTGTGATTCGGGTTCAATATTACATATTTAACCCCCCATTTAGCCCTATTTTGTGCTCATGTGATGCTACATTGTTCTCTAATACGTACGTATTTTCTACACATTTATTTATTAGAGAAAACACACTATTTGAGCATAAAACAGCAATTAACGAAGTATTTCTGCACTTTTTATATTTTTCTTAGCACCGTCTCGATCTCACGATTCCAACGAATATTTATTTGTATTTTTCTGAGATCTGTGCTAATTACTGTATATTTTTGAATGCAGAATACCATTTAATTGAAGAAATACGGAAGAAATACGATTAAAATACGGCCGCACGAATCTTGGCGGCCACGTGGCTCAATCAGCACCGCTTAATCATCATCCATCGGCTAAAAATGCGGAGATATCCCCGCCGTTGGATCAAAATCCAACGGCCACGAACGCAGATCAGCAGCTCCGCAGACCCAGCCATCTCACGCGGATCAATGCCACGTGGCGCACATCTGTGGGCTCCCGCCTCATCCAATGGCTGATAGCAGCCCAACACAGAAGACGCAGATCGAATTTCTCCAGCCACGTGGTGGCCATCGAACGCCTCATCCTTAAAATGGACGGCCCGCAGTCGCTGCCAACGAATCGAAATGAGGGCGTCTGAGATCCACGTGGCATGCATCGATCCTATCTCCGCCCGAATCAACGGCTCGCATTTAGCAGCGAGCGCGATTCGAAATCGAATCCTCCGCGATCGACGTGGCCCAATGCAGATCACTCGATTTCGATCGAACGGACGAAATTTCTCCATCACCGAACGAAGCGGCGGCAATTATCGGGGCAACGTGGCGAGGATCTAACGACTACTTGCGTGATCGGACGGATGAAATTCTCCCCCGCAATCTTGAAAGCGGAATCAGCGGAAGCGGTGACGTGGAGAAGCATTATCCGTCCGATGGTCGATTCGACGGTCTGGATTGAACCCGAGATGAATTCGGAGTGTTCTAAAGGATGCGGGCGCGAGAGAACAAGAATCCGACCCGAAAACGACACGTGTCGAGCCCAAAGCGAATCCCGCTTTGATCGTGCGGCCGTGGATTGATCCGCTCGAGATGAGTGGTCGAGATGCTTCCGGGCTCGATTTTGATGCGGGTTTTGAACCCGATAGCTTTCTAAACCCGCAATGATTTATATATAAGCGTATTTAGGGTTTTTTGAGCGTATTCAAGCAATTGGGGGGGCGTATTTTGGGCGTATTGGAGGCTCTAGAAGCCGTATTTAATTCTGCAAAAATTCTGTAAAATTCCAGAGGCTATTTTCTTATTTCCAGAGAGTTTTGATGTATTTTCAGAGATATTTGGTGATGAATTCTTAACTTAAACCCCTTAATTAGTGCTTTTTCTACCGTATTTTGCTATATTCTTGATGTATTTGGCTATGGAACTTGTTTATTCTGAAATTATGAGTAGCTAGAACTTATTTGTGCATGGTATGGAGTAGTTAGGGGCTATGATTTGTGTTAGTTTGGTTGTATTCCATATGCTAAATCGTTAAATCATCGCTAAAATTGTAATCGTTGTTCGTAAATCGACTTTTTTAGATTCCAAAAGAATTAATTAAGTTGATGATCGCCCCAAAAGGGTGAGTTTTGATTTCCCCAAAAGGGAGTTTCATACCGTAGTTTTGATCTCTCCAAAAGAGAGTTTCATATCGTATTATAGCTTTAGCGACGATCTTTTTGAATATCGTGGTTGAACCCCCAAAAGGGCATCTTCCGATGAATTGCTCCCAAAAGGAGAATTCATTGAGTTATATTGGATATTTTTCCCGGTGAATTGCTCTCAAAAAGAGAATTCATTGTGATATATTCATCAACCAAATTAATACGAATCGTTGACCCTAACGAACCCATACCATGTGCAAACTCTTTATAGATATTTTCTTACACGATTTTCTATGTTCACGTGTTCACATCACCATCACCGTCACCATTGTTGAAGTGTTTAGTTTCTTTCCGATAGATTTCTATTTGATTTGAATTGTGGTTGCAACAGATTTCTTCCCGTGGATTCGACATCTGGACTCCCAGATTTTACTACTTGTACGGACTCTTGCACTTGAGAGAGAGCACCTTTTCGGAGCCCACCACATCCTGGATCTTTTCTTTAATGTCCGGGAATATTTTCTCGAACTGCCCCCCATAGCTGAGGGATTTGAAACTCTAAGAAGTATCTGAGCTCTTCAATTGGAGGTTTATCTGCATAGGAGTCGAAATGAGAAAGGTATCTCAAAGTGCTAGAGAGAAGAAAGTGTTAGATAATCTCAAAAAGAAAAATAATGATTCGTCCTCAAAATCCAAGATCATACATTCTAATAAAGAGTAATTGCACGGATGAGATGATCCTTCTCTGGAATGCCATCAAGAAGATAAGTGATGGGTAAGAATGTCATCTCAATAACATCAAGAGCAAAACTGATGGTTTTTGCCCAATAGCTGTGGCTTTGAACCAATCATCTCCACCACTCCTCTTGAAAATGACTGTAACATTCTGCATCAAACCGAAATATCAATAATGACCATACCATAATGCAGTACAATTTCACTACGTTTTGGTACTGTCGGTCCGCCAACCATATGATCACTTAAGATATTACTGAAGATAGGGTGCCAAAATTCATGGAAATTGGGTCTGCTATGGAAGGAGCATGTTATATATCCTGGAAGGTATGCAGCATGGGGGAGACAAAGACAGGAAACGCCTGATTGGTTGTGCAGATTAGATCACAACCAAGCATTGTAACCCTCCAAGCCGATGCAAAATCGTTTTAATATATCTGATGTATAACGTTTGCAGGTTATTTGTTTTACTTTCATAATTTTTAACTGCTTAATCATTTTGATATGTCTGTTGTACATCCAAATTTTTATAAAATATTGTCATATTCATTGATTCCTAATAGTCAACCAATAGACAGATTTTAAAAATGTGTTTACTAATTGAACCCAGATAACACATTGTTATAGCAACTATAATCTGAAGGTTATAATATGAATATTAAAAAAAGAACAAAGGCTGCTCATTAATTCCATGTCTGCCCATCTCGGAAGCATGTTTCAACAATCATGGACAACTTCAGACATCATTTAGAGGAATTGGTTGTTTTAAAAAAACTAATGCTATTGACAATATACAGTACCCGAATTTTATGTCAAATGTGATGGTAACAAACATTGCTTTGTTCAACATAGTATCGTTCCCTTGTAAAGTGATTGTGTGAAACATTATGCATTTTCTAAAAAGAACAGATGTACAGCTAACAAAAATTGCATGCAAACTTAATAAGATAAAATAAAAACATTAATCACCTCAAAAGAGTGACCATGCATGTGTTGTTTCAGTTAAGCTTTCACCAC
The DNA here is from genome assembly GCA_030789695.1 of Scilla litardierei. Lineage (NCBI taxonomy): Eukaryota > Viridiplantae > Streptophyta > Magnoliopsida > Asparagales > Asparagaceae > Scilla > Scilla litardierei. The sequence goes on from CM061142.1 coordinate 132,390,287, forward strand.
GTTCTTCATAAATGTAAAATTAATAGTGTATATGAATTCAAAATATGGAACTATATTACTATTTTAAGTATGACTTTCATAAGCACGAAATACCAGTATCATTCATATACTTTATTATTGTTTGATGTATTTAGAATATTTAGTTTGCATACACATTAGTTTGCATCAATTATGTAACGGACTCGTGTATGACTATGAATTTCATAAGGAGGTATGATTTTGTCAAATATGAATTTGCATTCGCTTTCAAATTACGAATCAAATATTTGAGCAGCAACTTCAGAGCATGCAACCCATAGATTGAAGATACCAAAACCTAGAAAGGATCCAAAACAAATGTAACTCCACTTAACCATTATAATAGTACTAATGCTCCAGTTTCCACACAATACATAATAAAATCAAAAAGTAAGCATGCATACTTCTGTTATTTGTCGCATGAACACCGACCTGATTCATGGTTGCTTGAATCACTTTGATGTGGACAATGACAACCAACACCAACCCAAAAGAAAGCAACATCCCTCACCATGGAAGCTGGACCTGCTCTTAAATGAAAGACACTACGCTGCCTATAACAACTTCACGTTAATGTCCTCCTTTAGTAGGTTCAATGCCGACCTACTTTGCTGCCATATATCACTGCCATAAAAAAGATGAAGTTAATTGTCTAGTCTATCTAACTTGAATATAAAAATGTATGCGGACGTGGTGAGTTAATCGATCTACATTCCATGAAAGAGGAAGACATGGGTAAGAGTTGCAATGAACCAGATCATATAGACAATGCAAAGAGAAGGCTGAGATAGAGCTTTCTATAGCTGTTATATGCAAGATCATTTAGCTTGAAATGTGGTGTCCATACCTTGGTCATATTGTACTTCAATGCCTTGGATGCACCAATGCCCAACTCCATTGAAGCCGAAGCCGATCTGTTGGCTGTGATGCTATGAGGCCATGCCCAACAAACCCAAGAGAAGAAGGTTAAGATGGGGAAGAGGTAGCCATGGAAAGAATTTCATGACAAATTTCATCCTTCTCGGCCCTTTAAAGTTCACATCTTTCTCATGGAGAGCTCTGCATTGTAGAAATCAAACATTAGTAGCAAAAATTCTATCAATCTCTTTGTCTTAAAAATATTAATATTAGTAACAACATTCTTGAAGTAAAAAAAAATTTAAGAATACATGCGAAACCGGAGCAAGTTTAGAATGCCACTACATTTCCACATGCTCAACCAAGAATTTCCTTAGCATCCTAGCCTACCCATAGCCCATGAGAAACAAAGTGAGTTTATTAACTTAAGAAGTGTATGAATTTATTTATTTTTCTTATTAATGTACATGATGGAAATTACCAGAGATTTTTATCGAATAACAATAATTATTATCTGCAAATTACTCAGAACATTAAAATTCAAAACAAAAAAGGGAAAAAAATTCATGCAATTGCAACTTAAGACACAAATTAAATTCAAAATAATAAAATCAATTGAAAAATACCTAAGTAGTAACAACAGTGATGAGAGCATAAAGGAACCCAAGCTCTACTTATAATAACCTTTCATCGTCGCGCCATCGCACCGATCGAATACACATCTTCCCCCCCGGCACATATTAATCTTCCTCTTAATAAACCTCTTCACCTAAAAGAATGTGTTTCCAGGCTTCACCATTGCATGCCACTTCACAATCTGACCGACCACCCGGCCACGTTGCCCCACGGCGAAGCCTCGGCTAGATCCTACTTCACATGCACCGGCCTGGTCAATTTATACATATTGGCACACTCATTCGAGAGACCTAATTCCTGCAAAAATCAATTGAATTTAACCATCGATTATTAGAAAGAGATCATTATGCAGCATTCAAGACCTTGAGAAAATCAGGCAAAGCTTACCTCAGCTCGAAATTTTTTCATATATCTATACTTTGAATCCCAAAGCATATGGACATCATCAGAGCCCAGCTTCAAAATATGTGACCGGATGAAAGTAGTGTTGAACATTTTGTCTTTAGGTTTGTATCATATAGGCTGTGGTGCACATTCATGGAGTGTCAACACCAGCAATCATGTCATGCTCTTGTAAAAGTGTGCATAAAAATTGGATTCTGTTCCAAGCATCAACTCTAGACACTGGAAACCTTTTATTTGAATGTTTTAAACATTGTAGACTATGGCTAAAGAGTGTGGATTCGTAATTTGAATTGGTCATCATGTGCATTTATTTAGAGGAATCAACAGTAATACAACTCCATGATAATTCTCACAATGCCTGCAATATTATTCCAATGGGATTAGCATAACATGCAGGCTATGTTCTTTGAGCTTTTAAGACACAAACCTAAAGACATAACATTCATCATAAAATTCAGGCTATGTTGTTGCCCTCAGTTCTTTGTTGCAGCAGCTTTGGCTCCTTTAATTTAACACACCACAAAAACGAAGCAATAAACGGACAATTTACCTTCAATTTATCCCCATTGTCTACGTTATCAATCTGTAGGATCCAATCCGCTTCTTCTTTCTTCAAATTGCACACATTCTCCGCAAGCTCAATGATATGATACTCCGAAACCTAAACGAAATCAAATCATCCAAATGCAATCATGTATACAGAGCGATCAATCTCAAGAAACATAAACCAAGAAAAGCGGAACTTTTTCTAAAAAGGTGACCTTTTAGGCGATATCTCAGACTCGTGGATCTGCTCTGTGATCTTCGCACAAACCTAGCATCTTATGAATGGGATGTCCTCTCTTCGAGCAGCGACCACTGGTGGTTTCTTGGCGGAAGCGATTGAGATCTCTGCTAATGAGAAGAGGAGGAGAATTACTGCTGCTGCAAGCTTTGCCATGGCGATTTTTCCTCTTCTATTTTAAGAGAGAGAGAGAGAGATCACCGGTTTCAAAATTTTACTGCGCTCCATGGTTTTCCACAGTTAGGGGCGGTCCAAGGGGGGAGAGAGTGGGGAAGAGAGAGAGAGAGAGAGAGAGAGAGAGAGAGAGAGAGAGAGAGAGAGAGAGAGATCCCCAGTTATTAGGGGCAGCTGAGAATGCCCCCCCCCCCAATTTTCCTTATGAAACACAAATTTCAAAAGTTTTAAGATTTCAATAAAAATTTCAATTTTCAAATTTCCCTCCAAACTTTCAAACCCAATTTCTCTTCACTTATCCAATTTCTCTTATCTTATACAATTTCTCTTAATAACAGCACTCATTTATATCCAATTTCTCAACTCTTATCCAAAAACTCTTATCCAATAACCCATGATAACATCCCTTTTTTATAATATATATATATATATATATATATATATATATATATATATATATATGATATTGCAGTTTTACCTTATATTTCACACATTGCATAATTGCTTATCGTATCTGTGTGAATTTTGAGATATTGTCTCCATATATGCTGTATTCTCCATGTGATGTGATTTGAGACAATATATTATCTTCGTGTATCTCGAATATTGATATTGGACTTCCATTCCTCTATTCACATAAGTTTATGATGTGGTTTTATGAGTTTTCGTTTTATAAATCTTAAAACTCTTTGATTGTTGATAGTTCTTATTTAGCACGATTATTGTTGTTATTTACTCACACCTTTTGGATATTGTCATAGGGGGAGAGAAATAAACATACAAGCTTCATAATTGAATGTGCTAAGTATGTACTAATAACACTTGAATCTAAGATTGAAGTGCCTTAGATTTAGGGGGAGTAAGATACAATGAATAAGGATTTTAAATCCTAGATTTCATGAATTCATTTCATTCATGCATATCTTACTCATTTGGCTCAATTGATTTATAGATGCCATACTTTTTATTGACGAACTTGATTGGCATCTATGTAGGGGGAGTAAGTTTTCATTAAGCACAATTATTTATCTTTTTGTTTATGTTTGTTTGTCATCATCAAAAAGGAGGAGAATGTTGAGTATTGGACTTCTCCCTACTTGGTGTTAATGATGAGCAAACATAAATACTTGTGACTAATTCCCTATTTTGCAGTTAATCCATTGCCTAAGCTAATTATGAAGATCAACTTGCAATGGATGACACACAAAGATCATTGAAGGCAAATGAAATGGATTGTATGATCGTAGATGGTGATTGAAGCTCCTAGAAGACCTCAAGCTTATGCGTTGGATAGAAGAGAGTATTCGTCAAATGTATATTACTTATATCTCTTCTAGTATGTAGCTTAGAAGTAGAACATTGTTGGAGCACACACACATCTTCATTTCAGTCTTATGACATCATTATATCAATCGTCCTTAGACTCCAATTCATTTCTATATTGATTGTGCATGTTGTGTTTATAACAGTCGACTGTGTTTTGTTTTATAGTCGCCTGTTATGCACAAACTGTTACAGTCTAGTTTTTGGGCCTCTCTGTTTTAATTCCCACAGGCAACTCATGAACGAGTTACAGGCGCCTGTCCAATGACAGTCGACTGTGTTTTATTAATCAGTCGTCTGTCTATCTTTAGCACAAAGTCTATTTCTCTGTTTACTCTGGCCAGTCGACTATTGTTGAACTTACAGTCGACTATCCAATGGACCAGTCGACTGTTTATGCTTCTACAGTCGTCTGTCTGTGAGCCACTTTATTGACTCAACTCTCTGAAAAATCTCAGGGTTTTGACAGTCGTGTGATGAAGGGAGTTCAGTCACATGTTAAGACTAACAGTCAACTGTCTTCTCTTCATCAGTCGTCTGTCCTGTTCTCCCAGATGTTTTCTAGACTTCTTCAACTTACCCTGTTTCGGCCAGGCGCCTGTTGTAGGTTTTACAGTCGACTGTCTATGTCTCATCGGTCGACTGTCCACGTGGTAATTTACCGTTATGAATTCTCACCTACCATATCTGACTATGCAGCAGTCGACTGTCGCGAGCCCAGATTCTATCCGTTGAGTTTTTCCTTACGGATTTCAAAGGGGTTTTTGCTGAATTCATTTGTAGGGTTAGAAAAACCTATATAAGAAGCATCTACTATTCCATTGAGAGGTTACCTAAGTTGTACCAAGTCACTCTCTCATTCATTCAAGCTTTCATTCTCAAGATCAAAGCTCTCATATCCTAAAGCCCTAAGAATTCCAATCTTCAATCTCTTGCTCTCCAACCTAGAACTAAAGAGATATCTTCTAGGCATTTGGTGCAGTCAAGAGAAAGGGCTTTCCTCTCTTCCAAGAGAGTCTTTCAACACACAACACTCTTATTCTTCAAGTTCTACTTCAAGGCATATATGATTGTAAGTGTTGCTTTCATATTTCATAAATTTCGTTATTTCAATTTACTCTCGGGTTGAGAGAGTGGTTTGCTTGCTCCCAAGTTGTGGGAGTCAAGGACAATCGATTGTATTTTTATTTCACTTATAGTGTTGCTACAAGTGTGGTTTTTTAAGGAAACCACACGTTAGGTTTCTAACTTGAGTATCCGGTTATTAACTGGGTGGAAGGGACGTAGGATTATCGGGAACAAGTCGGGAAGTGACTTGGGTAATCCGAACCCTTGAAATATCCTTGCGTTTGCATTTGTTTCATTTTGGGTTTATTTCTATTCCGCACTATTCTGTTGGTTAGGAATTTAAATTGGTGTAACTATCTTTTTAAATTGCTTAAACACTATTCAACCCCCCTTCTATCGTTTTCTCCATAGCCATGGTCCTTACAAATAATATGATCAGTGGGAGAGATCAATTACAGGACACTATTCCTGAAAGAGGTCATGCTGGTAATCAGCCATCCAGATCAACTGATCGAATGTTTGTCGTTAGTAGTGCCCCTTGAGTGCAAACGGGTATTAATCGACAAATGGAAACACCACATTTTGATATTGTTCCAGCAGATCAAGTTGTTCAAGAAACACAGGAAGCGGTTGAACAACCTGTTGTTCAAGAAGAACCGCTGATGGATGATCAACCAGTTGATCAACATGATCTGCAAGAGAATGTTGATGCAGCATTAAGAAGATCTACTAGGACAAGAAAATCAGCAATATCTAGTGACTATATTGTGTATCTACAGGAGTCAGACTTTAATGTTGGAGCTGAAAATGACCCTGAGATGTTTTCACAAGCCATTAGTTCGAAAGAATCAAACTTATGGCATGATGCTATGAAAGAAGAGATGAATTCGATGGCATCAAATGGGGTATGGGACCTTGTTGAGTTACCTAAAGAGGCGAAAGCGTTGGAAGCAAATGGGTCTTTAAAACAAAGAAAGACTCGTTGGGTAACATTGAGAGATACAAGGCCAGACTCGTTGCGAAAGGATTAACTCAGAAGGAAGGAATCGATTACAAGGAGACATATTCTCCTGTATCAAAGAAAGATTCTTCGCATAATCATGGCATTAGTTGCACACTTTGATATGGAATTACAACAAATGGATGTGAAAACGGCTTTTCTTAATGGAGACCTAGAGGAAGAGGTATATATGAAGCAACCTGAAGGATTTTCCTCTAGTAACGGTGAGCAACAAATCCATATATGGATCGAAGCAAGCCTCACGTCAATGGTATTTAAAATTTCATGATGTTATATCTTCATTTAGATTTGAAGAAAATGTTGTGGATCAATGTATATACCAGAAGGTCAGTGAGAGCAAGATTTGTTTCTTAATTCTATACGTGGATGACATTTTGCTTGCAAGAAATGATAAGGGAATGCTATATAAGGTGAAACAATATCTCTCTAGAAACTTTGATATGAAAGATCTGGGCGATGCATCTTATGTTATTGGAATTAAGATACATCGTGACAGAATGCGTTGTACTCTGGGAATGTCTCAAGAGACATATATTAATAAAGTTCTAGAGAGGTTTCGGATGAAGGATTGTTCACCAAGTATATCTTCCATCGTGAAGGGTGATAGGTTCAATTTGAACTAATGCCCAAAGAATGACCTTGAGCAGGAACAAATGATAAACATTCCTTATGTTTCTGCTGTTGGAAGCCTAATGTATGCTCAGGTTTGCACTAGACCTGACATTGCATTTGTTGTTGGGATGTTGGGACGATATCAGAGTAATCCAGGCATTGAACATTGGAGAGCTGCAAAGAAGGTAATGAGATACCTTAAGGAAACCAGAGACTACATGCTCATGTACAGACGGACAGACAACTTGGAAGTCATTGGCTACTCTGATTCAGACTTTACTGGATGTGTTGATTCTCGAAAATCAACTTCTGGATACATATTTTTATTAGCCGGTTGGGTTGTATCATGGAGAAGTGCAAAAAAACATTGATTGCTACTTCCACCATGGAAACCGAGTTCGTATCTTGTTTTGAGGCTACATCACATGGTGTATGGATTAAGAATTTCATCACTAGACTTAGAATTATGGATTCTATTTCTAGACCACTAAGAATGTATTGTGACAATACAGCTGTTGTTTTCATGGCTAATAACAACAAAATTGGTAGCCGAAGTAGGCACATTGATATCAAGTACTTAGCCATAAACCAGAGGGTTAAGGATAAATCAGTCGTCATTGAACATATTCGGACTGATTTAATTATTGCAGATCCTTTAACTAAAGGCATGCCACCAATGAAATTTAAGGATCATGTGGATAGAATGGGACGTGTTTCCTCGTTGTAATAACATTGCTATTTAACGAAATTCTTGTTGTGATGCTTTCTCATTATGGTTGTGCACATTTAGATACATTATTGTGAGAAAGATCATTAAGTTTAGACCATGAATAAACGCAGGGTTTATTTATTAAGATATATAGCCTATTGTTAAGAAACATAATACATTGTAATACATGGAAGATAATACTTGCTATTTAAAAGGACCTATCGCCATGATTCATGTATTTTGTTTCTTGCCAGGAATAATGGTTTATGTGGATCAAGTGGGAGAATGTTGGAATTTTCCCGTTGGAAAATTCTCCCGTTGGTGTGATCCACGGTTGTAATAACCACTCCCTCCCAATAAACTGAAATTAATTAGTTTACTACCATTGATGGAACGGATTAAACATATATAATTAATGGGGTTTGGTCCCTCAGTCATTTCACTCAATTTTCAGACAATACACCATCATATAGGAGTGATTTGAGACTGAGAAGATCAAAACCCAGAATATAGTTCACTGTTTTAAGAAGCAATGGCAGGAGGTATGATTTCAATCTATTTATTCCGCAATTTAGTGATCCAATCAAGAAATTGGACTTACATGTCAGTCATTAAATGCATCTGTTTTGAGCTAACCCTTTAAATGAAGGAATCCAATGGTCAGTTGAGCTGTCGCCTTAAATGAAAAAATGGTCGGCCTAATGTGAGGGCACTTGGTTTGTTAAGCTGGAGATGTGGGCTTTACTGGGCTTTTGGGCCGAAGCTGATAATAATGATGTATCAATAGTCCCCATCTTCCAAGCTCAACTGCTATGGCGGATGAGGTCGGGTGATGCGGAAAGCATAACCTGGAGGTCGACAGTCGTGGCGAGGTCGGTTGAGAGTGATTCCAGATCATGTAGCTAGATCTGCCTGCTAGGGAGTGGCCTCCAATCGTATAGTCGATCAGCTTGCGAGGTCTTTTGAGAGTTATCTATGATCGTATAGCTAGATCGGCCCGTGAGGGCGTGGCCCTCGATCATATAACCGATAAGCATCTGAGGTATTGAGAGTTATCCCCAATCATATAGCTAGATCGGCACATGAGGTACTAGCCCCCGATCGTATAACCGATCAGCCCACGAGAGCATTTGACATTCCTTGATCGTTTAACTAGATCAGCCAGTGAGGGAGTGATCCCCTGATCGTATAGCTATTTAGCCCATGGGTCTTGAGAATTATCCCCTATTTAATAGATAGATCGGCCCATGAGGGAGGGGCCATTGATCATATAGCCGATAAGCCTGTGAGGTCTTCTTATATTTCCTGATCGTATAGCTAGTTCGGCCCGTGAGGAAGTGCCCCCTGATTATATATGTGATTAGCCGGTGAGGTATTTTGAGAGTTATCCCCAAAGAACAACCCACACGAGAGTGGCCCCGATCATAGATCAAATTAGTCTGTGAGGTCTTGAGAGTTATCCCGGATCATATAGCTAGATCAGCCCATGAGGGAGTGGCCCCTGATCGTATAGTCGATCACCCCGCAAGGTCTTCTGACATTCTCCAATCGTATAGATGGATCGGTCTGCGAGGGAGTGGCTCCCGATCATATAGTCGATCAACCCGCGACGTCTTCTGATGTATTTACGCTGATCTGTAGATCTGTACACTTTAGAGAAAGTAAAATGGCAATATGGACTTTCTGTTAATGCTCTCTTGGAGATATCAGCTCGGTGGATAAAATTTTCTTCGAAGTGAAAAACAGAGAAACCAAAATAAAAATAGCATAAGATTTTGCTCGGTTTACTTGCTAATGGAAAACAGGCTGTGAAACTATCAACCTACTCCACAATAGCTAGGGATGGAGACTCAAATAAGAGACTAGATTAGCATGGATGAGTGCATGGGTTGTGTGTTCACTAGGGTCATTGTCAATCGTGGTTCTAATGCCCCTAAAATGACTCAATCATGGACTTTTTTTGGCTTGCATGATCGAAAAATTCCCTTTCGCGATAAAGCTTGATGTGTATATGACTCGATTACGGATCCCTCTCAGGCTTGCGCAATCGGAACGGTAATGTTCACTAGACCTAATCACTCAATTGAGGGTCCTACTTGGGTCACAATCGAAAGATACCCTCTGGGGAGAACGCTCATACTGGTTGTGGTCATCACTCGTATCACTAGTTTCATGGTATAATGCCAATGCCCCTCTTGTTACAACCAAACACTCCCTCTCGGTTATATTCAGATGGAAATATAGGTAGAAGCCACAATGCAAGTAATGAACTCAATATAATGCAAATGGTAATGCTCACATCCAAAATCTCATGGCAATATAGCTAGATCTCCTCTCTGGTCTCGATACATGCAAATACCATATCTTTAGCAATATTCGAATCGAAATATGAGTAGAAATCGAACATGGAAGCAATACGAACAATATACATGCAAGGGACAATCAAAACACAAAGTAACAACAACCATATCCAACACAACACATACAAGTTAGACTTAGCAAATCATATTGATAAATGTGACATTTTTATGCAAAATCATCATTCTAATACATAATACAATCCACTAAATACAAAAATAGTTAAGAAAAGGAGAGATTTCACAAAAGATTTCTCAGAAGTGAAGCCTTTCATACCTTTTCTTTAATCCTCCAAGCCTCTAATCTCTAGAAACATGGCCACCAACCCCTAGAAATTCAAGTGAGGACGATGGATGAAGGAGAGAGGACACCAAAATCCTAGAAATTCTCTAAAATCCGTATTAGGTCCAAAAACCGTGCGGGTTTTAACCCGAAAACTCACATTAAAATGCAAAGAAAAGGCGATCGAGTCGGGTTGCAGCCGCTGCAGCCGACCCACTCTGTTGTCTGGCCCGCTTAGCTGAGTGGGTTTGCACATGCTGTGCACACACTGGAGCGCGCGTGTGTATCACGTGCTACTCTTTTCTTTTCTTATTTTTGAAAAATACTATTTTGGCCTTCCAAAAGATGTAGAAAATTGCCCCAAACTCAGAAAAATATGGAAAAATAGCCAATAAATCTAGAAATCTCCCAAGAGCAGTTAAAAAATTAGAGAAGACCAAAATTAGATCATAAAATATTATTTTGCATATTATAGAGTGATAAGATCTAAAATTAAATGATATTGCAAAAATACATCTATTAGAGACCAAATGAACATGATATATGTACAAAAAGCTGTCTAATTAGGGGTAAAACATGTAATATTATCCTTGAATCATACACAGAACGAAAAGTAACAGCTGTAGGATCTAGTCAACTACAGTGTATGTTCTAGTAGACCAATCGTAAAATATTTAGAACAATATTCATCATATGATCATTATATTCTTATCAAAGACTGTCAAATTGACTTTTAATTCTATTAAACTTAAACTTGAGTGTTAAGCTAAGCATGTAAGCATGGATACCTAGAATAATGGGTTCAATAATTCTCATCTAGTAGGACCCCAAATCCGCTTTAATTTATTTTCCTAGCATGCACATACAAATTATTATAAGATTCATGCATATTTTTCATAAAATTATTCATTTAAGCATTTCTATCAATTTTAACTCAATTCTTCGGTTAAAATTTATCATCATGCAATTAAATCTAACATGATTTCTAACTTGATGCAAAAATATGGTTTCTCCAAATGCTTAGAATGACCATTATATACAACTGATCTACCACTCTTAATGTTTTGAAATTTTCCATACTAAAAATCATGATTCTTTTTAATATGATTAGCATGCAAACTATTTTTCACATAATTCTTTTCTTTTTTGCCTTTAACCATATTTCTAAATATAGATTCATGTTTACATGAGGGAATGAGTCTTACACTAGCATTGATATTAAAATTGTCAAGTTTAAGAACCAATTCTTCATGCCTAAGATTACTCGACGAAATATATTTACAAATAAATCAATTCTAGCATTAGAATCACTACATTCATTTAATTTTGAAAGAGAAGTAACATGCTCACTCTTTAAACATTTATGATCACGTGATAATGTATCTGTGCTCAATTTTTAACTTTCCATGATCATGAAACAATGCTTCCGCACCAACCGAGAGCCCCGACCTCGCATCTCTGCTCCGCACTGCATAGTGGCTATCCCCAGTGTCTGACCGAGCCAAATCCTCGTACCGGCTGTGTCTGACCGGGAGACAATCGTCGTAACCCCGCATCCGTCGCACCGCTTGCCACCGTGGGCCCCCCAAGTTCTCCAGAGGTATTGTGGGTCCCCCATTGGTCCTTAGAACTACTGTGGGCCCCACCTAGGTGCTTTCTCATCGAGGATTCGCTGTTTACGACGTAGCGATACGTCGTAGCCCGTCGTCACACGTTCTAGCTTTGGAATCTTGGTTCGTTGCTCCGATTGCTGATCAGTTTATTCGAGCGAGGAATCTATTCTGGAATCTAGACTTGGAGTGCGTTCTTTTATTCCAACCCCTGGCGTCGCTACCCGACGCCAGTGTAGCTTTCGCATCGTGTTGAGGTAACGCGTTGCACCCCTAGGACCCCCAACCCATTGCCTGCTAATCAAGAATAAAATTAATGTTTTTAAAGTGTTTTAAATTCATAATCAAGATTAATAATATGGACTTTAGGCCGGTGGACTTGTGCACGTAGGATATTTGTGACTTTGGACTCGTTGGACAGTGTTTCTCAGACGTGATACTTGCAGGCAAGTGAAACTTACCAACTTTTGCTTAGGGCCATGTTTTTAGGCCACTTCCTTGTTTTTAGCATAAAAGAGACTAGACAGTGAAATGATAGCTGTCTAGACGCAACTTCAAGATCTAGCTTGACAACGAAGCTAGATCTGTCACCTTGCCATGTCATTCATGCATTGTTATCTGCCATGTTTAAATTCCTTATCTGTATGCACTTTTAACTACCATGCATTGCATCTTACATGTTATCCAAGTTGATTGTTGCATTCGTAGCACACGCTATAATACTTGTACTTGTACTTCCTTGTCCGGCTAGGTGCACCCCTATGCCATCATGAAAAACACTTCCTGGCTCGTGATCCAGAAGCGGGCCTCATGTGTTGGTCAAAAGCCAATGCCGGACACATGTGGAGGGGTAGGGATAAGCAATCACTTGAGTTTAGGAGTTGGCCCGCGCAGCCACTTTAGACAAAAGGCGTAATCTCTGTACACGACGTGCTTACTATACTTGTACTTGTCCTTGTGAATGTTTCTTGCAAAACTTGATATCCATGCCATGATTTACATGCCATGCTCGTACCTTACTTTACTTTACTTTACTTGTTGCACTCGTACTTTAACTGCCATGGCATTGCATCATGCTAGAACTGCTAGGTTGTTTACCTACTTTCAGTTTCCTTGCACAAGTCTCTTGTAGACTTGCTGACATGTGCCCCTTGCTCTTTTGGATGTCACATGTTAGATCCTGAGCCAGAGACTGTAGCTGAGGACGAGGTGTTTGTTGACGCTGAGCCGGAGCCTACGTTTTACGAGGAGTTGGTGGACACCGGAGACCAGTCTTAAAGACTGATTTTAGTTGCTTTTGCTTTAGGTTGCTGTTAGTTGTCGGTGCGTAGCACCATTACTTTGTTTTATACGCTGTACTTTTGTTGGCCATGCTGGGGCCTCTTTTAGACTCTTTTCTTTTAGCCTGGTGGCTTTTCTGCGATGTTGGAATTTATTATTATGGATATTCTGAGATTTCTCTTTTGTCTCATTTCCTTATTATGATCTTTGTTTCGTTTCGCGTTGCAAGGACCTGCTATTTAAAGTTGATTGACGCTTATCGGACTTGTAGCTTTGTAGCTTCAAGTCTGAGCGGACCTTCTCACGCTTCGCCTCCATATTTTTGGGAAGCGGGGCGTGATAGGTTTTGTTGGTGGCCCATGTAGGTCCGTCTTGCAATTGCGAATTAACGGAACACGGATAATAACGGAATATCCATTAAATAAGTTACAACATCTAAGTCATTAAGCTATTGAGTCTAAATTTTTGTTCGTTTTCTATGTCGTTAGATGGCTAGAAGACGACAGACCCGAGTTGGTGGTGGACCTACTCTGAAGACTTGCTATTTCTGTGGCAAGACCGGGCTCGTCAAGGAGCAGTGCAGAAGATTTCTAGGCTGGTGTTTGATTTGTGGTGATGCTACTCATTCAGCGAAGGATTGTCGGCATGCAAATCAACTGCGGAAAGCATCGGATGGAATTCCGCAGCAGCAAGCACCAGTAACTGGGCCAAGTCAGAAGGTGGGCTATTATTGTAGCAAGATTGGTCGTGAGAAGGAATAGTGCAGGCGGAAGCTGGGCCAGTGCTTGATTTGTGGCGACGCAGCGCTTACCTTAAAGGACTGTCCGAGAGCTAAGCATCCGGGAAAAGAGCCAGTCGGAGCTCAACTACGAAAAGCACCCGTAGCTGTTAGACGTGGAGCAGCCCTTGTTCCACCGAAGCAGGCTTTTCAGCAGGCTCTTCAGCCGAGGAGGCAGGCTTATCTGATGACGGCAGTGGAGAGCGAGGCTGTGGATGAGGTTATCGCAGGTAACTCTCAAACTAGTTGTTTCCTTCCTTAGATAGTTTTGATTGTTAGCTTATGGTTGTTTGATTGCATATGTTGTTGTTAGAATAGGGTTTGATTGTTAGACTGTTTGTTAGGTGTGATTTTGGTTTGCACGTTTCCTGCACGAGTCCTCTTTGACTCTGGTGCATCGATGTGCATTATTTCTCGGAGCTTCATGGAGAAGCATTCCTTGATGACTTCCCCTCTCCCCAAGAGTTGGAACATCGTTACAGGAAAATGGCGTGATCTCGATGCATCTTGGGTGCAATTCTTGCCCTTTGGTGGTCTGTGGACATGAGCTTTATGCTGATTTTATTGTCCACGACATCATCAACTACGATGCAGTGCTTGGGATGGATTGGCTTGCGAGTTTCTATGCTACGATCGATTGTCGGAGGAAGAAGGTGGTGTTCGAGATCCCTGGGCATCCAGTGTTTGAGTTTAGTCGAGGTAGCAGTTCGCTTGGCCCTGTCAGGTTTTGGGCCAGATCGGTGGAGATTGTTGCTATGCAGATGGAGCAGAGTAGATCAGCTGTGGTGCGTGAATTCGACGACGTCTTCCCCGAGGAGATGTCTGGACTGCCGACCGATCGAGCTCTCGAGTTTTCGATCGATCTTATTCTGGGAGCGCAGCCTATTTCAAAGGCGCCGTATCGTATGGCTCTAGCAGAGTTGGAGGAGTTACGTAGGCAGCTGGATGAGCTTTTACAGAAGGGTTACATTAATCCTAGTGTGTCTCCGTGGGGAGCACCGATGTTGCTAGTGAAGAAGAAGGATGGTTCGCGTCGCAGGTGCGTGGACTACAGGGAGCTGAATGCTGTGACCATCAAGAATAAATATCCATTGCCATGTATAGATGACATTTTTGATCAGCTTGGAGGATCGAGGGTGTTCTCTAAGTTAGATTTAAGGAGTGGTTACCATCAACTTAAGGTGAAGAAGGAGGACATCCCGTAGACAGCATTTAGGACGAAGTATGGTCACTACGAGTTCGTGGTTATGCCCTTCTGTGTAGCCAATGCGCCCGCAGTTTTTATGAACCTGATGAATCTGATCTTCTACGACTTTCTAGACAAGTTTGTCGTTATCTTTATTGACGACATCCTAATCTATTCAAAGTCGGAGGAAGAGCATGCATCACACTTGAGGACAGTGTTGGAGATTTTGAGGAAGCATCGTTTGTATGCTAAGTATTCCAAGTGCGAGTTTTGCCTGGATATGGTCGCTTTTCTGGGACATGTGGTGTCAGGTGATGGAATTTCAGTGGATCCCGAGAAGATTAAGGCTATCAGGGAGTGGCCTGTTCCGCAGTCGGCGTCTGAGATCCGAAGTTTCCTTGGTCTTGCAGGTTATTATCGGCGTTTCATTAAGGACTTTTTTCAGATTGCTGAGCCGATGACCAGACTGACGCAGAAGGATGTACCATTTGTTTGGTCTGATGATTGTGAGAAGGCCTTTATTGTGCTGAAGGAGAGATTGACGACTGCCCCTATTCTTGCTGTGCCTGATTGGAGTGGAGGATTCGAGATCTTTTGCGATGCTTCTGGCAAGGGTCTTGGTTGTGTGTTGCATTAGCACGGGCACGTGGTTGCGTACGCTTCTCGTCAGCTCAAGGCTCATGAGAAGAATTACCCGACACACGATTTGGAGTTGGCTGCTGTCGTGTTTGCGCTGAAGATTTGGAGGCACTTCCTGCTGAGTGAGAAGGTGAAGATCTTCACTGATCACAAAAGCTTGAAGTACATTTTTACGCAGAAGGAGCTCAACATGCGACAGCGTCGATGGTTGGAGCTCATGGCGGATTATGAGATCGACTTGCAGTATCACCCTGGAAAGGTGAATGTGGTTCCAGATGCACTGAGCAGACTTTCAGCGGTGATGATGTTGACTTCGCAGTGGAGATTGCAGCAGGATTTTTGCGAGTCTGGCATCGAGATTATTCTTCTTACAGAGACTTCTTCGTTGATGAGTATGCAGATACAGTCGATGGTCGTGGATAGGATCAAGGCTGGATAGGCTGGAGATGCTAAGCTGGTGAAGATTCGGGAGTAGGTGGAAGCCGGTCTGCGGACTGACTTCTTGATTCTTGAGGATGGCTCGCTGAGATTTGGAGCCAGGGTGTGTGTGCCAGCTAGAGATATCAGAGAGGAATTATTGGTGGAGGCACACAGTTCGCTGTATTCTGTACATCCTGGTGGCACCAAGATGTACAAGGATCTTCGTCTGAACTATTGGTGGCATGGTATGAAGAGGTGTGTGGCTCGGAGCGTAGCCAAGTGTCTGGTTTACCAGCAAGTAAAGGCGGAGCATCAGCGTACGACAGGGTTGCTACAACCGCTTTCGATTCCGGAGTGGAGGTGGCAACACATCAATATGGATTTCGTGACTGGACTACCTCGGAGTCCGAAGCAGAATGACGCGATTTGGGTGATCGTAGACCGATTGACCAAATCTGCACACTTTATTCCCTTCCGAGTAGGACAGTCTACTGAGACGCTAGCGAGGAGATATATGGAGGTAAATTCTTTTACACTCCGATTTTATTTCCTTTTCCTAGTTTAGATAATGATGTAACGTGAATCGTGGAGGAGATCATACGACTTCACGGAGTCCCTGTGAGTATCGTGTCGGACAGAGACACGAGTTTCACGTCTCAGTTTTGACAGAGTCTGTAGAAGAGCTTGGGTACGAGTCTGAGTTTCAGCACGGCGTACCACCCGCAGACGGATGGCCAGTCCGGGAGGTCGATTCAGATTTTGGAGGACATGCTCAGAGCGTGCATGTTGGACTTCAAGGGATCTTGGGAGGATCATCTCCATCACGTTGAGTTTGCCTACAATAACAGCTACCAGGCGAGTATTGGATTGGCACCTTTCGCCGTGCTATATGGGAAGAAATGTCGATCGCCACTGAGCTGGGATGACATTGGAGATCGGGAGCTGTTAGGACCGGAGATGATTGTGGAGGCCGTGTATGTTGTGAGGAACATCCGGGAGAAGCTGAGGATTGCGCATGACCGTTTCAAGCATTGGGCCGATGCTAAACGGAGGCCTTTGGAGTTTCAGCCCGGAGATCATGTCTTTCTGAAGATTTCTCCGAACCGCGGATTTATCCGATTTGGGAAGAGAGGCAAGCTGAGTCCGAGGTTCATTGGGCCGTTTGATGTCCTGGAGAGAGTTGGAGCTGTGGCTTATCGCTTGGCGCTGCCACCGTCGCTGGAGGGTGTTCACGACGTATTTCATGTATCTCAGTTATGTCGATACGTTAGTGATCCGTCCCATGCTGTGGATTTCTCAAAGATCATTTCGTCCGGATCTGTCTTATGATCAGCAGCCAGTTGAGATTTTGGATCGACGACAGAAGCAGCTGAGGAATAAGACCGACGACTTGGTTCAAGTGCAGTGGCGTCACGGTTCCCCAGGTGAGTCCACCTGGGAGCGTGAGGATGAGATGAGAGAGCGCTTCCCGCACCTCTTCCCGTGCAGTGCTTGATGTTGATTTCGAGGACGGAATCATTTCTAAGGTGGGGAGGATGTAACGGCCTATTTTCGTTGTACTTTGATCATGCACGTGCTTTTGACCGTGCACGTGTTTATTTTAGACTTTGTGTGTTTGTGAACACTTTGGTGCGATATGTCGTTGTGAACGTCTCTGAGAGTATTAAATTGTGGCACTAATTTGGAACGACATTTCTCGGGTTATTTTCCCACGATTTAATATTATTCGAAGAGACGTTGTGATCTTCGCTTTTGACGTGAGACGTTCCTATTTTTAGTTTGGTCGTTCGACATCGAAATTGAGATCCTTCTTCTTAGTTACCTTTCTCTCGTCGTCCCGATCACCTCAATATTTATTTTATAATTTTTGGAGTTTATTTGACCACTTTTACATTTTTTACAAAGTTTTAAATATTTTTAAATACCAAGTTTTCAATTATTTTCGACCAAATAAAATTTTATTAAGTTTATAATGTTTCAAACGAATTTTGAGCCAAATCCTAGCCCATCTTGGCCGCACCCTAGCCATGCGTGGGTTAGAGAGAGAGAGAGAGATTTGAATTTTAAATTATTTTAAATCCTAATTCTATTAGATTTAGCCCAAGACCAAGTCAACCCCTCTACACTATATAAACAACCTCTAGGAAGACTCATTTTCGCAAGAAATTAACCCTAGCTACTCCCAAAACCCAAAAACTCGCTTGCGACGATTCGTCGCAACGTTGCAGCACCGGCCCCCGCACCGACCGAGGAAATCGCCCCCATTTCCTCGCACTGACCGAGAGGCCGCCCGCACCATCGCCCGCTCCGCACCGCACAGCCGTCCCCTGCATCACCCGTGTCCGACCTAGAGGATCCCTCGGTCTGACTGAGGGCTTCGCCCGCACCGACCCCCGCTCCGCATCGCCCCGCTCCCCAAGCGCCCGACCGGCCCGATCCCCCGCATCCGCCCGCACCGACCGACAGAATCCCCCGCTTCACCCGCATCGCCCGCACGTTGCAACGCTTGCAACGTTGTAAGCCCCGCCAAGCGCCCGACCCCCCGCATCCGCTGTGTCCGACCGAAGGCCCGCTCCGCACCGACCGAGAGCCCCGACCCCGCATCTCTGCTCCGCACAGCACATCGGCCGTCCGCAGTGTCTGACCGAGCCAAATCCTCGCATCGGCTGTGTCTGACCGGGAGACAATCGTCGCAACCCCGCATCCGTCGCACCGCTTGCCACCGTGGGCCCCCCAAGTTCTCCAGAGGTATTGTGGGTCCCACATTGGTTCCTAGAACTACTGTGGGCCCCACCTAGATGCTTTCTCTTCGAGGATTCGCCGTTTACGACGTAGCGATACGTCGTAGCCCGTCGTCGCACGTTCTAGCTTTGGAATCTTGGTTCGTTGCTCCAGTTGCTGATCGGTCTATTCGAGCGAGGAATCTATTCTGGAATCTAGACTTGGAGCGCGTTCTTTTATTCAACCCCTGGCGTCGCTACCCGACGCCAATGTAGCTTTCACGTCGTGTTGAGGTAACGCTTTGCACCCATAGGACCCCCAACCCATTGCCTGCTAATCAAGACTAAAATTGATGTTTTTAAAGTGTTTTAAATTCACTAATCAAGATTAATAATATGGACTTTAGGCCGGTGGACTTGTGCACGTAGGATATTTGTGACTTTGGACTCGTTGGACGGTGTTTCTCAGACGTGATACTTGCAGGCAAGTGAAACTTGCCAACTTTTACTTAGGGCCATGTTTTTAGGACACTTCCTTGTTTTTAGCGTAAAAGAGACTAGACAGTGAAATGATAGCTGTCTAGACGCAACTTCAAGATCTAGCTTGACAACGAAGCTAGATCTGTCACCTTGCCTGTCATTCATGCATTAGTATCTGCCATGTTTAAATTCCTTATCTATACGCACTTTTAACTGCCATGCATTGCATCTTACATGTCATCCAAGTTGATTGTTGCATTCGTAGCACACGCTACAATACTTGTACTTGTACTTCCTTGTCCGGCTAGGTGCACCCCTATGCCATCATGAAAAACACTTCCTGGCTCGTGATCCAGAAGCGGGCCTCATGTGTTGGTCAAAATCCAATGTCCGACACACGTGGAGGGGTAGGGATAAGCGATCACTTGAGCTTAGGAGTTGGCCCGCGCAGCCACTCTAGCCAAAAGGCGTAATCTTTGTGCACGACGTGCTTACTATACTTGTACTTGTCCTTGTGAATGTTTCTTGCAAAACTTGATATCCATGCCATGATTTACATGTCATGCTCGTACCTTACTTTACTTTACTTGTTGCACTCGTACTTTAACTGCCATGTCATTGCATCATGCAGAACTGCTAGGTTGTTTTACCTACTTTCAGTTTCCTTGCACAAGTCTCTTGTAGACTTGCTGACATGCGCCCCTTGCTCTTTTGGGTGTCACATGTTAGATCCTGAGCCAGATACCGTAACTGAGGACGAGGTGTTTGTTGACGCTGAGCCAGAACCTACGTTTGACGAGGAGTTGGTGGACACCGGAGACCAGTCTTAGAGACTGATTTTAGTTGCTTTTGCTTTAGGTTGCTATTAGTTGTCGGTGCGTAGCACCATTACTTTGTTTTGTACGCTGTACTTTTGTTGGCCATGCTGGGGCCTCTTTTAGACTCTTTTCTTTTAGCCTGGTGGCTTTTCTGCGATGTTGGAATTTATTATTGTGGATATTCTGAGATTTCTCTTTTGTCTCATTTCCTTATTATTATCTTTGTTTCGTTTCGCGTTGCAAGGACCTGCTATTTAAAGTTGATTGACGCTTATCGGACTTGCAGCTTGTAGCTTCAAGTCTGAGCGGACCTTCTCACGCTTCGCCTCCGTATTTTTGGAAAGCGGGGCGTGACAGTGGATCTCTCTGATAGTGGAATCATCTCGGAATTGCTGGACGTAGGTAGTGCGTAGTCGAACCAAGTTAAATTCTCGTGTGTCTGCGATTTGATTTTGTTGCTATTATTCGTTTGCCGCTTCTATTTGCAAGGTCGTATAGATTTTGTTGGGTTATTTGAGGTTCAATTTTGCTAGTCCTAGATTCCTGATCAGCTTGTAGGATTGGCTATTTTCGCCAGAATCTCAATTTGGTACCATCGATCCCCAACAGTGTCTTCCAACGAGCTGAGATAGATCTACATGTGAAAACCTATCATTACTTCTGTGGGCATAGACTCGACCAAGTGCTGATGGATTCCCGAACAATCTGCCACATCCGTCGCTCCTCCCGTAACCTACCCGAATTTCGCAGTGAGAAAACACCCGGAAACAATTATGGCATGAAAGGATAAAATGATGCGATTCGACGAGAACCTATTCAAATTTTGTTCAACTGAAAGGCACCTTAGATTAACTTCAAAAGTACAATTACATGGCAAATGTAGGGTTTGCGTAGTCTCCAATAGGTGGGTTAACATTAGAACTTACATTATTTCACTCCTATTATATACATCGAATAATAACCCAATGTTTATTTGTAGCTGAGGTACTTTGGCAAATGTAATCTAATCATCCAAGCTTTGCCTCCCTGCATGTCGAACCCCTTAAGCCTTCCAAGCACCATGACAACCATGAGTGTTAGCTTCCCTTTCTTGCTCCACCGTCCCGAGAACCCAACCCATGAATCCATGCACTCTCCATCCTGCTTCAGCCGTCGCTTGCAGCTGTACCCCGTGCTGAACCCAACGTTCCCGTATGCACTGCAACCAATTTTAGGAAACGATATCTTGGTTATCATAGGACACCTGATCACTTAAGAGTAGCTATAGAATATACCTGATCACTTCAAAGACGATGTTCAAGACATTGAAGTTCAGGGGGTCCTCGGAGAGATCTCTCCTTTCCGTGATGCAGACGACGAGGACGGCGACGGTTAGATATGATAGCCGCGAAAAGACGAAGCTCTTCTTCTCCTCCTCGCCATCTTCTCCACCCATTGTCGGGAAGAAGGTTGTATAAGGAGGAAGGTACCTGAAATACAATTTATTTAATTTAATTAGTGTTTCTTGATTTCCTGGCATATCCAAGCTCGATATCACTAGTATGGATGACAACTTGGTTACATAAGTTTTGGTCTAACATTGGTCCTTGGTGTCTGAGCTAATAACTTATGGACTGTAATATATACACCCACAAAGAGGGAGTGTATGTCATTATTTATTTTCAAAAATGGAAAAAAAAAAAGTAGGAAGAGAGTGAGTGTGAGGAGACAAAGGATGGACATATTTTCCATTTTTTGACAATGGATAGCATCATACTATATAGTACCGTCCATATATGTTTAACGATTAATATAAGGTCGAAGGGGGTATATATTGTGAAATTATTTATCACGTTTTAAAAAAGGGTAATAAAAAATCTTTTTAACTAGTAGAATGACCCCATCCCTTGATATTTGGGGGTTTAAGGAAGAGACAAGAGCCTCAAGAAAGAGATGTAAAACTTCACTCACATCATGACCACGTAGAGCACCAGGATGGCCGGAGCCACGGCGGAGAGGTCGACGATCGACTCTCCGGCATGCCGCGAGTTGACGGCCATGAACACCGATCCGACCGCCTTCTGGTAGGCGTTCATCCCCTCCAAGCCGTCGGATCCCCACTCCAAGCAACCGAACATCGCGGCCTGCATCGCGGCCAGCGCGCACACCGTGACGCCCAGCATCCCGGCATCCCTCCAGCCCGCCGTCAAATGACCACCGTACCCCAACTCATCGGCATGGCTCAGAATGAAGTCGAACTCGCTCCTTCTAGTGACCCTCTTCGACGCCCACGCCAACGACCTCAGCCCGATGGGATACATGGTGTTGCCCAAGAGCACGAGGGCCGCGACGGCGAGAAGCATCCCAGAGCAGGCCCTGAAGGCCTCCATGTTCTCGTTGGTGGGGACGAAGCCGCAGTTGGCGAGCGAGGAGACGGCGGTGAAGGCCGCGAACGTCCCCGCCGGAATCCGCCTCCCCTCGAGCAGTGCTCGCGGGCCCGCAAACTGCCTCAAGTAGGCCAGAAGCACAATCGAGCCAACCGCATGGACTAGGATCAGATAGCCCAGGACCAAGTAGAGCAACCACCTTAACGCACGACTATATTTTGCTTCCGTGGGCTCAATGAATTTGGGCATGGTCCCTTGTTCTACTAATGTCCCGAGCTCTAGTTCTTGTTGGTGGTGTTGGTGGTGTTGTTTGCGGGTGTGGATGTGGGGGGTGAGGATGCGGGCGAGGAGGGCGAGCATGGAGGTGAAGACCTCGCCTCCGGCGAGCATGAGGAGGGTGAGGACGAGGAGTTGGGGGTTGGAGAAGGACTCGAGCTCGACGGAGGTCATGCTGGAGACGGTGGAGGCAGAGACGGACATGAAGAAGAGGTCGAAGCGGCTCGGGCTCGGGGCGGAGGGGTGTTTCATGGGGAGGGCGGCGAGGAGGAGGAAGCCGAGGAGGGAGAGGAGGAGGAAGTAGAAGAGGTGGAGGTGAAGGGGACTCATGTTGATCAGTTGTTGTTAGTAAAATTGGAGGCATCAACGGAGGATTTATCAGTTGGGAACAAGAAATGGTGGTGGTGGTGGTGTGCATGCTCGACTAACCAGTGACGGAGTGTGTCCAACTTTTGCAAGGCAAAACGGTTTTTTGTCACTAACGGTAAGTGGAGGTACATGTATATTTCAACTAGTTTGCTTATTTTAGCTAGGGGTATCACTGTCAACGGGGTGTAGGTGTGTGGGTGTACACGGATGCAGATACAGATATGATTATTGCTTATCCGATCCGATACAGGTATACGGATCCGGATCCGTATAGAAGATTGTGTATTCTTTTTGAACGCAAAATACATCTGATACACCGCTACTATATTATACTCGTGATTAGTTTTTTACTTAATCATTCTCATCCATGATCACATATTCTTATAGATTTACTCTTTTTAATAGAATTGTTATGTTTTGAATCCGTTTTATCCAACCCTTTATATTTAATTTGTACCAATTATATCAAAAGTGGTCACTTGTCGATATCTAATTTACATTTGTATATGTTGATACAACCCTGGGCTGGCACAGAGGCCGTCCAGATAACTATCTTCAATCGATAAGCACAATAAGGCCCACAGTTTTGGCCCATCAATCTAGAAGCCCTCACGTGCAATCTATCACCTTCTTATGCATGACGACATGTCGACTGACCGTTGAGTTCTAGTGGTTACTAGGTCCGCCCATTAACCGGGCGTTCAATAATTGACCATTAGCCCATTATAAATATCGACAGCACAGGCCAAGGGCTATAAAGCATCATAAATGCTCTAACGTTTTGGGCGGATGGCATTCGGGCATTCGCAAGACCATCACTTATAAATAACTCCTTCAACAACCGTGGGCCGGGGGGGGGGGGGGGGGGGGGGGGGGGGGGGTAGGCCTGAGAACTAGCTGATAATATCCCAATATGTTGGACATAGTTCCACCGAGCCTTCAATAGTCATCTACTCACTTAAGCATCGGAGGAGATTTGGTCTGACCCCAGACCTGACCCCCTGATGAGATTTTTGTGTTGCATATAGCTAGAGAGATAGCTCAGCCATAGCTTGACCTGCCGTCCCTTCAACCCTAAGTTAGATCGTCCAACGCCCAAAAGTTTGCCCACGTCTTCGATGTCAGCAGCATCCTTTGGGTCATCCTTCAACGTCTGTGGTGAAAATATCGGCCACAGACAAATCCGTGACCAATGGTAATATATGGCCTCAAAATGGACTGTGGCAAGTAGGTAGGGGTGGCAATCAGGTCGGGTCGGGTCTGACCCGACCCGAATAGGGATAAACTCGAACCCGACCTGGATAAAATCCGGGTCAAGGTTCGGGAACCCGTACCCGACCCGGGTGCAACCCGGGTAACCCGTACCCGACCCGGTTTATCTTACGGGTCAGGTACGGGTCGGATTCGGGGTGAAAAGAGTGATTATTTAGCAAAAAACTTAGCAAAAAACACTATCACGGGTCACGTGTGAAAAGTGTGAAATATTGGTCAACCGGGTCGAGTGGTCAGACCCGTACCCAACCAGGATTTTTATCTGGGTCGGTCGAGTTGACCCGAATTCGACCCGACCCAAATTGGGCCCTACCCATACCGGGTTCGATTCGGCTCTATTTTGCCACCCCCTACTGGTAATCTCCATTTTAATCGGGCAAGGAAAAACGCATCCGAAAACCGAATCCAATTTTTTGGACCGGTTCGAAACAGTTCTATAACGCCCTGCTCTCCCGGATACCCTGAGCAGCGAGCGTTACAGAGGAAAATACCAAACACAACACAAGCAGGCCCACTGCGCGCTGCTGGGATAGTACCTGTAACAATCCAGATGTCACAGAAACACAAGAGAGACAGTCAAACCAAACACTGATACGCATACACGCAAATCGTATTTTCTACATACGGTCATTACAGTCTACCCAGCTTAAAAATAAAGTTCGTCCTCGAACTTTCTAACTTAGGATATAGCTGAGGGTGAATAGAGATATATAGGGTCACTCTACCCCATCATATAGATAAAGCACATTCTTATACCTTCAAATACACATAGGCATAACATTTCAAATAGACCCGCAGACACTGCTATCCTGAGACATACAACCACCAGGTCACCAGATACGCATTAAAACATACACCTGTCACGCCCCGTCTCCCCAAATGGGAAAAACATACACTTTGTGAGTGTAGGAACCCCTCTTCATAAGGGTTACTACTTCTACAACTCTTCCAAGCTTGTTAAGGAGACAAATCTTAATTAAAAATAGGCACCACTTTCTATACCATGAAGTAGACCAATACATCTTCAAGATAACATCTTGCTAGTTGTTGCATTGCTTTTGATTTCATGTTGAATTCTAATAAATTAAGGATTGGTCATCATGCTTGCCATGTGTTTGTAGTAATGTCGCTATGATGAAAGTTGTCACTCTTTATTAGGGAACATGAAAAGACTGAGTTTCCGTAGCGTTGTAGGTTTAATTAATTATTACTTACCCTTAGCGAGATACAAATTTCTAAATAAGAATTGATTCGAGGTTAGTAACTTGTTGAGTAGCAAACCATGTTGGGCCCAAAGATGGCACCCTTCTAGTGATACATGCCATCTAAGCCAACGCTAGGTTTTAGAGATACACAATAAGTACGAATCTGTATCAGGTATTCCCGAAGAGGCGGGTGTTACGAAGGAAATGTAAAATTTCAAACACATGCAGGCCCACTGCGCATTGCTGGGATAGTACCTGTAGCATTCCAGATGTGTCACGCCCCGCTTCCCATTATACTTGGGGCGAGGACGTAAGTGGGTCCGCATGTGCTTAAAGCAAAGAAGATGTACTTTTTTTTCTCCCTTCTTTGACTTAAGCACACTAAGCGTGATTAGCGAAGGCAGGTCCCTGCACGCGAATACATCAGAAACAACACAAATATTTATTACATTACAACACCAGCGTCCAAAGTAAAGTACACAAATAATTAAGGCCTAGCATGGCTGTACAATCTGCTGAAAACAAACAAACCTGAAAATAATACTACAAATAATAAACTGAAATATAAATGTCCCGCTCTAGTCTTTCGCAGGGAGGATCTCAGTGTCCTCGTAGTTCTGGTCAGCGGGGTCCACCGCTAAAGTGAGATCCTCAAAAGTAGTGTCCTCACGGTACTCTGTCCCTGAACCTAACATATATTTCATAACACGTTGAAATATTTGTCAGCGATAAACTCGGCAAGATATTTAAAGTAATGAAATGAGGAACAAGTATAAGCTGACAAAAGAGCGTTAATACACAGTTATAAATAATAAGTGCAGAAAAGTAAAGTACGAGCATGCATGGATATTTTTGCAGTTAAAATTAAAGTAAAAGAGTTGTATGTTGAGTATTTGATTATTTGTGCACGTGATAAGTCCATGCCTGGGTAGGTGAAATGTTCACGATACACCTTATCACCGGTGGTTTTACCGTGACGCTCCACACATTGGCTGCCTCCATCGGAGGGGCCGTAATCGTGTTCGAGACACACTCACAAACCCTACTGCAATGGACCAACCCCACCCAAACTGTACCGCCATATACTGGAACACTAGCCAGACTAGTCATATGTGACCCTACTGGAACACGAGCCAGACTAGTCACACATGACCTGACGGGAGTAGCCAACTTGGCTTTTTGAGTATGTTTATTTACTGATTGAGTTTCACCCCATCTGTAGTCGATGGTTTCACCCCGTCTGTATTCGACGGTTATCACATATGTGTTGTAACATACTCGTCTTTTCCAAATTTGTTTATCTTGTTAACATGCGAAAAGCAATAGCAGTCCCGTTACGTAAAAAGAGCAATAAGTAAAGTGAAACATAATGTCCGGCTACTAGAATTTATCAAACATATTGAAACCAGGTTTGATGCTAAGTTTTAAAGACCAGGTTTGCAATTCATTCTACACATGTTTCCCGAGGGTCGTGACACACCCTCTGTTCCGTTAGGGTTAAAAAGTCGGTCTTTATCCAAAGAGTCATTAACATGAAATGTCTGTTTTTAATTAGTTACAACAGATGAATTTGGAACGTAAAGATGATGATTTCACTAGTTTTAACAGTTGTCCTATATTCAATTACAATAAATACTTGCCTTGACGTGGGTGTGGGTGTCCAGATGGTTGTAACGTGTGTCACGTTTTATCTGCGTCAATAGATTGGTGATATCAGTTCCATGGTTGTTAACCAGTTATAAAACATCAAATCAACCTATTAAAATATTAACTATAATAAAGAAATTTTACTTAACACAAAATCTTAATAACTAAACTTTATTAACTAAAAATAAGTGATATGCCAAAAATAGCTTTAGGAAAATTAACTTAGACTAACTGTTTATAACTTAATATAGCTTATAATAACTTAATATAACCTTAGTTATAATAACTTAATAACTTTATAAAGTAATATAACTTATAAACCTTACTTTACAAAACTTTTATAAAACTAAATCTGTTAACTATATAATAATAATAACTAATAATAATATTATTATTATTAGTATAAAACTAACTCACATTTATAACCCCCCTCTTCATCTCTCCCTCTGTTTCTCCCCCTCTTCTCGTTCTTCCTCTGTTCTTTTTTCTTTTCCTTTTTTTTTTCCGTTCTCTCTTGCGCAGGGGCAATCGGGGCGACGGCGAGTCCGTAGACGCGAGGCGGCGGCGGATGGGGCAATCCGAGCTGGTGGCGTCAGGATCGGACGCGGCGGCGCACTGATCGGGCTCGGTGGACGGCGGCTTCGGGCGTGCGGCGGTGATCGGAGAGGGTGGCGGCTTCCTGAGGCGGCGGTGAGGCGAGATCGCGGCGGTGGCGCTCCGGGGCTGATCGGGCTTGAGGGGGTCACGACGGCTTCGGGCAGCGATCGAGGGCTGGCGCTCCGGGTAATTAACTCTAAACTAAAAGTAATTAGCTAATTAGAAATTTAAAAATAATTACGATCACGCTACGGTAAAACCGAAAATAGCGACGCGCTCGCGTCGACGTGCGGACGAAGGACCGCTCGGACGAAAAGAACTGAATGAACGCAGTAAAATGAACACATGCACAACAATCAAAATACAACTAGGAAAAACAGGCCGTTACATCATACCATCCTTAAAATAACTCCGTCCTCGAAATTTAGAAGATCGTTAGTCGCCTAAGCAATTTAAACGATTCGAAAGGAAGTCTTGATGAATGATTACGACATAGGAAAATAAATTGTTACTAACAGGAAATAATAATGTGACATCACAGCATCAAGAAAACAAGAGATGATGTCATGTATGAATACATACTATTGACATCACCATAGGTTCCGTAACTAGTTTCGAAACCTAGTATCATCACCATGGTTACTTCCGATTTATCAAGTAGCCAAAATATAAAGTAATGGCATTACTTGAAAATGATAGTTATGATGATGATGACATCTGTTCGAACTTGGAACCGGAGGTGATAAGTCAATAGCAAGCTATTTGAAACACACCAAAAAGATGAACATAACATCTAAAATTTTCAACTCATATAAATGATGACTGCATGGTCTTAATCATGTAAATCATTGCCATAGCATACATAACCGTAAGGGCTAAACCTAGTGTATCTGTGATGTTACAACTTAACCAGCCGAACACAAAGGACTTCATCTGCTATGCTACCAAATTACAAGCCAATATCCAGATCGACACAAAAAGGTAGATATACGGCCAATTCTCAAGGGTCAAGATCATCGCTACCACTTTTCTCAGCAATCTCAATAACATCCAATAAGAAGTCAACATCCTAGCCGTCTCCCAAATCCGAGCACAAGACCGACATCCAACTTCAACAGCTAAGGCCAAAAGCAAGACAATACTCAATCCCAATGATACTACTTGCCAATACCATTGGTCGACATCTACGATTATCACCATCAGTCCTAAGTAATTCAACGACCAAAAACTCACGAACCAAAAAACACGAAGGAGCGGCCCTAAGATGGAATCGAAGCGGGGCAGCTCGAGGGGGAAGAACCAGCAAAAGGAGCTCCAAATAATGCCAAGAGCGGCGGGTTCCCAATATTCCAACCACACGGCAATAGCGAGGGCGATGGCGAGGGCTGTCGCTAAGCCCAACAATCCCCAAGGTCTTCGGCGGGCCATCGGCAGCTGTCGATCCAGGGCGGCAAGGTGCGACGGCTGTGACTGCGAGACATGGCGGGGGCATCCGGGATGGAGCAGAGCTGGCGTGGTTTTGGGTGAGGCCGGAGGAGCTCGGGCGAGAGGGACGAGGTGGAGGTGATGTTGGGGCGAAGGGGGAACCGTGGGATTGCTTGGTGAGGAAGGAGAGGGGGTTTAAAAAGAGGAAAAAAAGTGAGGGTTTAAAGAGGGTGCCGAAAGTCTTGATAGGGTAGGGTAGGGTAGGCTAGGTTAGGCGGAAACGGGGCTCGAGGAGGAGAATGAAGACAAAAGAAAATAATGAGGGGGAGGTGGTAGGTGGGAAAAGAATTCAAACCCATGGAAAAGCTGGGTACAAGATGAAAGTAGGGTTAGAACAGAAATACGAGCTCAAGAAGATGAAAAGACACAACAGCCTACGCTTGCACGTCACGTTTGACTCGTCTCAGGATCTCCAGCACCATCCTTCTTCTTGACCAAAAGAACTGGCGCACTCCAAGGAGATACACTGGGATGAATCAATCCCTTCTGCAACGGGTCGTCGAGTTGTTTCCGAAGTTCCTCTAGTTCAGCAGGAGCCATGCGATAAGGAGCCTTCGAAATAGGTTGTGTGTTGGCATAAGATCGACAGTAAATTTCAGAGCTCGATCAGGCGGTAATCTCGAAATATCTTCAGGAAATACGTCTGCAAAGTCTCGAAACACTCTAGGTCTCTCAGGCTCAACCTGCATGATGCAATGATTAGTTCGTTTGGCTTGGCCCGAAACTTGATAGGTCCAAGTGAACGGTCTCCGCTCATGAATTCAAACACAGGATGATCTGGGATTTCAAACACTACTTTCTCGTTGTGACAATCGATAGTAGCGTAGAAATTTCCTAACCAATCCATGCCGAATATCGCATCGAAGTTGGACATGTCGACTATCATGAAGTCTGTGAACAGCTCGTGTCCATAAATCACAATAGGGCAAGATCGACAGTCAGAAGAAGTCCTCACTATCTGGCGGCCGAGTGGTTAATCTTCTTCTTAGATTTTAGAGATTGGAGAACAGACGATTTGATATTACCACAACATGATCACCGAAGGCCTTTGTTCTTTGGTGCATATTTGGGATAGGCTTCGAGGCGAAGGCTGTGGCTCGTTACTACTAGGGGCATTTCCCCAAAGGATCGAGGTAGATCTTGGGGCTGACATACCGCTGCAAGTATTCCTCCGACCTCTCTACCTCCACTGCTGCCGAAGAGCCCTCTGTTTACAGCCAGCCCCGCCCCGGCCGGCACCGAGTTCGCCTGCTGAAACTACGACCCGGTACGCCACCGAGTTCAGTTCCCTTCCCCTGCTCCACTCAGATCGTATCCGCATTTTTTCCCATCACGTACTCGGTGAGATTTTATCATTTCATAAATTCCAGTTGTTCATGGGTTCTCTCAAAATAAAATTCTTACATTTTTCTCCGTTCCTACCGGTTTCGCCTTCTACTTGCCATTTAGATCGTCTTCTTCTTAGATTTTATGCTAGCTTCCTAAGGCGATTTGATATTACCACATCCCAGAGCGATCACTATCCCACTCGCAGTAGTGAAACTCAAGTGATTTGGTAGAGGGTCAACATGAATAGAATGTTTCCCTACCAATCCTTGGGATATGAAGCAGTGAGTGGCTCCCGAATCAAAAAGAGATAGGGCTGGATAAGAGGCTATCAATACAACACATAGTACATAAGAAGTATCTTAGCAAAAGATAAACAAGTAACACATGTATATAATATAAGCATTATAAAAGAAGGGTTTAAGTAATACCTGAAATCACTTGTTCATCCGTCTTAGCCTCCGCAGCTGTCATGGTGAAGATCTGGCTCGGCTGGTTCTGCCTCGCCAATGTAAGAGCCTTCTGTTGTGGAGCCAGAGGTGGTCCATGCTGAGTAGTTGTTGGCTTTTTGGTGCGACGAGTGCAGTCCCTGGTAGCGTGTTCAGATGTTCCGCATATCAGGCATTGCCTCCGCAACACTCGGCAGTCCTTCTTGACATGCCCATGTCGGCTGCAATGGTGGCATTTCATCTGGTATCGGTTGTTGACTGGAGGTGCGTGCCATTTAAACAGTGCAGTTTGTATTGGTCCAATAGCGTCTCTTGTTGGTTCATCAGGATGCTTACTCCCTCCAACTTGGGCTGTCTCTCAAAGTTCATATATATCCTCATAGTTACGTGCTGCTCCCAGTATTTTCTCATCGGGTGTTAGATCGGCAGATGTCCTTGGCGCTTGGGCGTTGTAGATTAAACCTTGACTCGACCGGAACACTTGGTCTTCAGGATCCCCAACCAAATGAGGAGTGAAACGACTGAGCGCAGAGAGTAATCGAGCTTGGAGTTCCATCATTTCTCTTACGAGTCCTACGATCTCGTTGTAGGCATCACCATTTCCATTACGAGTGTTGGGTTGATCTGCCATGCTGCAATCAAACAAAGTAAATATTTGTGTACTAGTTTACCCAAACGATCAGGTTAGTAATAATATTTATACTATTCCTGAAGTGTCTCGTAGAGTGCAAGAGTACCTGTGTGGGCCACCACTAAAACCTGTTACGCCCCGCAGCCCATTATACTTGGGGCGAGGACGTGAGCGGGTCCGCATGTGCTTAAAGCAAAGAAGAGGTACTTTTTTTCTCCCTTCTTTGACTTAAGCACACTAAGCGTGATTAGCGAAGACAGGTCCCTGCACGCGAATACCTCAGAAACAACACAAATATTTATTACATTACAACACCAGCGTCCAAAGTAAAGTACACAAATAATTAAGGCCTAGCATGGCCGTAAAATCTGCTTAAAACAAACAAACCTGAAAATAATACTACAAATAATAAACTGAAATATAAATGTCCCGCTCCAGTCTTCCGCAGGGAGGATCTCAGTGTCCTCGTAGTTCTGGTCAGCGGGGTCCACCTCTAAAGTGAGATCCTCAAAAGTAGTGTCCTCACGGTACTCTGTCCCTGAACCTAACATATATTTCATAACACGTTAAAATATATTTCAGCGATAAGCTCGGCAAGATATTTAAAGTAATGAAATGAGGAACAAGTATAAGCTGACAAAAGAGCGTTAATACACAATTATAAATAATAAGTGCAGAAAAGTAAAGTACGAGCATGCATGGATATTTTTGCAGTTAAAAGTAAAGTAAAACAGTTGTATGTTGAGTATTTGATTATTTGTGCACGAGATAAGTCCATGCCTGGGTAGGTGAAATGTTCTCGATACACCTTATCACCGGTGGTTCTACCGTGACGCTCCACACATTGGCTGCCTCCATCGGAGGGGCCGTAATCATGTTCGAGACACACTCACAAACCCTACTGCAATGGACCAATCCCACCCAAAGTGTACCGCCATATACTGGAACACGAGCCAGACTAGTCATATGTGACCCTACTGGAACACGAGCCAGACTAGTCACACATGACCTGACGGGAGTAGCCAATTCGGCTTTTTGATTATGTTTATTTACTGATTGAGTTTCACCCCATCTGTAGTCGATGGTTTCACCCCGTCTGTATTCGACGGTTATCACATATGTGTTGTAACATACTCGTCTTTTCCAAATTTGTTTATCTTGTTAACATGCGAAAAGCAATAGCAGTCCCGTTACGTAAAAAGAGCAATAAGTAAAGTGAAACATAATGTCCGGCTACTAGAATTTATCAAACATATTGAAACCAGGTTTGATGCTAAGTTTTGAAGACCAGGTTTGCAATTCATTCTACACATGTTTCCCGAGGGTCGTGACACACCCTCTGTTCCGTTCGGGCTAAAAAGTCTGTCTTTATCCAAAGAGTCATTAACATGAAATGTCCGTTTTTAATTAGTTACAACAGACTAATTTGGAACGTAAAGATGATGATTTCACTAGTTTTAACAGTTGTCCTATATTCAATTACAATAAATACTTGCCTTGACGTGGGTGTGGGTGTCCAGATGGTTGTAACGTGTGTCACGTTTTATCTGCGTCAATAGATTGGTGATATCAGTTCCATGGTTGTTAACCAGTTATAAAACATCAAATCAACCTATTAAAACATTAACTATAATAAAGAAATTTTACTTAACACAAAATCTTAATAACTAAACTTTATTAACTAAACATAAGTGATATGCCAAAAATAGCTTTAGGAAAATTAACTTAGACTAACTGTATATAACTTAATATAGCTTATAATAACTTAATATAACCTTACTTATAATAACTTAATAACTTTATAAAGTAATATAACTTATAAACCTTACTTTACAAAACTTTTATAAAACTAAATCTGTTAACTATATAATAATAATAACTAATAATAATAATATTATATTATTATAAAACTAACTCACATTTATAACCCCCCCTCTTCATCTCTCCCTCTGTTTCTCCCCCTCTTCTTGTTCTTCCTCTGTTCTTTTTTCTTTTCCTTTTTTTTCCGTTCTCTCTTGTGCAGGGGCGATCGGGGCGACGACGAGTCCGTAGACGCGAGGCGGCGGCGGATGGGGCGATCCGAGGCGGTGGCGACGGGATCGGACACGGCGGTGCGCTGATCGGGCTCGGTGGACGGCGGCTTCGGGCATGCGGCGGTGATCGGAGAGCGTGGCGGCTTCCTGAGGCGGCGGTGAGGCGAGATCGCGGCGGTGGCGCTCCGGGGCTGATCGGGCTTGAGGGGGTCACGGCGGCTTCGGGCAGCGATCGAGGGCTCGGGGACGGCGTTCCGAGGTCAGGCGGCGGCTGCGGATCCTCGATGACGGCGTCGACGGATCTGAGCACGGCGGGGGCGGATTCGATATGGGGAACGGCGGTGATGCGTTCCCGAGTGCGCCGAGCTCGATGAACGGGGTTGGCATGAGCGGATCGAGGGTTGATTGGGTTGATTTTGGGGGGTTTTTGGTTACAGATGGGTTCAATTTGTTGATTGGTTGGGGGTTGATTTCTGTTTGGTTTGAGTTTCTAGTTTGATTTTGGCTTGTAAGGAGTTGGATGGCTGATGGATTTTGTGGAGGAGGTGGTGGAGATAATGGGTTGTTTGTTGCTGCTATGATCGTCGGTGGTGGCTGAAGGGGGAGAGATGGTGTTGTTTGTTTGTGACGATGCTGAAGGTGGAGAGATGTAGTGTTGATGGTTGTTTGTTTGTATAGGCCTGGTTTAAGAACGGGGAAGGAGGAGACAAGTTTAAGGGGATGGTTGGAGGTTGGGGTTGATGTGGGTAGGGGAGGTTATGAATTTTCTTGATGTTGGAGGTTAGATCTCACCAAGTTTTTCGGTGGAATTGAATAGGCTTAGGATAAAAGTAACAGGGTAAAGTAAATTGGTAATATAAGTTTAGGAAAAGTAATTAGTAAAAATAATTTAGTTAAAAGCAATAAGTTAAT
The DNA here is from genome assembly GCA_030789695.1 of Scilla litardierei. NCBI lineage: Eukaryota > Viridiplantae > Streptophyta > Magnoliopsida > Asparagales > Asparagaceae > Scilla > Scilla litardierei. The sequence goes on from CM061142.1 coordinate 132,425,035, forward strand.
TAGAAGTTAACTTTTGTTAAAAGTAATTAAAATTGTTTAGTAGCAAATAGTTAATTAGTAATTAACTCTAAACTAAAAGTAATTAGCTAATTAGAAATTTAAAAATAATTACGATCACGCTACGGTAAAACCGAAAATAGCGACGCGCTCGCGTCGACGTGCGGACGAAGGACCTCTCGGACGAAAAGAACTGAATGAACGCAGTAAAATGAACACATGCACAACAATCAAAATACAACTAGGAAAAACAGGCCGTTACAAGATGTCACAGAAACACAAGAGAGACAGTCAAACCAAACACTGATACGCATACACGCAAATCGTATTTTCTACATACTGTCATTACAAGTTCCAAATCTATATTCAGACAAGAAGACATCCCTCGAGGGAGTATTCCGATTCACTAACTCAGCCAAGCCTGAGCCCAATAGTAGCTTGTTCTGACCCACCTTCGATCTTATAGAACTCTTGGCTCTTTTTTGCCTGATGTGGGACTATGCAGCGCTTGCTCTCTCATGCGCGAGCCTGATCTCCATTGTTTTTTGTCTCACATCGATGCGCGTATCGAAAATCATAATGTTTATGTTAGGGTTGAATTTCTGCTGATATTTGTTGGCATTAGTGGCACTATAGCTGGAGAGTTCAGGTTGAGGAATCAGAAGTGTTTTTAAGCAGGTTGAGCAGTAATGTTGAACATAATGTTGCAACATAATGTTCAACATTCAGGATCTGGAATTCTGGTTCGTATGCAGAAACGCTACCTTGGTCTGCAGATCTGTCTTGCGGTTTCAGATCTGATTTGCTGCCTAGAATGTCGGGGATTTTTGAATTGATTGTGGAATATCTGCATGAGAGATTTTTGGAAAGCCCTTCCTAAATCAGTTGCTAAATTGAAGGGATGTTGGGTTGAAATAGAAAGAGAATATCTCGCAGATTTGTTGGTTGGGAAGATTGATTGCAGCAGATCTTTTTATTGTATCTTCAACCTATTCTGGTATAGGTAGCTGTGATTGAGGAATCGCTGGAGATATATTTGGACGCTATTATTCTCTTGTTATTATTGTTGATTCGGTTGGAGAGAATCTCATCCACTTATTGTTGTCGCTATTTTTAGAAGATTTGGCTGAACCATTTCTTATCTTGGTTGAGTTAATTGTGGGTGAGCTGGAAATATATTTGGAAGCTATTATTCTCTCATTTTATTGTTGATTCGGTTGGAGAGAATCTTGCCCGCAAATCAGTTTAATGGTAGAGGATTTTGTGGAACCAATTGCCCGAATTGGTTTAGATTTTTGCGGGCTGCCGAATCTGCACAAATTATTCAAAGTTTCCTTCCCTATCTATCCGCGATCAAGAGGGAGCGAAGGATATAAGGGTTGTGCGGTTTTGCGGCTAGGGCACGGCTTTTGTGAAAGACGAAAAGAACTCCGGGAGGAGGCCGACGGCTACGCACGTAGGGATCAAGGGAGTTGATCTAGTCGGTTGTGCAAGGGGGGCTTGCAGGCAAGGGGAGCTTGCCGAGAATACTCCATGGGTTGGTAGAGACCACCCATCACGGTTTGTATTGAGGGGAAGTTTGTTCCTCCTAATAGAATCGCTATAGTTAGTGATTGTACTCATTGATTATTTTAGTGGAGTATTCTGATTTTCTGGGTGTGGCCCCGCAGATGTAGGTGTGCGCACCGAATTGCGTTACCAAGTTTTGGTTGTCGTTGCTTAGTTCTTGTGTTTAATCTTTGTGTTTATTTGATTACACATACGAACTGAAATCACAGTTTAAATAAGTCAATTGGACAAGGCACCACCAAATCAACATAAGACAAAGCATAAACTGCTCTCAATCAGGTAGAAGTGCTCTAGGCTTAATCCCAATTGCAACAGACCAGCGCCTTGCCAAACTACTATTGTTAACGAGGCTCTTTCATTTGTCCAATGTGTGGGACAATCAGTCCACTAAATTGCCATCTCAGTTGGTCTCACTAATTTGCTCTCTCGTCTGAGCCGCTAGCCAATGTACTCCAAGTGTTAGTCCCACATGGGTGGGCGTAAGGACCCTCCCAATGTTTAAATAAGCGATTTGGTCTATATAGCGTGAGCAACTCATCGGGATCGGATCGGTAATTTGAGACTGAGATCCGATTTCTAAGTGACCAAATATTTGGATTCGGTTACGGAATCAAAACCGGGTTTTTTGCACACTCCCCAGTGGCAAGTATGTAACTGCCACGGAACCCGTGCACCAACTTGAAACGGAAACTGTGCACCAACTTGACGTAAACCGTGCACCAATTCCATGGGCGAAAACCTTCGGCCACGGAAGTTTCCGTGGCAACAAATAAACATCGGCCACGGAAAGGACATTGGCCAGAAAGTATTGGCCACTGATTCTGTGCACGAAAGTGTCCGTCAATTTTGTGCACATTAACTATCGGTCCGTGGCCGTATATTACTATCGGCCACGGATTTGTCTGTGGCCGATAACTACCATCTGTATGTTGATGATTAATGTATACTTTTGGGATCATGGAGCTAATTTTTGGTTTGTAGCATGGGAAAGATGCACAAATAAGAGTCATTTTAGGAAAGAATCTCCAATGATAATATGTATAGAAATGGTTTTCATGATATGTGGAGAAAGAATATATTATATCACTCAGTTCACTCTTTTTATGTGCATAACTACTTCAGCAGAGTAATGTAATCTACTCAGTTTGGTTTCCAAAAGCAAACTAATCTATTCATAATAAATGATAATCATTCATTCAACCCGAAGATTTAATACACAATTCATGCAATAAGAAGCGATATAAAGATAAGAAAGCAGTACTCCAAGTATAATGCAGTCAATGCGTGAATTTTGGTTTGTTTTCTACGAAAAGTATGCAATAAAATAATTCTTAGACGAGTCAACATTAAAATTCATTCATAGACAATTAATATCACATTGGAAGTTCTATTTCCCAAGTGCACAACAAGTATATCGTAAATGATATCAAAAATAAAGACAATAGCATGGCAAAAGATATGTGCATAGGTAAATCGAAATTCAAGCTATATTCATCACAACGAATTCATCTCAAGTAAAAAAAGTAAAAGAAGTAAGTATAAAATAAAATATAACTATACACATGCAAACACTCCTAAAGTAAGGAAAATATGATGCATGAATTTTTTTTGAAAAAGGTTGGAAAATAAGTGGAAAATAAAGAAAATAAAGAAGAAAATAAAGAAAATAAAGAAGAAAATAAAGAAGATAAAAGTGCGTGAGTGCACTCGCTCCCCAAGCTAAACAACACATTGTCCTCAATGTGCAAAGTGTGGCACAAGGGCATAGAAGATAAGGGTGGGTGGGTGTGGATGCAAGTATGATGCAAAAAATGAAAAATAAAGAAAAATAATGAAAGAAAAGCATGATGGTATATGTAAAGGATGTATGCAAGGAAGGCATGCAAAATGATGAATGGATGCAAAATGATGGTAAAAAATACTCTCCACTAAGCTGAAATCTATGGTGCCCTGCAAAAAGTGAGGACAGATGGACATGCAAAATAGTAGGGTAAGAGGGGAGCAAAATTATGACATGCATCAAGTGAAGTGCCTAAAATGGTGGATCACCATCACCTCCCTGTGGCGGCAGTGGGGGTGGCGGCAGAGGGGTTGGTTGCTGCTGCAGGCGCTGTAGGATCTGGTTCAGTGTCAGCTAAATACCACGGATAAGGGCTTTGTGGGCCTGTTGGGCAGTGACGACATGCATGAGAGCTCGAAAATCGACTCTAAGTCTAGTCACTGTCGACTCGACCGTGTGCAGACGAATGTCTCTGTCGTCGGGAGTGGAGGTAGAGGGATGTGCACATGTACGAGCTGGACTCCCACGGCCTCCAAAAACTAATGGGGCATCTGATTGCTCCTGGATATACACACGGAAAACCGTTGTAGTTTTTTCTCAAGCGCACGGTGTAGTGTCGGACGGGTATCGAACATGAGGAGGTGGTGTTGGCTCCAATCTATCTTAGGTTGGCTCGGCTACTAAGGTTTTTTGCGTGGATGTGGTTATGATGTGATGTAATGACAATGGTGATGGATGTCGGTGTCGGTGATAAAGATGTTGGATAAATATCGATTCAAATTCAATATAATAAAAGTGTCTAGGGCTAGGGAATTCCCACTATGGATCTTCATGCATCTCTGTGAATCGCGAATCTCAATGTTGCAAGATTTGGATTGAGGTGAACTAGTTGTAACTAAATAGAGAACCAAGCTCACGCTCTCGCGCTATTGTCGATCTATAGCAAACTAGATTAGGGCCCACTCTCGTGCAAACCCTAAACTAAACCACTAGCATTAAGATCGACATCATCGTCCAATCGCAACCCGAGCCTACTTTCGTGCAAACTCGAGTTATGATATAGATTGTGATAGCTCGTATTCGTCAAATCTCTTGCAAACAAATATGGGTATAGATTTATAATAAAAATGCTAGCTTTAGTCCAATCTCTTGCAAATTAAGTCTAGTGAATCTCGATTATAAGTCTAAATCGAATATCTAGACATTCTCATTGATCAGAGCCCAATCTCTTGCAAACTCCAGATCAATGGAAATTCCTAGCTATCCATAGTAAATCAATCACAATCTAACCTTCCAGCAATTCTAGCAACATATAAATTCATTCATTACAAATCTAGCATTTGATCCATAAGGTTCATCCCTTTCCCTAGAACAGAGATTAACCAAGATAGCAATAACGATATAGGAATCAATAAAAAACATTGCTTGCATATAAAAAGATATCAAATCAAAGATTCAAATGACAATAATAAAGATACTTAGCTTTCATGAAGAATTCCAATCCAAATACAAGCATTTAGATATAATAGGAGGCCTAGGGCATGGTCTAACCTCTAAAAAAGTCTCGAAGAAAACAAATGGACTCCCATTTAATGACGGCTACAAACCCTATATATAGTCCCCCCAAAACCCTAACAAATAACCCTAGAAACCCTCTGAAAATCATGCCCAAAGTCAGCTATCACCGCAACTTAAGTTCTGGGCCCATGCTGACTCGGTCGAGTGAGATTCTCACGCTGGCTGAGTAGCAATTCTAGCACTGCAGCGTCAACTTGAAGAAATTCTCCAGATTTCATCCGGCCTCTGATTGGCACGTTCTTGGCGGCGTTGGAACCATCATGAAGTCTACTATCCATAAAAAATATGAGAAAAATGATTCGCCCACTGGAAATATAGAAAATTTCAAAAGAGTGAGAGACTGTCTGAAAATCTGGATGCTCGTGCCACTCTGCGTCACTCGGCCGAGTGGGATTCTTCACTCGGGCGAGTGGACTTATCTACTCGGACGAGTAGGGAATATTACTTGACCGAGTGAGAATTCTACTCGACCGAGCTTAACAGTGTGTAGATCATCCAGAAAACAGAGAAGTCGACTTGGCTCTCTTCAAAATTGTAGCCTCCACTCGGGCGAGTGGAGTTATTACTCAGCCGAGTGGAATTCACCACTTGGCCGAGTACATTACGACACTCAGGCTGGCAAATGTCATCGTGTCAGTCTTGCTAGGCCAAGTAGGCTGCTTCACTCGACCGAGTGAACTGCCTTGCTCGGCCGAGTGACCAGCTTTTGGAATCATTTCTCCTCCTCCTCGCTTCCTCGTCGATTCCTTCGAACATTCTTCTTCTTCTTCCACTCATCGTTTGGTGTCGTTAGCTCCTTGATATGGTCATGGGCAATGCTCCGGCACACGTGCAAGTCCTTTAGCTCATTTTTGCTCCCGATTGCATCATATTTTCTGAAATCAGACGAAAACGAGAAATAGTGAAAAGTAACGAAATATCGTCGAATAATCATGAAAATCGCAATATAAGCAATCGAAATGGCATGCAAAGACGCAGGAAAAAGGTGTAAAATATGGACCGATCAAAATCCCCCAAGCTTATCTCTTACTCATCCTCGAGGAAGGTAAGTAGAGAGACGGACTCGGGAAATGAAAACAAAGGACAAGAAATGAAAGAAAAATAATACGAAGTGGAAGGGGTCGCTAGATTATTTTCTCAGATCTCAAGCCATAAGCTACACATCACGACAACTTGGAAAATACGAATCACATGCTATAAAGATTTCAAATATAACTTAGACATGGTACTTGCAAGCTTTTAAGAACAACAAAAAGGACTCTCTAAATTCATGCAATCAATTCATATCCACATCACGCATTTCATAGAATTTAATATACAAATGTTGACGATGCACTTTTCAATCAAGAGTTATAACATAAGCATATAAGAATCACACCAAGCATGTAATAGAGAATGGAATAAGAGACATGTCATTCACATTTTCATATCAATTCATAAGAAATCTCCATAGCTAAAGTAATTCGCTAAGTCTCAGTATTATCAAACTTCCCCTTTCGTGCACCTCTCCACTCTAATGTGTTGAGTATTGGTGTTTCATACCAATCTTATTTTGATGATGATCACAACATTATGTTGTTGCTAATGCATCTCATGTTTTAGTCTCTCAGTTTATTTCAAGGATATCTTTCTTGGAGACTAATCACTTGGTGTAAGGATGGACATCATGTGAAGAAGGGCCAAAGTTTGGACTCAAGGAGTGCCAAAGCTTGGAGATGATGGAGAGCTATCAAGGCATCAAGTCTGAAGACTTAGACTCTTAAGAAAGCATTATAATCCATGTAATTTACTTTATTGCTTTCTCTCTCTTTTGAGTCTAGGGTTGATGTAATGCCTTGCTAGATGGTTTACTCTTTCATGCACATGCATTTAACCATCTTAGTGAACCTTAGGATTATCATAGAATCCAACCCAATAGGTTCACTCTTTCCGTCAGTCGCCTGGTGAGGGAAACACAGCCGACTGGGTGATTTCCAGTCGCCTGTAGATTCTTCTACAGTCGCCTGATATGCACTGCTCAAGTCAACATTTCTATTGACTCAAACTTGAGCTTTACGCACAGTCATCTGACGATCAGTTTCCAGTCGCCTGTACATTTACAGTCACCTGGAAATTGGCCAACAGTCGCCTGTCTAGCGTAAGTGCAATCTCTGCATCTCTCTGTCTTCTCTGCTTACTTTACAGTAGTCGACTGATGAAGAATGTACAGTCGCCTGACTATTTGACAGTCGACTGTAGTATTAACATCAGTCGCCTGTGCGAAGAATTGGAGAAAGAGTGCAGCTCTCTGTTTCGATCCATCCCCTGCAGCAGTCGTCTGCTGAAGGATTAACAGGCGCCTGTCCTGTTTGTCAGTCGACTGTATTGACTTCGTCAGTCGAGTGTCCTGGCTCAGATTATATCCGTTGGATATTTTCTAGCTGTTGATCAGTCTACTGTCTTATGATCATCAGTCGACTGTTCCTGTCGTTTTCACCCAGTTTCTAGCCGTTGCAGATTTGATTCTTTGGCTGTTTCTTTGGGTTTTTGGGCTTGATATAGGATTCCTATATATATGAGTGTGCTGCCTATGCTTAAACTTCTTGATTGATTCTTGATTACTCTTGATTCTATTGAAAATCTCAAGAGATCTTTAAGCCACTCTCAAGCTCCCTCATTTCTCTCTATTGAGCATTCATCTTCCTTCGTGCATTGAAGTCCAGCTCAAGGGAAATCATCCAAGTGCTCTCAAGCATATTCCAACACTTGAAGATCCTCTTCCATACCTTGCATTCATTCATGAGTAAGCATCTCAAGGCATAGGTAAGAGTATTTACTTTACAGGGTGTAATTTGTTTTCCTTTTTCTCTTTGTGGGATTATGATTCTCTCTTTGTGGGAGTTTCTCTCTTTGTGGGAGATTGTCTCTTTGTGGGACTAGGGAATTCTCTTTGTGGGAATTTACTCTCTTTGTGGGAGTTCTAGTGTCCTAGTGTAGGGCTAACCCTAATTCTCTGAATGGGAGTTAGTGATTCTCTGTGTGGGAGTCTTGATCCTTGTGTAGGATTGGTTGGGTCCTTGTGTAGGGCATAAATCCTCTTTGTGGGGTATCTCCTTGTGAGATTTGTATTCACTTCTTTGTGTGGGAATATAGTGAATATTGGTGTGGCTGGATGTACCCAAGTTTAGGGAACCATGGTAAAACTTTGTGTTTGCGTGTGGATTGATTGTGCCATTTATTTCCTATTGCATTTATAATTCCGCATTTGCAAGTTAAATTTTATTTGGTCAAGTTTATTGCCATTACACTATTCACCGCCCCTCTAGTGTGTGTTGTTAGTATTGCAAGGGTTATACGATCCCTACAATTGGTATCAGAGCGAGATTAAAGCATACTGCAACGATGGCATTCAACGCCTCTTTCGCGTCTCATGAAGAAGGCCACTCAACCGTTCGACCCCCGCTCTTCAACGGAACCAACTACCCTAGTTGGAAGATCAAAATGATGATCTACATGGAGGGTCAAGACCTATGGGACATCATGGAGGTGCCATTTGAGAAGCCTACTACTCCTGTGGCTTCAAGGACTAAGGCGGAGAAGGACTCAATCAAGTTCAATGCGAGAGCTATGAATGCATTACATTGCGCTCTCTCTGCTAGTGAGTTCAACCGCATCTCCATGTGCAAAACGGCAAATGATATTTGGCACACCTTGGAGATTTGTCATGAAGGGACAACGAAGGTACAGAAATCTAAACTAACTGTGTTTAGATCTAACTATGAAATGTTTAAGATGCAGGAAGGCGAAAGTATTTCAGAGATGTTCACAAGGTTCACCGATATTGTGAACGCTTTGGAGGGACTCGGGAAGACGATTTCCCAAGAGGATCGTGTTGAGAAGATCCTAGTCTCTCTTACACCTCGTTGGGAGTCAAAGGCCAACGGAATTTTGGAGTCATATGACACGCCCAAATATACCGTTGAGGAGTGCATTGGAAATCTCATGGCGTATGAAGTAAAGCTTCAACACAAGAAGGAGATTCAACAAACAAAGCCTGAGAAGCTAGGAAGCAAAAGGGGGTTGCATTCCATGCCAAGGAGGAGCCAATCAAGTGGAGGAGGAAATTCCATCGAGAAGCTCCTAGCGAAGAAGATGAGCAAGAAGATGCAAGTGGAGAAGAAATTGAGGATCTTACCGAGCAATTCAAAGCTTTCCTCAAATGCAAGCAAGGTAAGTCTTTGTCAAAGTTTGCCTCCAATTCTAACAAGGTTCCTACTTGTTACACTTGCAGTGGAAAAGGTCACTTGTCCATCGAATGCCCTTCCAAACCCATTAAAGAAACTTACAAGGGTAAAGGGAAGAAGTATTGGAAAGGAAGGTCCAAGTCCAAAAATCACAAGAAGGGACTTGTCGGGACCTTTGATGATTCGAGTGAGGACACTTCTAGTAACGAAGAAGATGATACAAAGGAGGATGCTCACGCATGCTTTGTAGCCATGGATGGTCCTACACCAATCCCCTCCGGATTAAACAAAGAAGAGTTGGATGCTTGGCTTGACGCATACAATTCCTATGAGGATTCGTGCCTCACGGCTAAGGAGGAGAAGTCGTCATCAAGCTCTTGCAAAGATGATGATGATGTTCTTGAGATGGAGGTAGAAAAGATCTCATATGAGGAGCTCAAGATCAAATTTGACTTGGTCTCCGAAAAGGCTAGTAAGTGCATCAACTCTTACAATAGATTAAAAGAAAAATATAAGATTGCTAAGAGTAGAATGCATGAACTAGTTATTGCAAGTGTAGTTCATGATGAAAGGCATGTTTATGAAAATTGTGAGAGAGACACACTTCTCTCTCAAGTTAAGGAATTGAGCATTTCTAATGAAAATGTCATTGCTCAAAACCTTAGCTTAGATGCTCACATTCAACAACTTACGTTGAAATGTGAAGAGGAATCCCGGAAGCTCATAAGCTTTGTGTATTCTAGGGATTCACTCCACGATTTGTTGAAAAAACAACATCCGGCAAATCATAGAGGAGGTTTGGGTTATATTTAAAATGTGGTTCCCAAACTCACCTCTAATTCTTCTTTTGGTACAAATTCAAGAAATATTGCTAAAGCACCTAAGAAGAATCACCATGCTTTCTTGTACAACAATAACACCAACAAGAAGCATGTAGATCACAAGGTGATGAGGAAGAATGAAGAACCTTCATTTTTTGCTAAGAAGCAAAATCCTCATTCTTTACATGCTAAGAAATTTGTTTCTACACCTAAGCATGCCACATCCTTCCCTCTTGCAAAGGCAAAACCATTGCCTAGGAAATCCTTGAGATTATGGATTCCCACTAAGGGTAGTGTGCAAGAGAGAGATAGTTAAATCAACTCTCTAGTTAGGGATGTGATCACCTTGTGTGATTATGTTAGGAAATCAAACTCCTCTTGGGTTTGGTTACCTAATGTTTAGGTTCCTCACACATTTACATTTTGCATGGGTATTGTGCTTCTATGGTTATTTTAAGCATGCCCATTGATTGTGTGTGTTTCATGATTTTGAAAATATTTTTCAAATTTATTTCTTTTCATGAAAATTGGGACCTTGTGGTTTATTGACATGCATGCATGATCCATGTGTATGTCAATGGGGGAGTTAATATATTATATGTTTAATTTATTTTAAGACATATTTTAACTCTCATTTCGGAGGTTATTTGAGATCATTATTTATATTTGATTATTTTGGGTCTCAAACCAAACCTCTTGTTTATTGCCAACATGTTTCATGTCTCATTGTTTTTGGCAATATCCTTGTGTATCATTGAAGCTTGATTTTTCCATATCTATTGCTTTGATACACTTTAGGCCCATGGCTCCATTAATTAATTGGTATTAGATCCTAGAAGTCAAAAGTTGGCCATTTCTATGATCTAGGGGGAGCATGGGATAGTGAATTGATACCCACTAAATTTTATATTTGGTATCATACATATCTTTCTTTTCTTGCATATTGTCACATCTTGCTTAAGATGACAAAGGGAGATATTTTTGATGTCCACCTTTTTGACGATGTCAAGGGGGAGAGATATATGCATTATGCGATCATATCTATAGGGGGAGAGATATATACATATGCATATGGGGAGAGTTATCTCTATAGGGAGAGATATATGGGATTAGATAAACTATTCATGTTTGCATGCTTTTATTCTTTGCAATTGGTTTATGTAATCCATGCCTATTATATGTCACCTTGTTGTTATTGATATTATGAGTATTTACCTTTGTGTAGCTCATTATATAATAGGTGCATATAAGTAGGGGGAGATCATTAGCATTGTGCTTTAATTCTTTATGATTTACATAATGTGTGTTATCATCAAAAAGGGGGAGATTGTTGAGTATTGGTGTTTCATACCAGTCTTATTTTGATGATGATCACAACATTATGTTGTTGCTAATGAATCTCATGTTTTAGTCTCTCAGTTTATTTCAAGGATATCTTTCTTGGAGACTAATCACTTGGTGTAAGGATGGACATCATGTGAAGAAGGGCCAAAGTTTGGACTCAAGGAGTGCCAAAGCTTGGAGATGATGGAGAGCTATCAAGGCATCAAGATTGAAGACTTAGACTCTTAAGAAAGCATTGTAATCCATGACTCAAACTTGAGCTTTACGCACAGTCGTCTGACGATCAGTTTCCAGTCGCCTGTACATTTACAGTCACCTGGAAATTGGCCAACAGTCGCATGTCTAGCGTAAGTGCAATCTCTGCATCTCTCTGTCTTCTCTGCTTACTTTACAGTAGTCGACTGATGAAGAATGTACAGTCGCCTGACTATTTGACAGTCGACTGTAGTATTAACATCAGTCGCCTGTGCGAAGAATTGGAGAAAGAGTGCAGCTCTCTGTTTCGATCCATCCCCTGCAGCAGTCGTCTGCTGAAGGATTAACAGGCGCCTGTCCTATTTGTCAGTTGACTGTATTGACTTCGTCAGTCGAGTGTCCTGGCTCAGATTATAGCCGTTGGATATTTTCTAGCCGTTGATCAGTCGACTATCTTATGATCATCAGTCGACTGTTCCTGTCGTTTTCAGCCAGTTTCTAGCCGTTGCAGATTTGATTCTTTGGCTGTTTCTTTGGGTTTTTGGGCTTGATATAGGATTCCTGTATATATGAGTGTGCTGCCTATGCTTAAATTTCTTGATTGATTCTTGATTACTCTTGATTCTATTGAAAATCTCAAGAGATCTTTAAGCCACTCTCAAGCTCCCTCATTTCCCTCTATTGAGCATTCATCTTCATTCATGCATTGAAGTCCAGCTCAAGGGAAATCATCCAAGTGTTCTCAAGCATATTCCAACACTTGGAGATCCTCTTCCATGCCTTGCATTCATTCATGAGTAAGCATCTCAAGGCATAGGTAAGAGTATTTACTTTACAGGGTGTAATTTGTTTTCCTTTTTCTCTTTGTGGGATTAGGATACTCTCTTTGTGGGAGTTTCTCTCTTTGTGGGAGATTGTCTCTTTGTGGGACTAGGGAATTCTCTTTGTGGGAATTTACTCTCTTTGTGGGAGTTCTAGTGTCCTAGTGTAGGGCTAACCCTAATTCTCTGAGTGGGAGTTAGTGATTCTCTGTATGGGAGCCTTGATCCTTGTATAGGATTGGTTGGGTCCTTGTGTAGGGCATAAATCCTCTTTGTGGGGTATCTCCTTGTGAGATTTGTATTCACTTCTCTGTGTGGGAATATAGTGAATATTGGTGTGGCTGGATGTACCCAAGTTTGGGGAACCAGGGTAAAACTTTGTGTTTGCGTGTGGATTGATTGTGCCATTTATTTCCTCTTGCATTTATAATTCCGCATTTGCAAGTTAAATTTTATTTGGTCAATTTTATTGCCATTACACTATTCACCCCCCTCTAGTGTGTGTTGTTAGTATTGCAAGGGTTATACGATCCCTACATAATGTCGTACTCACTCATATGGTCAAATGAATTCACAGCCCCCAAGCTTAGCTTGAGGCATCGCATCTAAAGGAATATGTTAGTGGAAAATGGGATTTTTTTCCTTAGGTTTCCCAAGTATTTTGTGGCTCCAATAATGAGATAGAGAAATATCTTTCTTTTTCTTTTTGAACTTTTTGTTTCTCATTTTTCTTTTTGGATTTTTGTAGGAGCTATTTGATTTGTATTTTTGTTTTTGGCTCCTTTTGGCTTTTTGGACTTTTTTGGAGCCTACTTTTTTTCTTTTGTAGGGATTTTTGGGAAATAGATGCGATGTAAGTAGTTTTAGGAGGTGAACTCAAGTGACATGTAGAGAATAAAAGATATACATGGAGAAAGAAATAATGTAACACTCGGTTCACTCTAAGATGTGCACGAACGGTTCAATAAAATATTACTTCAACTAAAACTCATATGAACGAACAGTGAAGTCAAGCAGTAAAGAGTACAATAATATTAGGCATGCATCAGAAGGTGAATAAGACAATATGGCAGATGCTTTCGATATACAATTGATGCATGAATCTTGGTGCACTTCCAACAAAAAGCATACTAAACAATAATCCATACATTCAGCTTCAATTAATATCATGCATTCATATAGAGGAATCATCAAAAGAATATATAAGCAAGCACATGGATTTCAGGACTATGGAATACTCTAAGTAGCATGGCAAGGAATAATAAGCATCGTGATGGTTGCTAAAGCAATAAGAGATAGCATCATACGAAATTCATCTAGCAGAAGAAGAGAAAAGAAAATAAAGAAATAAATGTAAAAGAGAGTAAAGAAAAGAAAAACAAGCACACAATATGATGCATTAACACACATACAAGGAAAATAAGATGGAAAAATCAAAAAGATGATGCAAAATTTTTGAAAAATTCTAAAACCCCTAAAATAGAGTAAAAGTGCAACTAAATGGCATGGAAATGTACTCTCCCAAGCTTAAACTTCACATTGTCCTCAATGTGATCATAATGGAAGAATATGAGGAACACCGATAAATATGGGGGGAATGAAAAAAATGATGAAATGAATATCATGAAATCCTAATGCAACTACAAGCACATGAAATGATGCATGAGAGCGCCTTTCCTCAAGCTTATACCAAACAATCCTATGCAAATGACTCGATCAAAAATGTCACGGCTTTGCTAAGCGAGATCGAGTCAAACGAATAAGAATGTGAGTATTCACTTGAAAGAGATGCTCGATGGATGGTGAGCAAAAAGGGTGTGCCACATCAGAATATGAAGAGGGCAATTAATATATATAATGGGGTTGGGGTGTAAAAATTTTGTTGCCGTCATATGAGGTGATATTTACTCAAGCAAATCTATACGGGCATCTCGCTGTCGAGAGGATTCGTGGTTATTTAAAGCATAAAATTTTACGCTATTGCTACACTACTGGATTGATATCACCTATAACAAAAGGCAGATCCAGTATCTTTGCCGGTGCAAGCAACTGCTCCAACTGCTCCTTCCATGGCTCTGCCAGATGTGTGTGTCTACGAACACCAACGAACTCCAGCAATGCATCCTCCAGCATTCCCATAAGGACTCCACCTGTACCATGCAGAGAATAGGATGCATCAGTTCGCTGTAAAAAATTCACCCTCATAATAAAAGTATTCCAAAGAGGATCGTCTATAGAAATATATGAAATAAATAGTGGTGGACGATACTTCCCTGGAAATAATTCAATATCCTCTTGTGCTTTGATAGCTATCTCCATGGTGTCCTCTCTCAGCTGCTTAGGTAACTCTGGATCATAGGTGTGGACCTCCTCGACATGTTCGTCAAAATGTGACACGTTCAAGCATACCTCCGGTCCATAATCGTATGTGTGCTGCAAAAGGTACGACGTGTCAGAAATATCTGAATCAAAATAAATATCAAATGGAATACGGGATTCAGAAATGGAATGGGTAAAAATATCTCCCTAAGTGGGAGCAGTAAGCTCTGTGGGATAGTCCTCGGTGTCAGTGGAACGATGAGGTAGCTGCGGAAGCTCTAATGGAGGAGGGTACTGCTCGGGATCCTCATGAATGGCTGTGTCCTCGTCCCGATGTACGACTTCCTCGACGATAAGCTCTGGCTCCGTGTGTAAGTCCTCTTCAAAAGCATGCTTTGGCTCCACAGGGTGCTCTTTTGCCTTCTCATCAACTATCAATGTAAACTCCCTCTGGAATGGTGATGCTGGCTGCTCATGTGTGCCAACTTGTGGGGATGTATCATGTGGAGGGGAATGCCCGCAAGCAACCTAAAAATTTAGTTTATCCCCCTCAAGACTAACATGGATGTCCTCCTCAATTGTTCCTGTAGCTGAAACACGGTTCATAATAAAAACTGCAAATCGTAGCTCAAATGCATCACCTGCTGTAATGCTAACTGAACAGGTGAACCTCACTGACTTCAAGAGGCCCTCTAATAAGTTCTGAAATATGTCCTCCTCTAGCGACGCATATGACTCAATTTCTGCTTCCTCCACTGCCTCTTCATCCATCCACACTTCATATGCAATAGTTGCATCGTAGGATGTAGGATCGATGACGGCACATTTTGGCTCTGGTAATATGAATGGCGATGCTTCTTGCCCATAAGATGATGAAGCAGAACTGATATCTTTGGAAATTCTTGCAACCTTAAGCATTAGTGCACTTATTTCAAGGTCTCTTTTCACACATTCCAATTGAAGGGAGTTCTTTTCAATCCTGGCTTGTATTTCAACCTGGTGTGCATGCATCTCATCAAAAAGTCCCTTTGTATCTCATCATGCTCGGTCCAGTGCATTTCCTTACAAAAGTATTCTCCCGTCTGAGCACTCTGATCAGTCTGTGGTCCATATAATATCATCAATAACACCTAACCAATAAAGATAAATACATGGAGAAAATATCAGTGGCACAAATGAATATAGAAATAATAACAATGGTGGCGAGGGTGAAAATTTCCTTTTCTTAAATTTTTTTTCGTAGTCTAATCAACCTAATTGTGACAAATTGGCACCTAACGGAAAACACCTCCCCGGCAACGGCACCAAAAACTTGATCAACCCCCGGATACACACCTGGGAGACATTCGTAGTTTTACTGCAAGCGCACGGTGTAGCAGCGAGCGGGTTTCGAACACGAGGAGGTGGTGTTGGCTCCAATCTTTTTAGGTTGGCTCGACTACTAAGGTTTTGTTGGTGGATGTGGTTATGATGTGATGTAATGACAATGGTGATGGATGTCAGTGTCGGTGATAAAGATGTTGTAACGGCCTGTATTTTTCAAACACTTCGAATACGTATTTTACGTATTTTTCAAAAAATTTAAAATTTATTTATAATGGTTAGTCAGGAGTTGTATACCAAAACTGATTTCGAAAATTCTTATAAAAATACTTTGAAGCATTAAACTAATTATGGAGTAATTCAGTAAGTTTGGATTTCATCAAATGCCTCTAAACATTTTGATAAAAATTCATTTTCAATAATTACCGTTTCGACTCAACGAATTTATTTTCTATTCAAACATTTTCAAAACGTTTTCAAACTTCTACAGTAGCATCCTATGATCATTTAGGGCCTCCTACATTAATTTCATAATTTTCTGATATCATTTCAGCCTAGAACCTGCATACCCGCTTTCTAAACGTTTTGGCCTAAAAATAGTATTTTCTCAAATCCCAAAATGGATTTCGTATTCGCGATCCTCGCGATGATACGATCCCGTGGGTATGTTTTCGTAATTTTTCGGACACGTTTAATATCAGGGGCAAAACCGTAATTTCAAATCTATTGTATTTTGCTTATCACTTTCACTAATGACTTTTTACTTCTACTAATTACTTTTACCCCTCTTAAACCTAGATCTACATCTAATTAACCCTACCCCCTAACCAACCTATTTAACCCACTGTATAGGTTGGTGAGATCCAACCTCCATCCCCAAATTAAATACCCATATTAACTATATCCTATCATATCTAAATCTATATATATCACTGTTTTCCCCCTCTCCACATTAACCCAGGCTTCACACAGCTTCTCATCTCTCGTTTGCAATCCTGAACAAACCCATCTCTCACACACAGTATCTCTCTAACTCTCTCCCTCCCTCCCTCTTATTACGTTTCAAAACCCAACCCCAGGAGATCACCCTCTCATCCTCTCTCTATCTCTCCCCTGCAGTACCCTCTCTCTCTCTCTCTATTTCCTCATTCGAAAAAACCTCCACCGCAACTCCTCACCGACGTCCAGCCCCGAAGCCATCCCGACGCCGCCGTGCCTCCTCCCCTCTCCGACGCAGACGGAGTCGCCGTCGCTCGCTCCGGGGATCTCTGGCCACGTCGCCGTCCCTGAGAAGCTCCGAGGGCCCCGTTAGCCCGACGCCACATAGCCTTCACTCACCGCCGTCCCTCCGCCTCGCGGAGCCACCACGAACGAGCGCCTCTGCCATGCTCCGCCACACCACGACGAGCTCCGACCACTTCGACGTCGACCGCAACCTCGGAGCTCCGACGAAGAGCCCCCGCCACCAAGAAACCCCCGACTGCTCCTCGCCGCTGCATGGCCACCGAAAACATCGCCGTTGCCCTGCCACGACCCGCCGTGCGCCCCTCTCGACGTCCGAGAGCTGCACCCCTCAGCCGCCGCAGTCCGGCCACCGCCTCGCCGTCCAACGCCCCCAGCAATGTAAACGACGGTGGGTGCGAGCATAAACCCCCCAGTGGCACGATCGTAAATACGAAGTTTTTTTTTTCGTATTTTCGTAATTAATTAATTATTAAATGCGTATAATGGTTTTAAATACATAACTTAAGATATAGGCCTCAGAAAAATATGAGGCTAACTCTAGAAAATCGGAAACAATATTCTGGACCCAATGGTGCTGGTCTCATCTCGATCAGACGCCTAGTTTTTCTAGAATCATTTTTTAAACTTTAAAAATTAAATACGTATAATTCATTTTAAATTCCGTGTCTCTCTGTTTTCGCATACTCTGATACGTGATAAAATTATAGGTAATAGTAATCTTCGAATCGGTCATTTTGCCTGCTCATTCAAGTAATTCCGACTAGGATTGCTCCCGGAATAAATTACGGAAGATATGCGTCACTTAAATAAATTGAGGTTTTAAACTAGTTTTGAGTTTCTAAAAATTATAAAAATTATTATAAGTTTCAGAAAAATATTCCCTCTTGCAGTAAAACTATTTTTATTATATATAGCCTATCACTACTAGAAAACTGACAATCAGCCATGGAACATTAGCCACGGATAAAATCCGTGGCAAAAGTTGAACATATAGCCACGGATTTATCCGTGGCTGATGATCCGTGGTTGATGACAAAATCCGCCACGGACTATCTGCCATGGAAATTTCTGTGGCAGATACCGGACAACTGCTACGGAATTTGCCGTGACAGATAATTATTTGGCATGATTTTTTTGGGATCCGTGGCACGTTTACATCCGCAACGGAATAGTGACTGACGAATGAAAATTTCCCCAAAAAATTTCGCGAGCGCGGGCTTACCAAATGTTTCTAACTTTTTCGTTCCCCCTTTTTATTCACCGCCTTCATTCTCCTTCTCACCTCCTTCACCCTCTGCCTCTTCGGCTTCCCCATCTCTGCCCCGCACCGGCCTTTACCGAGGACGCAGCCCATCGGATCCCACCTCCGATCAGGTCTTCGAAGCAGTCACCTCCATCGGCCGTCGAATCCGTAACATCCATCGGCCACCGAACCCTACATTCCTCCGTTAGTTTCACTCTATACAAATACCACCTCGTCTCTATTTTCCCTTTCTCGCTCACTCTCTTTCTCGTTTTTTCAAACACCTAGCTGTAAAACTGTTCTCTCTCTCTCTAATGTAAACTTGAAGCTTGAGATTAGGGTTAGGGTTAGGGAATTTGCAGAGAGATCATCGGAATGGAGAAGAAAGTGTAGAGAGATCGAGAGATAATCGACGCGGTCCTCAATATCCGGAAGAAGCAAGCTTCGTTCACAATGAAACAGGTCTCGATCATAAGGTTTTCATTTCCATTTCTATCTGATTTTTATAGTCGAGTATTTTCAAACATATTAATATTCTGACGTTGTGATGTGAATAATATGCATCGAGCTCTTGGGCCTTCTTCGATCCTGAATCGTTGGAGAGAGGAGCGAGGCTCTGAGGATGATCAACAGCTCTCCTCATGCAAAGCAGGTGCTGGACAATTTGCCTAAATGAAATTGTTGTCATTTTGCCCATTGTTTGACTACTAAAAATTGGTTATTTTGGTGGGCTTTCGTTAGGTTTTGGAGATAATGAGGAAGTGGAAGGAGACAAATGCAAAGTATACAGGCATGATGGCCCAGAAACAAGTTGTGAGTGGATCGTTTTACCTAAAAAATGCTTCTTTGAGTCCTTTTCTTGATATCTTGTATTACTGTGTGACCAAAATTGTTATTTAACAAAAATGATAATTTTAAACGAAAGAAAATCAGATGTTGGTTAACATAGAAGCAAATTGAATAAGAATTTTGTGGAACTGTATCTTGAAGACAATCGGAATTTTGTACAACTATTTCTTACCAGTTAATGATTTTTTCTTGTAATCTGTAGTACGTTTACTTTTATTTAAATCTTAAGTGACATTCATGGAAGTTTTGGACCAGTGTTTGTGTGAACTGGAGGATGGTTATAACGCCTTTTTGTATGCCTACTCTTCCAGTCTTATTTTCCTTTTACAAATTCCTGTTGTATTTTGATTATGTTTGATCCATTTATTGCTGACGTTCATTTAATTTTAATCGTTTTATTATACTCGGAGGGTGAGGTGGTCCAATGCCTCTTATATCAGGATCAATGTTTGAGTCCACTAGGACTGTATCAAATATAGGATACCCTCTTTCAATATAAGACCATCACTTCTTGAAATGTGACATAATCTGATCTTGAGTATGGCATCCACGTCATGCTACTATTTCGCAAGGCGAAGTGGGATTTTAGAGGTAACCTTCATTACATCCCTATGTTGTATGGCACTTTGATTTTTGTAGCACCTTGTTCCATGCAACACTTTAATTATTACATTTAAGGCTAATGTTGAGCTCTAATACCATTTGTACCGCTCCAAGCAACATTTCAAACTTGCCCTTGTCGAAATTGTTCCATGGGAGAATTCCACTATATGGCACTTTGATTTTTGTAGCACCTTGTTCCATGCAACACTTTAATTGTTACATTTAAGGCTGATGTTGAGCTCTAATACCATTTGTACCACTCCAAGCGACATTTCAAACTTGCCCTTGTCGAAATTTTTCCATGGGAGAATTCCACTAAAGTTTTTAGGGTAAATTAGATTTAACATCCTTGGACTTTAAACAGATCTGATTTAACACCCATTATACTATCAGTTTCGAGTATAACATGCACTGGCTAACAGAAAACTAAATATTTAGATAGTAACATGTGAGGAGTTTAAACCAAAAACCAATGCTGATATGTTTACATATATATGGAGCATAGTGATACGTAACCAAAAACTAATACTGAAGTTCGTGTAATCATAATATATGCAGTAACACAGAGGCACCACTATCATTTTTCTTGGAGAAAATAGAGATGGATTATGAGGAGGAGATGTCAAGAGTGTTTGGTTTAAGTGAAATAATAGCAATCTCACTATTTCAATATCGTTGTGGTTAATCCAATACAAGTCTATTTTCAACTTATTCTATAATGGGTTTTTTTAAAACAACATTGGGCTTAGTGGCTCATTCAAATGGGTTGTTTACATGGCATTCACTCATTGAAGTAAAAACTGAATAATTTACTTAGTCTAGCAATTCTTTAAATAAATTTAAGATTTCTTTAAGTAAGTATAATTGAATGCAGATTCTTAAATATAAATGAATTCATATTTAACATGTTCCCTTCATTATTTAGCAGAAAGAATAAAAGAAAAGAATGTAAATGAGCTTGCAATAATGATATAAATCTAAATTTTTACACCATATTTCATTAGATTATTTATAAAATAACACCTAGCAAGTTATATATGCAGGATTCAACTAAATTATACCTCTTTTGTTAATCTAAATTCAACAATGGGAATAGAGCCAAATATACCATGTACATTGTAGATACTTACCATGTACATTACAGATACCTGCCAAGCAAATAGAGCCAATTATACCTTTCTTCTCACCATGTATCTGCTTGTGTGTCTTTTTGGGTGTCATGGTTTTATAGATACTTGCCAAGAAAATCATACACCGTGAAATAATAATATGCTTCCACCTTTACACACTATTTTTAACCTTGAGGTGTTGGTTTAATCTTCTTTGGTTAAACTATAAACTGTAATATTTGGGTAATGTGAAACCTGAAAACAAACCTGCAAACTCAATATATGGGTAGAAGCACACTGTCTGATTTGTCGGCCAACTGGGGTCAGATCCCCGTATGAACTCTACAACATATAAAGTTGCACGATTTGAGTCTTTTGGAATCTGATAAATCTAACTCATTTTAACTCTTTTACAGATGGTGACAGATTTTGCATTCTCATAATTCCATGATAGCTTTTAGATTCTTATATAATATTCATCGAAAAGTAAATTTTCATACCGAACTTGTAGCAATTTATATGTATTATTTAATTTTTGAAAAGTAAATATGAAACTTTTCTTTTTCTGACATAGTGCTTATGGTGAGATGATGATAAACTCTTGATATTCCTTCAGCTTGGTTTCTTTTCTCTCTTATATTGTAAAATTCATTTTGGATCAAGTTTCCAAATGCAGCCTCTAACTGCATCGGCATAGCAAGCTATGCCAAGGTATTGGTTAATGTTGTTTGCACTAGAATATACGGAAAATTTTATAATATATTATTAAAGTTTTACTGCATTCCTTTCAGATATATGTCGAGATAAAGAGGGCACTGCTGATAAAGAAACTTGCAAAGATTTAAGAAGAGCATGGCCTAATTGCTGAAGTGACATATTTAATGCAGGAAGTTGCTGTAAGTTGCTTTGGATCACACAATCTTTAATAATATGCATTTGTCTAATTTTATCAAAAACATCTGAATCTGTATTCAGGTACATCAATAATAGAATTTGTCTCGATTTCTTCCTTTAGAATCAACCATGAATTGGCTACAATGTTATACCCCCTTCTTATCAGCTCCATGGGTATAATTGTCTGCTTGATTACTAATCTCTTCACAACCGATTTCTTTGAAATCAAGGCAGTAAATGAGATTGAGACTGCACTGAAGAAACAACTCATCGTCTCCACTGCTCACATGACCGTTGGCATTGCAATAGTTAGGTGGATATCCCTTCTAGTATCCTTTACTATATTTAATTTTGGCGTCCATAAGGAGGTGAAGAACTGGTAATCAGGAACTATTCTGTATAAATGTTAGCATTCTGATACCATATATTATCTATTTATTTATCTCATAATAACTTGATATTGTCAGGGAGCTTTTATTCTGTGTTGATATTGGTCTATGGGCTGGTTTGGTCATTGGCTGTGTTACCAAATACTACACTAGCAATGCATACAGGTGGGTTGCTAATCTTCTTTGTTTTCATATTCCTTGGGAAGTCCTGATTTCTTGGTAGTTATAACACGACCGCCTTGTTTGCAGTCCCATGCAAGATGTTGCCGATTCTTGCAGAATAGGAGTAGGAACTAATGTTGTCTTTGGGCTTGCTTTGGGATACAAGTCTGTTATAATTCTTATTTTTGCTATTGCCATTTTTGTCAGTTTCACTTTTGCTGCGATGCATGGCATAGTTGTGGCTGCCCTTGGAATGTTGAGTACCATTGCTACTGGTTTGGCAATTAATGCTTATGGTCCAATCAGTGACAATGCTGGAGGCATTGTTGAGATGGCAAGGATGAGCCCCAGATTAGGGAGTGGACAGATGCTCTGGATGCTGCATGAAATACTATTGCGACCATCGGGAAGGTATTCTCATTTGTTCATATATTATCTTAGTTTCTTTTCCCACTGTCTGTTTTCAGTTGTTGGTATATGTTCTCCTTGTTTGTTTATGAAAGTACATGTTTATTTGTTTCCAGGGCTTTGCCATTGGTTCAGCTGCTCTCGTGTCCCTGGTACTCTTTAGTCTTGAATTTGATTACCTATTTGTAATTCCTCCCCCCTGATTGAGCTAACATTTTAGTGTACCGTCGACATGATCATTTCATGCTGAGTCATATTGCGACCATTTTGATTGCTATAATTACATTTGCCTAATCAAACTTTCGTGATTTAAGAGTAACATAAACGTATAGGTTTGAAATTCATATTTTCATAGTTGCTTAAGATAATAAACTTGAGGGAATTTAGCATATAGACTATTATGTTTTGGGAAATTGCTTGGCATTACAAATATTATATTTCCCTTTACAAACATGTCTTCTGTTGTCTATTGCAAATGCTCTCTTCTGTCAACTAAAATATAGTGAAAATTTAGTAAATTAAAAATTTTAAGGAATTAAAGCATCGTTCACTTAAATTTTGACACTCAACAATTTGAAACATATGCATTATATTATCTCAATGCCATTTCAAGAGGAAGTTGTCTTGTCAGTTGATTAAATACAACAACAGTGCACATAATTAAAGACATGCTTGCTAAAAGAGATATAAATTAATAAAATTAGCCTACTTGTATCTTGTAATTGTATGCTTAACTTAAGTATGCTATATTTGTAAAAGTTCACAAGTGATTCTTTGTATTTAATTATCATATGACAGAAGAACATCATAAAACAACTAAAAAGTACATCAGGTTGCATGGACAAGGTAAGGTGAGTATGCATATGCTAATACCCTCGAACTTAATTTTATAAATATCAACACTTGGACATTTATAAATATACGTAAGATAACTATGTGGGACACATGCATCTAATACAACACGACTTCACTGTAACAGGAAATGAGTGGCTGACCCCAAAATTTGGCAAAAGATCTGGTGTTGTACTAAATTACATTAACCTTCTTTTAAATGTTCATCCTAGGTGGCAACTACATCCGATCTAGGATGAACATTTTATGTCATAACATAAACTTTTAAAGAATAATGATCAAGCATCTCAATTTTATCATTTAAACTAAAAATATAAATAGCATGCTCATTTTTCAAAGAATATATTTTTACTACATCGCTTTACGTGGCATGGCATCCGATCTATTACACCAGACATTTAGAAGATCTGGTGTTTGAAGTAAATTAGTCATGGACGGTATCTACCTAGTAAAATATATTTTTGCCAATTACTAAGTCTTTAATTATAATGACTTAACTAATAGCATGGAGTTGAAAGTTCATTTAATTCCTAATCATCGTCCATGACTAATTTTTTTATCATTATTTAAATATACTTGCAAAAATATATCTATACTTATATCTTGTTTACTTCAAACAAATATAGGCCCACATATTTAATCAGAATACCATATTACTCCCACTAAACTTATGTATTCACATAGAACATAAATTTTAAATCCAGATAGAAACATATTCTTTTTATGAAATAATAATATTTGCATAAAATATTATTACAACACTATTTACATAAAATATGCAAGTGGGATGGTTCTGATAATTAAAATTTAGCAAATTAAAATGCAAAATTAAATTATTAATGTTAACATATAACACTAAGGGTCTGTTAGAAATATAACTCATGCAAATTCGTGTATCAAATACATGTATGATAGTTAATAAGCAACATATGCATAAGAAAAGCATTTACGGACATAAATGACATGCATTAGTCATAAGTTCCATTAAGAAATACCATGAGCAACTAAACATTTCATGCTCTTCATCTGAGTGTCAAAGTAATGCATATTAATCTTAAGGAACCAAACATATATATGAACTAGTCATAACCCGTGTCCGCGGGCACTGTTCGTTTAAGATTTTTCCCTGCGAAATCTTTGTTTCCCAAAAAATTATTTTCACATCCAAAATTTAAAAGAACAACAAATTAGCGTAAAAATATTTAGCCGCAAGTGCGCATTCGGCACGGAACAACAAATTCGGCGCAAGCACCTTCGACACAAAACAACAAATTCGGCGCGGACACCTTTGGCATGGAACAACAAATTAGCGTAGAACAACAAATTCGGCGCGGAACAACAAATTAGCGTAAAAAATCGGTGCGGGCGCATTCAACACTGGGCCCAACGGTTATACCCCCAAAATTAAATTTCCCCTAGAGATGCATGGTTTAATTAGATAAAGGTTTCCCCAAAGGCCCATGAGTCATATAAAGGTTGAGGCATTGGTGCGTACAAAGCGTTTGTGAAGTCCAGAGAGAGCCCACGCATATGCACCATCTACTGTTTTTTGGTCCCCACATACGCACTCTCTAATTTTGTGGCCCCCAGTCTAGAGAGCAGACATGAGGGTGAGGCTATGGTTTAATTAAATGAAGATTTAATTAATGAATGGATATTTGTTTTCTCCAAAAAGTTTCCCCCAAAATACAAAAGTTTTCCCTCCCAAAATTTTCACAAACTCTCATTTCAACCGTTAATTTTCCAAGATTAAATCTCAACCATCCTTTTATCAACCTCTTTGTCCTAGTCAGCTTGTCCTAGTCAGCAACCCAATTCAAAAAAGTCCTCAATTGTAATATAGATAGTCATAACCCATGCCCACGGGCACAGTTCATTTAAAATTTTCCACCGCAAAACCTTTGTTCCCAAAAAATTATTTCCACAGCCAAAATTGAGTGGACCAACAAATTAGCTTAAAAATATTTAGCGGCACGGGCACCTTCGGCGCAGAACAACAAATTCGGCACGGGCACCTTCGGAACGGAACAACAAATTAGCATTACAATTTTAGCGGGCGTCCTCGGCATGGGCTCCTTCGATTATTCACATCTTGTTGCCACATGCCTTCGAAGAGACGGTGGACCTCGCATTGAGAGAGAGATTATTCGATCTGCAGCATTAAGTGTTTTCCCCAAAAATTTTCATTTCCCCAGAAACTTTCATTTCCCCAGAAATGTTTTTCCCTCCAAAAATTTCCACAAAATCTTATCTCAACCAATCATTCCTCAATATTAAATCTCAGCCGTTCTTCTATCAACCCTTTTGTCCTAGTCAGTTTGTCCAAGTCATCCCTAGCATTCAAAAACAGTTATCAAATGTAATATAGATATTGTACTAATAATAGTATACCCCCACACATCCACACCCACACCCCCCTGCCAAAGTACATCTAAGAAATTCATGGTATATGCAGCACCATAATATATGTTTACATGCTTAGTAATCAAAGAAACATGGCCAAATGAATCAACTTGCTTCATTTCCTTTGCAATAGTTTCATCTTAAGTTATCACATTAATTTCATTCTCTATAATCAAATGAACACATAATAGCATTAAATATATTATGTCTTTTAACATATCAACATGAAATAGTGAATTCAAGACCCTTGGCCATTCTACATCAAAGACCAGAGATCCTGGCGGCCCCAACAGAGGGGTGGATGACCCTTGGCTGAGGCAACATGCAGTGGACAGACCTCACAGTCACCATCTGAGAGGGGATGAAGCCCCATGGCTCATAATAGGGAGGAAGCCCCATAGTCGGCAGGGAGAAGCGCCATGGGCCGAGTGCAATGGTGGCAGAGCATCATGGCGGAGTCCTCATGGTGTGATCGATGGTGTAGCATAAGTCTCACGGTCGCTTAATAAATGGGTGAGCCATGCAGCCAATACACGGCCAACCGATTCCAAATCTTAGGGCATGGACTGACCCCATGGCTGATCGTAACAGGGGTTAGTGAGCCCCACATCCATCCAACAATGGCAGCCAAGCCCAATAATAACTGAACATATGAGGGAATCCACATGGCCATGTGAAGGCAGGGGGCAGATCTCCGTAGTTGAGCGGTGCCCCCATGGCTGCTTGCTTGAACACGTCTCAAGTATGTGATGCTTGAGCGCTACTCCCAAGTGTAATAGGACGTCAAGTAATAAACTTATATCTGGTGAGACTGGGTCGGATCACGGGGACAAGTTATTTTGCAATCGCAAGTTCAATTAATAAAGGAGAGATAAAGACGAAGCTACAACCAACTAAGCTAACGGTGGAAATACGTGTGAAAATGTGGGTGAGACCATCTACCAAACCAACATCCTAGGGTTTGAGAATCGGAGAGGAAAATAGGCGAGGAAGCTTGTGTCGTGTGTGGGAATGAGGTTGCTAAGCATATGGGTTCAATCCGAGGATAAATCAATTGTCTTTCCGACCAAGGAAAGCGCAATCGGTGGGTGTGGCATTTTATCAAACACTTAATGTGCAATGAAAGTAGTGTATGGAAATTCGAGATAATAAACATCCAAGCATGCATGAGTAGTACTACTAGGCAAAATCCACTCTAGGGATACCCACTTGGGTCCTTAATTCAAAGTATATCTCAACAATCTAACACATAATCATTAAAACATGCAAGATTGAAATACCAAAGCCCAACAACCAAATATCACCACACAACACACAAGAGATAGATCTAGATACTCATAACAATAAAAGAAAGATTTTCATCTCTAAAAACCATCATCCACTATTAATACAATAACCAAAATCAAATACACAAAATAAAAAGGGAAGAGATCACCAAAGATTTCTCTTAAGATAATACAAATTTCCCTCCAAAGATTGTGCTCCTCCAAGCTTTCTTGCTCCTCTCTAATGGCCACTAACCCTAAGAATGAAGAAGAAGGAGAGTGGAAAGAGGGGAATAGAGGGGGAGAAGCCCCAAAATATAAACCTAGCAGTTCGAGTCTGGAAACAACACTAACGGGTCGGATTCGCGCCCAAAACCCGCAACTAAAGCACAAATCAACAGAAATTTCCAGCACCGTCACACTGTCTTGAAAAATCATCCGACCTCGAAATGACGTGTTCCAGGCTGTGGTGGAACCGTAACAAAGTATACTACGACAAACAAATATCATTAGGCCCAAATATACACTGGAATGATAGCAGAATTCTGCACAAGAGGGGAAAAGCAGAATTCCCAGACCAGAAATTTTCAGCACCGTCACCCTGTCTTCCAAAAAATGCAGTAAATTGTTCCGACCTCCAAAAATTCTGGAAAAATATGCGTTGGAATCGAAACTTTTCGAAATTCAACTGAAAAATAATAGGAGACTAAGATGAAGATGCTAATAAGCTATTAAAATTATGTTTTATGCATATAAAAATGATAAGCTCCAAAATTAAGTGATATCATCAAAATGAGTGTATCGGATCCAAAATGAACACAAATTATGCACAAAATGCCATCTAATGAGGGGTAAAATATATAATATTGAACCCTAATCACACCCACAACTAGATTTTTGCTACTCCCTAGCAAAACAAGCGATATATTCGGATTCTCAATAAAAGCACATATCAAACTCAAAATTATTCATGGCGAAAATAAAGCTTTCGAAAAAAATTCTCAAATTCAATATACCAATCCAAGAATGAGAACAAACCCATAAAAAAACTTCAATTTGGTTCAAATAAAGTAGAACAAGCAATGTTTTGCACGAATGAGGATTAAAACACAACGTTGTATCATAGTTTCACAAATCTCAGGTTTTTGCCAAAACAACACTTCCCTAATTTGTGGACGTTGGATGTGTGAATTTATTCTTCTTTTTCTTTGTATGAAACTTAGAATGACCCATGTAATGAGTTTTCGGTCAATGACTCCCAAATCAGACGATTTTAGGGCATTGGGCCAAAAAGGACCCCACGGACCTAATAACTTGAATCGCCTAAGATTCACTTATTCTTTTTGTTGAGTATTGGACTTCTCCCTACTTGGTGTTAATGGTGAGAAAACATAAATACTTGTGACTAATCCCCTATTTTGCAGTTAATCCATTGCCTAAGACTATTATGAAGATCTACTAGCAATGGATGACTCACAAAGTTCATTGAAGGCAAATTATATGGATTGGATGATCGTAGATGTTGATTGAAGCTTCGTGAAGACTTCAAGCTCATACAATGGAAAGAAGAGATTATTTGTCAAATTTAATTTTCTTTTATCTCTTCTAGTAGTAGCTTAGAAGTAGAACTTTGATGGAGCACTCACACACATCTACATTCGGTCGTAGGACATCATTAGAACAATTGTCCTTTGACCCCAATTCATTTGTTTATTGATTGTGCAAGGATTGTTTATAACAGTCGACTGCTTAACACTTTACAGTCATCTGTCTCAAAAACAGTCGACTGTATTTTGTTCTACAGTCGCCTGTTATGCACAGACTTTAACAATATAGTTTTGGGCCTTCTATGATTATTTCGCACAGGCTACTGATGAACGATTCACAGGCGCATGTCCAAGTGACAGTCGACTGTGTTTTGTAAATCAGTCACATGTCTATCCTTTGCCCAAACTTTGTTTGATCTGACTTTTACAGCCAGTCGACTACTGTTGAATATACAGTTGACTGTCCCTTGGATCAGTCGACTGTGTATGCTGCAACAATCGTCTGTCTGTGAGCCAATTTATTGAATCAGCTCTCTAGAAATTCTCAGAGTATTTGACAGTGGTCTGTATAAGGATTTACAGTCGCCTGTTCTGATTAACAGTCGACTGTGTTCCTTACTTCAGTCGTATGTCCTGTTACTTGTGAGATTTCCAGTATTATTCTAACTTACTCATCTTTCGGCCAGTCGTCTGTAGAAGAAATTACAGTCGCCTGTTGGTTTAACAGTCGACTGTCTTTGCTTCATCAGTCGACTATCCACGTGGTAAGTTACAGTTATGAATTCTTACCTACCCTTGCTGACTGTGTAACAATCGACTGTGGTTTCTTCAACAGTCAACTGTCGCGAGTCAAGATTCTATCCG
Organism: Scilla litardierei; assembly: GCA_030789695.1. Lineage (NCBI taxonomy): Eukaryota > Viridiplantae > Streptophyta > Magnoliopsida > Asparagales > Asparagaceae > Scilla > Scilla litardierei. Next base: position 132,454,838 of record CM061142.1, read on the forward strand.
TTGAGATTTTTCTCACGGATTCCAAAAGAGTTTTTGCCTAAATTGTTTTGTGGATTTGAGAAACCTATAAATGGGGCTTCTACTGTTCCATTGAGAGGTTACAAATTCTTCTAAGTTTTCATCTCAAGTTTTTGCCTAAATTATTTTGTGGATTTGAGAAACCTATAAATGGGGCTTCTACTGTTCCATTGAGAGGTTACCAATTCTTCCAAGTTTTCATCTCAAGCTTTCATTCTAAAGTTTAAAGCTCTCAAATCCAAAGCCCTAAGAATTCCAAATCTTTGATCTCTTGCTCTCCAGCCTAGAACCAAAGAGTGATCCTCTAGGCATTGGTGCAGTCAAGAGAAAGGTCTTTCTCCTCTCTTCCAAGAGAGTTCTTCAACACACATCACACTCCTCCTTCAAGTTCTACTTCAAGGCATATGTGATTGTAAATGTTGTTTTCATTATTTCATAACTTTTGTTATTTGAGATTTGCTCTCGGTTGTGAGAGTGGTTTTGCTTGCTCCCAAGTTATGGGAGTCAAGGACATCGATTGTATTCGATTTCACGTGTAGGGTTGCTACAAGTGGGTTTTAAGGAAACCTCAAGTTAGGGTTCTAACTTGAGTATCCGGAGGTATCCGGGTGGAAGGGACGTAGGATTACCGGGAACAAGTTGGGAGTTGACTTGGGTAATCCGAACCCTTGAAACATCTCTGTGTTTGCGTGTGTTTCATTTTTGGTTGTTTTTCTATTCCGCACTATTTGTTGGATAGCATTTTATTTGGCGTAAATTCCTTTTTAATTTGCATAAACACTATTCAACCCCCCTTCTAGTGTTTTCCCCATAGACAGGGTCCTTACAATTGGTATCAGAGCTCAAGGTTATATCTATAGCATCCAACAGCAACAACGTTCCTCTGCCGCCTTCGTACAACAATCACGATCGTGATGGAGCGTCCACACTTTTCGAAGGTCCATCTATGGTATGTCCTCCACGTTTCAATGGTACTAATTTTGGCTATTGGAAGTGTAGGATGGAGACGTTTCTTAGGAGTGCTTCACTTTGGAGAACTCTCCACAAGGAGTACGCGAGCCCACCGAAGAGGACTTCGAGAAATGGACGACTTCCGAGAAGTCCGCCGAAGTCAACAACGCTAAAGCAATGAACGCTCTTCATTGTGTGTTGGACCCGAATGAGTTCAACAAGATATGCACATGTAAGAGTGCATATCAAATTTGGAACCATCTCATCGTTACCCTTGAGGGAACGAATAAGGTAAAACTTTCAAAGTTATATGTTGCCGTGCAAAACTTCGATTTGTTTCATATGCAGGAGAATGAAAGCATTGCATCGATGTATGGACGCTTTACCCACATCACAAATGAATTGGAAGCCCTTGGCCAAAAATATTCCGAACCTGACAAGGTAAGGAAGATCATCATGGGAATGACCTTCAAATGGGAAAGGAGAGCGATCACCATCGAGGAGGTCAATGACTTGAAGAATTACACGGTTGTGAATCTTATCAGGACTCTCATGTCTTATGAGGTAAGACGAGAGAACCAATTAAAGATTCGAGCCATGATAAATCCTTCAGAGGCCAAGAAGAAAGCTATGGCATTCAACGCCAATTCATCATCCTCCGATAGCGAAGATTCGGAAGATGAGATGGATTTGGGTGAAATGGCCCAAATGACGAAGAAGTTCCAACGCTTCTTTCACAAAGGTAAATTTCCCTCCAACAAATGTTTTGAGTCTACTAATGCTACTTCCTCTCTTTGTTTTAAGTGTAATAAACCATGGCACATCAAGAGGGATTGCCCAATGTTAAAGAACAAAGAGAAGTGGAAGGCACCTAAGTACCACAAGTCCGACAAGAACAAAAGAGATAAGAAGAAAGGACTTGTAAGTACCTTCGATGACTCAAGTGAGGACTCATCTAGTGATTCCGATGATGAGAAGGGTGAGAGCGCCCACATGTGTTTCATGGCCCGAGAGGATCCACTCTCCGATGAGAGTGATTCCAATACGGATGAAACCGAGGTAACAATGGATGAACTCCGTATTGCTAACGAAGAATTATTTGCTCAATATCAATATTTAATACTTAGATACACTAGCTTAAAGAAATCAAATGTTAGGAAGTCATTCATTCCATGCATTATCAACAATGACACCATTGTTGATACTGTAACTCTTGAGAAAGCAAACTTAGCTTCTCAAAATGTCACCTTGAGAGATGAGGTGAAAAACCTCAAATCTCAACTAGATCAAACACATCCAACGGATAATAGTGATCTAGTCACACGTCACATACAATTGGGTTTAGAGAATGATTCTCTTAAAACCCAAGTGCACGAGCTCAAAGCACATGTGTCCACCTTGGATACCAACATTTCTTCTCTAAAGGAGAAATATGAGCTCATGTCCTCCCGTATTTCGAGATTCAATAAAGGAAAAGGACAAATGGATGATTTGCTAGCAAACCAATTTCCGGTCACACATTGTATTGTTCTTGGGTTTGTGAAAGCAAATGCATCCAATGATCGCACCTCCTATAGTGGGGTCACTATAGACTTTGTGAAGCCTTCCTCCGGTGCATCCACAAGTGGTGTCAAAGACACTATAGGTAGCAAACCTACCAAGAAAGTCACCACTTCACCTTCTCTTCCTTTTGGCAAGAAACCCACTGAGGGTGGAAACCAAAAGCAAGGCCATGCTTAAATGTACACTAACACTCATCCACGTAGAAAACCTCCTACTTTACAAGTGGATAATTATGACACTTTTTATGCTACACACCCACGGACACGTACATAACCACACGTGAGAAATACTCATGTACGTGCTCCTATACACCCGTATGCACATATGCATCTTTCCTACATGTATGCACCTCCTCCGCATGTCTTGCATAACCCATATGCTTCATACAACATGCATGTTCCAAAGCATACATATCATTCTCATATGTACAATGCATATCCACCACCTCATATTTATGCTAGAGACCATGTTCCCAAGAAGCTTGCACCACATAGAAATTTAACAAATGTGCATGCAACTAGGAAAAGGACACCCAAAAGATACACCATTTGGGGTCCTAAGAACGCTAGCCTAAATGATAGGAATACTTATGTTGATTCCTATTTTAATGATGTTATCAATAATGGTAATTATGTTGGGAAGCGGAAGTCCACTTGGACTTGGTTTCCAAAGGGCTAATCCCCTCGGACCCAACAAACATTCGGTACCATGAGCTTATGGTATATTATATAGGTACCCAAGAGAAAGAAGAAGAGCAATAAAGGTCAAACTTGCTCTAAAGGGAAAGGATGGATTCTCGATAGTGGTTGCTCCAAACATATGACATGAGATCCTTCATTGCTCTCCAAAGTGATTAGCATCAAGGATGCTGCAACGGTCACTTTTGGAGGTAACCAAAAGGGTACCATCATAGGAGTAGGTATCGTTGGTAATCTTTCCAAACCCTTAATTACTAATGTTTATCTTGTTAGTGGTTTGTGTCACAATCTCATTTCCATTAGTCAACTTTGTGACAAATGTTACAAGGTTAACTTTGGAGAAGGATTGTGTACTATTGTTGATTGTGATTCAAATGTTTTATTTTCCGGTATTAGGCGTAAAAATATTTATTATTTGAGCTTGCCTAAAACCGTAGAACATTGCTTAGTTGCTAACACAAGTGAACAACTATTATGGCATCACCGTTTTGGTCATGTTCACTTCAAGTACTTATATAAGTTAGCTAAGCATGATCTAGTCAAAGGTTTTCCTAAAATTGCTTTTAATAAGAAAAACTTTTGCGATTCATGTCAAAGAGGTAAACTTAGTAAATCATCATTTAAGCTTAAAGAAGGGAATACTACTAAGAGGCCCCTAGAAATTCTTCATCTAGATTCGTTTGGGCCAACTAGAGCCGCTTCTTTAGGTAATGCTCATTATGGATTAGTTGTCAATGACGACTTTTCTAGATTTACTTGGGTTTCATTCTTAACTAATAAGAATGAAGCTTATGAAGAGTTTACCAAATTTGCAAAGAAGATTCAGAATTTCTTAGGATCCACCATTATCATTATCCGTAGTGATCATGGAGGAGAATTTGAGAATGAATCTTTTACTAAGTTTTGTGATGACACCGGAATAACTCATAATTTTTCCTTCCCTCGGGCACCACTACAAAATGGTGTTGTAGAGAGAAAGAATAGGACTCTTATTGAGTGTGCACGCACTATGCTCCATGATAGTCATCTTGGACTACAATTTTTGGTAGAGGCGGTGTACACGGCATGTTATCTGCTCAATAGGATCCCAGTGAGACCCCGAACGAACAAAACTTGTTTTGAGTTGTTTTATGACAAAAAGCCTCAAGTAAAGTATTTTCGTGTTTTTGGTTCAAAATGTTTTATAAAGAACACATTTGGTAATTTAGACAAATTTGAGCCAAGATCTGATGTCACGCTCTGCTTCCCAAAAATATGGAGGCGAGACGTGAGTAGGTCCGCTCATACTTGAAGCTGCAAAGCTGCAAGTCCGATAAGCGTCAATTATCTTTTAATGGCAGGTCCTTGCAATGCGATACGAAACACAGATAATAATAAAGGGAAATGAGACAAAAGTAAATCTCAGAATATCCATAAATAAGTTCCAACATCACAGAAAAAGCCACCAGGCTTAAAAGAAAAGAATCTGAAGGGCCCCAGCATGGCCAACAAAAGTACAAAGTACAAAGGAAGGTGCTACACACTGACAACTAACAGAAATCCTAAAACAAAAGCGAACTCAGCAAGGTCACTCAGAAAGGTCACCGGTGTCCACAAAACTCCTCCTGGGCAGACATGGACTTAGGCTCAGCGTCAGCAACAACCACGTACTCAGCTACGATCTCTGGCTCAGGGTATAACATGTGACACCCAAAAGAGCAAGGGTCACATGTCAGCAAGTCTACAAGAGACTTGTGCAAGGAAACTGAAACTGAAAGTAAGCAACCTAGCAGTTCTAACATGATGTAATGACTTGGCAGTTAAAGTATGAGTGGAAAAAGTAAAGTAAAGTACAACAGGTGTCTAGCATGGCATGGTAAGAGTAGCAAACTACTATCATTCACAAGTCACGTTTTCATGTCATGCACAGAGTTCACGCCTTACAGCTAGAGTGGCTGATCGGGCCAACTCATAAGCTGAGTGGTCGCTCAACCCAACCCCTCCACGTGTATCGAGCCAGGGCCTTACCCCCGAACGTGAATGCTCGCTTCTGGATCACGAGCCAGGAAGTGTTTTTCATGATGGCATAGGGGTGCACCTAGCCTGGACAAGCAAGTACAAGTATGTAGCGTGTGCTACGAATGCAACATTCAATGCATGGATGACATGACATGGCAAGTAGTAAAGCGTACAGGTAAGGAATTTAAACATGGCAGATAACAATGCATGAATGACATGGCAGGGTGACAGATCTAGCTTCGTTGTCAAGCTAGATCTTAAAGTTGCGTCTAGACAGCTATCATTTCATTGTCTAGTCTCTTTTACGCTAAAAGCAAGGAAGTGGCCTAAAACATGGCCCTAAGCACAAGTTGGCAAGTTTCACTTGCCTGCAATGCAACGTCTGAACACACCGTCCAAAAGAGTCCAAAGTCCAATTCTACCTACGTGCACAAGTCCACCGGCCTACATCCATTTTATTAATCTTTGATTAGTGAATTTAAAACAATTTAAAACATCAATTTTAATCTTGATTAACAAGCATTGGGTTGGGGGTCCTAGGGGTGCAAAGCGTTACCTCAACACGAGGCGAAAGCTACACTGGCATCGGGTAGCGACGCCAGGGGTTGGAATAAAAGAACGTGCTCCAAGTCTTGATTCCAGAATAGATTCCTCGCTCAAAAGATCTGGGCAGCAATCGGAGCGACGAACCAAGATTCCAAAGCTAGAACGTGCGACGACGGGCTAGGACGTATCGCAACGTCGTAAACGGCAAATCCTCGAAGAGAAAGCACCTAGGTGGGGCCCACAACAGTTCTAGGGGCCAATGGGGGACCCACAATACCTCTGGAGAACTTGGGGGGCCCACTTTGGCAAGCGGTGTGAGAGTTGCGACGTTACGACGAACGTCGCTCGGTCAGACACGTCCGGTGCGGGGAGTTCTGTCGGCCGGGCGCTTGGGGAGCAGGAGATGCAGCGTAGCGGGGTTGCAACGGAGCGGGGAGTGCTTGGTGCGGGGGATTGCTTCGGTCGGTGCGGGCGGATGAGGAAGAAATCGTTGGTCGGGCGCTTGGGCGGGGGCTGCAGTGAGGCGGGTGTTGGTGCGGAGCGGGGCTTGGTGCGGAGCAGGGGAGCGGGTCGGTCAGACCGATGGGGGCTGTCGGTCGTGCGCTGCAGAGCGGACATTGCAACATTGCAATGTTGCAACGGAGCAGGATGCGGGCGGGCACTTCGGTCAGACCGAGAGATGCCCTCGGTCGGACACGGAATGGTGCGATGCAACGAAGCAGGGGCGATGGCGCAGTGCGAAGCAGTAGGATGCAGGCATGGCTCTCGGTCGGTGCGGGAAAAACCAAGGAAAATCCTCGGTCGGACACGGCGGCTGCGGAGCTGAGTTGCGACGAACGTCGCAAGCGAGTTTTGAGGGTTTTGGGAGCGGCTAGGGTTGTTTGCTTGCGAAAATAAGGTTTCCTAGGGGTTGTTTATATAGTATAGAGTGGTTGACTTGGTCTAGAGCTAATTCTAATAGGATTAGGATTTTAAAATAATTTAAAATTCAAATCTCTCTCTCTCTCTAACCCACGCATGGCTAGGGTGCAGCCAAGATGAGCTAGGATTTGGCTCAAAAATCGTTTGAAGTATTATAAACTAATAGAAATTATATTTGGCTAGAAAATACTTGAAAACTTAGTTATTAAAAATATTATAAACTTTGCTAAAAATGTAAAATAGGTCAAATAAACTCCAAAAATTGTAAAATAAATATTGGGGTGATCGGGACGACGAGTGAAAGGTAACTAAGAAGACGGATCTCAATTTCAACGTCGAGCGACGAAACTAAAAATAGAAACGTCTCACGTCAAAAGTGAAAATCACAACGTCTCTTCGAATAAGATCAAATCGTGGGAAAACGACCCGAGAAATGTTGTTCCAAATTAGTGCCACAATTTAATACTCTCAGAGACGTTCACAACGATATATCACACCAAAGTGTTCACAAACAAACAAAGTCTAAAACAAATACGTGCACGGTCAACAGCACGTGCACGAAGAAGATACGATCGAAAAGCGGTCGTTACATTCGATGAAGGAATTTTTGTTGGAATATTCCACACGTAGCAAAGCCTACCGGATATACAACAAAACATCTTCAACGATTGAGGAATCACTTCACGTATCTTTTTATGAAGATTTTGATTTTCCTCATGTTGATGATGATAGTGTAGATACTCTTTGTGATTCTCTTAATAATGTTAAGATTAATGATTCTATTATTGAGACTAACACTTCTAACGAAATTGTTGAATTTGTTCCTACTGATACAGAGATACCCAAAGCTTACCCGACCGTTCGCAATCATCCCCATAACCAAATAATTGGAGATATTGGTGTGGGTGTTCGAACGAGGTCGAGAATTGAAGAATTCTCTCATTGCGCATTTGTCTCTACTATTGAGCCAAAGAACATCCAAGAAGCTTGTGAGGATAGCTCCTGGATAGTGGCAATGAAAGAAGAACTAACACAATTCGAGAGAAACGAAGTTTGGTAACTCATACCTCTTCCAAGTGGTCACCAAGTCATTGGGACTAAATGGATCTTCAAGAACAAGACGGATGAAAGCGAGGTAATCACAAGGAACAAAGCAAGGTTAGTAGCTCAAGTCTACCGGCAAGAGGAAGGTATTGATTTCGAAGAATCTTTTGCCCCCGTAGCTAGATTAGATGCTATTAGGTTGCTTATATCTTTTGCATCCCATAAGAATTTTAAACTATTTCAAATGGATGTTAAAAGTGCATTTTTAAATGGGGTTTTAAATGAGGAAGTTTATGTTTCTCAACCTCCTAGTTTTATTCATGAAATATTTCCAAACCATGTTTTCAAACTGAAGAAAGCGTTGTATGGGTTGAGACAAGCTCCTGGAGCTTGGTATGATCGACTTAAGACCTTTCTTTTGGATTTAGGTTTTAAAATGGGAGAAGTTGAGTCTACACTCTTCATTAAAGATTATGAAAATGGCCTTCTTTTGATTCAAGTTTATGTAGACGATATTATTTTCGGTTATACTAACTTTAATCTTTGTCAAGAATTTTCCAAGTTTATGAAGGATGAGTTTGAGATGAGCCACATGGGAGAGCTCACCTACTTCCTTGGATTGCAAATTCGACAAATGGAGAATGACACCTTCATACATCAGACAAAGTACACAGGGGAGCTTATCAAGCGATTTCGGGATGGAATCGTCTTCGAGCAAAAGGACTCCCATGAGTACTACTACTCATCTACACAAGGATGAGAGCGGAAAAGATGTAGATGTTCGTCTATATCGATGTATGATCGGTAGCTTACTTTACTTAACCGCTAGTAGGCCCGATATCATGTTTTCCGTTTGCCTATGTGCTAGATATCAAGCTAGACCTAAGGAGTCACATTTGATTACGGTTAAACGAATATTTCGTTATCTCAATCAATCTATAGATTATGGGTTACTTTACCCTAAATCTAGCACATTTGAGTTAATCTCATATAGTGATGCCGACTTTGTCGGATGCAAGTCCGACAGGAAAAGTACTAGTGGCACTTGCCATTTTCTAGGAAATTCCTTAGTTTCTTAGTTTTCTAAGAAACAGAATTCGGTATCATTGTCCACGACTGAAGCGGAATATATTATCGTGGGTCTTGCATGTGCACAAGTTCTTTGGATGAGACATACTTTTATTGACAATGGTGTCAACTGTGATACTTGCTCGATCATGGTTGATAACCAAAGTGCCATATGTCTTTTCAAGAATCCGGTACACCACTCCCGTACCAAACACATAGATGTGAGACACCATTTTATAAATGATCATGTAGCTAAGAAGAACATCATCTTAGAGTACATTGAAACCCAAAAACAAATTACCGACATCTTCACAAAACCTCTTAAAGAAGATTCATTTGTGAGGTTGTGTGGAGAATTAGGAATTATGGGTGAATCTGAAATCTAGAAGCTCAATATACATGTTATAACAACTTTTAAGCTCATGTCATCATATTATCTTTCTTGATTTGATTTATTTCATATGTGTTTAAGAAAGGCAATTGCGATTTATGTGATTTCATGATTTCTTTGAGATTGTTCTTAGAGATTTGTGTTTCGATCGATTTATCGTATTATATTGTTTTTATGATGAGTTTGTGTTTAGAGTATAGGTCCTAGGGTGAGTGTTCTTATTCTTTGGATTTGTATCTCACTGTGCATTTTTGGACTTGGACAGACGATTGTCTTTCCTTCGACAGTCGATTGCCCTACTCTTTCACCTCTGTCTGAGAATTTGTATCTTTTGCACAGCCGACTGATGATTGTTTTCCAACCGACTGTTATTTTAACAGGCGACTGAACTTTAGTCATCAGGCGACTGTTCTATCTGTCGAAATTTTACAGAGCTCTCTGTCTTTTAGATGAACTGTATTGATTCTCGGCCAGTCGACTGCTGCGTACCTTACAGTCGACTGTCCAATGGACAGGCGACTGCATGTTACTTGCCAGTCGATTGCCCCTCTTTCTGAGCTTTATTTTTTATCACTTCATCCAGTCGACTGACTTCTGTTCATCAGTCGCCTATCTACTGTTGAGATGGTTCAAGTGCTTTGATCTGAGCCGTCGATTCTTTGATCCAACGACCCAGATTAATTCCCCAACTTTTATATAGAGCGAGACGTTTCATCTCAGCCACGATCTTCTCTCTCCTCGGATTGCAACATCTCGACTTCCCGCTCGATATTCTCTCGACTTCCTGTAGATCTTTCCTCGGATTTTCTTCGTGGGAACTCAACCTCCTTTTTCGCATGGTTGCTCGTGAGCTGCTCGTGATTTGATCAGTTTCTCGCCAGATTCGTGCTCTCGTTTGCTTGACCTAGCTTTTGATCGGTCAAGTAAGCCATGGCTCTTTTTGATCATCTCTTTCCTAAAGTTTCTCTCGACTTCCTTGATGAGCCGTTTCCTTCACCGAAGCCTGATCTGACTCCCTCTTCTCCTCTTTCTTCTGGAGAACCCTTGCATGTCGTGGTTGGTGACACAATTCCTTCTGTTAATGCTGCTGAACACACTTCTCAGCCAGCTAATCATCCTCCCCGTTCTCCACCGACTGTACCCCTCGAGGATTTTCTCCTTGGTCGGCTGTGTGACTGTGTCACCGCTTTAGAGAATCTTTCCACCTCTATGGACGAGAAGCTCAACCATCTGTTGGAGCTTCAGTACAAATCCTTTTTGCTTCATGGATTTTCCATCCCCACCGAGCTTCAGGCTCTGTTTGCAAAATCTGAGGATACTGCCCCTGCTCGTGTTCCTCCACCTCCAGGCTTTGTGCCTATTTCTTCTGTTGTTCCGACCCCCGGTGCCCAGATTCCTGTTCCTGCTCATGTAGAATCTTCTGCCGCTCGTGCATCGTCCTCCAAGAGGAAGACTCTGCTGTTCCTACCTGACGTTCTGCGAGGCTCATGTTCCGCTCTTTTGGTCGCCCTTCGGACCCTACGGTCATTCACATCGACTGAGATTGCTGCTGTTGCTTTTGTTCACTCACCTGAAGACCTAGATTTTGTTTTGTGTGGTCTGTTTTTGTTTGGGTCGAGTGATTCATCTGTATAATGATGTTTTGATTCTGGATGATGTTGATGTTGACTTTATATCTGTATGGTGATGTACTTCGATGTTGTCATGACGATATTTTATGTGTGTCTTTGATCATGATGTATTTTGTGATGGACCTGTAGATGTCCATCCGTTGATGTGCTCATCTTTTATATATCTCTATATATGATGTTGCTGTTTTATCTTGTGTCACACTATGCTATAATATTTATCTTATCTGTGTGATGATTGCCTCATTGTCTCAGTGATTGATTTATTCTGATGTTTTGTTGAGACAATGTGGATTTGATATTGGTTATTTCATGCTATCTCTGGTGAGATGAAATTTTTTGAAATTATTTTCGTTTCGTATATCTAAAATGCTGATATTGGACTTCAATTCCTCTATTCACATAAGTATATGATGTGCTTTTATGAGTCTTTGATTCCATATATCTTTATACTCCTTGATTGTTGTTAGTTCGTATTTAGCACGATTATTGTTGTTGTTATTTACTCCCACCTTTTTGGATAATGCCATAGGGGAAGAGAAATAAACATACAAGATCCATAATGAATGTGCTAAGTATATTCTAACACTTTGAATCTAAGATTGAAGTTGCCTTATATTCAGGGGGAGTAAGATTACATTGAATAGGGATTTTAATTCCTAGATTTCTTGATTTAAAATCATACGCATCTTACTCATTTGCTTCAATTGATATGTAGATGCCCTATTATTTGTTGACTAACTTGATTGGCATCTATGTAGGGGGAGTAAGTTTTCGTAAGCACAATTATTTATATTTTTGTTTATGTTTGTTTGTCATCATCAAAAAGGGGGAGAATGTTGAGTATTGAACTTCTCCCTACTTGGTGTTAATGATGAGCAAACATAAATACTTGTGACTAATCCCCTATTTTGCAGTTAATCCATTGCCTAAGACTATTATGAAGATCTACTAGCAATGGATGACTCACAAAGTTCATTGAAGGCAAATTACATGGATTGGATGATCGTAGACGTTGATTGAAGCTCCGTGAAGACTTCAAGCTCATACGATTGAAAGAAGAGATTATTCGTCAAATGTAATTTTCTTTTATCTCTTTTAGTATGTAGCTTAGAAGTAGAACTTTGATGGAGCACTCACACACATCTACATTCGGTCGTAGGACATCATTAGAACAATTGTCCTTTGACCCCAATTCATTTGTTTATTGATTGTGCAAGGATTGTTTATAACAGTCGACTGCTTAACACTTTACAGTCATCTGTCTCAAAAACAGTCGACTGTATTTTGTTCTACAGTCGCCTGTTATGCACAGACTTTAACAATATAGTTTTGGGCCTTCTATGATTATTTCGCACAGGCTACTGATGAACGATTCACAGGCGCATGTCCAAGTGACAGTCGACTGTGTTTTGTAAATCAGTCACATGTCTATCCTTTGCCCAAACTTTGTTTGATCTGACTTTTACGGCCAGTCGACTACTGTTGAATATACAGTTGACTGTCCCTTGGATCAGTCGACTGTGTATGCTGCAACAGTCGTCTGTCTGTGAGCCAATTTATTGAATCAGCTCTCTAGAAATTCTCAGAGTATTTGACAGTCGTCTGTATAAGGATTTACAGTCGACTGTTCTGATTAACAGTCGACTGTGTTCCTTACTTCAGTCGTATGTCCTGTTACTTGTGAGATTTCCAGTATTATTCTAACTTACTCATCTTTCGGCCAGTCGCTTGTAGAAGAAATTACAGTCGCCTGTTGGTTTAACAGTCGGCTGTCTTTGCTTCATCAGTCGACTGTCCACGTGGTAAGTTACCGTTATGAATTCTTACCTACCCTTGCTGACTGTGCAACAATCGACTGTGGTTTCTTCAACAGTCGACTGTCGCGAGTCAAGATTCTATCCATTAAGATTTTTCTCACGGATTCCAAAAGAGTTTTTGCCTAAATTGTTTTGTGGTTTTGAGAAACCTATAAATGGGGCTTCTACTGTTCCATTGAGAGGTTACCAATTCTTCCAAGTTTTCATCTCAAGCTTTCATTCTAAAGTTTAAAGCTTTTAAATCCAAAGCCCTAAGAATTCCAAATCTTTGATCTCTTGCTCTCCAACCTAGAACCAAAGAGTGATCCTCTAGGCAATTGGTACAGTCAAGAGAAAGGGCTTTCTCCTCTCTTCCAAGAGAGTTTTTCAACACACATCACACTCCTCCTTCAAGTTCTACTTCAAGGCATATGTGATAGTAAGTGTTGTTTTCATTATTTCATAACTTTCGTTATTTGAGATTTGCTCTCGGTTGTGAGAGTGGTTTTGCTTGTCCCCAAGTTGTGGGAGTCAAGGACATCGATTGTATTCGATTTCACTTGTAGGGTTGCTACAAATGGGTTTTAAAGAAACATCAAGTTAGGGTTCTATCCGGAGGTATCCGAGTGGAAGGGACGTAGGATTACCGGGAACAAGTCAGGAGTTGACTTGGGTAACCCGAACCCTTGAAACATCTCTGCGTTTGCGTGTGTTTCATTTTGAGTTGTTTTTCTATTCCGCACTATTTGTTGGATTGCATTTTATTTGGCGTAAATTCCTTTTAAATTTGCATAAACACTATTCAACACCCCTTCTAGTGTTTTCCCCATAGACATGGTCCTTACACTTTTCTCGTGCACTCCCCTAAATACTATCTTTCGACACGAATCTCCAATGCTTCTTGGGGCACGAGGACCGGGCTACTCGACAAAACTAGAAGAACGATGCACTTATTCTTTTTCTTTCTCTTTTTTGTTTTCTTTTTCTTTTGCTTTCTTTTTGTTTTGCTTTCTTTTTGTTTTCTTTCTTTTTTTTCAACACACTAACCAACCACACTAGGCACATAATCAAAACCCATCAAATTGAAAACTACTCTACTCAATTGGCTTAATCTATACTCATGCATCGCAAAGCTTGTTCAAAACTAATTTAACCCATTTTGAAGACAAAATTCATGGATTTATGCACTCACATCATAAATGGCATATTAAAATTGATTTCATGAAGAAAAAGCAATCAAATGCATGCCAATCACAATTTAGGATTTGAAAATAGAATTTGAATCCGAAAATATGCACGAAGATGAAACATGCAAGGGATTAAGCATAAAGCTAGCAAGTGAGCAAGGAGGGTAAATGATATATATGCATGATATTGGGTGATGGCAAAATGGATGTCAAAAAATTCTAAGCAAAAATTCTAGCATTTATAAAGATTCTAACATTCTCCCCCAACTTAAAATACACATTGTCCTCAATGTTAGGAGAGTATTAGATCTCATAAAAGATCCTAGAAACAAAAGCATATATAAAAAAAGAAAGGAAAAACATGCTACTAAAGAAAAGAAAACTAAACCACTAATTTTATTTATCTACACTAATAGATAGAAAGCACTGTGATCGAAGGGCGGATCTCGGATGTATAACGGTGGAGGTAACTGATCCATCAGCTCCTTTCGCTCCTCCGCCAGCTGCTTTGGAGCCAGGCCTCCACCGGCCTTCTTAGATTCCAGCAATGCAACTCCCAGCGTCCCCTTTGGATAATATGTGTCATGTGGGAGATGAGCTGCATCAATCCAATCTGTGTCCTCATACCCTGCAACAAAAGCATTTCAAAATGGGTTGTCAGAAAAAGAATTTAAATGTAAACGACGACAATCTGAATCAAAAATGTGCAGAAGTGCAAATTTGGATTCAGAAATGCAAGGCATGATATGATGGAAACTTCCCTGAATAATAGCACTAGGATGTGGCTGATGCACGATCTCAGGAGAAGAGGAAACTGGCCGCAAAGGCAAATCTGGAGAAGAAGGAGACTTAGGCTCGATGTAAACCATTTCGCATTCACCTTCGCTCTCCTCATCCTCACTATTAAGGATCAAAGACTCTGCAGACCTCCCCAGACTATGAAGTGTATACTGAAAATCTCCATGAATGATGGCCTGGTGCACATCCAGAGGTGAAGGGTATAAGACCTGCTGCACTGAAGTAGGAGGAATGTCTAGCTCGGGCTCCTTCATGGTCTGTAAACTCACTCCCTCGCACATATCATCTTCCTCATCATCAAAGTAAACCATCTCAGCAATCCATCCCATGCACTCATACACCTCAAAATGAGAATATGACGTAGGTGGAAAACAAGAATCCGGCTCTCCAAAATCATCAATCTCGCTCGTGCCTTCACATACCTCCACCTCAACATCACCGCCAATAAAGAAATGCATCATGTCTTCAACATGGTCGACACGCACCCCATCGTCAATCTCCTCTGACTCCTCAAGGTGTGGACATTCAACTTCCTCTACTTGGCTCCAATGCACCCCGTCATCCTGTTCTTCTTGTTCTTCATTAGGGTCACATTGGAATGAGCACACAACTGGTTGCTCGGGCTGCTCCTGAAACTGTTGGACTCCGTCCTCATACTCTGCAAGGTCTCTCAGGTAACACCATGAATCCTCGGCCGAATCATCAAAGAATTCTCCACCGCAGCTCATCTGTATGAAATCTCGCCCAGATGGTGATAACACTGTATAAAATTTCTGTTGGAGATGATCCTCGTGGAAACAATGATGTGGGCATGCAAACATCAAATCACTGAACCTCTACCAAGCCTGATGGTAGGTCTCTCAATCAGCTTGGGTAAAGCTCGCTATATGCTGCTCCATAGCTTACCGCCCATGTACATGCTCCAAGAAAATAGGCAAAAACACTCAGAGAAATTCAGCCTGAAATGACAACCAAGTAAAATGTGAGCCAAGAGACAATGAATCAAACCACATTCTAGCATTATCTTGCAAAGAATAGGGGAAGAATCTAAAATATATGCAATCACCACAAATGTTCCCACCAAGACAAGAATACATCCATTCTCCAAACTTTTTCATTTGTAAATAAGGGTTCTCCCACTCTGAACCGTGAAAGAAAGGTGGAGGTGGGATATCCTCCAAGTCAATACATGAAATGTTTGAAGGTGATGCCATTTTTTAAATTTTTTTTGTTGAAGAAAATGAAAATAAACAAGCAAAAGACTCAATAAGTTGAAAAATAAAGAAATCTCAAATCAAAAAGTAAAAAATAAAGAATCAGAAAAGACTCACACTAATAGCAGGAAGTATCTTGCCAAAATTTCCAAAATCAATCGAAAATGTGAATGCAAAAACTGTTGTCCCCGGCAACGACACCAATTGCTTGAATGCGTCTCAAGTATGTGATGCTTGAGCGGTACTCCCAAGTGTAAGAGGACATCAAGTAATAAATTTATATCCGGTGAGACCAGGTCGGTTCACGGGGACAAGTTGTTTTGCAATCGCAAGTTCAATTAATAAAGGAGAGATAAAGGCGAAGCTACAACCAACTAAGCTAACTGTGGAAATGCGTGTGAAAATGTGGGTGAGACCATCTACCAAACCAACATCCTAGGGTTCGAGAATCGGAGAGGCAAATAGGCGATGAAGCTTGTGTTGTGGGTGGGAATGAGGTTGCTAAGCATATGTGTTCAATCCGAGGATAACTCAATTGACTTTCCGGCTAAGGAAAGCGCAATCAGTGGGTGTGGCATTTTATCAAACACTTAATGTGCAATGAAAGTAGTGTATGGAAATTCGAGATAATAAACACCCAAGCATGCATGAGTGGTACTACTAGGTAAACTCCACTCTAGGGATACCCACTTGGGTCCCTAATTCAAAGTATATTTCAACAATCTAACACATAATCATTAAAACATGCAAGATTGAAATACCAAAGCCCAACAACCAAATATCACCACACAACACACAAGAGATAGATCTAGCTACTCATAACAATAAAAGAAAGATTTTCATCTCTAAAAACCATCATCCAATATTACTACAATAACCAAAATCAAAGACATAAAATAAAAAGGGAAGAGATCACAAAGATTTCTCTTAAGAAAATACAACTTTCCCTCCAAAAATTGTGCTCCTCCAAGCTTTCTTGCTCATCTCCAACGACTTCTAACCCTAAGAATGAAGAAGAAGGAGAGTGGAATGAGGGGAATAGAGGAGGAGAAGCCCCAAAATATAAACCCAGCAGTTCGGGTCTGGAAACAGCACTAACGGGTCGGATCCGCGTCTAAAACCCGCAACTAAAGCACAAATCAGCAGAAATTTCCAGCTCCATCACCATGTCTTGCAAAAATTCTAGAAAAATCATCTGACCTCAGAATGACGTGTTCTAGGCGGTGATGGAACTGTAACAAAGTGTATTACGACAAAAAAATATCACTATTCCGGAATATATATTGAAATGATAGCAGAATTCTACACAATAGGGAAAAAGCAGAATTTCCAGACCAGAAATTTTCAGCACCGTCACACTGTCTTCCAAAAAATGCAGTAAATTCCTTCGACCTCTAAAAATTCTGAAAAAATATGCATTGGAATCGAGACTTCACGAAATTCAACTTAAAAATAATAAGAGACTAAGATGAAGTGCTAATAAGCTGTAAAAATTTTGTTTTTTGCATATAAAATGATAAGCTCCAAAATTAAGTAATATCATCAAAATGCGTGTATCGGAGCCAAAATGAACACAAATTATACACAAAATTACATATAATAAGGGGTAAAATATACACAATTGAACCTTAATCACTGGTGAGCAGTAGGGTATGCCAATGGACAATCAACAATAGGCAAAGCCCTTGGCAAACAGCCTGTATATGCGAATTCCCCTTCATACAAGTAACGGTGGGCGGTGCCCTTAGTCCAAGCAGGGATTGAGGCGAAGCCCTTCTTATTGTGCACACAGTCTGATTGCCGTGCTGTGAATTCTGATTATGTTCTATACCGAGGATGCACAGCACATCGGAATACGTAGGATCGTCAATGGCTGAGGACAAGGAAAAGAAACCAAACAAACGAGAGGTACTAAGAGAGATAACAACTTTAGGCCATCGACCGGCCAAGGGAACACCAATGAGCTTTATTACAAAGGGAGAAAAAAAATACAAATCTTCTCTCTTCACAACCGAAGAAGAAGCACACAATGATCTATTTAAAAGTTCTCTACAATTTCTCTCAAAGTTGGCCATCACAAATGGCAGTTCAATAACTCTCAATTGTGTTCCTCATGGTGGTCCACTAAAACTCTCCTCTAAAACTACATATATATATATATATACTCCTAGGGTAGAATAGATGTCATCATTGAGTAGGAGTCCCCAAAAGATATGAATCTCGACTTTAACGGAATTCCCATCCCATCATAGCTCTACACATTTAATACGCCGAACCCTAGTAGGCATGCGCCGCACCCTACTGGCCTCCATCGCATCCAAGTGGGCCTGCTCCTCATGACTGAGCTTCCTCCTGAAGGTCGAGTGATCTGAAGTGCTGACCCAAGCTGTTCGACCCACTATGTAGGTCGAACCGTAGAGCTACTGATCCATTTGAGCTACCGTCCATTATGAGCCTCACGACCAAGAGTCCATTACGCTGCTGGAGTCCTATAGCTCGGTATACGACCTATCTGACTTATGCCAAGTCATATGGGTCATGTCTGAGCCCAAACGAGCTATCTCAGCACACGACAGCTCGCCTGAATAACTAATGACTTGTCAGCACCGAAATCGAGCCAACATCCACAAATCTACACCTTTTCAAGATTTAGGCCTTTGTCACACGAACGACCATCGACGCATCACCATGGTCGAGCATCATATAGTGTTCCCGCCATTTTTCTTTGTAGAGCACAATGCCCCTCCGAGCTACAACTAGCTCCACCAAGCCCAATGCCCCCTCCTACGATCGACACCAGCGTCATCTCAAAACCACCTTGAGCAAGTCCAAACATTGCTTAAACTTGGCCCCCGATACAACCTTCATCAGCATGTCTACCGGGTTGTCCTCTATTAAGGAACTTCAGCAAGTTGATGTCTTCGTCGTCTTCTCTTACATAGTCACAGTCAAAGTGGAATATCACATCGATATGCTTGGTGTGAGCAAGAAAGCACTGATTCTTAGCCAAGTGCATTATACTCTGACTATCACAATGGACGTCATACTTCTTCTGATAGACTCCCAGATCATCAGTCAGGCCCATCAACCATATCGCCTCCTTCATCGATTCAGTAATTTCCATATAGTCTGCCTCCATAGTAAACATGACTACCGTAGATTGAAGGATACTCCGCTAACAAATAGGCGTGCCTGACAGGGTGAAGACTTAGCCTGTCGTCGATCGCCTCCCATCCAAGTCGCCTACGTAGTCAGAATCGACATAGCTGACGTGCATTTATATTTCATATATTCACACACGTCTTCTTTTGTGTTTTTCCGTTATTTTCCGCCGTCCCGTATCTGTTTTCTCGTATTTTCTAGTTTTCTTTCACTTCTCCATGTTTTTACATGTTTGCATGAGTTTGTCAGCATAGGGGACACATAAAGAAGATATCACATGTCCCCGAAGCAACGGGAGGAGTCACGTGTGATCCAGGGGTCAAACGACCTAGATCGCTATCTTTCAGCCCCCACCCGATCGGTTGGATACAGCCAACCGATCGGGTGATGCACGCGTGCACGACCCGGACAGTCGCTGAAGCAACGTGGGCATCAACCGACCGGTTCAGCCCAACATGACTTCTCGGGAATTTGGAGCTGAACTCCAACCAATCGGGTGATATTCACCTGATCGGTTCATCTGTAACTGAATTCCTCCAAGAGATGACCCGGAGAGATCACCCGCCCACCAGCTGATCGTGCCAAAACGTCGCAACTTTCTGTCTTTTGGGCGACGTTTCCAACCGATCGGTTGATTTATCACCCGATCGGTTCACCCAGTGACCGCAAGATCCAAACGACCAACTGCTTCCACCAACCGATCGTGTCGTCTGCCCGGGTGAAGTTTCTGAAGATCGCTGCCGAAGAACGAAGCAGGTCACCCGATCGGTTGATAGTTCAACGATCGGGTGACGTCGTTGTCTATATATAGGACCCCTAGGTTTTCAGAAACGAGAGCTGTGTTTTATTTTCTGTCTTTTCTCTATTGCGACGGCTGGATTTTTCTTGTTATTTGTAAGTGTTCAGATCTTTGTCAAACTTTGATATTATCTTAATTGCATTACTACTACCGCATTTTAATTGCCCGATTATGTTTTTAACGGTCGATTTTTATTTAGATTGCTTTTTAGATAAAATGTGTGAGTAGTTCCATAATCTAGAATTTTGGTGGAAACCCCTTCGTGGGTTCTCCCTAATGCGTCCATAGGACTGGAAAATCGATAGGGATTAGGAATCTATTAGTTATGCGGGGTGTTTTATTGTCATCGGTGGGAAAAAGACCGCCTTTGACCGTTGGGCCAAGGGGGAATAAACTTGGCGGTTGACTCCCTAGCCATAGCTCACGCCCTTAGTGTAGATATAGAATCCTAGCGCACGGGAGCAGCATGATGAGATGTTGGGAGTTATCGTTGCGAGCTTAGTGCTCCCGGAGTTGGTTAGTGTTAATGGACATGGGAATGCCCACTGACCGAACCCGGGTAGTCCGGCGTATCATCCTGTGCACCGATCGGAATATCGGGCCCATGGGACACTAGTATCACTCTTAGAGACAACGTCTCACCATTAAACCCTAATTCCGATGGTTGTCCTATCCGCTGGCCGTATTAGCGAGAACACCTGATAGGGTGGAAACCGAAGTCCTGGGTTTCTCTTTATATTGTTTAACCCCGTATTTACATTCCGTGACAACCCATCCATCGATTCGGGCTTGCTCATCCATAGGGTGAATTTGGTCCTTTCTGACATAAGAACAACCACGCCTCCCTGTGTTCGATCCCCAAGCCACACTACAACACCGTGCGCTTGCAGTTATAAATATTTAAATCTCGCGCCTCCAATCTCATATTGCACTTGCATGATCACACACATCGTGGGGACGTCAAGCTTTATGGCGCCGTTGCAGGGGATGCAATGTGCTTGTTTATTTTTGGATCTTATGAACACTTGAGTCTAGCTCACATCTCTATCTCGCGATAATTATTGCATTCTACACTTTTTGATTTTACATGGACATATTGTAAATATTAGTTGTAAAGAATTGGCTGACTGAGTTTCCATACCGCCATCACTACTCCCAACATCTCATTCATGCAACCGGTGCTTTTGACGTGTTTTCTATCCGTGCAGTTCTCCCTCCCTCCTTTTCTCACAGGTTTTCTACTCCCTGACAAGGATGTTGTGTGTCGTTTCGGGCGATATCTGGGATCATTCACACCACGTCCGCTGTTTGGCACAGAGTTTGACAGAATCCCTATGTGCTTCGAACGTTCTATCCCTTCTATCCGCTGCTGTGGAAAATCAGAGAAGGTATCTGTAATTTTAGCCTGTAAGGATCAATACACTAGAGGGGGGTGAATAGTGTATATAAAAAAATGTCGCAAATAAAATGTTAGTAATATTTGCAAAGATGGCACATAAATAAAAAGACAAGTACTGAAATTAAATCAATCGCAAACACAGAGATTTATCCTGGTTCAGATCCTTGTGATCCTACTCCAGTCCTCTACCCCGTAGAGATTTTCAATCCACTATAATCACTTGCCCCGCAAGCACGAACTTACAAAAATGGTGACACTCCCAGTGTCCCAAACTTTGTACAATCTCTAACAGAGATTCAAACCTGTAAAATAATGAAATAGAAAAAACACATATAGCCTTGTTATAAATTTCAGAGAATGAATTCAAGGATGGTGTTTTAGAAGAAGAACTTCAAGATGTAAAAGATATGTAATGAAGCGCAACACTTGAAGTTCTCTGGTTTATAAAAGAAGAGAGAGAGATCAATCGATTTCTTCTTCAATTATGAACACAAACAACTTTCCAAAATGATGTTGAAAAACCAAGATCTTCCGTTCTTAAACGAAGAAGGAAATCTAATGATTTCTTCTTACAAATAAGAAAAGAACAACTAATGGCCTAAAGCTTTAGAAAAGAGAAGACTTGATTCCAACAAATAAGAGAGTAAAGAAGAGGAAAGTGTGTTAAATAAAAGAGAGGGTCTACCCCTTTATTTATAGTGTTTAGGGACGGTTGGGGACTGTAGTTAACGTTGGAAAACGGGCAGGAACCGTCCCTGAAAATTTGGGATCAAAACGGCTAGTTTTGAAATTGGTCGACTAAAAGGACACATTGGTCGACCAAAATTTAGAGAGGGAATTTTGACCGTTGGAAGACATTTCTAGAATCTACATGGTTAGGGGAGTTTGCATATGCAATCCCATAACCAAATTCGAAGGTTTAAAATTGGTCGACCAAAATGGGGTTATTGGCTGCCAATTTTCAAAGTTGTGAATTTTCGAAATTGGGAAGTGTAGATCTCTGAGGAATGGAACCTAGATGACTAAGATATATTATCACAAGGCTTTGTGACTCTAATAAAGTAAATTTTTACATTGATTACATAAAGCCGTAGATAGGACTGCATCTGCAACTGAATCTGAGAAGCTTCTTTGCAGGAGATCCTTATCAAGTGATTATATATCCAAGTCGTGGATTAGATGCCTTTGTCTTTCCAGCTTCATGAATAGTATATCTGATTGAGTATGCATGAAGATATCTGATTGTGTGGAACTCAGCATTGATATGTATCTGCATACATAGAGTTAGTAGCACTGAATGTGTTTGTCACATCAAAACCATATGGGAATAGAAATATGGAATTATGAAATTCCAACAGTATCATGACATGCAGCAGCATCCAGTCACGACAACTCTCCTTCCTCCGTATGAGGTGGCGTATATTGACATGCCCAGTTCCAAATTCTGTGGGGGAGAATGTTCACCTATGAGGAATTTTGTCAGGAGAACTACCAAGCAGAGTCTGTCGAGTACGTTGAACATGAATCGATCTATTCCTTGCAGACTTCTATAGAGCATCCCGGATCTTGGGGCAATAAGGAAGCTGGAAGCAATGGTGGGGAACCATCGACTGTTGAAACCTGTTTTCGCGTTAAAGCCTTCTTCCCGGATAATTATTATGAGCTTGAGAAAGACCCAGAGCCTTCCCCCGTTGCCCCCTCGTTACCTTGTGAGGCTTCACCATGTGAAACCAAGGCGGGGAGTGAAGTTCCGGATGCTGGCTTTCGAGAGATCCACGAGGAAGTGCTTTCACTGGAGGATGATCAGCTTGAGAAATATGCGTCGGGACCTCATGAAGTTGAGATGAAAGAGTTGCCTCCGGGACTGAAATATGAATATTTGGGGAAGGATTCGACACTGTCGGTCATAGTGAACTCCTCACTGCCTGAAGACCAGAAGACCAAACTTCTTTGTGTTTTAAAAAGGTTTAAGAGTGTTTTCGGGTATGCAATTGAAGACATGAAAGGAGTGAACTTGGGGCTTTGCTCACATCGAATTCTGCTTGAAGACGAGCAAGCCTCCTCAATTGTTCCGCAACGAAGACTGAATCCCATCATGATGGAGGTGGTCAAGAAGGAGATTGTTAGGCTTCTACACGCCGGTATCATATACCATATCTCCGACAGTCACTGGGTTAGCCCGATGCACATTGTACCCAAGAAAGGAGGAATGACAGTGATTCACAACGAGAAGAACGATCTCAT
This sequence comes from Scilla litardierei, assembly GCA_030789695.1. Taxonomy (NCBI): domain Eukaryota; kingdom Viridiplantae; phylum Streptophyta; class Magnoliopsida; order Asparagales; family Asparagaceae; genus Scilla; species Scilla litardierei. Next base: position 132,478,266 of record CM061142.1, read on the forward strand.
ACCCACGAGGACCATCACGGGGTACCGGATGTGCATCGACTACCGAAAACTGAACAAGGCGACAAGGAAGGATCACTATCCTCTTCCTTTCATTGATCAGATGCTCGAGATGCTAGCAAAGCATAACTACTTCTACTTCATGGACGGGTACTCCGGTTTTCTTCAAATCCCCATCCATAATGACGACCAAGAGAAGACGACTTTCACTTGTCCATTCGGGACATATGCTTACAGGAGAATGCCATTTGGGCTCTGCAACGCCCCGGCTACATTCCAAAGATTAATGTCCGCAATATTCTCTGACTACTCCCAGGATATCATGGAGGTTTTCACAGACGATTTCTCTGTCTACGGAACGGAGTTTGACTCATGCCTCTGCAATCTAACCAAGGTCCTGGAGAGGTGTCAAGATAAGGGCCTGGTTCTGAACTGGAAAAAATGCTATTTCATGGTCCAAGAAGGAGTTGTACTGGGACACGTCATATCTTCGAGGGGGATCGAAGTAGACAAAGCAAAAGTAGAAGTGATTGAAAAGCTTCCACATCCACTCAATCTTCGAGGGTCTGTGGTTTTTTAGGGCACGCAGGATTCTACCGCCGTTTCATAAAGGACTTCTCTAAGATTTACAGGCCGTTGACTCAACTCCTTGTGAAAGACGCACCTTTCATCTTCAACGACGAGTGCATGGAAGCGTTCCGCCTACTGAAGCAAGCCTTGATTTCCGCACCCATGATTCTGCCACCGGACTGGAGTCTACCATTCGAATTAATGTGCGATTCTAGTGATTATGCAGTTGGGCCCGTCTTGGAGCAGAGGAAAGAAAAAAATCTACTTGTTATATACTATACAAGCAAGACCCTTAACATTGCCCAACGAAATTATACTACCACAGAGAAAGAATTGCTAGCGGTCATCTATGCCATGGACAAGTTCCGGCAGTATCTCGTTGGTGCCAAGGTGATCATGCACACGGATCACGCGGCTCTCAAATACCTATTAAGCAAGATGGAGGCTAAGCCGTGGCTCATTAGGTGGATTCTCCTCCTCCAGGAATTCGACCTGAAGATCAAAGACAAGAAGGGGGCGGAGAATGTTGTTGCCATCACTTAGGTGACCTCCATAATCTCCCATTGCCATGATCAGCAGTGTGGAGGACATGCGAGCGCCTATAAGATGACGACAAAAATCCTCCAGAGTGGGTTCTATTGGCCGACCCTCTTTAAGGACACCTACGCTTATGTCCAGGTTTGCGATAAATGCCAAAGGACGGGGAACATCTCCAAGAGGAACGAGATGCCTCAGCACTACATCTTAGAGGTAGAGATCTTCGATGTGTGGGGAGTCGACCTCATGGGACCGTTCCCCTCGTCCTCTGGAAATCAGTATATCTTGGTAGCCGTGGACTACATATCGAAGTGGGTAGAGGCTATAGCCAGTCCTACTAATGATTCCCGGGTGGTCGCCAAGTTTTTCAAAAACAACATCTTCCTGCAGTTCAGTGTGCCTCGAGTTTTGATCAGTGACGGAGGGAGCCACTTTATAGAGAAGAAATTCGAGGATCTCTTGAAGAAGTACGGGGGTGCAACACCGAATAGGGCGTGCCTATCACCCGCAGACTAGCGGCCAAGTGGAGGTTTCTAACAGGGAGATCAAGAGCATACTGGAAAAGACGGTGGCCAACTCTAGGAAGGATTGGTCGTTAAAAATTTCTGACGTGCTCTGGCCTTACAGGACGGCATTTAAGACTCCGATCAGCACAACACCCTACCAGCTTGTCTACGGGAAGGCATTCCATCTACCCGTGGAATTGGAACACAAGGCGTTTTGGGCAATCAAGAACCTAAATTTTGACGCCAAAGAGGTTGGGGGCCACCGACAGCTGCAACTTAATGAGCTCGACGAGATCCGGCTCGATGCTTATGAAAATGCCCGGATCTACAAGGAGAAGTTGAAGCGGTGGCACGATAAGCGCATCTTGAAGAGGAAATTCAAGGAAGGGGACTTAGTTCTCCTATTCAACTCGAGGCTGAAGCTTTTTCCTGGAAAGCTCAAGTCGAGATGGTCGGGACCCTTCCGCGTCACCAAGGTCTTCCCGCACGGAGCTAGCGAGATAATGGGAAGAGATGAGTGATTCAAAGTTAACAGGCAGCACCTAAAACCCTATGTGGTAGGAGAACCAGCATTCTCTCTGGTTGGAGTCTCAACGACCGACGACTCGTCTTCAAACCATCCGGATCCTAATTGACCACCAAACGAGGCGTCGAGCAAACGACGTAAAACAAAAGCACTTCAGGGGAGGCAACCCATGTTCTAAAATCTCACTTCTGTTTTTAGGCTCATTTTTAGCTTTATTTTTCCCATTTTTATAAATAAATCCAGACACGGGGACTTTCGTCGAGAGACTTAGGCCATTTGTGAATTTTTGCAGGAAACAAGCCCTCACCCGATCGGGTGATCACTCAACCGATCTGGTGAGACGTATCAGACAATGGCATGTATCTGTTCTCCAACGAACCGGTCGGGTGAAGCAAAGTGCGACCGGGTGGATGACCGTGTGGGAACGGCTGAATTCTCTGGAAATTTGGGGATTGCATCAACCGACCGGTTGATAGAAGCTGCGGTCGTGTGACTGACCGTGTGGAAACTCACAGAACTCTCGGGACGATTTGGGAAACGGTCAACCGATCGGGTGAAAACTTACCCGATCGGTTCACCTGTAGCTGTTGGCCGACGGAAAATTTTCGAAACTTACCCAACCGATCGGGTGAACCCGATCGGTTTGCTTTCGCCCCTATATAAATTCCCCCTCACCCGACTTCATCCACCCGACCCGAAAACTCCGTTCGCGCATTCTCTCCTCCTCCATCTACCAAATCGATCTCCTCCATCTACCCCACTACCCCTAAATCCTCATCCTCACTCATTCCCATACTTCCCCAACATCACCACCCTTCCCATCCACAACATTCGCTCATCAAACATCCAAACCCTAACCCTAGCCCCAAATTTTCGAATATTTCGATTCTTGTCGGATCAGCGAGCGGTGGCTTCCCAAATCGCTTCCTTATACTGCGTGGGGTCTTTCGGATGCTTGGTCTTACAACATTAATGGGTAACCTCCTTCCACTATTCACATTTCCTTCAATTATACGCAAAGTCTGAGATTTGTGTCTACACACTTCATCTGCTTCATCATCTTTATAGACACCATATCCCACTTTACCATTTTTCCCCCACGCCATCGCGATGTCTAAGAAGGGAAAGGAGATTGCCTCATCGTCATGCAGACATCCCCTATACGGCCCTTTTCCCCTTCCTTTCTTGGAATCAATCCTTCCTCTGAAGAGCAATCCGATCGTTTGCAAGCCCTCCTTCATCGCCCCATGCAACATACTCTTTTCACCGACTCCCCCACCCTACAATCTCTTGGACTCTGTAGGGGCGTCAGCGCACTTTTTCGCTTCATAGGTTGCGATTACCTTCTACGTACCTATGCGCATACACACAAGAATCTCACACTTAAGTTCCTCATCTCTCTCGAGGTGTCAGAATTTGGTTTCACCTTCCGCGCCTTCAATGGAGATTTTACCATGGGTTTCAACAAGCTTACCAATATTCTGAACTTCCCTCACCCCGATCGTCATGTTGAATGCTCAACTCATGATCGATCTGACATCTTTTCTTACTTTCGGGCTGATGGTGTTTGGCAACGGTTCACCCGATATACCACCTTTCCAGCGGTAGCCCTCGCCTCCTACATCATACACCCATGCTATCGCTTCGCCCATTGCTCGCGTAGATGTATCCACGGTGTCCAGGGATGAGCTCCTCTTTCTTTACGCCATGTCCCATGAAATGATTCATGGCAATATCCCTTTACCCATAAACACCGCTCATTGGATCATCCACGAGATCTTATTCGTTAGCCGCGCAGCTTCTGGCTCTATCTGCTATGGGGGGATGATTACTCTTATTTGATGGGAACACCCCGAAGTGGTTTTGATGATGAGCACACCAAATGATATTAGTGTACTAACTACACTACATCTAAAGTGTGTATATGCATTGATCAGTTATTCTATATCCATGAAGTTCAAATGCAGACTTAGAAGCCATGATCGGAAGTCTACTTACGAGCCAAGAAATGAAGCATATGATGGTCCAAAAATATGAAACATACGAAGACTTAAGATCAAGATAAGATGGCTCAAGTCAAAGATCGAAGAACGAGAGCTAAAGATGTGTGTATTAGTAAGTTGTGTATTTAGAATGTAAAAGCCAAATGAATATTCTATACACAGGCACACACACAAAATGATTTTTGAAAATATTTTTTAAACTTTTTTTAAACTTATTTGAAAGCATAATTTCATAGAAGCCAAGTTTCAACGTGTAGTCAACTACAAATACCCAGTAGTTCTCTACAATGATTTCTGCCTTCTCCCTGAAAAGATACTCTGGGAGTCGACTACCAATATGAGGGAGTCGACTACCAGTGTAACAGATTTTCTCAGAAACTACTCTGGGAGTCTACTACCAACCTTAGAGAGTCGACTACCAGCTGTGCGATTTGACTTCCCAGATTTGCTCCTTCATTTAATCGTTGCTCGATTTATAGGGTTAAAGTCAAATCTTTTTGAAATTCAAATCCTCTTTTAAACTCTATAAATAGAGAACCATATGAGAACATTTTTTACAAGAAAATCATTCTTGAGCAAAGCTATAATTCTCTCAAAAAGTTCTCAAAGTTCTCAAGCTCTCAAAGTTCTTCAGTTTTTCTAAAGGCTAAGTTTTTAATTCTTTTGTGCTTAATTTCGCAATTATTTTCTCTGATCATTTCTAGCCTTTATAACTTGGTTTGATCTCCAAAGCTCATAGCTTTTCTTCTTGGAATTCAAACATCAAGTTTTTCTTTTTGATCTTTGTGTTCTTAACTTTTATATTTCTCTCAAAGATCAAAATCTTGATCATTGATCTCTAAAGCCCAAGTGCATATTTTAGAAGATAATTTTCAAGACAACTTTTTGAATTACTTGTTTTTGATCTCCAAAGCTAAAAGCTTTTTATATTGAGATTCAAAATACATGTCTTTCTTTTTAATCTTTGTGTTTTCTAATTATATTCTTTCAAAGATTAAGAAGACTTGATCTCTGATCTCTAAAAGCCCAAGTGCATATTTTAAGAAGATCAATTTTCAAGATAACTCCTTTGATCAAATTTGTGTTCATCTATATCATATAATTTGATCAAGAATTTTCCGATTTTCTTTAAGCCACATATACATAAATATATTCTTTTGGCTTTAGGAAATCTTGTAGTTAATTTCATATTTGTTGCAAGTCTTTGAAGAAGACTTTGAATTGTAAATTCCCGTGTTATAAGGGAATAGTGGAAATCCTAGACAAGTCTAGGTGATTGAAAATCCTGGTAGGGATACTAGGTGGTTGGAAATCCTGGTCAAGGCTAGGTCGTTGGAAATCCTAACGAGTGGAATTAGGTAATTGTATTGCCAAGGCAATAGTGGATTGGAATCTCGTACCAGATTGGTCGGGGACTGGACGTACCCGGATTGCGAGGAACCAGGATAAAATCGCTTGTCTCTACGTTTGTTTTTCTGTGATTATTTATATTTCTTGTACAAGAATTTTTCATTTACTAATCTTATATCTTTGTAATTCTTTGTTCATTTGCATATTACAAAGATCATACATTTAATTTCGCTGTGTAAAGATCTATCTGTGTGAAAAGATCTCTTATCTGATTGTAATCATAATTATTTATCTTTTATATTTTTATAAGATTAACTTGTTGATTAAGAACCAAGCGTAGATCACTCTACTTGGTTTCTTAGGCAACATTAGAAGGGTTTTAGTTAACAATCGAAAAAGATTTATTATTTGAACAACACTATTCAACCCCCCTTCTAGTGTTGTTTGCCATCCACAGGATCCAAGACTTGGTATCAGAGCAAGGTCAAAGCGATGGCATCAACAAACGTCCGCAACACTCATATTCCTCCGATCTTCAACTGCAACTTTTATTCTCAATGGAGAAGGAGAATGGAGATCTTCTTGGAAGCAACAGATTTAAAATACACGAGATTTCTTAAAGAACCATATGAGATTCCAACCATGCCGCAAACACAATGGAATCCGGATCAAGGAGAAGCCTACTTCAGAAACATAAAGGTAATACATCTAATTTATATTGGTTTAACTGATAAGATGTTAGATCTTGTAGAAGAGGCAGATACCGCGCACCAAATCCTCAACATATTGGACGAGAGATTCGGATCTAATTCAAATTTAATTCAATCACCCGTGGAGACAATCAAATCCAATGTTAAAAAGTATAGAAAGGAGATTGTTGAAGCTGATTGGGTTTTTGAAACCGCCAACACCAACGAAGAAGAGAGCAAATTTAACGAAGAAGAGAACGATTCATAGTCGGATGACTCAAGTGATGAAGAAGGGGAAGAGCAACCCACAAACCATATGTGCATGATGGCTTATCAAGACAATAAGGAAAAGGTATGGGAATCTAGTTCTGATGATGAAAATGATTTTGACATCGCTAGTGCATATGAAAACGTGTATAGAGAATTCGAAAGATTGAATAAGAAATACAAAAGTTTAAATAAAAAGTACAATGCTTTGCATGATGACCATGATGATTTATCTAAGAAACATGGTAGCTTATCGGATGTTTATAATGATTTGAAAAATGAATGTAGTAATATTTCATTACATAATCATAATTCCTTGAAGGCAAAATATGATGCATTATTGATTGATCATGATTTATTGAAAAATGAACATGCTTTGTATGTTTCATGTTTAAATGATAAGATAGATTCACTTTCAAATATTATTGCTTCTAGTCGTATAAAGCATGAAGAATTAGTTGCAAAATTTGATTGTATCAAAAATAGTTCTATTTCTTCTTGTTCTTATGCTCCTAGAAATATTGTTGATATATCTACTCATGCTCAAGCTTCTACATCTAAAGATATGAGTAGAAATGTAAATGTTGTGCATACCAATGTTAAAAAGTATGCTTTTATGTATGGTAAAAATGCTAGACACAATAATGCACCTCATGCTTCATATGATCCACATGTTATACATAATACACACAATAAACCTCATGTTATATCCCATAACACGGTACACAAAAATGTTGTACACAATGCACATCAAAGATCACATTTTGTACACAAACCTCGCAATATACGCAATGTTAGAAATAATATGATATGGGTGCCTAAACACTTATGCCTGCACGATAAAAATATTTATGTTCATAATTTGACTAGAAGTATGCATGGATTTTATAATGATTCATTTGTGCATAGGAAATCATATTCAAATCGAATTTTGGTTCCTAATGGATAGTTTTATCTGAACCTTTAATTTCGGGTATCCATGTGCTCAAATGATTATTCTGCTGATACCCTTGTATAAAATGATGAAATACATTTTTTTGAATCTATCATGCTTATGTATTCATGCCTATAATTTCTTCTTGTTGATATTAGAACGATAAAATAGAATTAAATATAGTTGTGTTGGATGAAAATAAACTCAAGAGAGAGAGAGAGAGATCATTTCACTGCTAAGAATGAGTAACCATGGCTAAGAGCCATGGTGCTCTATTTATTTATCTCATAGTGGGGAGGCCAAAAGCCTCTAGTAGACCAAGGGTCCCCATTACTCTAAGTAATGGGGGACCTAATGAATGGGTAATGAAGGAGGGGAGGCCAAAGGCCTCCCTCATTCATAACACTCCCCCTTACACATTCATCACTTCGGTCTCAGCTACTGAGGCAAGGGGTGGATACTTCTGGATCCAGAGTAAGTGTGTTTGCCTCATTAAAACCTTAGCTGTGGAAAACCCAGTGGGAAAACCCAACAGCTTAAGGAAAAAGAGTGCAACCCACAGGTTACTCCCCCTGACCTGTACAAGCTTCAGGCTTGCAGGTCTTTCAACTGTCGCATACCAATGTTCTTTACAAGCTTTACAAAAGTACATTTAGGCAATGCCTTAGTAAAAAGATTAGCTAAGTTGTTGCATGACTGGATCTGTCGAACTTCAATCTGCTTGTCGTTCTTCTGCTCGTGCGTCCAGAAAAACTTAGGAGAAATGTGCTTTGTCCTGTCGCCTTTGATGTAGCCCTTCTGAAGCTGAACAATGCACGCGACGTTGTCTTCGAATAGGGCAGTAGGCTCCAGATCACCGGTCTTCAGGCCAGTGGATTGGAGGATGTGTTGGACGAGGGAGCGTAGCCAAAAACATTCTCTGCTCGCTTCATGGATCGCGATGAGCTCTGCATGGTTGGAAGATGTAGCAGTAGTGGTTTGTTTTACCGATCTCTAGGAGATAGCAGTTCCTCCGTAGGTAAAAACAAAACCAGTCTGTGATTTTGCCGTATGCGGATCTGAAAGATAGCCTGCATCGGCATAACCAAGTAACTGGGAGGAGGCACCTCTCTGGTAGTAAAGTCCAAGTTCTACAGAACCCTGGAGGTATCGCAGAAGATGCTTTACTCCATTCCAGTGGCGCTTTGTAGGCACTGCACTGTGTCTGGCTAGGAGATTGACTGCAAACGCTATATCGGGACGCGTGCAGTTAGCCAGATAGAGAAGTGCACCAATGGCACTTAGGTAGGGTACTTCTGGACCCAGTATCTCCTCCCCCTCTTCTAGAGGCCGGAAGGGGTCCTTTTGTACGTCTAATGATCTCACGACCATAGGGGTACAAAAAGGATGACATTTATCCATTTGGAACTTATTTAAAAGCTTCCTGGTATAATTGGATTGATGTAGAAGGATTCCACCTTGTAGGTGTTCAGTCTGCAAGCTAAGGCAATACTTCGTTTTGCCTAGGTCTTTCATTTCAAAAGTGTTCTTTAGCCTTGCAGATATCTCATTAATCTCTGCTGGAGAGCCTATGAGATTTAAGTCATCAACATAAACTGCTATGATGACGAATCCTTTTCCCGTTCTTTTGATAAAGATGCACGGGCAGACTTCGTTATTAGTGAATCCTTGCTGTGCAAGGAAATCACTTAGTCTGTTATATCACATTTTGCCCGACTGTTTTAGTCCATACAAGGATCTATGACGAATCCTTTTCCCGTTCTTTTGATAAAGATGCACGGGCAGACTTCGTTATTAGTGAATCCTTGCTGTGCAAGGAAATCACTTAGTCTGTTATACCATATTTTGCCCGACTGTTTTAGTCCATACAAGGATCTATGTAGTCTAACAGAGAATACGTCCCGAGATATCTCTTTCATCTCTGTGGGTAAGTTAAACCCATCCGGTAGTTTCATATAGATCTTTTTATCTAAATCGCCATAAAGATATGCAGTCACAACGTCCATGAGCTGCATTTCTAGGCTTGCCAGAGATGATAGGCTTATTAAGAATCTGAATGTATTAGCGTCCATTACCGGGGAGTATGTATCTTCATAATCGATACCCGGTCTTTGGAAAAACCCCTTTGCTACAAGACGCGCCTTGTAGCGGACGATCAGATTTTCTTCATTTCTTTTTCTAATGAAAACCCACTTATATCCCACAGGTCTAACACCTACTGGTGTTTGGACTACAGGTCCAAAGACTTTGCGTTTCGAGAGTGAGTCCAGCTCTACTCTTATCGCCTCGTCCCACTTTGGCCAATCATCTCTGCGTTTACAATCCGCTAGAGAAAGTGGTTCGACGTCATCGTCGTATTCAGCGACGTGAACGGCAATAGTGAACACAAAATCGTCGACGATGACTGTGCTATGTCGGTCCAGTAACTCCCCAGTATGTACAAAGTTTAATGATGTTTCTCCTAATGTTTCCTCTGCGGGGGAAATTAGGAGCGGAGAGGTAGCTGTCCTGAGCTCAGTATCCTGTGGAGGGATAATCTTATTTTCACCAGAAATCTTCCTCTTTCGAGGAACTTTATCTTTTGAACCTGGTGGCCGTCCTCTTTTCAATTGAGGTACAGCCATTTCTGCTGCGGGTGGATTGCATCCATTTATAGGGATGTCAATCCTAGCTGGAGTGTTAGCAGCAGGGACGTGTGAAAGGACAATCTTCTGGCTGTCCGTGAATTTATCCGGCAATTGGTGTACTGTATTCTGGATGTGAAGGATCTTCAAGATCTCATCTTCACACAGATTTGTACGCGGATCATAAAAGGACAAAGACTTATTTTCCCAATTAATGGTCTCCGAAGCTTCAGGCTTCTTGGAATGGTTGCCCAACTTTGGAAAAGTTTTCTCATTGAATTCACAATCCGCAAGACGTGCCTTAAATGCGTCCCCCGTTAGGGGTTCTAGGTATCTAATAATCGAGGGTGAATCAAAACCAATATAGATTCCTAGACGACGTTGAGGACCCATTTTGGTCCTCTGAGGTGGTGCTATTGGAACATAGACTGCACAACCAAATATTCTCAAATGAGATATATCTGGAGTTGAGCCGTATGCTAGTTGCATCGGGGATAATGTATTGCCTCCAGAGGGGCGTATCCTGATAAGAGATGCGGCATGCAGAATAGCATGCCCCCAAGCATCCACCGGCAATTGGGATTGCATAAGCAATGGACGTGCAATCCATTGGAGTCTCTTTATAAGAGACTCTGCTAATCCATTCTGGGTGTGAACATGAGCTACTAGATGTTCAACTTCTATACCCGTTGCCTGGCAATAGTCTTCGAAGACTTGAGATGTGAATTCGCCCGCATTATCAAGACGTAGTTTCTTGATATGGTTATCGGGGAAATGAGCACGTAACCTAATTATCTGTGCCAACATCTTTGGAAAATCTAGGTTACGGGTGGACAAGAGGCATACATAAGACCATTTTGTGGAAGCATCTATTAGTACCATGAAGTACCGAAATGGGCCACTTGCGGGTTGAATAGGCCCGCAAATGTCACCATGTATCCTCTCAAGGAAGCCAGGAGACTCTAAACCCACTTTTAGGGGCGATGGTCTCGTTATTAGTTTCCCCTTGAAACAAGGGGGACAAGGAAATTCACCCTTCTGAAGAATCTTCTGGTTCTTCAAATCATGTCCGTGGGATTCAGATAAGATGCGTCGCATCAGAATGGATCCAGGGTGACCAAGTCTGTTATGCCATAGTTGAAATGGTGGCATTGGCTGGCACGTCTGGTGCTCAGTCATATTGGCTTCAACTGGTTGAATGTATGTTTGGTAGAGATCCGACGGGAGTCCCTTAAATATTTCGCAGATGGTCTTCTGGCCATCTTTACGAAGAGTGACATACATGTATTCAATCTTATTTTCATCTCTAGTTTCTAAGTGATATCCGTTTAAACGTATGTCCTTGAAGCTTATGAGATTTCTATTTGATCTTGGGGAAAATAGTGCATTATTGATTTTTAGTCTTGTGTTATTTGGGAGCAATAATATTGCATCACCAGATCCTTCGATTATTTTGGACAGTCCTGAAATTGTAATGACAGGACTGTCATATTTACTTATGCTATTGAAATAGCATTCATCGCGAAGGATAGTGTGTGTCGAGGCACTGTCCACTAGGCACTCATACATCATCTATATAAGCAAAAAACGATAATTTATTGATGGAAATGTAAAATGCATACATTCAAAATAAAAGATCGTCTTTATTAAGCATACTAGAGATGAAGCTACAATTTATTCTTTGAAAAGCGTAGATAAAGATGAGGCTCAATCGAGCAGGTCGTCATTTTCAAAATCCTTGGAAGTGAACTTCGTCGGATTTTCCACATTTACCATGTTTGTTTCAGGCGGAGGCTTCTGGCTCGCCTGATACAGTTCCTGGAAGTGGCGAGGTGTGCGACAGTTTCTGGACCAATGTCCAGTCATGCCATAACGATGACATTTGTCCTCCCATGTCTTCTTTGGATTTGACACTGTATCAGTGTTCTTACGCATCCAAGTGAAGTTTTTCTTCCCTTTGTTATTCTTGCTTTGGGGAGGAAAATTGGCTGGTTTCATATGGGCATTTCCTTTGTTCTTTCTGCCCCTCTTCTTGTTCTTCCACTTCGGGGGGTGAACACTGTGGGCTTCGGGAATAGGAGCTGAGCCTGCCGGGCGCTGGCTATGAGTGGCCAGTAAAAGGTCTCTATTCTGCTCTGCCCTCAGGAGGCAAGAGAGCAGGTCAGAGAACTTCGTGAAATTGCGTTCACGATACTGCTGCATGAGGATAGCATCTTTCTCGTGAAACGAGGTAAATGTCTTTTCCAACATGCGGTGCTCCGAGACTTCTTCACCACACAACTTCAGGCGTGAGGTGATGTTGTGAAGTGCTGAGTTGTACTCAGCAACGGACTTGTAGTCCTGAAGTCGGAGGTTCTCCCACTCATAGCTGGCACGCGGGAGTATGACATCAAATTGATGTCTGTAGCGTGCCTCTAACGCCGTCCATAACTCCAGAGGGTCCTCTACCGTCAAGTAATCGGCCTTCAGGGTCCGATCTATGTGTCGTCTGATATAGATAATGGCTTTCGCCTTATCCATGTCAGAGACAGTGGTAGAGGTACTGCCAGGTAAAGAGGCCGCTTCTGGGGATTTGCTAGCAGATGCATCGGATGCTGCGGGAGCCGATGATTGGGCCACTGCGGGGGGCCAGGATGGAGTGTAGGAGCGCCATGGAGCGCAAGTGGAACTTCAGGTCCACTCGCCAGCTCAAGTAATTCTTGCCAGCTGCATCGAGCACCTCGAAATCGACGCTTGCCAATTTAGCCATTTTATCTATGCAATTTAAAGATAAGCATGAATTAAAATAAATTCAACAATCCATGCATAAAGAAATTAATAAGTAAAAATGCGGGGATCGGCCAGATACCCAAAATAATAAACATTCCAAAGTCCGATTACAGTCCAAAGAAAAGAGAATGAAAAATACAACTTTGGAAACCCCGGGTGGGTCCCTATTTCTGCATCAGTCTTCTTATGCTGTTGCACTGAGCCTTGGCTATTTATACTATTTCCTCACTTACAAATTCTCTCAAAAAAAAAGAAAAAGTGCTGGAAATGTAAATAGGTATGCAATGGCCGATCCCGAAAGACACATTTTTACTTATTTTAAACATCCACGCAGTTTATATGCTACAGGCATAAATTAAACAACCACGCATATATCTCAAACACAAAAAATATGGAAAAAGTAAACTAGAAAATAGAATTATCTCGTAGACCACATGGAAACGTCATACACCGTTAGTTTAGTTAACTAACGGCAGAGCGGTCTCAGGATCTCTGAGATGATTATATATATATATATATTTTAAAATTCTAGTAAACCATACATAATAATTTGCAAGAGAGATGTTTAAATAAATAGAGGAACATATAAATGTTATTATTGATTTTACAAAGTTTTTCTCATAAATTTCAATTTGCAAATATAATTCTTCTTTAAAATTATGAAGAAGCCGAATTTGTGTAGAATTTTGTGGCTTCGGGCCAAAAATTATTTTTAGTATAAGCGCTTGTGGCCCGTTCCGCAGTTCTGCAAAGTTGTTTACCGCAATTATTATGGCTTCGGGGCAAAAATAAGCTATTAGCCTCGGCTTCGGGCCTCGGGCTCGGCCTCGGGGCACGGGCTCTGCCTCGGCCTCGGGTCTCGGCCTCGGCCTCGGCCTCGGCCTTGGACCTCGGCCTCGGCCCTCGGGCTCGACCTCGTGTCTCAGGCTCGGCCTCGGCCTCGGACCTCGGGCCGCCCCCTTGCAGCGGGAATTTCCTTGCAGTGGGCCTCGGACCTCGGACCTCGGACCTCGGCCTCGGGGGGCGGCGGCGCGGAAGAACCCCCGCTGCAGGGGGAATCGGCCTCAGGCCGCCCCCCTGCAGCGGTGGGCGGCGGCGCGGAAGGCCCCCCCACTGCTGGGGGGATCGGCCTCAGGCCGCCCCCCCTGCAGCGGAGGGCGGTGGCGCGATGCATGGTCGGCGTTGTGGGAAGGCCCCCTCCTCCGTCAGGGGGGAGGGGAGGATTTCATTCCGGTTCTTCTTCCCACCGAAGAATTTTAATGGCAAAAGGAAAAAAATTTGATAGAAAAAACTTTGTAATTTGGAAATTTTTTTCTTTTATTAGACTAAATTTTTTTTACTTGTATATTAAAACAATGTAAAAATTATTTAGTCTAATTTTATCTACAGGATTATAGGGTTTTACCTCTAGATCAATGATCTAGGGAAGAACGTGACGATGATCCGTAGAAATAATAATCCAAGCTCCCGAACGCTTTGAGGATGCCGCAACGCTCCAACGAACCGCCGCAGCAACGTTAGATTCCTTGCGCGTAGGGATGAATTTATATGAAGATTTTTTCTCAAGAATGGAGAACACGTGCTGATAACATGTTGGATGAAAATAAACTCGAGAGAGAGAGAGAGAGAGAGATTATTTCATTGCTAAGAATGAGTAACCATGGCTAAGAGCCTTGGTGCTCTATTTATTTATCTCATAGTGGGGAGGCCAAAAGCCTCTAGTAGACCAAGGGTCCCCATTACTCTAAGTAATGGGGGACCTAATGAATGGGTAATGAAGGAGGGGAGGCCAAAGGCCTCCCTCATTCATAACAAGTTGACCATAATCTTATATTCTTTGATGAAGGAATTAAATATGATTTATGACTAACCCCAAGGTATTGGATCCTGCCAAAACAGAGTTAGGATCGATAATTAAAGTTGAGACTTACGCTTGCGTATGCGGCACGGTAGTCTCGGAACTTTGCCTTCGGATTCGCCACGACGGATCGAGTCTTCTCACGAACGGAGTAAGGCTACTAAATCCACAATCTAAATCTCTACTTTAGATTAAGAACTTGGATAGAGGGAGAGGAAGTATTTCGGCAGAGCTTCGCTAGAATGAAAATGCATGCATGAATGCCATGCAAAAGTGTGAGAAATGGCTTACCCTTGGGTCTTATTTATAGCCCCCAAGGTAGTTATTTTAGGGTAAATTGTTCCTTTGGAACAATTTAACTAAGGTGTACCATGATACATGGCACATTATAAGCTTAAGTTGTACCATATGCATGGTACAACATAAGCTTAAGATATTCCCCCTTTATTAGCCATATGTCGCATGCACTTATGCATATATAATGCGACTTTCCTACTCATCCAGAGATCCTCTCCGCAAGGGAACAGATTCCCTTTGCACACGACTTCGTGTACGCGACGTTCGAGGTCCGTATTCCCTCGTACATCCCCCACAAGGGTGTACAAACGTCTTCCATATCCAACATCTCCCACTCACACTTGAGGGGATTGTAAGAGAACGTCTTTCTCTTAGTTCTTTCATTTATCATACCGAGAAATAGACCTTGCGACCGTCATGCGCGTAGAGTCTGTTGTTGTGCACTTGTTAGAGATACACAACGACCTCGAAGGTGCAAAGTTGAGTAGTTCAACGCATGCTTTACCCTAGATTATTTCTTCACATTTCTTGTACTTTATATTCCACAATTGAATCCCATCTGGATTACAATTGGCTGGCCAGCTTTGAATCATTAAAGTCCAAATGTGAATATGAAATCAATCTTCCTCTTCTTGCGAACCTTCTGATCTTGACTTGATTCGCTTTTCTAACGTGCCCCGCCGAGCTGAATTATCATAGCCCATTAATAACACGCTAAGATAGCGATCATCTCGTCAAATCTAAAGGAACCAATTGGAGTCCTTGAGGGTAAGAGTTAAGACCCGTATGGCCTTTGAGTCTCACATAATAGCAAACACTATTGCTACTAACTCAGTGGTCGAAATGCATACGTGGTATGAACACGTATTACAACATCACTCCTTTCCCAGGGAGAGTATGTCTTAATGATGTTGTACGGATGAAAGATCAGACACCACAGTGCCTATCTTTTGAGTCCCCTTACTACTCATGAAATATTCCCGGACTCTCATCCTGCATAAGACAGATAGGATTTAAAAAATCCTATGAGATCTCTTTCAAATATCCTTGTGATATAGATCTCAGATCTTTTGTAAGCATCCATATGATGCAGATCTTTCATTCGACTATCTTGTTTAAGTCATGACTCTAAATCATTTAATGATTTTGACTTTAAACTAGTCTCATCTCTATCTTATCCATCTGATAAGATAAGGCGGTTGCTCATGTGAGAGAGCCAACCTTAATCTGTCCGACATACACACAATAAAATAGCTGAGACTTAAACACAAATGTATATAAAATCATTTGTAAGAAACTTGTATGCAAATTAAACTTTGATCTTCTATAGACATGGGAAATATTACATGATACAGCTCAGCACCTACGCATTCCCATAGATAAGTGTTTGAAAAACACATCTCTGGGGATCGCCTTGGTAAGGGGATCCGCTATCATCTCATGCGTGGATATGTATCCTATGTCTACTTCCTTCCGTTTGTCATAGTCCTTCGTAAACTTCAATCGAATATCAATGTGTTTGGTCTTACAATGAAATTTAGGATCTTTGACATAGGCAATCGAGGCTTGACTATCACTGTATATGGGAACAGTGCTCGAGTCAGAGGCATTCGTCAGCCTGTCTAAGAATTTCCTAAGCCAAACAGCTTCTTGGACCGCCATGCTGAATGCTACGAATTCGGCTTCCATGGTTGATAAGGCGATGCAGGTTTTCTTCTTGCTGCTCCAGGATATTGCACCATTCCCGAGCAAGTAAACAAAGCCGAGGTAGATCTTCGCTCGTCGAGATCACCCGCCCAATCAGCATCGGTATAGCCTTCGAGTCCAAGGTATTGCCTTGATAGCATAACGCATAGTCCGCAGTCCCTTTGAGGTATCTTAATATCCTCTTCACCGCTTTCCAGTGTGCTTGTCCTGGGTTGGATTGGTAACGGCTTACCATACCAACAACATAGCAAATGTCCGGTCTGGTACACATCATGGCGTACATCAGACTCCCGACATCACTGGAGTATGGAACTTTTTCCATAGCTTTCTTTTCTTTTGGATCTTTGGGACACATTTCCAAACATAGACCCTCGCCTTTGCTTATTGGAGTATCAATTGGCTTGCAGTCCTGCATATTAAACCGTTCTAAAACTTTCTTTATATATGTCTCTTGAGAGAGAGAAAGAAGTTTCTTGGAACGATTCCTTGAGATCTTAACCCCAAGGATATATGCAGCTTCACCCATGTCTTTCATCTCAAAGACGGATGAAAGCCAAGCTTTGATATCCAAGATAAGACGCTTATCATTTTCGGCTATAAGTATGTCATCCACATAAAGAGACATAATTACATACTTGTTTTTAATCCTCTTAATATATACGCAGTTGTCTTCGTCGAGCATGGAGAAACCATACGACAAAACGACTTCTTGAAAGCGCATATAGCACTGCCTTGAGGATTGTTTAAGACCATATATGGATTTACGAAGTTTACAAACCTTATGTTTGTTTTCTTCTTGTACAAACCCGTTTGGTTGTTCCATGTAGATCTCCTCATCTAGTTCTCCGTTAAGAAAAGCAGTCTTTACATCCATCTGATGTAACTCGAGGTCCAAACAAGCCACCAATGCCAGAATTAAGCGAATGGAGGTAAAACGCACGACAGGAAAGAAAGTCTCTTCGTAGTCTATTCCTTCCTGTTGCGTGAAACCTTTCGCAACAAGGCGAGCTTTATATTTCTCGATGGAGCCATCAGCCTTATGCTTGATTTTGAGAACCCACTTGTTCCCAATGGCTCTACGTTCCTTAGGTAAATCAACCAAGTCCCAGACTTGGTTTGTTTTCATGGATTGAAGTTCTTCTTCCATTGCCGCTATCCATTTATCTTTAGCAGGGCATGTGACGGCCTGTTTGAAATTTGCAGGTTCGTCATCATCTTGTAGTAATGTCATGAATGTTTGAGGAAATTCATCCTCAAATCTCAGTGGTGTTAGCCTCGTTCGATTACTACGTCTTGTTTGAGTTTGATCACTCCCACTTGGAATGACATCACTCCCACTTGGAATAACATCACTCCCACTCGGAATAGGATTGGTATTGTTCGTATCATTCATTGGTGAAGTTTGAAACGTATTTTCTTCTTCACCAAGAATTCTCCCACTCGAACGTTCCGATCCTTCTTGATCCCAAGTCTCAAACAAGGATAAGTCTTGACTTATCTCACCCTGTCTTGGAAACTCGTTTTCCAAGAAGACAACATCCCTCGATTCGAATTCTATTAGACCCCCATTGTCCTCTTGACCGACGAAAACATATCCTTTGGAGTTTTCAGCGTATCGGATGAAGATACACTTCCTCCCACGTGGCCCTAGTTTGCCATATTTGTGAGAGGATAAATGTGCGTAAGATGCACAACCCCAAGGTTTTAGAATGCTTAAGTCTGGAGTTCTATTGTTCCACAACTCATAAGGAGTAGAACTTACCGACTTCGAGGGTACACGGTTTAAGATGAATGCTGCCGTCAATAATGCATCACCCTAAAAGGTGATAGGCAAATTTGCCTGAGACATCATTGATCGGACCATTTCCATCAATGTCCTATTTCTTCTTTCCGCAACACCGTTTTGTTGCGGAGTATAAGGCATAGTTATTTGATGAACTATTGATCACTCCTTATTTTACACCTTTTTCCCGCATGTTTGCATGCCATTTAGATCGCCCAAATCATGTTTTTCACGATATATCGACGATATTGCGATGCTTTTCACGATTTGTTGTTTTTGTCGCATTTCGGGTGATTTGGCGCGATTTGGAGTGATTTCGAGATGTGCTTACTCCAGAGGGTCACCGACGACCTCCCCGAGGGGTATTTTTGCTGTTGGAGAGGAGCGGAAGAAGAACGGACGTCGCAGGAGCGACGAGGAGGCCAAAACAAGCAATCTGGGCATTTTTAGTGTCCCACTCGGCCGAGTGGAGGAGCCACTCGACCGACCAGCGAGACACCGCTCGGTCGACCAGATCAGACACGATTCCTATGTGCACTCGGCCGAGCGACGGAGACCACATCGGCCGAGTGACGAGACCCCGTCCGCCCGAGTGGCGCCCAGACGAAGCCATTCAAAAATCGCCATGTTACTGTTTTTCGGCTGCCTGAGCTTCAGAAGACCCACTCGGCCGAGTGGTTAATCCCGTCCGCCCGAGTACCATGAAGCCATCGGCCGAGTGACGACAACTCACTCGGCCGAGCAACCCCCGAAGTGAAGACCCCTGAAGATCAAGACTTACTGGAAATTTACATGGTTTTCACTCAGGCGAGCGACTTTTGTCACTCGGCCGAGTGCGACGCGCTGCCTGTAGCGAAAATTGCGGAAAACAGGCTGCGCAGGGGTATTTTGGTCACAGTTTTTGGACGATTTTGAGGGGTATTTAACCCCTGTTTTTACCCTAGTTTTAGAGAGCTTTTCTCTCAGATTTTTGTAGCCTTTTTAGATTAGCTTTTTAGTTTTATTCTTGAGATTGGAGAGGAGACAAAATTGGATTTTTGTGGAATTAATTGAAGAACTCCATTGATTTGTGTTTTCTCTTCTCTAAAAATTCTATTTTTATTGCATATCTCAATATTGTGATGAATTCTATTGCTTATTTCGTTGATTATTTTTGTGATCTTGCTATGAATTGTGAGTAGTCGCCACGTCTTGGGGCGTGGGGATGAACCCTACAAGCCCTATTCCATGATTGTGATGAATGGGTAGGAATTTTGCTAGAATTGCTATTAGGAATTAGATTGGGATCAATTTACTACGGATGGCTAGGAATTCACATCGATTGGGATTTGCAAGAGATTGGATCCCAATTCGATAGGAAACCCTAGAAATCCGAATTGGGTTGGAATCGAATTTCCGTAGTATCGGTTTGCAAGAGATTGGACCGATACTAGGGTTTCCGGTTCCAATTCCTCGCCAATACCCGTTTGCAAGAGATTGGACGGGTAGGAACTATCCCAAACTAGGTCGTGGGCCGAGTTTGCAAGAGATTGGGCTCGGTGCGCGATTGAACGATGATGTTGATCCTAATGCTAGCTTCCCTAGGCTAGGGTTTGCAAGAGATTGGGCCCGAACCTAGAATAGCTATAGGCCGGCAACAGCGCGAGAGCGTGAGCTTGGTTCTACATTCAGTTGCAACTAGTTCATCCAAAATCTTATTCTAGCAATTTTGATACCGATGAACCACTTTTACGAAATTTGGTGAGTAGCGGGAATTCCCCATTCCCTAGACGTCCTTTATTTGATTTGATACTTCTATACTTTGTCTGACGATTGTGACAGGATCGCCAAAGGCAAAATTTTCTCTCTTCTTAAATAGCCAGGTTGATTGGAACAAGCACAGTCATTTGTCCTCCCTGTGTTCGATAACCCGCTCGCTGCTATACCGTGCGCTTGCGGTAAAACTACAACCGTTCTTTGGGGTTACATCCCGGAGCGATCAACTATGCCTTTTTCATCACAGAGTTCCTTAAAACTCGTTGATTGATATTCCCCACCCCGATCGGTTCGCAAGACCTTTATCTTGCGATCTAGTTGATTTTCCACTAAACTCATATAGTTTTTGAAGCAAGTTAAAGCTTCATGTTTGTGGGAAATCAAATAAATATGACCGAAACGAGTGAAGTCATCAATGAAAGTGATGAAATAGGACTTCCCGCGTCTTGTCTTAACATTCATTGGACCGCAAATGTCCGAATGGATAAGCTGTAATGGAACTTCGGCCCTTGTGCCAGTTCCAAACGGCTTGCGACAAGTTTTCCCTACAAGACAATGTTCGCAAGTTGACATTTCAACTTTTGAAACATTAGATAGCAAGCCACTTTTGGCAAGTCTATCCATTCTAGTTGGTCCAATATGACCAAGTCTTGCATGCCAACAAATGATCTCAGATTCAGAGTTAGAAGCATTTGTCAAATGGAAACTTTCATTAATGGAAGAAGAATCATCATACATTGTATTTAAAACAATTAATCCATTACAAACATTACCCGACCCAATTAAAGAACTATTACAAACAAGGTCAACCTTCTGTTTATAGAACCTCCATTCATAATCTAAAGACATTAACATGACCACGGATACGATATTTCTTCTAATATCTGGAGCAAAGAGGACGTCGTGCAATAATAAAGTCCGGCTGTTGTCGAGAACTAGCTTGCATGTTCCGACGCCTTTGACTTCAACACGTGTGTTGTTGCCGACGTATATCCACTTTGTTCCTTGAGTTATCTTTCGATACTCTACGAAGAACCTTCTGTCCTTCGCTACGTAGGCTGTGGCCCCCTGAATCAATCAACCAAAAATAGTTAGATTGAGCAAGAAACATGGAACTAGAAACACATATGTAACTAGCCCTACAAGTTACCTTATCACTTCCATCCGTACACGTACGGGCGAAGTGACCGTACTTGTTGCACTTAAAGCACTTGATCTTCTTCAAGTTTTTCTTCTTTGAGTGCACATTCTTTTGCCACTTTTTGTTCTTAGTCTTCTTTGAGGTTTCCGGTTCTTGCTTTCGTTCGTTCACAAACCTTAAGCGTTTATTCTTCCGCTTATTTCCTCCATGCGAGGAACTAGCGGCCATGTGCACTTCTGCACTTGGTTTTGCGGCTTGAATCCGCTCTTCCTCGAGTTCGAGATGTTTCGATACATCGCTTAAAGTTTTAATGCACTCATTATGAGTGAGGTGCATTTTCATGTTATCCCAGCTATCTGGGAGTGAACGAATGACTGCTTGGATCTGCTGTTCATCAGACAGCGTAACACCCGCATCCTTCAATTCAGATATGAGATTCGCCATGTGGCGGAGATGCTTTTTCATAGAATGATCTCGCCGCATCTTGTACGAATCAAATTGAATATTTAAGGAGCGGAGTTTGGTAACCGAAGTTCCACCAAACTTTATTTCTAGCTCAGACCATATGTCTTTGGCTAGATCGAATTCCCGAAATAGACGCATTATGTCATTGTCCATTGCGGACAGTAACGTAATACGTGCTATTTTGTTCTTTCGAGTCCAAGTATCATAAGCTTCCCGGTCCCTCTTGTGTTGGGCCGTATTGCCCAACTCAGGTTCTTCCATTATGTTTTGGAGTGTTTCAAGCACATCTTGCTCCTCCAAAACATATTGGATTTTTATTGATCAAAGTTTATAATTGTCGCCATTGAGCTTTTCACCTTTGTTAAACTCTGCGACAATGTTCTTAGAAGCGGTAGACATATTCGATTCAAAAAACTGCAAAGAGAATGAAAAACACGATCAAAATTCTATGCATAAAGTTTCGATTCTTTAAACACTTGATAAGTTCCTTGGATGCGTTGAAATGTTACTCTAGAATCGAGAAGTTCACTACGTTCCCAACTACCATCTAGAAGTAACTTTCAAAGTATCCCTCTTACTTATCTCAAGTAAAAAGAAATCAGAAGTAATACCCGTATGGTATTAGCAGCGGAAAAATACTTTGAAAAACATATCTTTCAAAATGGAATAGGTGAGAGTTTGCGCAAAGAATTTTAGCGCAACAATTGCCAAGCCACGAGACCTGTTCTACACACCCATGGGTTAGATAACCATGGCCGGATCGTGGTAGGACTTGGAATTCTAAATTGCGCTATCCCGATTAAGGACGGGACATAACCTATTTGAAAACCACCTTTTTAAAAAAAAAATTTTGAAATTACATTGGCTAATCTCCGTAGAGTAGAGCACAATGTTATGTGTACATTGGCTAATCTCCATAGAGTAGAGCACAATGACATGCCTAATCTCGCATGAAGTAGAGCACTATGGCTAATCTTCAAGGAGTAGAGCCCAATGAAAAACTTCATTAAAACGTTAGCCCCGTATGGACTAGTTGGCACTGTGGTTAGCCCCGTATGGGCTAATCGGCACATTCGAGTTTGGCCAAGGCCTTTTTTCACCCCGTATGGGTCAGTTGGCAAGTTTGCAATCGACCCAGACCTTCTGCCAGATTGGTCGACCAAAACGACCAAATTGGTCGACCAATTATTTTGGTCTGCAACTTCTCCCGGCCAGGGCCTCTGCCCTGGCCGAGGCTTGGCCAAGGGCCGGCCAGGGCCTCTGCCCTGGCCGAGGCCGGCCAGGGGCCCTGGCCCCTCGGCCAGGGCCTCGGCCAGGGCCGGCCATGCCCTGGCCGAGGCCAGGGCATTGGCCCTGGCCTCTGCCAGGGCCGGCCAGGCCAGCCACTGCCGGCCTGGCTATGGCCGGCCATGGCTTGGCCATGGCCGGTCATGGCCAAGGCCATTTGGCATTGGCCGACCATGGCCACTTTGGCCATGGCCGGTCACCCCCTTTGAATGGCGTTGCCGCACACCCCGCCAGAGGGGTGGCCGTGGTGGTTATTGGCCGTAGCCAACCCCCTCCCAAGTGGAGGGGGGTGCATAGCCTTCATAGCCCATTTGGCGATGGCGCACATGCACTAATATTCATCTTCTCCGATGGAGATAACTACCATCATCTTCCTCGATGAAGCACCCGTTCGTCGAGAAATTAGTTATTTTCTAATGGCCGTGTGCCAAAAATGAAAAATAACATACTACGTGAACAGTCGGTTCTTCCCGTCACGAAGCGTTCCTACCATATCCGTAATGGTAGGATACCCATTCGTGAAAAAGACAACGACACGTTCATAGTTTCGACGGGGCGGCGGTTTGACCGGGGCGAACCCTTATGGCTCTGATACCAATATTGGATCCTGCCAAAACAGAGTTAGGATCGATAATTAAAGTTGAGACTTACGCTTGCGTATGCGGCACGGTAGTCTCGGAACTTTGCCTTCGGATTCGCCACGACGGATCGAGTCTTCTCACGAACGGAGTAAGGCTACTAAATCCACAATCTAAATCTCTACTTTAGATTAAGAACTTGGATAGAGGGAGAGGAAGTATTTCGGCAGAGCTTCGCTAGAATGAAAATGCATGCATGAATGCCATGCAAAAGTGTGAGAAATGGCTTACCCTTGGGTCTTATTTATAGCCCCCAAGGTAGTTATTTTAGGGTAAATTGTTCCTTTGGAACAATTTAACTAAGGTGTACCATGATACATGGCACATTATAAGCTTAAGTTGTACCATATGCATGGTACAACATAAGCTTAAGATATTCCCCCTTTATTAGCCATGTGTCGCATGCACTTATGCATATATAATGCGACTTTCCTACTCATCCAGAGATCCTCTCCGCAAGGGAACAGATTCCCTTTGCACACGACTTCGTGTACGCGACGTTCGAGGTCCGTATTCCCTCGTACATCCCCCACAAGGGTGTACAAACGTCTTCCATATCCAACACAAGGACCCTAAAAATTATGGGTACCGAAAAGTATTATTTTTCTGGTAATGCTTAAAAATTGGAGCCTACCCCTTCAACGCCTTGATTTTTAAAGAATGTCACTCAAAGAAGGAGATTGACATTTGATATGCTCATTTGTAGGGGGAGCTAAAAGTTGGAACTATGAAATTTTATTCAGACTTGTAGTCATATGCATCATGTTTATTATTCTAACACGTGATTTTTTTAACACTTGATGTTTAAAGTATATATTAGATTTAATTAATGACATAATATAATATGTTCATATAAATGATATTGTTCCACACTTGAAAAAGAAATACAATATGAATATGTACACATTTCTTCTTATTGCTAACCAGCCTTAGGGGGCGTAACCTCTCCATAGCTGTGCTCATGCATTTCTGCTAGGGGAGCTAAGTTATTTTTGCTGTCATATTATATTTTCAATATTTTATATCATTTGTTGTCTTCACCAAATGATGTCAGTGGTTTGATGGTTGATCTTTGATGGAATATTTTATGTCATCTTTTTGAATGATGACAAGGGGGAGAAAAAGACTGAAATGCAAAAATGATATTGAATACTTTTATCATGCTAACCTGCTTTGATGCAGGAGGAGTACTACATCGATGCAAGGGGAGTAAGTGATTCTATTGTATCATTATTATTTAACTTACTTCATTTTTCATTTGGGTGTCATCATCAAAAAGGGGGAGAGTGATGGGAACACCCCGAAGTGGTTTTGATGATGAGCACACCAAATGATATTAGTGTACTAACTACACTACATCTAAAGTGTGTATATGCATTGATCAGTTATTCTATATCCATGAAGTTCAAATGCAGACTTTGAAGCCATGATCAGAAGTCTACTTACGAGCCAAGAAATGAAGCATATGATGGCTCAAAAATACGAAACATACGAAGACTTAAGATCAAGATAAGATGGTTCAAGTCAACGATCGAAGAACGAGAGCTAAAGATGTGTGTAATAGTAAGTTGTGTATTTAGAATGTAAAAGCCAAATGAATATTCTATACACAGGCACACACACACACAAAATGATTTTCGAAAATGTTTTTTAAACTTGTTTTAAACTTATTTGAAAGCATAATTTCATAGAAGCCAAGTTTCAACGTGTAGTCAACTACAAATACCCAGTAGTTCTCTACAATCATTTCTGCCTTCTCCCTGAAAAGATACTCTGGGAGTCGACTACCAATATGAGGGAGTCGACTACCAGTGTAACAGATTTTCTCAGAAACTACTCTGGGAGTCTGCTACCAACCTTAGGGAGTCGACTACCAGCTGTGCGATTTGACTTCCCAGATTTGCTCCTTCATTTAATCGTTGCTTGATTTATGGGGTTAACGTCAAATCTTTTTGAAATTCAAATCCTCTCTTAAACTTTATAAATAGTGGACCATATGAGAACATTTTTTTACAAGAAAATCATTCTTGAGCAAAGCTATAATTCTCTCAAAAAGTTCTCAAAGTTCTCAAGCTCTCAAAGTTCTTCAGTTTTTCTAAAGGCTAAGTTTTTAATTCTTTTGTGCTTAATTTTGCAATTATTTTCTCTGATCATTTCTAGCCTTTATAACTTGGTTTGATCTCCAAAGCTCATAGCTTTTCTTCTTGAGATTCAAACATCAAGTTTTTCTTTTTGATCTTTGTGTTCTTAACTTTTATATTTCTCTCAAAGATCAAAATCTTGATCATTGATCTCTAAAGCCCAAGTGCATATTTTAGAAGATAATTTTCAAGACAACTTTTTGAATTACTTGTTTTTGATCTCCAAAGCTAAAAGCTTTTTATATTGAGATTCAAAATACATGTCTTTCTTTTTAATCTTTGTGTTTTCTGATTATATTCTTTCAAAGATTAAAAAGACTTGATCTATGATCTCTAAAAGCCCAAGTGCATATTTTTAGAAGATCAATTTTCAAGATAACTCCTTTGATCAAATTTGTGTTCATCTATATCATATAATTTGATCAAGAGTTTTCCGATTTTCTTTAAGCCACATATACATAAATATATTCTTTTGGCTTTAGGAAATCTTGTAGTTAATTTCATATTTGTTGCAAGTCTTTGAAGAAGACTTTGAATTGTAAATTCCTGTGTTATAAAGGAATAGTGGAACTCCTAGACAAGTCTAGGTGATTGGAAATCCTGGTAGGGATACTAGGTGGTTGGAAATCCTGGTCAAGGCTAGGTCGTTGGAAATCCTAACGAGTGGAGTTAGGTAATTGTATTGCTAATGCAATAGTGGATTGGAATCTCGTACCAGATTGATCGGGGACTGGACGTACCCGGATTACGGGGAACCAAGATAAAATCGCTTGTCTCTGCGTTTGTTTTTCTGTGATTATTTATATTTCTTGTACAAGCATTTTTCATTTGCTAATCTTATATCTTTGTAATTCTTTATTCATTTGCATATTACAAAGATCATACATTTAATTCCGCTGTGTAAAGATCTATCTGTGTGTAAAGATCTCTTATCTGATTGTAATCATAATTGTTTATCTTTTATATTTTTATAAGATTAACTTGTTGATTAAGAACCAAGCGTAGATCACTCTACTTGGTTTCTTAGGCAACATTAGAAGGGTTTTAGTTAACAATCGAAAAAGATTTATTATTTGAACAACACTATTCAACCCCCCTTCTAGTGTTGTTTGCCATCCACAGGATCCAAGACTTGGTATCAGAGCAAGGTCAAAGCGATGGCATCAAAAAATGTCCGCAACACTCATATTCCTCCGATCTTCAACGACAACTTTTATTCTCAATGGAGAAGGAGAATGGAGATCTTCTTGGAAGAAAAAGATCTAAAATACACGAGATTTCTTAAAGAACCATATGAGATTCCAACCATGCCGCAAACACAATGGAATCCGGATCAAGGAGAAGCTTACTTCAGAAACATAAAGGTAATACATCTAATTTATATTGGTTCAACTGATAAGATGTTAGATCTTGTAGAAGAGGCAGATACCGCGCACCAAATCCTCAACATATTGGACGAGAGATTCGGATCTAATTCAAAATTGATTTAATCACCTGTGGAGACAATCAAATCCAATGTTAAAAAGTATGGAAAGGAGATTATAGAAGATGAATGGGTTTTTGACACCACCAACACCAACAAAGAAGAGAGAAAATTTAACGAAGAAGAGAACGATTCAAAGTCGGATGACTCAAGTGATGAAGAAGAGGAAGAGCAACCCACAAACCATATGTGCATGATGGCTTATCAAGACAATAAGGAAAAGGTATGGGAATCTAGTTCTGATGATGAAAATGATTTTGACATCGCTAGTGCATATGAAAACTTGTATAGAGAATTCGAAAGATTGAATAAGAAATACAAAAGTTTAAATAAAAAGTACAATGCTTTGCATGATGACCATGATGATTTATCTAAGAAACATGGTAGCTTACCGGATGTTTATAATGATTTGAAAAATGAATGTAGTAATATTTCATTACATAATCATAATTCCTTGAAGGGAAAATATGATGCATTATTGATTGATCATGATTTATTGAAAAATAAACATGCTTTGTATGTTTCATGTTTAAATGATAAGATAGATTCACTTTCAAATATTATTGCTTCTAGTCGTATAAAGCATGAAGAATTAGTTGCAAAATTTGATTGTATCAAAAATAGTTCTATTTCTTCTTGTTCTTATGCTCTTAGAAATATTATTGATATATCTACTCATGCTCAAGCTTCTACATCTAAAGATATGAGTAGAAATGTAAATGTTGTGCATGCCAATGTTAAAAAGTATGCTTTTATGTATGGTAGAAATGCTAGACACAATAATGCACCTCATGCTTCATATGATCCACATGTTATACATAATACACACAATAAACCTCATGTTATATCCCATAACACGGCACACAAAAATTTTGTACACAATGCACATCAAAGATCACATTTTGTACACAAACCTCGCAATGTACACAATGTTAGAAATAATATGATATGGGTGCCTAAACACTTATGCCTGCATGATAAAAATATTTATGTTCATAATTTGACTAGAAGTATGCATGGATTTTATAATGATTCATTTGTGCATAGGAAATCAAATTCAAATCGAATTTTGGTTCCTAATGGATAGTTTTATCTGAACCTTTAATTTCGGGTATCCATGTGCTCAAATGATTATTCTGCTGATACCCTTGTATAAAATGATGAAATACATTTTTTTGAATCTATCATGCTTATGTATTCATGCCTATAATTTCTTCTTGTTGATATTAGAACGATAAAATAGAATTAAATATAGTTGACCATAATCTTATATTCTTTGATGAAGGAATTAAATATGATTTATGACTAACCCCAAGGACCCTAAAAATTATGGGTACCGAAAAGTATTATTTTTCTGGTAATACTTACAAATTGGAGCCTACCCCTTCAACGCCTTGATTTTTAAAGAATGTCACTCAAAGAAGGAGATTGACATTTGATATGCTCATTTGTAGGGGGAGCTAAAAGTTGGAACTATGAAATTTTATTCAGACTTGTAGTCACATGCATCATGTTTATTATTCTAACACGTGATTTTTTTAACACTTGATGTTTAAAGTATATATTAGATTTAATTAATGACATAATATAATATGTTCATATAAATGATATTGTTCCACACTTGAAAAAGAAATATAATATGAATATGTACACATTTCTTCTTATTGCTAACCAGCCTTAGGGGGCGTAACCTCTCCATAGCTGTGCTCATGCATTTCTGCTAGGGGAGCGTAAGTTATTTTTGCTGTCATATTATATTTTCAATATTTTATATCATTTGTTGTCTTCACCAAATGATGTCAGTGGTTTGATGGTTGATCTTTGATGGAATATTTTATGTCATCTTTTTGAATGATGACAAGGGGGAGAAAAAGACTGAAATGCAAAAATGATATTGAATACTTTTATCATGCTAACCGGCTTTGATGCAGGAGGAGTACTGCATCTATGCAGTGGGAGTAAGTGATTCTATTGTATCATTATTATTTAACTTACTTCATTTTTCATTTGGGTGTCATCATCAAAAAGGGGGAGAGTGATGGGAACACCCCTAAGTGGTTTTGATGATGAGCACACGAAATGATATTAGTGTACTAACTACACTACATCTAAAGTGTGTATATACATTGATCAGTTATTCTATATCCATGAAGTTCAAATGCAGACTTAGAAGCCATGATCGGAAGTCTACTTACGAGCCAAGAAATGAAGCATATGATGGCTCAAAAATACGAAACATACGAAGACTTAAGATCAAGATAAGATGGCTCAAGTCAAAGATCGAAGAACGAGAGCTAAAGATGTGTGTAATAGTAAGTTGTGTATTTAGAATGTAAAAGCCAAATGAATATTCTATACAAAGGTACACACACACAAAATGATTTTCGAAAATGTTTTTTAAACTTGTTTTAAACTTATTTGAAAGCATAATTTCATAGAAGCCAAGTTTCAACGTGTAGTCAACTACAAATACCCAGTAGTTCTCTACAATGATTTCTGCCTTCTCCCTGAAAAGATACTCTGGGAGTCGACTACCAATATGAGGGAGTCGACTACCAGTGTAACAGATTTTCTCAGAAACTGCTCTGGGAGTCTACTACCAGCCTTAGGGAGTCGACTACCAGCTATGCAATTTGACTTCCCAGATTTGCTCCTTCATTTAATCGTTGTTTGATTTATGGGGTTAAAGTAAAATCTTTTTGAAATTCAAATCCTCTCTTAAACTCTATAAATAGAGAACCATATGAGAACATTTTTTACAAGAAAATCATTCTTGAGCAAAGCTATAATTCTCTCAAAAATTTCTCAAAGTTCTCAAGCTCTCAAAGTTCTTCAGTTTTTCTAAAGGCTAAGTTTTTAATTCTTTTGTGCTTAATTTCGCAATTATTTTCTCTGATTATTTCTAGCCTTTATAACTTGGTTTGATCTCCAAAGCTCATAGCTTTTCTTCTTGAGATTCAAACATCAAGTTTTTCTTTTTGATCTTTGTGTTCTTAACTTTTATATTTCTCTCAAAGATCAAAATCTTGATCATTGATCTCTAAAGCCCAAGTGCATATTTTAGAAGATAATTTTCAAGACAACTTTTTGAATTACTTGTTTTTGATCTCCAAAGCTAAAAGCTTTTTATATTGAGATTCAAAATACATGTCTTTCTTTTTAATCTTTGTGTTTTCTAATTATATTCTTTCAAAGATTAAAAAGACTTGATCTATGATCTCTAAAAGCCCAAGTGCATATTTTTAGAAGATAAATTTTCAAGATAACTCCTTTGATCAAATTTGTGTTCATCTATATCATATAATTTGATCAAGAGTTTTCCGATTTTCTTTAAGCCACATATACATAAATATATTCTTTTGGCTTTAGGAAATCTTGTAGTTAATTTCATATTTGTTGCAAGTCTTTGAAGAAGACTTTGAATTGTAAATTCCCGTGTTATAAGGGAATAGTGGAAATCCTAGACAAGTCTAGGTGATTGGAAATCCTGGTAGGGATACTAGGTGGTTGGAAATCTTGGTCAAGGCTAGGTCGTTGGAAATCCTAACGAGTGGAGTTAGGTAATTGTATTGTCAAGGCAATAGTGGATTGGAATCTCGTACCAGATTGGTCGGGGACTGTACATACCCGGATTGCGGGGAACCAGGATAAAATCACTTGTCTCTGCGTTTGTTTTTCTGTGATTATTTATATTTCTTGTACAAGCATTTTTCATTTGCTAATCTTATATCTTTGTAATTCTTTGTTCATTTGCATATTACAAAGATCATACATTTAATTCCACTGTGTAAAGATCTATCTGTGTGTAAAGATCTCTTATCTGATTGTAATCATAATTGTTTATCTTTTATATTTTTATAAGATTAACTTGTTGATTAAGAACCAAGTGTAGATCACTCTACTTGGTTTCTTAGGCAACATTAGAAGAGTTTTAGTTAACAATCGAAACAAATTTATTATTTGAACAACACTATTCAACCCCCCTTCTAGTGTTGTTTGCCATCCACAGGATCCAACATTATTATCAGTTGTGTTTTGAGGATGCCACCCGACCTCCCTATTGTACCGGGACGCAGCCGTATCGATCGCGATTACTTGATCGAAATCGGTATGCTAACTCCCTTTGGTGAGGAGCGTGCGATCTACCTCTACAGTCATGCATACACTCCTTTTGCCATCCTCCCCCCTCATCTTCAGAGCGCTTCCCATTACGAATTACACATCTTCCCTGGGAGTTCTACCCGGATCCTTGGTACGCCACACTCGTTCACTTTCCACCCTTGGATCCTCTCGATTGGCATCCGTGTGTCGATTCACCAAATGCCACCATTATCCACCACGATCCACCGATTAATCTCGATCCTTCGGTGGTCCATCCTATTGCTCCTCCCTCTCCTATTCGCACACCCTCTCCTTCGTCCTCAGAGAACTCCTTCTACCATTATTCACCACCCTTCTTGCCATCTCCTTACCATTCTACCAAAAGCGACTCCGATTGACCTCCCCCTTGCATATCTCTGCATTTTCATGATCATATCGTTTTGCTAGCATTGTCACGTCTAGCTTGGGGAAGTCAATTTTTGTGTGTGCTGTCGTGAGATGTTTTCTATGTGTGTTTGTTTATATATGTCGTGTGGTGTGATTTTCTATCTTTATTTTCTGTTTGCATGTCATGTTGTGTGCTTTTCTTTATTTTTTTCAGTTTCGTCTATGTGTTCTTCTTGTTTTTCATCTCGTTTTGTGTCGGTGCGTATTCCCCCCCATTTTCATTGCCCTCCCGTATTTACTCTTATTGCATTGAGGGCAATGCAAGTTTCAGCTTGGGGGGTCGCACTTCGTGCGTCATTTGCGTCTTTTTCTTCGTTTTTGAGTTGTTTTCATCTTGTTTTTATTTTTTTTCTTTTCTTGTTTTTATCTCTTTCTCCTAGAGATTACCCCGTATGATGAATTGTCACAAAAAGCACACACACACCTAGCATGGCTTCGATAATCATATTCACTAACCCTAGGAAGCCGAGTTCTCTTGCATTTCACTCATCATGGGTCCACTTAGCTTTTTGTGAGTCGTGTGTCGTGTCTACTTACGGTGTGCTTCTACTTTGTGATTTTGATTTATAAACTGTCCAGGAATGACCACTAGATTATCATGCTTTGATTTGAATATGCGGTATTTACTACTCTTGTCTGCTTCAGTATGCATGAATATATATATATATATATATATATATATATATATATATATATATATATATATATATATAATAAAACAGGGATGTTATCATGGGTTTTTGGATAAGAGTTTTTGGATAAGAGATATTGGTTATGTGTATTGTTGTATGTAGATATGTGTATTGTTGTATAAGAGATTTTGGTTAAGAGATAATGGATAAGAGATAATGGATAAGAGAATTTGGTTTTGGTTATGTGTAATTGGGTGTGATGTTTATACAGATTGTATATAGGGTATGAGAAATTGAGTTATGAGATATTGGATATAAGAAATCAAATCAAATCAAATCAAATCAGTTTTTTTAATTTTGAAAGTTTTGGGGGGAGAGCTTTTTAATTTTGGGGGGAAACTATTTTAAGTTTTCTTGGGGGAACAAAATTTATTGGGGGGAAAACCTCAGTCGCATCTAAAACCCAACTCCCCCCGTGACTCACGTAATGCAAAAAACCCTGCCGCCGCATCTAAAACCACATCTCTAGCAGAAGCCGCCGCCCCGTTGCCCTGTCGCCTTGCCGCCCTACCGCCCCACCGCCCCGCCGTCTCCTCCCCCTCTCTCTCCTCTATTCTGCTGTGGCAACTGAATCATGGATCTCTTGGTGCTGGATCTCATGGATCTCATAGATTTTTGATGCTGTCAATAATTTTTTTGATGCTGGATCTCATGGATCTCTTGGTAAGATCTCTCGAGGATAAGATCGGCCCCGTCGCCTTGCCGCCCTACCGCCCCACCGCCCCGCTGTCTCCTCCCTCGCTCTCTCCTCTATTCTGCTGTGGCAACTGAATCATGGATCTCTTGGTGCTGGATCTCATGGATCTCATAGATTTTTGCTGCTGTCAATAATTTTTTTTGTTGCTGGATCTCATGGATCTCTTGGTAAGATCTCTGGAGGATAAGATCTCAGGGAAATTTTTGACGATGGAGCTCATGGATCCCTCCAGTGTTCACTGTCAGCTCCCTCTAGATCGCTCCTTGGATGGGTAAGATCTGATCTTTTGTAAAGTTCTAATATTTGATGGGTAAGCTCTGATATTTGGTGGGTGATATTTTGTTATCTTCCAGGTGTGCTCTTTCTCTTAAAGATTGGATTTTGATTACTGGTATTCGTTAATTTTTAGTAACATCATCTAATTTTGATAACAGTATCCGTTAATGTTGAGCACATCTAATTTTGTTTAAGTTAATTTTGAGTACATGGGTGCATGGTGTTTGTTGTTTCTGCTTTTTAAATATTCCTTTTCATTACTCTCAACATCCCCATCATTCACTCTCAAAAAACAATGTTTTACATGGTGTTTGGTTGTTAATACTTTGTTACTCATGTTGTGTTAATAATTTGCAGGTCATGGTAATAATCTGCAGTGTGTAAAATAGGTGATCACACCCCCCCCCCAATTTAATTTTTTTAATCATGTTGTGTTTGTTAATAATTTGTTTTCATGTTGTGTCTGTTGTTATTTTTGTTAATAATTTTTTAGTAATGTTGTCATACCCCAAATAAATAGGAAATGAGAGCCATACCCCAAATCATTGTCCTGAATAGGGATGTCCTGACCATTTGATCAAATTGGCAAAGGTTTGCTTTCAACAACATTTTCAATAGTATTTTTCTAATACTGGATACAATGTTTGATATTGCATATCTACTTTTGTAAACAGATATTTTCTATTTGCTTGCATGTATTCAACATTGTCTGATATTTGCTTGCAGGTGTTCAACATTGTTTGATATCGTATGAAAGTTGAACATTGACGCGTGAAATCGTCAAGTTTGAAGCTTTCCATGCTTTTTCCTCCGCCATTGACGCGTGAAATCGAAGCTTTCCAGCCCCCTCAAATTCGAAGGGGAAATCGATGCAATCTCAAACTTCAAATTTGACGATCAATTGAAATTTGCTTTATTATTACAGGAAAACAATTTTGGATTGTTGAAATAAATTCTGTCATCCCTTTTCAAGCACCATATTCAGAGACTAACTGAAAACAAGTTTTGTGTTACTGTTCTTTGCTTTAATCTTTTGTTTTAATGACAGATTTAATTTGCTTCTATAACACTGGCTTTGCTTTATTATTGCAGGACAACAATTTTGGATTGGTGAAACAAGTTTTGTCATCCCTCTACAAGCGCAATTTTGGATTGTAGGACAATAATTTCGGATGGTAATTATTTTGAAGTACTTTTCCATCATTGATTTAATTTACACTGCTGGTTTGGTAATTTGTGATCATTTTCAATTACCAGATTCAAGATGTGGAAATTTTTGCCACAATAAATCAGAAAGATGGAATGGTCAGTTTTCATGAGGATCCTGTCACATTGACTCATCTATCCAGATGTACGGCCGCCATGAGCCTTTCCTCCAAAGCAAAAAACTCCTCTCTTTCTTTCCTGTTTGCACATCTACTTGAATATGTTTGTAGTTTCCTGATTCATATGCATATAGTATTGTTTTCTTCATTCTTAGTTGTCTACCTGAAAGATTTATACTTGCGGTTGGTATATTCATTCGCGCGCGCGCATGCATGCTTGAAATTCATTTTATCTGATTCATATGCATAGCGTATTGTTAGACATGCATATCTGATTCATATGTCTGACATGCATATATCTGATTCATATATCTGACATGCATATATCTGATTCATATTCATTTTATCTGATTCATACGCATATAGTATTGTTAGACATGCTTGCAATTCATTTTATCTGATTCATATCCATATATCTGATTCATATGCATGCTTGCAATTCATATGCATATAGTATATTCATTTTATCTTATTCATATTCATATGCATGCTTGCAATCCCCCGGTTTCATAATATGAAGGATCATACTACTACCCACTAGGTTAATCGTAAAAATAAAGTTCATATTAGTTATTTTAACCTGAAAATTCATGGTAGTTATTTGAAACCGAACAATGGACGTAAACAAAAGGAAATCATTTTTGGGGCGATGACATGCTTAACTAAACTTGGATGCAAAGTTAAATACGTTATTTATTTCTTATGAGTTACGAATGACATGATTATTAATATATGGAATTGTTAATTTTCAACATGATATTAGTTAATTTTGTTTAGCATTGGATGGAACTGTTATCAAGTTAAATTGTTAATGTGTTTAACATTAACATGATTATCCTTTTGTTAATTCAGATTAACTGATTAATTTACCATTGGATTGAACTGTTATCAGGTTGGATGTAATGTGTTAATTTTTGGTTTTATTTACATTAACATTAACATTAACAGGTTTTCAACATATTAAAAGGTTTTCTACATTAACATTAAGGGCCTGTTCTTTTGTAGGAAAGTATAAACTGGGAAAGTTGAGAAGTGTGGAATCTGATGAGAGAGAAATTTGGGTTTGAAAGTTGGTTGTGGGACCCGCAGCAACTTTCTTATGTATGTGTGTTCTTTTTGGGTTTGAAAGTTAAGATAGAAAGTGAGATATGTGGTCCACTTTTGTTAAAATAATTAATTAATTATTATTAAACCGGGTGTTTATTTATGAATTAAAAAAACAAATTCTGTGATTGGCTGAGAGAGAGAACAGGGGCCCACACAGCTGGAATCCTGCGTATTCTTCTCATTTTACGGAGATTTCTCGCAACCCGTTTGGATTGGCCATGTTAGCCATTTTCTTCATTCGGATTTGTTGTGCAAAAGAATGGGAAGAAGAAAAGTAGAGGAGAGAGAAGAGATGGGACGGGGAATAGTGGTTTTTTTGGAGGAATCTCGCTTCATTCGGCCAAAAGAACAGGCCCTAACAGGAATATGACTGCTCATGAATAGCCAAACAATGGATACTCAGTTTGCATAAACCCAAACAAAGGATAATTGGGTTAGATGGAATACACAACTTGCATAATATGAATGCTCTTGAATAGCCATTTTCTGAACATCGTTGCATCCATGTCTTTTAATTCGAGGGAGCACATCATCCTTGAAGCTAACATAAGTGTTAATCTTGGGCTCCTGTAAATGGAAAACATTGAATATCAATTTTAAAAATGTTCAGATACTCCAATAATTTTCTATTATGTTGTATGTAAGGCTTGAAAGAAAATTCAGAATTGAATGCGTGCATACCCACACATATATATGATGACTGATATATTAAACTTTTGCATTTGTAATTCAATAAATTTGTCTTCTCTCAAAAACAAAATGATACAATAGACTTAAAAACATTTATCTATGTTTTTCTGCCTTTAAATAATTCTAAATGGTCAGAATAACTTTATCCCAACTAGAATTATATTGAATTGAGCTTGAAAGATAAGCGCATAATCCGTGTGAATGTCATATAAATATGATGTATTAGTTTGTGGTTATGGAATTATAACAGCTAAACTGGTTATATATGTTTTTGGGTCATTTTTTTGTTTTTCTTCATTTTTTTCACATTTTTAGTTATATAACAGCTAAACTGGTTGTATATGAATATTGACAAGATTTTTCACATTTTTAGGTATATGGAGCAACAGGCAACTAATAGAAGAATATCGCTAAAACACAAGTTATCACATATTGCACCTCTTTTTCCTGGTATTTCATCTTCTTTATCTGAATTACAGAATCAACTCCAAAATCTGTGATGCACTTAATGGGGTATTCCATGGAAAACTCTTTACCATCTGAAGAGCCATTTGCAGGTATGAATATATTTCTATCCTTTCGTTTAAGTTTAACTTATGATCATACTTTTAATTTCAAAGTGGGTGATCGGTCTGGAGGTACTTTCCACCTCATAGAAATATAGACTCGCAAAGAGCAGAGCTCAAAAGGCGATCAATACACATGAAGGGTTGATGTGTTTCTCTGTTCTGGAGCATGTCAATGAGCTTCCACCTCATAGAAATACTATTTACCAGTAATTTTTTTCTGTTTTTTTATTGTTATGTTCTTGATTGTTCTGTCTCTTTTTGTGCAGGTTAGACCAATGTAGTTAATGTTCTCAAGCTTGGATGAACCTCTTCTCAACACTTGGTAATTTCTAATTTTTTTGATTTAATAATAATTTTTTAGTGTTTTTGTACATTTATTGAAATGGGTTCTTGATAGTTTTATTGATTCTGATCAATGTTTTCCATTTCTGTAGCTTTTTTTAAACATTACATCTCTCCACTCTGTTACTTGAAACATGTTCTCTTTTATAATGTGTCTCAATGTAACTTAAATGAACTGAGCTTTTTTAATTTCTTGATGTCTTGGATTCCATTTTGTTACTCATTTAGGGACCTCAATTTTAATTAAGAATTGCTTAACTGGGATTTTGTTAGAATCATATTTTAAATTTTTAAAATTAAATTTGTAATAATTTATATGAAAATACAGTAATGGAATTCAAATAATACATGTGAAGCTGGAGTACAAATTCATGGGAAGATGGACTTTCTTTCTCATTTTATTTAATCAATGCAATAGTAATATTTTTAAACTGTTCCATTTTCCCATTGAACAAGTGGTTCTTTGCCTGCATATAGCAATCATGTTGATGTCCATTGAACACTGCATTATGGAAGCATCTTTTGTACCCTGCAGATAAGAAAAGCCCAAATGGATAACTTCAGTGTATGAATATTATTCTTTCTCTTATTGAAAACTACATATTTCATAGCCCTAGGAGAAGTAGACATGTATCTACAGATTGAATCATAATGCCATATTCTCAAAAATTCACATTCATTTGACCCACAATATCCAGGATATGAATTTTTCTATGCGCAAGTTAATGAATCTTCGAGATTTTGTTACTTCCCTCAATCCTGCACACCTAAATTTATGATTTTTTATATTGTAACTTTGCACACGAACAAATCTGATGTAACTGTCATTATTACATCATTACCAAAGAAGCATATGATAAGTGAAGGAAAAAAGGAAAGCATGCATGATTTAGCTACTTGGCTGAGATAGTTTAGGAAGGTATCATGAGAAATTCAGTGGTTTTTAAAAGCATATGACACTTAAAATATAAAAATTTATAACTCTTAAATATATATGTAAGCAGATAACTGCACAAGCTTTTTTTGTTTTTTTGGGAGAGGGGCTTACTGTATTGGGCTGGTTGGGGCTTAGTCCTGCTTAAAAATCGGTAACATGAATTAGCTCAATCAAGCTAGAGGTGACCTTCAGCTAATTATGACCCAATGCCCAACCCAACCCTGACCCACCTTAATCCCCAACCCCAATTACACATGCACCATAATGCATGCATATGCGCACACTCTTCAACATAAATATTACTTTTAGGTTTAAAAAATTAACCTTCAAGATCTGTAAGTTTTGACTTAAACAATTTGAATAAATTAATATTATCCATTGACCGGCACATGTCTGACATACAGGATCAGGCTCATGCTTAGGCCAAGTTAGGGCTATGGAGATTGCTATCCAATGACATGTTAGTGTACATTACTGTGAAGGTTTAAGATATTGGATTGGCTTAGTGTTATTAGCTTTGACATTACTGTGAAGGTTTGATCTTTTCGATCTGTGATCTTTGGTCGTTTTTTTTTTAATTTTTTGTTTTAATTTATGGTTTTTTGAGTCTTGCTTTTCAGGCCTGATGCATTTTAATCTTTGCTATCTGGATTGCTCGAACGTAAATTAAGTTTGACTATTGCCATCTCTCCACTAATCATGTATCTGGAAATTTGAAGTCCAGCCTTTATATAATGACTAGAGAGTATGTAAGTGGTGAGTTACTTAACTAGATTCGTCGCTTATAGAAATGTTTATATCTTTTGGATACTGATAGTTTTATTGGAAATTGATTGCATATTTGCCATTTTTTTTGCTTTTGCCCGTCTTTGCATATGATCACAAGGAATATGAATTATGATTGATTACTAATTACATGAAGTGTCTTTTTTCCGATGAACTTGCATTTTGTTGTGGCAGCTATTGCAGCAGGCTTCATTGAGTGGTTAATGCTCTTGATTCTCTTAGCATGTATTCTGGGAATTATCAGAAATGATTGACTGAGTGGACAATTTTTTGGACTACAACTGAATTCAAAGCAAAAATACTGTTTACAGCTAATCTACATGTATTGCACATGACTTTTTTATCCTTCTGACAAGAGATAACAGTACCCCGGGGTTTACAGATGCATTTTCTTTTAAATAATTATGGTGGGTAAATCGGATTGCCT
Organism: Scilla litardierei; assembly: GCA_030789695.1. Taxonomy (NCBI): domain Eukaryota; kingdom Viridiplantae; phylum Streptophyta; class Magnoliopsida; order Asparagales; family Asparagaceae; genus Scilla; species Scilla litardierei. The sequence continues at coordinate 132,517,989 of CM061142.1, forward strand.
GGACTAAGTTATGTAACATTTATAATGCTGACAGGAGAAATTGGGTAATTTTTTTATGGATATGAAAGTTCAACTGGAAGTAACTAACTACCCACCTTTGAATGAATGGAGAACTATGTATACACGTTAAAATTATGATCTCTACGGTGCTTTGGGGAGTAGAAATTTGATGTTACCTTTTGATATTCTTTAATCTTTAGTCTTTACTTGCATGCTATGTATAGATTTTGATTTGTAAAAATGGACCAATGCTTTTGACATATATGATATAGGGGACAATTTCTTTTCTTGGTTCTTTAATTGCCAATTCCTATTGTATCAAAAGCAACTCATCCATATAAAACGTTGGAGTTTGAACTTTTTTCTGTTAAGCTATAGGTGATGCACAACACAGCAAATGCAAGTATACTATGTGTCCAATAAGAAAATTACATTCTTTTAGTGGCTACAACATTTGTATTAAAGAGTGCATATAAACCTTCTCTTCTTATTTGACAGTTTCTTATGTTTATAAATTAACTTGAAGGCGGCAAATTTTACATTCTGTTGAAATGCACAGATTGTTTTATTGGCATATTTTAAGAAATATGGGCATTGGTTTTTATAAACATGGAACTACTTATGACTAGGAGAGGTCTCATGTGGGAGATGACATATTGACTCTGATAAACTTAGTCATTCATAATTGTTGACTCAGAATCTACCCTATAAAATTTCAGGATACACATGTTAAAGACTACAGTACTCTAGAGTGTGTTGTAGAGGCATAACATGTATATTATTCATCACCCATCTCATTTACTTCAGATGATGAGCAATGTATTCATCTCCTTCCTTGAATCCAAATGTCGAATTAATTTTTCCAAGAAGTGTTGAACATGTGGTACTATGTAGTGAACTTGGATTCCCCCCCAAAAAATGATGTGTTTCTTGATTTATCTAGATGATGTCTTAGACCTCTAAATTTAATCATCTACTGCATGATTTTGGTAGTGTAATAAATGTTATAATATTATCTTTTCTACAGTTGGGGCCAAACTACAATGGCAAGTGCTCCATGTATTGTTGTTATATTACCTTTTCTACATTTTAGAGAATTTCTTGCATGCGAAACTACAGTAATAACTGGGTGTTGCCTGTTGGCAAGCGATCCATATATTTTTGCATTTCCCATGCTCCTGACTCTCTCTTAATTGTTTGATTGGATTATTTGTGTACTCTTCTTTTTTTGTACACAAGGCATCTGAAATATTTAACTCAGTTCTGTATGTGGATTGGTGTCGCATTACACTACACAGTTTTACAGGCGTGTGCTCCAGTTTTACAGTTTTACTGGGACGATGGCGCTGCAGGTCGAGTGAAGCACATCGCCATATCATACGGAGGTAATGGAGATATTATACACACCATCCAAACTTCATATGATCAGGGGGGATTGCAGTTATGTCCTGCATGCACAGTGGAATGGAAGGAAACTTTGAGATGGCAAGTGCTCGGTTTGCATATTCATTCTGCATTCTATTTTTTCCCCTCTTTATTTCATTACAAGCATCTTCCCTTTATTTGAAGACCAAGGTACCTCAAAACAATCCATCAAATCCTTTGATTTTTCATAAAAATATGTTCTTTGATGGTGTTCAGGCTGATGAGTCCAGGACTTCCGCTTCTAAGTTATTTTTTATGAAGGGTCTTTTTCAGATGCTCAAAAGGGGCAACAAATTGGTGGGTTCGCTTCAAAAGGGGCACATGGTTCTTCAGTATCTTATTTGGGTTTAAATGGTGTGGCCTTTTCAGGTTTCATTTCAACCATCAATTTCCACCATTTAACGGCAAAAGTAAGGTTTGATTTTGGTGTTACTTTTGTATTTTTTGGTTGTAACTGTCGCATCTTTTTAATTAGTTGATTTTGTTGCTTTTTTGGACTCTGTCACAGAAACTTGGACTAGAAACTTTGTTTGGACTTTGTTTGAACATTTTTCTATTTCGAATTAGCAGACTTTGTTTGGACTGAAAGTTAGCCTGCAACTAGATAGCATGAGGAAGTTTCTAAACTTGGACTTCAAATGGATTCTACCTGGTGTGAGTATTCAATCATTGGTTTTAGGTAATCAAAGAAATATATTTGATTGAAAATGTTAGTATAGAAATAGAAGACATCTTATATTTAAGGATAACATTAATGTTAAGTATTTCATTAGACCAACCAACACAGTTATTCTAATACTATTTTCAGGTCATGGAAGGAGGGTCCAGTTCAGAGACAACCAAGAGAAGAACTCAGCAATTGAAGCTTTCTTGGCAACCAAGTCAGATCATTCTTAAGTGCCAAATGAACAAGAAATCTAAAGTGGAAGTTGCCATCAACTTGAGCTTTATTAAGTACAGAATGTCCAAAATAAAGAGCATCCTGAACTTGAGCTTTATTAACTTTTTAAATTGTTCTCCTAGCATTCATATTTGCATCCTGATATGATTTTGGTTTTCCTCACAGGTAATTCACATTTGCATCCTGATTTGCTTTTAATTTTCCTGTCAGGTAACTCATTGTTTTTAAATCCTGTTAATTTGATCCTGATTTGAATGGAAGCAATTTTAATAATAAGCATAGGAATAGAAAAAATTGATTTGAAAAATCCTGTCAATTTTAATAATAAGCATAGCAATTGGTTTTTAAATCCTGTCAATTTGAAATTTTTTGATGTATTGCTGATTTAGCAATACATTTTTAAATCCTAATTTGGCAATATTGCAAGCCTGTATCCATGTTTTTTGCCATGTAGATGTATTGCTGTTAATATTGTCATGGCCATACCCACAATTTCAATCAACTATATCCAGCAGTATTGCGGAACCCAGCAGTATTGCCATGTAGATGTATTGCTTCATTGTGAATAATTGTTTGTATCAGCAAATTACTGTTGGTATTCATGTTGGTATCCATGTTGAAGATTAAATGAAGCAATTTGAAGATTAAATGAAGCCTTCTTAAATATTGAAGATTAAATGAAGCAATTTGATTGAACGACTGCATGTAATTGTTGCTATCCATAATTGTATGATAACATGTTATTGTAATAATTTGCAATCCATGTTTAAGAAATGACTGAGTAGCATGTCTGATATGTGTCTAAAAATGCAAAGTTGTAGGCGATGGAGTTGGACTCTTCCCTGAGACAGAGCCTTATGAAATTTTCATTTTTTATTCCTTTTAAAAATTGTTATCTGTTAAAATATAAACCCGAAAATTTGTAGATTTTAGATGAGACAGTTGGAAGCATAAATGGTTCAAATTTTCTAACCTAAAACAATATATGCAAATGTATCCTCTCTACATGAATGTTCTTTTTCTGTTTCTTCCTTTTATTCGTACTTGCATTTCATTTGGGACAACATCGGGCTGTGATGAGAGAACTAAATAAACAGTATTTCTGGTCTGGTAGAATCCAGCTAAATAGAGTATTTATGGTATGTCCAAATTGGACCAGGATTAATTGCTTAGAAAAATTCACTGGAGATGGATTGGCTTGAGTTGGTTTGGGCTAATGCAGTAAATAAAGCATGTGCAGATTCTGTTGAACTGGTTATAACTTATAATAGGATGTATTCATTTAATTTGATTTCTTAAGATGGTGTGTTTGCCTTCTTGGTATGAGAAGAGCTCTGTGGATCACATTTGTCCATTATAAAGCAATAAATGTCAAAAATAAGCAATTCTGTCATATGCTAGCTTAATCTGTTGTGCATACCTCTTATTCCACATGCAAAACTAAAGCAAAATATGCATGTCACTCCAGCATGATGAATTTTTTTAAATTTTTGTCACATGATGAAAGTAATCTGGAAGTTGGACACTCTGTTTGAGCAACCTGGAACCTGCAACCAATTGGGGAGGGTACAATCAATTTCTCAGAGTATGTTGAGATTCCTAACCCCTCCACTATTTCTCTCCCACTGAAAGCATCTGCTTCTGGACCGATGTTGCATGTGAGCAATCTAACATTTTGAATTGATAACATGGTTTGTTTCTATGTATTTGCTAATTATGTAATCTCCTTAAAATCACAAGTTTCATGCTGGAACTACATTTTCCTACATAGGTAGTTGATCAACTACTGCATTTTCAGCCAGACATTTATTTCCATCCAAAGTGTTAAAAACAAATGAAGTTCAAATACTTCACGTGAACTGAGACTATTTGGAAAATGGAAATTTTTCACTTCCTGGTTTTTTATTTATAGTTAAAACGAGATGTCAAACTGTAAACTGGAAGCCAAATATGCATGTCAAATATGCATGTTGAATTTGTCTGAACCTGGATGCCAAATATGCATGTCACTTGAGCATGTCTGAATGTGACTGTGAATGTCTGTTGCTCAAACCTTTCTTGAGGAACTTGGAAATTATATTTCATCCATGGATGCCGTAGGTGTAACATGCTAGATCCATTGCATATATTCACTGCATAATTGCCATTTCAACGCTTATATAATTTTTTTTGATTCAGATACTTGCCATTGCATATTGTAACAGATTTTTTTGATTCAGATACTCAGGTATCACTAAAGGGGTAACATGCATGCTGCAACCTGGATGCTGGACAACCATGGTGGGAAATTTCTGTGTAACATGGAAGCTACACATGCCAATTTTGAACTGAGACTGCGTATTTTTGAACAAAAGGGTCTAGATACGGTGTATTTTTGAACTGAGACTGAGAAGGTGTATTTTTTGAGAATGAAGCTAGCAATTTTTTGAGAATGATGCTGTAGGTGAATGAAGCTAGCAATTTTTTGAAATTGTGACATTGTGTATGAAATTGTGACATTGTGACATTTTTGGTATATGACATTGTGACATTTTTGGTATATGGCATTATGAAATGTATATGAATTATGTGAGCATCGTTTTGCATGGTTTCTTTTCTCTCTCCTTTTGCATTGTAACAAGAATTTGCATTGTAACATCTGCATAAATGGCACAAATGCATGCTTTATATCATGTAGGGTGCATCCTCATCCATGTTTGTTGAGCTCTCTGTGAGTTCATTTTTATGTTGTTTTTGTGATCTATTTTTAATGTAAATATGATCCATGAGCTGGGTTTTGGAAAAGCTATAGAGTAAATACTGGATTTTCTTCATGAGGTTGGACGTGTGTATGGCTTATTCTATTGCCTGGTAAGCATTTTGTTATATTATGCTTTTCTTATTTAAGGAATTTGATCTTTCATTTTCTTATTCGTACTTTTGTTTGTTCTTTTATCCTCTCTTAATGGAGAAAGCAAGCAATCATAACTTTTCTTCCATTACAGGCATCCAGGCTCAAACCATTCTAGGATCAAACCAGTTTGTAATCCTGTTTAGGTTGATTCATTGATCAAATCCAGATACTTACAAACCAGATTCAATACCAAAAGGGGGAAAAGGACTTTATTTTTTTTGCTAACAAGCTCATATCAAAGAAAGACATGAACTTTTCCATCGCGTTCCAATCTTTCAACTGACCCTTCTTCCCAAACATGCATACGACTCTAAAGAACCCATCTTCAGCTGCATGATGCCGCCAATGAAGAAGAAGCAATGAAGGATGGTCGTTGAGGATGAAAACTGGAAACCTTACTAAAATCCACATTGGGATGCTTATCCATATAAAATAAGCATTTTGTTATGCGAATGATTCTTGAGTATTTTGTAGTTATCAACAATAAGACTGCGAGTGATGAACTCTGATATGGTCTTTGCACTAATTTTTTTGGAAATTTAAATTTTTAAATTTCTTTTGTTTTTTATAAGTCAAATTTGCCCAAAATCGCATTGGTGGTTGCCACATTGCAAACTATCTATAGGTTACAATTGGTTACCGTGTTTGGGCAGGCTTGGCTGCCATATTGTCTGTCATTGTGCTTATTTTTGGTTGGTATTTGATGGTTCTCTGGTCTCGGTAGTTTGAAAGTGTTTGATTAGGGCTTGGTAAAGTTTGCTATGGATGATCAGTGATCTATGTTGTGTGCTATATTATTATGTTCTTTAGACATATGCTGAAACATTTTATTTAAAGGTGATTTTAGTTAGCCCCTTTATAGTTTGCTATGTTATATGTACCATTCAAAAAATGACCTATGTGGCATCAATATAAGTTCCAACAGACTCTAAGTAAAGTTTGGCCGTTAAGCTGAGATTGGAGGCTTCTATGATATGTGTACTTTTGTAGAATTTTGTTAGTCTCAATGATATGATTGTCTTGGATGAACAGTCCTTTATTTTGTGATATTACCTTGATTTCTTTCTTTAACTTCTTTTTCTATTTTTAGATGTTGTTTAAACCTTTTCCAAATTGGAGGTTCTGGTAGTCGTAGCTTGGTGCGGCCTCTAAGACGCTTGAACTATGGTTATGTTTGCGTTGAAGTTTTATTTGATATGAATGTGAGTGTTGGGTACTAGATATGGGAAACTTCAATTGCTTGAACTATGGCGCCTGCTAAATGTTTTTACACTAATTTGTTGTTCCGCGCCGAATTTGTTGTTTCATGCCGAATGCGTCCACGTCGCTAAATATTTTTACGCAAATTTGTTGTTCCGCGCAATTTTGACCGTCGAAATAATTTTTTGGGGAACAAAGATTTTGCGGGTGAAAATCTTAATTGAAGGCGCCCGCGCCGATTTTTAAACTAATTTGTTGTTCCGCGCTGAAGGCGCCCGCTAAATGTTTTTACACTAATTTGTTGTTCTGTGCCGAATTTGTTGTTTCATGCCGAATGCGTCCATGTCCTTAAATATTTTTACGCAAATTTGTTGTTCCACGCAATTTTGATCGTGGAAATAACTGTTTGGGGAACAAAGATTTTGCGGGGGAAAATCTTAATTGAACCGTGCCCGCGGGCACGGGTTATGACTAGTACATATATATATATACATATATATATATACATATATATATACATATATACATATATATATATACATATATATATACATATATATATATATACACACACACACACACAGATATATATATATATATATATATATATATATATATATATATATATATATATATATATATATATATATATATATATATATATATATATATATATATATATATATATATATATATATATATCTCGTATGCTTCATTTTGCATGTGTCGGGATTTCACAATTAGGACTAGGATAGCTCATTTAGCCTATGCTTTGGTTAGCGAAAAATCTCCTTTGTCCAAGTGTTTAGAATCCGATTTCTTTTTTATTTTACTTGGTGCAAATCCCCTCGTCGTGTACCATTTTTCAACTTGGGAGAGTACACACGTGTATATACCCCAAAATCCAAAAAATCCAAAAAAAGGAGAGAAAAGAAAAACCCAAAAAAAAGAAAAAATACATATGTATAGCCAAAAATCCAAAAAAATACATATATCCAAAACCCAAAAAAAAATGTGTGTGAATATTTTCCTACCTGCCGTGAATAAAGGGACAGCGAGAATTTGCACCGAGTGTTCTACTGCACATCATCTCAATCCCCCATCGCTTTCGAAAACACTTGGAATAGGGAATTTCTAGCATTATCTAGGCGATAGTGTGGTGATGTCCTAGTCCCTAGCTGTGGAGTCCCTGACACATGATACGTTCGATTCTTACTTTCTTCTCATGCATGCTTGAGCTATATATTCACCGCTTATTTCAAATCGAATCGATACTTGGGTCTTTCCTTGGATTTGTGTATATGGAGCTTATAGCACAATGTATATAGTGACACCGTCTGCTAGCACACGACCACACTCACTCGCGCTTTACCGCGTGGGCCCACGCACTTGTCTGGACTCGTTTCCTTTGGTTTAGTGTTGTGATTTGGCGTTTGCTTGCTTGGTGTGGCGTATTTGATTTTGTAGGCCCTGACGGGCGATTTAGGATTTAGAGTTCTCTTTTTCTCTCTCTCTATTTTCTCCCTCCGAGCTCCTACTCTCACTCGTCTTCCTCGAGGACGAGGAAGGGTTCAACTTGGGGGATTTTGACGTGCGTTTATATTTCATATATTCACGCATGTCTTCTTTTGTGTTTTTCTGTTATATTCCGTCGTCCCGTATCTGTTTTCTCGTATTTTCTAGTTTTCTTTCACTTCTCCGTATTTTTACTTGTTTCAAGAGTTTGCCAGCATATGGGACACATAACGAAGATATCACATGTCCCCAGAGCAACAGGAGGAGTCACGCGTGATCCAGGGGGTCAAACGACCAAGATCACTATCTTTCAGCCCCCACCTGATCGGTTGGATACATCCAACCGATCGGGTGATGCACGCGTACATGACATGGACAGCTGCTGAAGCAACGTGGGCATCAACCGACCAGTTCAGCCCAACATGACTTCTCAGGAATTTGGAGCTGAACTCCAACCGATCGGGTGATATTCACCCGATCAGTTCATCTGTAACCGAATTCCTCCAAGAGATGACCCGGAGAGATCACCCGACCGCCAGCTGACCGTGCCAAAACGTCACAACTTTCTACCTTTTGGGCGACATTTCCAACCGATCGGTTGATTTATCAACCGATCGGTTCACCCAGTGATCACAAGATCCAAATGACTAACTGCTTTCGCCAACCGATCGTGTCGCCTGACCGGGTGAGGTTTCTGGAGATCGCTGCCGAAGAACGAAGCAGGTCACCTGATCGGTTGATACTTCAACCGATCCGGTGACGTCGTTTTCTATATATATGACCCCTAGGTTTTCAGAAACGAGAGCTGTGTTTTATTTTCTGTCTTTTCTCTATTGCGATGGCGGGAATTTTCTTGTTATTTGTAAGTGTTCAGATCTTTGTCAAACTTTGATATTATCTTAATTGCATTACTACTACCGCATTTCAATTGCCCGATTATGTTTTTAACGGTTGATTTTCATTTAGATTGATTTTTAGATAAAATGTGTGAGTAGTTCCCTAATCTGGGATTTTGGTGGAAATCCCTTCGTGAGTTCTCCCTAATGCGTCCATAGGACTAGGAAATCGATAGGAATTCGGAATCTATTGGTTACGCGGGGTATTTTATTGTCATCGGTGGGAAAAAGACCTCCTTTGACCGTTGGGTCAAGGGGGAATAAACTTGGCGGTTGACTCCCTAGCCATATTTCACGCCCTTAGCGTAGACATAGAATCCTAGCACGCAGGAGTGGCAGGATGAGATGTTGGGAGTTATCGTTGCGAGCTTAGTGCTCCCGGAGTCTGTCAGTGTTAATGGACATGGGAATGCCCACTGACTGAACCCGGGTAGTCCGGCGTATCATCCTGGGCACCGACCGGAATATCAGGCCCATGGGACACTGGTATCACTTTTAGAGGCAACGTCTCACCATTAAACCGTAATTCCGATCGTTGTCCTATCCGTTGGCCGTATTAGAGAGAACACATGATAGGGTGGAAACCGAAGTCCCCGGTTTCTCTTTATATTGTTTAACCCCGTATTTACATTCTATGACAACCCATCCATCGATTTGGGCTAGCTCATCCATAGGGTGAATTTGGTCCTTTCTGACACAAGCACAACCACGCCTCCCTGTGTTCGACCCCCAAGCCACACTACAACATCGTGTGCTTGCGGTTATAAATATTTAAATCTCGCACCCCCAATCTCATATTGCACTTGCATGATCACACACATCGTGGGGACGTCAATAGACAACAGTACGTAGACTAAGAACACTTTAACTATATGTCAATCCGACATAGATCGTGCCGTTGATGTACCTCGGTATCCATTGCACTGCTCGCCAGTGCTCCTTCCTGGGTTGTGCATGTACCTACTCACCATGTTGACCACATGTGATACGTCGGGTCGGGTGCAAACCATAACATACATCAAGGCCCTACCACATTTGCATACGGTACATTCTCCATCAGCTTCTTCTCTTCTTCGTTCTTCGAGCAATGCTTGGCACAGAGCGTGTAGTGAGGTGCAAGCAGAGTGGCTACGGACTTCATTTTCTCATATCAAAGTCTCTGAATGGCGATCTTCAAATAGCGACTCTATAAAAGATGAACTTTACCTCCACTTTGATCTCTTGTGATCTCCATCCCAAGGTCATCCATGCTTCGCCTAAGTTCTTTATCTCAAACTCATAGCTGAGCTGAGACTTCAATATCTGAATCTCCTCTTTATTTGATGAAGCAATAAGCATATCATCTGAAAAAAAACCCTAGAGGGGGGTGGTGAATAGGCTGTATGGCATAAATTAAAATTTAGCACAGTGAAATACTGCAAATCACATAATCACAGTTTAGATATGCAAGCACAAGTGGGTTTAACGGAGTGGCTCTCCGTCTATACTCCGACCCCAAAACCTACGAGGATTTTATCCCTCTTTTATAATAAAAAAGGTAAACAACTGGATCACACTTGCATGTGGTGATCGAACTGTACAAAATAGTGTTCACAAATATTACGCTTAAAGATAGCTTCAGGGTGAAGCTATTCTCTCAATACAACCTCACAAAAATATAATCAAACTAATTTAATACCGAAGTAAAAAACCAAAAAGATATCACTGTGATGTATTTTGTGAAGTCGTGATCACGTAGGCACAAATGGCTCGTCAATTTGACATCTGGATAAAAAATTATCCTCCTTTGAAGTTCGTTGCATAAATCTGAAATCAATATGGACTGTTCTGCACAACTGCCGAATCTGGATCTATGCTTACTGGCTAAATAGAAGATAAATATCACTGTTATGTAGAACGTGAAGTTGTGGTCATCTAGGGGCAAAGGGTTCATCGATCTGACGTCTGGATCAAAAGTTATGCTCCTAAGAAGTTCGTTGTGCAAATCTGAAATTTGCAGGCACTGTTCTACATAACTGCCAAATCTAGATCCCTGCAATGTTCTACATAACTGCCAAATATAGATCTGTGCTTACTGACTGAGTAGAAGATAAATATCACCATTTCATAGAACGTGAAGCTGTGGTCGTCTAGGTGCAAACGGTTCGTCGATCCGACATCTGGATCAAAAGTTACTCACTTTTCTGTGACATCTGTAGAGCTTCTTCTTCTGTAAAATTGATGATCTCTATGAAACTTAAAGGAGAGAAATTCGGCCAACAATAGAGGAGATGATCTATGGAGGCTCTTTGGGATGCATGGGGATGCTTCTCTAAGGGAGGGGTCTTCTATTTTTATAGAGACATGAGTTTCTCTTCAATTAGAATCATTGGCCTTCAATTTTATCTCCAAATCTTCAATCAAATCTTCAATCAAATCTTCAATCTTTGACTTAGGCAAATCCTATTAAAGATAAGATTCATCTTAAAATAGAACTTCTTTTGAATTAGATTTCCTCTTTAAAATCCAATCAAATCTTCAATCTTTGACTTAGTCAAATCCTATTTAAGATATGACTCCTCATTTGATAAAACCCCATTAAATCCAATCAAATCTTTAATCTTTGAACTTAGTCTAATATTCATCTACCTGGTGCATGGATAATTGTGGATGAAGTAGAACGCTTTTTGAATTTCTTTTGCACACTTATCCACACAAAATTTTTGTTAGTCTAGTTAGCCCACTAACTAGATCACATTCTTAATTTTGATGATGACAAATAATTCATGTGGTACTAATGTTTTCATTAAGTGATTTCAGGGGTAAATGTGAAAGAAATGTTTGTGCAAAAGAATTATTTGTGTGGACAATTGTGCAAAAACAAATTCAAGAAGAGTTCTACTTCATTCTCAATTGTTCATAGGGCTAAATGGGGGGTTAAATACGCAATATTGAACCCAAATCATTCATACATCATGAATATGAAGATTTGATTGGTCAAAGATGAAGATTTGATTGGATAAAGATTTGATTTAAATAGGAGATCTACATAAAAAGGATTCTTACTTTAAGATGAATCCTATCTTCAGTAGGATTGGAATTTTCAAAAGAATCCTACATCATCCACAATTATCCATGCACCATGAAGATGGAGATTTGACTATTCAAAGATTGGATATGAATATGAATTCTATCTCAAAAGGATACATATCTAATGAGGAGTCATTTCTTCAATTGGATTTGCCTAAGTCAAAGATTGAAGGCTAGAAGTTTGGATTCAAAAAGAAGACCATGAACATTAGAAGTTTGGATTCAAAAAGGAGTTCTACTTTATCAATAATTTATCCAAGTTCAATTTACCATGAAGATTTGATTGAAGATTTGATTAAAGATTTGATGGAAGCTTTGGTGACCACTTGTTCTAATTGAAGAGAAACTCCTATCTCTATAAAGGGAGAAGACCCCTCCATTGGAGAAGGATCTTATTGCATCCTTTTGAGCCAAAATATTCATAGATTAACCATCCTCATCACTTGGCCGAATTCCTCCTCCATGATTCAAAGAGATCATCAAATTTCGTAGGAAGAAGGAGTTCGACGGACTACGTGGAAAAGGCCATAATTTTTAATCTAGAACTCTGATTAACGAACCGACCAAAACTTCATGTTCTACGTAACGGTAATATTTATCTTCTGATCAGCCAGCAAAAAAACTCCAGTTTCAGCGTTTTCTACAAAACAGCCTCTGAAGATTCCATATTCGCGCTGTCAATTTCAAACACACATATCTCCTGATCCAGACGTCAGATCGACATACCGTTTGTGCCTACAGGTCCACATCTTTATACTCTATGCAACGGTGATAGTCTCCTCTATTCAGTCCATACAAACAGATCCCGTTTTGGCGTTTTCCACCAAACAGCCCCTGCAGATTCCAGATTTCCACAGTCAACTTCAATCGTCCATATCTCCTGATCCAGACGTCGGATTGACACACCATTTGTGCCTACATGATTACACCTTAATACTCTATGCAATGATGGTAACCATTCTCTGATCAGACTATAAGAACAGATCCAGTTTTGGCGTTTCTACAGAACAACCACTGCAGATTTCAGATTTGCACAGTCTACTTCAGACGCTCATATCCTTTGATCCAGACGTCGGATTAACGAACCATTTTTGACCACGCGACCATGACCTCATGAACTACATCATGGTGGTATCCTTATGGGTTTAACTGTAGTATTAAATTAGTTTGAATTATACTTTTATGAGATTGTATTGTGAAAATAGCTTCACCTAGAGGCTATTGTTGAGCATTATATTCTTGGACACTATTTTGTACGGTTCGATCACCACTTGAAAGCATGATCACATTTCACCTTTTTGGTTATAAAAAGGGTGAAATCTTCATTGGTTTTGGGGTTGGAGTATAGGCGAGGAGCCACTCCGTTAAACACACTTGTGCTTGCATCTTTGATCTGTGATTGTGTGCTTTGCATTGTTCCGCTGCGAGCTTAAATTTTTAATCAGTTCCATACACCCTATTCACCCCGAAGTAGGGTGTTTTTCATATTTTTCTTTTTCACACACAATTTCTTTTGCATAATTGTACCTGACATCACTCAATGAAGTTATTAGCACCACATGACTTTCTTGTCATCGTCAAAATTAAGTGTATGACCTAGTTAGTGGGCAAATTAGGCCAACAATCTTTCCCTTTTAATGATAGCAAACAAGCCTAGGAAAATTGAGATATAATATTAAGGAGCAAGTCATATAGTGCACATGATCATGAAACATTCAAAGCTCCCCTTATATGTGCTTTCAAGAAGAATTGTGACTAGCTCCCCCTCAAAGTATGCATCTCATGCATCTCAATTTTTCTATCTCTCCCCATTTTCGCATCATGCAAAAAAGTAATCTCACATGCTCCTATGCTCCCCCTAGATTTATGCATCAATTTTTATCATCTCTTCCCCGTTTGACATCAATAGAAAATAGATAGACATGAGCAAGAAAATATCATCTACATTATTAAAATTTGTTAAGCAAGAGACATGAAATAAGATTAGCATATCAAAGAATCACGAAATTGATAGAGACAATTTCATATCAATGTTTACTCCCCACGTACTCAAAACATGTACAACGAAATGAATCATCGAAAGTATACAGTCATTGCTTAAATAATCAAATAACTGACTTGAATCATTGGTTGCTTATGACACCAAAAAATCAAACTAATGAATTGTCTTAAACAACTTTTTCTATAATCATCTCTTTGGAATAGCTATCAAGCATAATATAGGGAGACAACTAATATAGGATACCATGATGTTTGATTTCGGGTCATTTGGAGTTGAGACGCGCTAAGTGGTTACTTCATCTACCATATTTCATACGCATTGCTCAATAAACCCCTGAAATTCGGTTGTTAGCCGCTGGTATCAAAATGATTTTCAAATTCTTTTTCTTTTTTGATTTTTAATAGGCCAATTTTTCTCAATATTTTTTCTTTTTCTTTCTCTACGTGGTTGTCTCAGAATAGCGACGCATGAAGGCATCTACATATCCGACTCCTACTACTTAATTGTTTCGAAGAAAGTCATATATTTATAAGTAAAAAGACAATCAAAAATAGTTTAATCTTTTAGAGCCTAAACATTATCCAACGATTTTCCATGAGTTACATGCCTATATCAACCAAGAAAAAATTTAAACAATTAAGCATTCTAATAATGAACAGTCAGTTTTACTCAATTTGAGTATGTGGATTTTTCATTAACATAAAATGTCATCATCTCATATTTAATGTTTCTAAGATTTCTAACACATTTCAAACCAAAATGCTCATCGAAATTTCAACCATATCAATGATAAACATATATTCATGCAACCAATGAAATAGTCTATTGATGTGTGTTATATATATGTGTGTATATACATATACATATATGTACATGTATACATGTATACATGTACATATGTACATGTATACATGTACATATGTACATGTATACATGTACATATGTACATGTATACATGTATACATGTACATGTATAATGCTCATTTCATATTGTCACGCCCCGCTTCCCTAAAATGGAAGGCGAGACGTGAGGAGGTCCGCTCAGACGTGGAGCTGTGAAGCTGCAGTCTGATAAGCGTATAAAATTCAAATGGCAGGTCCTTGCAACGCAATACGAAACAATGATAATAATAATGAAATGAGACAATAAGCAATTTATTAAATCTCAGAATATCCATAAAATAAATTACAATATCACAGAAAAGCCACCAGGCTCAAAAGGAAAATCTAAGGCCCATACATGGCCAACAAAGTACAACATACAAGCAAAGGTGCCACGCACCGACAACTAACAGCAGGCCTAAACAAAGGAAGAGAACACAAGCGGTCTCTAAGACTGGTCACCAGTGACCACAAACTCCTCCTCGGCAACCATTGGCTCAGCGCCAGCAAACACTACGTCCTCTGCAACGGCCTCTAGCCCGGGATCTAACATGTGTCACCCAAAAGAGCAAGGGGCACATGTCAGCAAGTCTACAAGACTTGGGCAAGGAAACTGAAAGAAAGGTAAACTAACAACCTAGCAGTTATGGTATGAGTTCACAAGTAAGACATGGTGTAACAATAAGTGCAAGAGAATAATTATCATGGCATGTCAAGAGTAGCCAAGCTACTAACAATCTCAATCTTCTCACTAGTCACGTTTTCAAGTTATTTGTAGATGTTTACGCCTTACAGCTGAACTGTTTAACATTCACACTGAGTGGCCGCTTAACACTACCCTAGAACCCAGAGTTTACGCCTTACAACTGAAGTAGCTGATCAGGCAGACTCCCAGTTGAATGGCCGCTTAACCCTCACCCCTCCCACATGTAAATGATCCAGGGTCCCTGTACACGATGCTCAGTAAATGAGCCAGGGTTGCCCCGCACAAGAGCTCGTTTTCTGGTTCACAATCCAAGGTATTTTTGGCGTAGGGTTGTACCCGCTAGAAGCAGGTGCCTAGCCGGATCAATTAGTACAAGTAATGTAGCGTGTGCTACGAATGCAACATTTAACATGGATAGCATGGCATGTACAGATAATTCGCGTACCGTCAATTGAATTTAAATATGGCAGATAAGATGCAAATAATTAAAAGTAGTCGGATCAAGCTTCGTTGTCAAGCTAGATCCTGAAGTTGCGCCTAGGCGAGTATCATTTCGTCGCCTAGTCTCTTTTACGCCTACAACAAGTAAGTGGCCTAAAGCATGGCCTAAAACCTTAAGTGGCAAGTTTCACTTGCCTGGCATCAAGGATGACGATCAACGAGGCACGTCACAAAATGGTAACATACGGGGATGGGATCGCTGCCATGGCAAAACAACATCAGAACAATATCCAAACCAGTTTTATAATCGAATCCTACGACGTCTAATATCCATTTTTATTAGGGTTTCAATAAAATCACAATGAGGGTTATGAGAATATTAAAGGATCGAACACTACCGTATAGAAGCAGAAGATCGATGCCGAGCAAGCACGGCGACGGAAGAACGATCCGGAGAACTATGGCTCAGATCTGGAAACGGCGAGGAAATATGGAGAAGTGGGATTTGGGTGTTTTTGGGGTTTGCCGACGGCATATGTGGAGGTGGCCGGTGCTAATGAGGGCGAGAGGGGCTCTTTGAGGAAGGAGGAAGGGTTGAGGAAGGTTGGGGAAGATCAGAGATCAAAAGGGGAAGGAGAATGGCCAAGGGAAGTGAAAGAAAGAAATAAAACGTTCGGGAGCTATTTATAGAAAAACTGCGGCGGCTAGGGCAAACCTAGGGTTTTTGGGTGATTTAGTCGGTCAACGAAGGGTGGCTGACCGACTAGTTTGGGAACTAGTCGGTCGGTCGTTCAACTGTGACCTACTAAAATCAAACAGCGAAAGAAGGAAGAAATCTGGGAAGTGAATTAGTTGGTCTGTGAAGGCCCATTGACCGACTAGTTTGAGACCTAGTCGGTCGGTGAGTGTTCATGGACCGACTAACGATAAACAATAACTTAGGTAAAATAAATCAAAGGAACTAGTCGGTCTGAGAGCAAGTTCTGACCGACTAGTTTCACATCTAGTCGGTCGGTGGTTGTTCTTAGACTGACTAAGAGTAAACAGTAACTCCTGAATAGTTGATTTAATGAACTAGTCGGTTCCAGAAGAGTTCCTGACCGACTAGATTGGAATCTAGTCGGTTGGTTCCCCTTCTTGAACCAACTAACGTGCACGAAAAGTCTCGATATGGAGCGCGAAGCTCCGGGAAGGATTCCTATGGCTCCTAAGCTCAAACTAACTCTAAGATATGAGCGATATGAAGCTCGTCATATGGGACTTACTCCAGGCTCAACGATTTAAGGAAGAAGCTAGAAAATCACAATGAAACGAACGAAAGCGAAAGCTACGGAGACAGAAATCACACGTAAGGAGAAAATCCACCAAGACATATATATATTATATCGATAACACTAATATAGAAAATCAGTCATTACATCCTACCCACCTGAGAATAAAGTCCGTCCTCGGACTTTCTAACATATCTAGTCGCTCTGGTAACTACCTTCAATCAGTGTCACATTACATTTCAACTAGGTATATTCAATACAAGTGCTTATATATTTGCACTAGGTAGTCAAACATTAACAATACTGATATGTGTGTATGTGTGTGTATATATATATATATATATATATTCACGCACATCATACACTTATTCCTATCATAGTCAGTCAGATGCATACACGTATTTCAATCATATATATATATATATATATATATATATACATACATCCCTTATGTAGCTATTACTTCCTAGCACGAAACAATAATCCAGATACTCACAACCAATTAAATAGTTCACACCAGTAAATACCATCGAAATACTCTACGTTAGGTAGCTACCTATGAACAAGGCAATAAGAATACACTACTCCCTATATCTCCTAGTATACATCCAATACCAAACACGTCAACACATGTAATCACACCACACCATTCTAAACTCAAGTTATTATATTTAATATACTTCCACCATCATTATAATTTCACAATTTATAGTCATTCAAACGCACACAGATACTCCACCATATATTTACTTCAAATATAGTCATATAACTATATTCACGACACGCCACAAATGCCATGGTCATCAATACTTATAACTAAGCACATACTTATCCGTGCATGGTGCACACCCACACACGCTAACATTTCATTCATATTTACCAATCATACAATTATAAACTCAGTACATCGACACACTTAGTTTTAGCTAGCACATATATATATTCACGCAGGCAAGCCCCCTAATAAATAACTATACCACAAGATCAACACCTATAACTATATACTGGTTTAGTGACCCATAATCATGTGCGTAACACAACCGGACACAAACAATCCAAACATTATACATACATCATCCAACACCTCACACCAATCACTGACAAATACACCAACGTACATAGAGTATACCCACTCAAGCTTGAGTGAGACTCAAAATCATAGCAGAATATTCTATATACATAACACAGCATCCATACATATACCAATACTATTCTAATGCATACACATCTACCAACATAACCATATACATATCATAATGTCAAACACCCTTAATATTTAATCAAGTAATATCACCTATTTCAATCACTTCATATACCATAATAATATTACAAACATCAGCGCACTTATAATTACAATACTCTCCCTAATAAATGCAGTCATCGTATAGTCACATACATGTATCATATATTCATACCATATCCATCCATCTGTAATTGGTACATCAATACATTCACTTCATCAATTAGTTAAGATGTGCAGTAGTCGGGTATACCTCATGGTATACACGCATACGCCATCTCATAAAAACAAGTAATACCAATCAAACAATTATAATCCTACTATCATATGTATATCACACTTATACTCATGCAGCTAATACATAACTACCGACACACAATATACCAATACCGACACAAATACAACTTCATATGCACCATGAAATTTAATACACTATGACGACACATCAAATTACACTAATGGGGCCCACCAAACTATATTAAGGTTGACACGGTGACGACAAGCTCTATTGGCTAGACAAAAGGAAAGAAACTGAAATCAAAAGCGTAACAAATAGAAGGATCGAAAAGCATGAGAACGGTCGTGTAATGATGTAATGATGCTCCATTAGGATACATGGAAAATAGTGTGTAAAAGATATAAGTTAAAATGAAGAGCACGAAATCGGTCGATAAAATGAGTCGTTCGAAATAAGTTTGAGTCGTATATACATAATAAGAAGAATGGTTTATTTAGCTTATATAAAGCTATCACGAGTAAAAGTAAATCATTTACACGAACATTAAGGACATATGTTAGAAAAATATTATGCGGCAGTAGTTTAAAATTTTTGGAAAAGTTTCGAGATTCAAGGAATAAAATCAGATCAAATATAGTGTAGAGGGTTTATGCTCATGCCAAATATTTTTCCAAGTCTTAAAACTGAAGAGAAATTCCAATAAACCGTATTGAAATTACTTTTAGAGAATCCGGATTCGCCAGCAGAAACTGATTTATACAAGGGTCTTAACACACGAGCACAACGAACATAGTACTGATATATAAAAATAATTGTAGTTCTATTTTAGAAATCATATTTTTTAGAAATATGTATATGATGAATGGAAAGATAATAGCATCTTAGTAGTATGGAAGTAAGTGGGAGGATATATATAGAATTATTAAATTGGTAATAAAGCTTTAAAACCGAATTATGGAGGTCTAAATCAGGAAATGGTTTCGAAAAGTAATTTTACGAAAATCTGAACTAGGGAAAACGTTGAGCATAAAATCGACTTGCTTAAAGCTGAAGTCCCATGTGACTTGAAAGGTATATAAGAAGTAAGCACGATGCGGTATTCGAATAAGTTTTAATGGCATAAGTAAGAAAAGAAAATTATAATTCGGGTTAGGAAAAACAGAAGTACGGTTCAGAATAAAATTGGTATATGAAAAGGGGCAAGACATTTATATCGATATGAAAATATAGGCTGGAAAATATTATAAACTAATAATCAAAAATCTCGACAAAAGTTTCAATATTTAGAAAAGAACAAATAAATTTAAGCCGGCGAAAGAGTATGAAATCTAATATATATATTAAAAGTTTTCGAACAAATTTAAACTTAGCGAAAGAGGAAAATCGAAAATACTTTTAGGGGAAACTAGGATTTGCCACAAGAACGGGTTGGTATAAAGACTTGAAGTACGGGTACGACAAACTTCTAATTAGTATATATTCATAAATTAATTGGAGTTCTATTTATCTTGAAAGAAGTATTTTAAAGTACGTATGGCAAATAGCTAAAATGAATTTCGCAATTTAGAAAAGGTGGTATATCGAATTATCGATATAGTACTAAAGTTTAAAATCAAGTGCGGACGATATATGTTAGAAAAATAGTTACAAGATAGTAATTTAAAATTACGACCAAATAGTCTTCAAAATCTAAGAATGACCTTTAGCTCCATCGGAAGTAATGGAAATATACTGAAGGAAGGTTTAAAACAAAATTTAAATCGAGTGGAAACTTTTAATAAGGAAAAATTTGAAAACGACTTTGGAAGAATCAAGATTTGCAACGGAAAAGATTTGAAAGGTCAACGATAATAGTAAGGAGGGGGTCATGTGAATCGAGGGCAATGAATGTGGTTTGCGTGATGAATGCACCTAAATTACGATTCAAGAAAACTACGATGAAAACCTACGGTCAGTAACACTAAAGTGTAGTGACTAGGAAAAGATTGAATCAGAGGATCCTAATCATCGGTTGACTAAAGGTCAAGGGAAATTAACACTAAGGCTTCCTAATGGCTAGAGTATATTAGAGGCCTCAGGGAAGGTTCTAAGAGAATCAAGATCATGTTCTGTTGGGCCCGAAATCGATGAACCTAAGCGAACGGCTAAAGAAATCCTAGGAATCTATCATGGTCAGAGCTAGACATGAACCACTAAGGTAACTCTTAAGACTATCATATCAATCACTAGCATGGAGTCTAACAAACAATCAGTGATCCCTAACTAGCCAGCACAAAAGTCTAACTAAGTTTTACTATAGTCCTGACCTAATGGATTTCCTACCAAGCTGGGACAGGTGCTCTAACACGTCTACCAACCACCTAAGACATAGGAACGCTAAAAACCTAGACTCCGGGCTTATAATTTGGATGTTCTAATTTATTTAATGGACATTCTATAATTATTATCGTTGTTCCGATAGTTCGCATTTGCAAATGGACCTGCTTGGGGCCACCAATAAAACATGTCACGCCCCGCTTCCCTAAAATGGAAGGCGAGACGTGAGGAGGTCCGCTCAGACGTGGAGCTGTGAAGCTGCAGTCTAATAAGCGTATAAAATTCAATTGGCAGGTCCTTGCAATGCAATACGAAACAACGATAATAATAATGAAATGAGACAATAAGCAATTTATTAAATCTCAGAATATCCATAAAATAAATTACAATATCACAGAAAAGCCACCAGGCTCAAAAGGAAAATCTAAGGCCCATACATGGCCAACAAAGTACAACATACAAGTAAAGGTGCCACACACCGACAACTAACAGCAGGCCTAAACAAAGGAAGAGAACACACGCGGTCTCTAAGACTGGTCACCAGTGACCACAAACTCCTCCTCGGCAACCATTGGCTCAGCGCCAGCAAACACTACGTCCTCTGCAACGGCCTCTAGCTCGGGATCTAACATGTGTCACCCAAAAGAGCAAGGGACACATGTCAGCAAGTCTACAAGACTTGGGCAAGGAAACTGAAAGTAAGGTAAATTAACAACCTAACAGTTATAGTATGCATGACATGGCAGTTATGGTATGAGTGCACAAGTAAGACATGGGGTAACAATAAGTGCAAGAGAACAATTATCATGGCATGTCAAGAGTAGCCAAGCTACTAACAATCTCAATCTTCTCACTAGTCACGTTTTCAAGTTATTTGTAGATGTTTACGCCTTACAGCTGAACTATTTAACATTCACACTGAGTGGCCGCTTAACACTACCCCAGAACTCAGAGTTTACGCCTTACAACTGAAGTTGCTGATCGGGCAGACTCCCAGTTGAATGGCCGCTTAACCCTCACCCCTCCCACATGTAAACGAGCAAGGGTCCCTGTACACGATGCTCAGTAAATGAGCCAGGGTTGCCCCGCACAAGAGCTCGTTTTCTGGTTCACAATCCAAGGTATTTTTGGCGTAGGGTTGCGCCTGCTAGAAGCAGGTGCCTAGCCAGATCAAGTAGTACAAGTAATATAGTGTGTGCTACGAATGCAACATTCAACATGGATAGCATGGCATGTACAGATAATTCGCGTACCGTCAATTGAATTTAAACATGGCAGATAAGATGCAAATAATTAAAAGTAGTTGGATCAAACTTCGTTGTCAAGCTAGATCCTGAAGTTTCGCCTAGGCGAGTATCATTTCGTCGCCTAGTCTCTTTTACGCCTACAACAAGTAAGTGGCCTAAAGCATGGCCTAAAACCCTAAGTGGCAAGTTTCACTTGCCTGGAACCAAGGATGACGATCAACGAGGCACGTCACAAAATGGTAACCTACGGGGATGGGATCGCTGCCATGGTAAAACAACATCAGAACAATATCCAAACCAGTTTTATAATCGAATCATACGACGTCTAATATCCATTTTTATTAGGGTTTCAATAAAATCACAATGAGGGTTATGAGAATATTAAAGGATCGAACACTACCGTATAGAAGCAGAAGATCGATGCCGAGCAAGCACGGCGACGGAAGAACGATCCGGAGAACTATGGCTCAGATCTGGAAACGGCGAGGAAATCTGGAGAAGTGGGATTTGGGGGTTTTTGGGGTTTGCCGACGGCATATGGGGAGGTGGCCGACGCTAATGAGGGCGAGATGGGCTCTTTGAGGAATGAGGAAGGGTTGACGAAGGTTGGGGAAGATCAGAGATCAAAAGGGGAAGGAGAATGGCCAAGGGAAGTGAAAGAAAGAAAGAAAACGTTCGGGAGCTATTTATAGGAAAACTGCGGTGGCTAGGGCAAACCTAGGGTTTCTGGGTGATTTAGTCGGTCAGCGAAGGGTGGCTGACCAACTAGTTTGGGAACTAGTCGGTCGGTCGTTCAACTGTGACCGACTAAAATCAAACAGCGAAATAAGGAAGAAATCTGGGAAGTGAATTAGTCGGTCTGTGAAGGCCCGTCGACCGACTAGTTTGAGACCTAGTCAGTCGGTGAGTGTTCATGGACTTACTAACGATAAACAGTAACTTAGGTAAAATAAATCAAAGGAACTAGTCGGTCTGAGAGCAAGTTCTGACCGACTAGTTTCACATCTAGTCGGTCGGTGGTTGTTCTTAGACCGACTAAGAGTAAACAGTAACTCTTGAATAGTTGATTTAATGAACTAGTCAGTTCCAGAAGAGTTCCTGACCGACTAGATTGGAATCTAGTTGGTTGGTTCCCCTTCTTGAACCAACTAACATGCACGAAAAGTCTCGATATGGAGTGCGAAGCTCCGGGAAGGATTCATATGGCTCCTAAGCTCAAACTAACTCTAAGATATGAGCGATATGAAGCTTGTCATGTGGGACTTACTCCAGGCTCAACGATCTAAGGAAGATGCTAGAAAATCACAACAAAACGAACGAAAGCGAAAGCTACGGAGGCGGAAATCACACGTAAGGAGAAAATCCACCAAGACATATATATTATATCGATAACACTAATATAGAAAACCAGTCGTTACACATATGCATTTCATATCATTTCATCTCCCGTTCTATTCTATTTTTCACATTTTAGTTCCTCTTTACACTTTGGTATCTAATGTATACTGCAAGAGAAAGCATAGAGTTTTCGGTCCAAGAACGGGAGAAAAAGCGGTGAAACGAAGCGAGGAGAAATCTGGGATCAATTCAAAGGAAAATAAGAGCAAAAGTGTCACATGCGATTGCGTGGATCAATCTACGTGGCCGGCGTCATTAGGACAACCTCAAGCTGCTGAAGAAGTGCTCCATGTGGTCGATTTGAAGATCCAAATGGTCGCATCGTAGAAGAGAAAAAGAAGAAGAAAATTCAATTCGACGTGGTCGTTTGGAGAACAACACGACCACGTCTATTCGAGAGCAGCTGAAGCCAAACGGTTGCTCCACGTGACCATCTCGATGAAGATCTAAAGGAGTTGAATGCCAAACGACACGATTGCATGGTTGATCCACTTGGTTGTATCGCCTGTGTTGATAGGAACGATCTATGAACTTCGTGTTTGATGATAACAAACGTGTGTGAATGTTCTGATGTGTTTGTTAAGTGATTTCAGGTATAAATTGATCAAGTGGAATTCAATAGTTCAAGAGTTTGGGTTCCTTTGAACGTGTGCTTCATTATCTCATTAACTGCACATTGCTTCACCAATCAAAAATGCGGCACATTGTTTTTTTTTGTGCACATCCTGTTGCAAAATCAAAAAATGCCTTAAGAGTCACAGGCCAGCCCAATAACCCACATGAGCCTCTCCCTTTGAGGAGTCGTAACCTAACCTTTGAGGAGCTGTAACCCACATGAGTTCTCAGGAGCCGTAACCTAAATATATATATATAT
Source organism: Scilla litardierei (assembly GCA_030789695.1). Taxonomy (NCBI): domain Eukaryota; kingdom Viridiplantae; phylum Streptophyta; class Magnoliopsida; order Asparagales; family Asparagaceae; genus Scilla; species Scilla litardierei. The sequence goes on from CM061142.1 coordinate 132,542,503, forward strand.
ATTGCTGCCGAAAACTTTGAGGAGGTGGCACAAAAAAATTAGACCCTCTCATATTTTTTAGGAGTCGCCGAAAAATTTTAAGGGGCTGCACAAATGTTTTTTTTAAAGATCACAACAGCCGCCATTTTTTTGGAGAGTTCATCAAATCAAGAATTTTCGAAGAGCTCAGCACAACGTTTTGAACAAGGGAGCATCAACATCTTTGAGGCCGAAATTTTGCTTGCTTCTGGCTGAAATTTTAAGAGAGCCTCTCATTGCAAAATCCCAGGAGCAGAGTTTTTGTTTCTCTTCCGTCTGCAAACCAAGGAAGGTGGGTTTTTTGTTTTCTTTATTAAATTAATAGTAAAACACCTCCTTTCTTTGTGACTCTTGCAGGTTATCAAAACAAAAAGGAGGAACACACAGGCCGCAACCTCCTAAAGCTTGATGCCGCATCCTGCCTATCATCAACCAACGCACAGTTATTAATCAGAGGCCACAAAAATTTGCAAGCTTTGAAAATTGATCAGGCACACTGAAGCAAGTGTTGTCCTTTGCCGCACACACAAATTTGTTGCACACACAAAGGGAAGCTTTGAAATTTTCTCCTTTACACTAATCAAGTGTTGTCCTTTCTTTTCACTTGTGTTTACAAGTTACAGGCTACTAAACATAAGGCTACAAGGTACAAAAGAACCAAGCACGTGAAGCAAGTGGGAGAGAGAAATGTCAAAGCATTTAATATCCAAGGGCATCCGCAATGTATGACCCTGAGAGAATCATCCATCAGTAGCTTGACTTGAGCCTCCCACAGACTTCCACTTGGATGTTTGTAGACAAAATTTCGGCCCTTATGATTACCGCACCATCAAGCCATTGTCGACACATCTGTTTGCCAAGCCAAGACTACTTGCCGACCTAATCAACCAAGGGGATAGCCAAGTGCCGCAAGTTCTCCTAGCCGAGAGCATCCAGTGTGCCATCATCAAGCGAATAGGCCGAGAACCTTAAGGGGAGAATTCGAAGAGGCGTAAGCTTCTACCATTGAGCGAGGAGACATCTATATCTACGTCAGACGAGATCTGACCCATGCTGATTGACGAAGACGACGCCGCTACACAAACTGAGCTTCCTAAACTTTGTTCTTTATTATTTTGTGTAGTTGTTGTGTTAGATCTTCGTAGGGGAAACTTTACCTTCTGTGTTACTTTTTGGGGACCTGACGACTTTGGGAGTCGTCATGGAGGGAGAGCATCTTATTAGATTGAGAGTGTAGAGCACGTGGTGTGCGTACAAGCTAGGTGAGAGTAGATTTGGGATCTTGACTCATTGTAGCTGTACTTGATTACATATCTATCTAGTAGTTTCTTCGGGGCTGGAGTAGGTCGTGGGGACGACTGAACCAGGGTATATCTGTGCGTACTTTGTGATTGCATTCTTTTTACACTGTCTGTGCTTATAACTGCGTGAGGTTGTTTGTGGGTTGCACGAATATTTTTAATAGCCTATTCACCCCCCTCTAGGCTACGATCGAGATCCAACAGCCTGAAGCTAGAAACCCTCATGTTACGGACTTAAGTGAAAAGACCGCGTCGTTTATGACGCGGTCACGTCTAATCGGGTTCCCTATGTTTTTATGGGTGCCACCGAAGTTATTTTTGGGACTTTTGTGTATTTTATAGGATATTTATACTTTTCTTCATCCTCTGCCTCATAGGGCGCCTTTTGTTGTAACTTTTAAGAGTTTTTCAGAGAATATTCAGTTGTTTTCAGTTCTAATTCTGTTTCAATCTTTATTGTTTTTTTTGTTATTTTCAGATTTAGTTTTAATATTTGAATAGAATTTATTTCTTCTAATTCCTTGTTATTGTGGATTGGTTGATTGATTGTTTTTGCTAGTCTCTACTGCCATGGATATTCTATTTGAGAATCGAATTGAGTTTTGTTTCATGGATTGTGAGTAGTCTCTCATCTAGGACAATGGGTTGAACCCTATTGGATAAAACTATAAATTGGTGATTTTTTGATTAATTGTTGAATGATTGATGATGAGGGATATGTTAGGATGATTATTATCAATGCAAATTGATCTCCTCTCTTGTGGATAATTAGATTAGTCGACGGTGGAAGTCAGGGTTAATCTATGGTTTTCAATCTTTAGCTTAATTTGTGCTATCGATGCGGCTGACGAGAGTCAGGCATCAATTAGAGCCATCCTAACATAGATCCGAATCCTAATCCACAGAAGTGGTGTGGAGGAATATTGAGGACATTCGTCGGACGTAATGCACCTAACACGTATCGATGTATCAATGAGAGTTGGCATCGATGTGAGTTAGGTAGTTATATCATAGCATCACGTGAGTTGGGGGGTAGGGATAAAATAAGGAAATATCCTATCAGTGCATCACGAAAATAGGGAATAGGAGAACGCCCTTAGATTAGACGACCTCTCCCGAGTCTTAAGAATTCAGCAATCAGTCAATCTTAATCAGTCCTAACCCTAATCCAATGGTGGGGATGCCCTAGGTCCTAGCGCTTTCCTTTATTGATACTTTCCCGTTATTCATCCTCAAGCCTTCTATCGACCGCGTAGCTAATAAACTTTGAGAAAAACTGGTACTCAACAACTGCCTTCCTGAGGACGACTCGTATAGCACTACAACCTCACCGTGCGCTTGTGGTATACACATTCACATCACGAACATTATGATGACATGCATCAACATATGCTCATAAAAAATTCCCAATGCATTATATAGGCCAAAAAATAACCATAACATTCTTTACCTTCATTTGTTCAGATCGACGTCGTTTTTGCCAACACGATGTATGCTATCTCCCGGACCTTAATTATGCACCTACAGAGAAAGGTGCACCTTTTGGTATGAATTTTGTGGATCCGAAAGTGTTAGCACATGATTTGCTTTGCATAATAAGATGTTTAGCAATCCACATGAATTTTTAAGGATGAATGCGAGCACAGCAATCATGGATGACATATTCCTTCTTTTTACAATACAAACATGTAACATTAGAGTGGTAATGACTAGATGAGGACATGTTCGCATCATGAGTGCTATATGGAGAGCTCGTGTATCTAGCGAATCACTTCTCCACGGGTTTCGTAGGATTCTTAGGAGGTTGCATCTTTTGCTTCTTTTTGACCATATGCCATGTGTGCTAGAATGATTATGTAATCCATCTAACATCTCATTAAAGCTTTTTTGGTGCTAGTGAATTTTTTATGGTGGTGTTGAGATTAAGATTTTCACTTTCTATTTTGTTAATCCTAGCCTCATATTTTTTATCTTTTTTCGCTCATCTCTAATTTACTAGCCATGTTTTTTCGTTGATTAAATTAGAATTCACTTTCTTAAGTTCGTCCATTTTTTCTTCACATCTGGTTAATTTTTGATTCAAAGATATTATTTCAGAGTCTCTAGAACTAATACTGCTAATTTTCTCTTTTAAGTCTCTAGTAAGATTGGAGTTATCCAGTTCTAACCTAGCTAAACTTTTATTAGCTTCCTCTAGTTCTAGGATTTTTGTTTCTAGATAAGTTTCATTAAAGCTATTTATCATTTTTTCTTGTCCTTTCCATTTGATAAGCTTACAATTTTCTTTTACAAGCTCCTCCATTTTTCTTCGTGATCAGAGACCGTTTGATTTAAGAATTTAATTTCAGAATCTTTAGAAGGTAAAAAGCTAATTTTCTCATTTAAATATTTAACTAAATTAGAGTTTTCAAGCTCTAACTTAGCTAATTTTTCGTTAGCTTCTTTTAATTTCTAAGATCTTGGTCTCTAAGGCAGTTTCATTGATGTCCCTTTTCATTGCACTTGAAGTGCAATCTCTAATAATTTTTGCCATTTAGTAAATAACATTTCATTTTCACGATTAGCAATAGCAAGTTGGTCTTTTAAGGATGCTAGAAGTTTTTTAAACTTAGAGTATTTAGGACCTATGTCTACGAGAAGATTTACTAAATATTCATAAGCCTCTTCCGTATCAGCGAACATATCCTCACTATAGCTATGACCATCAATAGAGAAGAGGTCAGATTTTACCTTTCCACTTTCTGAATTAGGTTTTTTATTGCCTCTTTCTGAACTAGATTTTACATTGCTGCTTTTCACCATGAGGCATGTCTCGTTGTTGTTGTTCTCATCATCATTTGAAGAAAGATCCTCTATATCGATTTTTCCCCATATAGCTAGCCTCTTTCTTTCAGATTTCTTTTCACCTTCATCAATTTCTTTTATCCTTCCTTCGTTCTTTAGAAGAGGACAATTTATTTTCAAGTGTCCCTTTTCTTTGCACCTGAAGTATCGCAGCATGATGTCCTCTTTCTCCTCCTCATCCTCTTCTTCTTCTTGCTTCTCGCCCCATACCTTGATAAATTTCCTTTTATTGTTCATTAGGAATTTTCTGAACTATCATGTGAGGGCTTCAATATTTTCATCACCACAAGACTTTAGAGAATTCACAGTATTGACAAAAGGAGAGATCAAAGTATCAAAGAATTTCGTAGGTACTAGTAAATTATCTGTGTTTGTGTGTGAATTGTTTATACTATATGCCATATTCAGGGTCGAGATTCAACTAGACTATGTGTCTAAAAAGAATCTTGCTCTGATACCAAATTGAAAACCCCCTTAGAGGGGGGGATGTGGTGTATGACACAAATTAAAATTTAGCACAACGGAATAATGCAAATCACACAATCACGGATCAGATAAGCAAGCACAAGTGTGTTTAACGAAGTGGCTCCCCGCCTCTACTCTGACCCTAAAATATATGAGGATTTCACCCCTTTCATAACAAAAAAGGTAAACAACTTGATCACACTTGCGTGTGGTGATCGACCCATACAAAATAGTGTTCACAAATATTACGCTCAAAGATAGCTTTTGGGTGAAGCTATTCTCTTAATACAACCTCACAAAAATATAATCGGGTTGATTTAATTCTAAAGTAAAAAACCAAAAAGATATCACCGTCAGGTAGTCTGTGAAGTCGTGATCTGGTAGGCATAAACGGCTCGTCAATCTAAAGTCTGGATCAAAATTTATGCTCCTCTGAAATTCGTTGCGCAAATCTAAAATATGCATGTACTATTCTGCACAACAGTTGAATATGAATCTATGCTTACTGGCTGAGTATAAGATAAATATCACCATTGCATAGAACATAAAGTTGTAGTCGTTTAGGCACAAACGGTTCATCGATTCGACGTCTGGATCAAAAGTTATGCTCCTCTGAAATTTATTGCGTAAATCTGAAATCTACAGGGACTGTTCTGTACAAATGCCAAATCTGTATCTGTGCTTACTGGCTAAGTGTAAGGTGTATTTTATATGCATATTTCCACCCCTTCACCCTCACATTCTCCACATTTATTCTACATCATTCTCGTTATTTTACCCGTTTTGCCCACTTTTATCCATTTGATGCTTCGGGTGTGTCTTTTGTGTATTTCAGGGAATTCACCCATAAAACGATGCAATTTGGTGATAGGAGAAGCATATGAGAGAAGACGACAAAAAATAACGAATATCAGAGGCCAAAGCGAGAATAGAAGGGCCAAAGAAGAGGCAACACGGTCGTGCATGCAAATGCACGGCCGTGTCATCGTATCAACCCAAATAGGAAGAGAGCTTGAACGTACGACCGTGTCATCATATCAACCCAAATAGGAAGAGAACAGTATCAGCGACACGACCATATGCCCTCACCACACGGAGTGTTCAATTAAAGACAGAACGAAGGCTGACAACACAGCAGTGTCGTTTAGCCATCTGCCTGGAGCCATCTAAAGCTCGAAGATCGATTGACACCGCTGTGTCGCTAACCGTGCTCGAGGCACAGCTGCTACTTAGCCCCAGTCCCTTAGCAGCGACACGACCATGTCGATTAGCAGCACGACCTCGCACCCTAATTTTCTGCTTTGTTTTGGGGAAAACTATAAATAGAGAGGTGATAGATTGAGAGGGGATCCATTCTGCGTTTTCTTAGGGGTTTCTTCCCCCTCTGGGGGCTGTTCTTCAAAGCTTTGTAAGACTATTTTATTTCTATTTCTTGTATTGAATCTTTATCTTTTCTTTAATTGCATTGCTCTTAATTTCTTCTTGTTGCTCTTGTGTTATTTTCTTTCATATGTTATTTGTTGTTTATTGTGATGTTTAGTGAGTAGATTTTTGTGCCTAGGGCGAAGCTAAACCCTAGCGTGGATTATTCATATGGGTGGACCGCCCCAAATATCGATTCAATTAGACTATAGTCTAGGAATGGGATTGGATGAGCTTAATTCAACTCACCCCATTATCGAGGAGGGTTGACTATCTAGTGCTAAGTGCCAACGAACCATCAGGCACACTCACTAGAATCACCTATATCATAGCTACCGATGAACCATCGGGGCTTTGATAGGGGTCCAATTCATTCTTCGAGTCCTCTCTCATGGTTAGACATCGAGATGATGAGGATGGAGATTCGACTATCATCTACGACTATAAACCATTGGATTGCGAAATTAGATCAACTCGCATGTTTAGTCTACACTACTGGCGATGTTTAGCCCCTGGCACCTTTTCTTTCTTTTAATATTTTTAGTGTAGCTACCTTACCATTGTTATCACTTGCGTAGCTAATTAGATATACGATTGATCGACACTCAACCCACTACCTCTCTTTGTTCGCCCCGTAAGCTACAACAACGTTGTACGCTTGTGGTTAATTTAAAACTCAACAAGTTTTTGGTGCCGTTGCCAAGGAGGCAATCAGCTTGATATCGATTTGATTGTGTATTTATCAGACTACGTGCTGTCAAAAAAGTGAATAAAAGAAAATTTTTATCCCCTCCACCTGTTTACTCATATTTGTTTTACTGACGATCTTTTTCTAGTTCCTCTATTTTTGTATAGCCAGGTGTACTAGGAGCTGTAATGTGGATGCCAAATGGAACATTTATGATTTTGGTAGCTCAGCATACCAGGCTGCTCATGAGGGAGTTTAAAACCATTTTTTGAAGGTTGCATGGAATTATGGGAATTGCGGTCTTCCAGGACACGCCACCGATGTTTGCACATCCTACACTTATCCACATGACCACTATCCCGACCCCTCCCATCAATATCTTCCACCATATATGCCTCCACTAGAAGAAGAGGAATGCCTTCCAAATATGATGAAAAATATTACAATGAACCAAAGCTTGCATGCCGCTCCTTCCCTTACCACTATGACCCCACACCCATCCTAGCTTAGACGCCCAATAATTTTCCAAACCACATGGGCACCATAAGTAGCACTCATGGGGTGAGGTCTACGGTACCATGCCACAGAAGGGAGAGCATATGGAAGGACCATTCAACCCGATGCACACTTCTACTACCCTTCCATAGCACGGCAGAGGAGGATCCATAATTGCGGTGGAGGATATTCATCGGCCAGACGCATCATCGGCCACATGTACAGTGGAAGGTAACCTATTTGAGCAAAAAATTTTATTTGCTGATATAGTTGCCTCCTTAGCTACATGTGATACCACATATACATATCATACTAGCAACGTCACCCTGAGCTACACCCCTGTAAAGCATGAGAAACTTGATGGGGCGATAGCTGAGATGGAGGGATTCCTGACCCAGTTCAGATCAGAATTTCTTAAGGTTTGCGTGGGAGAGAGCAAGAAGCCTGAAATAGAAAAACACGTGCCATCATTTTCTTTTTGGAAGGTCCCTCAATTTAAGCCATGCACGAGCATCAAGGAGACTGTAACACACATGCACACTTTCGAGGAGTACATGAATTCGTCCACAAACATGACGATTGATTTCAGCGGGTCTGAATCATGTCCATTTCCTCCATTAGCACTGCATCCACTCCTCATCCCACTGGAGCCCAAGCATCAGCACCACATTGATTAGGGAGATCTCTTAAACCCTGATCACTCGTTATCTGAATCGCGTAATCTATTTCATTCATATCTAGGTTCAGATATTTCTGACGCAATGTGTCCCAGCAGGACATTGATACATATGTATCGAAGGCACGCTTAGTTACGCCAACACCTAACCATCATGGAGATAAGAAGAACGAGGACTTAATCATACTCCATGATGAGAGTAGTGAAGTTCGTCCAAGGAGTATTCATTAATTTGATTTAGAGTTTTCTACGCCTTTTGATGATTATCTCTATATGAATTTCATGAGGCGGTAATAATTTTTCTCATTGGGCCGACATGGCTCATTGCCTGTAGGTTACAGGCGGACACCTTTAGGGGATGCTGGGAGCCGTGTTGCTGGGGTCATCTGACGCTCGTGGAGTAAAGCATCAAGCTGAGCCATGAAAGGAGCACGAGGAACAAATTCCTGCACCAATAAACATCAGAGATCCACCTTTCGAACATGTGTATCCTAATTCAGTAGTGTAGATATTTTATACATGCTTTCTAGTTTAGTATCTTAATAATCGCGTCTCCTCCCAATTGCGGGAGGAGCGTAGTAGGATTTAGAGTCCCTTAATAAAATTTTCACCTCTCTATCGCATCACATTAAATCATCTTGATCCCTAGAACCATATGCTAGCCCCGATCTCGTAGTTTCCCCACCGCATTTGAGCCCTTATATTCACCTCTATGCTTCACGCTAGCTTGGGGGAGATTCTCTAATGTACCCCATCACTTCCCATGAGCCTATTGCTAACACATAACATTCCCATTTCACCACACTCACCCACCCACACTCATATCCCTCATATCTCCTATCCCTTTCGCATTGAGTACAATGCTTAGGTTTAGCTTGTGGGAGACATTTCACTCCTAGCTTGGGGAGTGATCCACACTTTTTCATTTATTTCTCACCACTTTCACTCCTCTTTTATCTTTCTACTTCTTTTCCCTTTTCTTTTTCTTTCCACCATTTTATGCACATTTATGAAGAAATGATCCCTTTAGGAAAAGCCATACTCGCGTGCAATTCCACCTAGGCGCTTGATTATAATTACTCTCTACACTCACTCTTACTACTTTCATGGTGAGACTTTTTCTCGTCTCACACACGATCCCACTTTTAACTCCCTCTCCGTGAGTGAGCACTAGATCCCCGTTTAATCCCTAATAGGATAGATTGGTTGTCTTTTCAACCTTTAGATCACACAAGTATATGTTTCACCAATTGAGTAGAGTAGGTCTTAGCTTGAATGGTATTGGCCTTAGATATAGCGTGATTCCTTCTAAAGACGTGGTGGTTTAACATGCTCCATTCAAAAAAATTGCAATTGAATACAAAAAAAGAAGAGAAGAAAAACAATAAGTTCATCGTTCTTCCAGTCCCACCAAGTAGCCGGGTCTCTATGCCTAAGGAAGCATTGGATATCCGTTCCAAACTGTGAAGATTTGGGGGAGTGCGCTAGGTAGAAATAATCGAACTTAGGCTATTCGGGAAAGTAGGTCCAAGGGGTCCATTTTGACCCAATGCCCTAGACTTGTCTAGGTCGGGGGTTGTTGACTGAAATCCCACTACACGAATCATCTAAGTTCCGTGTGAATATAAAGAATACATAATGTGCATGTCGACCACCACGGTTTAGGAGGAATTAGCTTTTCTTGAGCCAATTATAGAAAGTTGAGTCCCTACGACACACTTTTGGTTTATTCCTTCGCTTGTGTAAGACATCAGTTGAACTCTTCCAATCTTAAGCCTATTAGGTGAATTTTTCACGGTTTAGTCTTCTCCACGGGGATACGAGTTAAAATCGAGATTGCATTGGAGACCTATATTCTCGAGTCACGTGCCATGCTAGGTAGCTAAAGTGTCGCATATTAAGAGTAAAGTCTAATTTTGTCGTTTATGTGGTTAGCACACATGATTGATTCAGAGAGGGAGATCTTTATATTTCCTTAGCATATCTCTCCCTACACTTCATGTCTTATCTTGCTTGGGGACAAGCAAGAGTTTAGCTTGGGGGATTTTGTTAAGTGGATTTTATATGCATATTTCTCCCCCTTCACCCCCACATTCTCCACATTTATTCTACATCATTCTCGTTATTTTACCAGTTTTGCCCCCCTTTTATCCATTTGATGCTATTAGGTGTCTTTTGTGTATTTCAGGGAATTCATGCATAAAACGATGCAATTTGGTGATAGGAGAAGTGTGGGAGAGAAGACGGTGAAGAATAACGAAGATCAGATGCCAAAGAGAGAATAGAAGGGCCATAGAACAGGAAACACGGCCATGCGTGCAAATGCACGATCGTGTCATCAAATTAGCACAAATAGGAAGAGAGCAGCATCAGCAACACGGCCGTGTGGCCTCACCACACAGCCCGATTCAATTAAAAACAGAACTAAGGCTGACAACACGGGCGTGTTGCACAGCCGTATGCCTGGAGCCGTCTGAAGCTTGAAGATCGATTGACATAGCAAAGATCGATTGATAAGGCCATGTCAATTATCGACACGGCTATGCTCAAGATGCAACTGCTACTTAGCCCTAGTGCCTTGGCGGAAACATGGCCGTGTCGATTAGAGGCACGGCTGTGCGCCCCTAATTTTATACTTTGTTTTCGGGGAAACTATAAATTGAGAGGTAAGCGATTGAGAGGGGATCCATTCTGCGTTTTCATAGGTTTTTCTTCCCCCTCTGTGGGCTGTTCTTCCAAGCTTTGTAAAACTATTTTATTTCTATTTCTTGTATTTAATCTTTATCTTTCTTTAATTACAAAATTCTTCTTGTTTCTCTTGTGTTATTTTCTTTCATATGTTATTTGTTGTTTATTGTGATGTTTAGAGAGTAGATTTTTGTGCCTAGGGTAAAGCTAAACCCAAGTGTGGATTATTCATGTGGGTGGATCATCCCAAATATCGATTCAATTGGACTATAGTCTAAGAATGGGTTTGGATAATTCAACTCCCCCCATTATTGAGGAGGGTTGACGATCTAGTGCTAGGTGCCGACGAACCATCGTGCACACTCACTAGAACCACCTATATCATAGCCGCCGACAAACCATCGGGGCTTTGATAGGGGTCCAACCCATTCTCTAAGTCATCTCTCATGGCTAGACGTCGAGAGGATGAGGACTGAGATTCGACTATCATCTACGACTATAAACTGTTGGATCGAGAAGATAGATTAACTCGCGTGTTTAGTCTATGTTAGTGGCGATATTTAGCCCATGGAACCTTTTCTTTCTTTTAATACTTTTAGTGTAGCTACCTCACCCTTGTCATCACTCGTGTAGCTAATTAGATATATGATTGACCGACACTCAAACCACTGCCTCCCTGTGTTAGACCCGTAAGCTACAACAATACCGTGCACTTGCGGTTAATTTAAAATGTAACACTGAGCAGAAGATAAATATCACTGTTGTGTAACGTGAAGTTGTGATCGTCTAGGTGAAAACAGTTCGTCGATCAGATGCCTGGATCAAAAGTTATGCTCCTTTGAAGTTTGTTGTGCAAATCTGAAATCTACAGGGACTGTTCTACACAATTACCATATCTGGATCTATTCTTGATGGCTGATCAGAAGATAAATATCACAGTTTTATAGAGCATGAAGTTGTGGTCGTCCACACGTAAACGGTTCATTGATCGGCGCTCTGGATCAAAAGTTATTCACTTTTTAGCGACGTCTGTAAAGCTTATTCTTCTTCCTGCGAAATTGATGATCTCTATGAAGCTTGGAGGAGAGAAATTCAGCCAGCATCGGAGGAGATGAATCTGGAGTTTTTTTTTCTCTTTGGGATGCTTGGGGATGCTTCTCCAAGGGAGCAGTTTTCTACTTTTATAGAGATAGGAGTTTCTCTTCAATTAGAATCATTATCTTTCAATTCAATCTCCAAATCTTCAATCAAATCTTCAATTTTTGACTTAGGCAAATCCTATTGAAGATAGAATTCATATTAAGATAGAACGTCTTTTGAATTCGATTTTCTATTTAAAATCCAATCAAATCTTCAATCTTTGACTTAGTCAGATCTATTGAAGATAGAACTCCTCATTCGATAAAACCCCTTTTGAACCCAATCAAATCTTCAATCTTTGACTTAGTCAACTCTTCATCTTCATGATTCATGGATAATTATAGATGAAGTTAAACTCTTTTTGAATTTCCTTTGAACACATATTCACACAAATATTTTTCTTTTGCACAAACAATTTCTTTTGCATAATTGTACCTGAAATCACTCAATGAAATTATTAGTACCACATGACTTGTTTGTCATCATCAAAATTAAGTGCATGACTTAGTTAGTGGGCTAATTAGGCCAACATCATCGACGTAAAGCAAGAGATAGATGAACAACCCATCATCCAATTTCTGATAGAACCCACAATGATCATATGGGTTGCAAATATACCCTAGATCATTCTTCGTAACGTGTTTGAAACGATTATGCCATTATCTCGGCAACTACTTCAGCCTGTAAAGTGACTTCCTCAGCCTACATGCAAGACCGTCACCACTCCCATAGCCGCTAGGCTGAGCCATATAGATCTCCTTCTCGAGCTCTCCATGCAAGAACACCATCTTGACTTCTAATTGCACCAGTTCAAGGTCGAACAGTTTCCGAATCGAGCAATGCTTCACCATCGGAGAGAAGACTCATTGTAATCGACACCTTCGCTCTATGCATAGCCATTCGCTACGAGGCCAGCTTTGTAGCAAACATCTCCTGCTTTGGTTCCATCCTTCTTAGTGTTGATCCACTTACACCCAATTGCCTTCTTGCCTTTCGGAAGCTCCACGAGATCTCATGTCTCATTTTTTCTCAGTGATTCCATCTATTCGTCCATCACCTTCCTCCACCTCTTCGGGTCTTCAGATTGTCTACCTCTACGAAAGAAGTGGAAATGCCTATATTTACAGCAGGAAAGGCGAACGAGAACATTGTTGTATATCATGCAATTCATCGTATCTCATGCTTCGGTCTCGATGTTGCTAAGGAATCCATCAGCTGAGTCATATGTGGAGCTAAGCTAACTCCACCCTCTAAACTTGAACAACCAACTTCACCAGCATCTGTCTGGAGGACGTATTTTACAGCCTCTGGTGTGGGTCGGTCTGAGTCGTCGACCGTCCGATCTGGAACCTCAGACAAGTTGTCGTTGACCTACTTCAGTTGTGTCTGTTCGGCCCCACCTTTGGTTCATGCTCCTTCAATACTACCAACTCATCAAACTTTACATCTCTGCTTATGATCACTTTCTTCTGTGTTAGACACCATATTCGATATCCCTTGACATTATTGCTAAAGCCTGAGAAGATGTCTTTCTTGGCTCGAGCATTGAGTTTGTCTTCCTTCATGGCATAGTAACTCGGACAACCCCAAACTTGTAGTGATCCATAGTGCGAAACTCGATTTCCCGACCAGACCTCCAATGGGAGTTGTCCACTTGTCCTCCTAATGGAGAAGACAGTAACCGATTGACTAAGTAGGTTGCATACGCCAGGGCCTCTGCCTACAACTCCTTCGATAGGTTGGTTGTTGACAACATGCATTTGACTTTCTCCAGCAAATCCCGATTCATCCTCTCAGATACACCATTCTACTGCGACGTACAACTAACGGTGAAGTGCTTCTGAATCCCTTCTGATCAGTAAAACTTCTCTAAGAGATCCGACATATATTCTCCATCGTTGTACGTGCATAGTGTTAGTTGTAGCGCTAACAGGTCGAACACAGGGATGTGTTCGTTGAATATTGATTTTTGGTTCTTTATTTGAAAGCTACACTATCAAATGGTGGTCGAAGAGAGAAATAAATTGTGAAAACAAGGGATAAAAGCTCTAGGGCTTAAGGTATCCCAACCATTGAATTAGGATTAAGGTTGGGTTAGTATATGATCGATTGTTGGGTTCATGGGGACTTGGGAGAGGTCGTCTAACCTAAGGGCATTCTCCTACCACCCCCCACTCTTGTGGTGCATGATAGGATATTCCTTTATGCTATCTCGTACCCCCGCTCTCGCGATGCAATGATAGGCATATCCTAACCTTTACCGATGCCAACTCTCACCGATACATTGGTATACGTTAGGTGCATTACGCTCGACAAATGTCTCCAATCTTCCTCCCGACCACAGTGGCATTCGGGGATTGGACGTATATTAGGAGCGCTCTATTAGGTGCACTACTCTAGCCAGTCACACCGATAGTGTGGATCATCGTAGGGATCACAGCCTCGGATTGGTCCCGACTCTCACCGGTGGCCAATCCAATCGCCCAAAAGGAAAGGGGTCGAATCTACGATGATAATTGGCATCCCAATATATCCAAATTCCTCAATTAGCCCAGCAATCCAATCATATGTTCATCCAACCCATAGCCCTAATCTAATGGAGTTCAACCCATTGCCCTAGATAAAATCTACTTACTACCCATTCCAATATAGATGATTTCTACCATAGGATCTATGACAAAAGCTATAGATTCAGAGTTTAAACATAAGAGGTGAAAAATAGACAATAGCAAAATCAAGGAGAAACTTCTATTAAGTATTCTAAGCTATTATAAGAAGAAACTAACTAAAGCAATTAAAAGTACAGAAAAAAGAGTTAGGAATCCCTTACAAAACTCCAAAAACATAGAAAAATGGCTTAAAACGAGATGGGTTCGCTCAGGAAAGAAGATGAGCATTTATACAACTTCCCAAAAGACCAAAAAGCCTCTAACTTCTCCCTGGCGGTGCCCAGATCTGCACAGAAACCCTATTCGACACGACCGCTTCGTTTTCAATGCGACCGCTTCGTTTTCGACGTGGTCACATCATCCCAATGCGAATGTTGGGGGTGCAGAGGCTACTGCGACGAGGTTATGTCGCTACGGATACGGCCGTGTCAAATTCGTCATAAACTCTTTGTGACTTCAATTATTCTCGTCCACCCGAGTGCATTCCTCTTAAACCCTTCCTATTACTAAGACACAAATTCTACTCTATGTGAGACCCTATATCCTGACTTTACTATAGGTTGGGGCTCGAAACCCCTAGACGACAGTGATTACGAGCAGCAGGTGTCGCCCATGTTTCAGCACCATAATTACGTGATTGACCCGTTGACAAAAATGTCATCGGGATCACTCTGACTGTGTCAGTGATGAATACACATTTTTAGTCCCTTCGTCATAACCATGTCACTGCTTAGCTAGGGTATCGTAAAACGTCAACTCTACTAGCTAGCATTGGTCAGTATACATCATTCTTTGGTATGTCCATGTTGTACTACATACAACATATCTCGACCGAGGTTTAGCATAAAGAACCGTACTGAGCCTGTGACAATGACTTCAGTTAACGGAAGAGATGAATCATATCTTATTCACTACTTACCGCATACGCTTCAAGTGTAACCCAACCTATGACCTTTCAATGAGTAAAGACTCGAGACTAGATCATAGATCTAAGTGACACCGTTCATGCACAGGTTCGTACAATGATATCAAGTCTAAAGGACCAACTAGCCTATCATCACTAGAGAGTTATCAATGACAATTTATTTAAGGTTAACCATTTGATAACTCTTTATTGGGTTGTTTAGTGAACTCATTATCCAATAAGCACTGTGTCTCGTCTCCGACTTCACCAGGTCAAATGATTATAAGATCTTCATTACCTTATAGGATAAGACAAAAACACAATGGTCTGTCCAATGTACTGATATCCTTTTCTCGACACATCTATGACCGTGCATGTTTTAAGACTCAAGTTCCTATCGGTCATACACTTCCCACAATCGAGATCTACATCTAGATACGTGTATATCCTTACTTTAAGTCTGAGGAAATTATCCAAGTATTTAATAAATATATATTGACCATACTAGGATAATTAGTACCATTTATATTTAAACAAGATGTATTCTAGGATAAATTACCTCGAGGACGTATATCTCCCTACAAAATATGCTTTAATCTATAACACCCCTCTCCCCAAGATACACGACAAGTATGAATCCGTCCCAAGTGATCCTAGAGCAGCGAGTGTTACAAAGGAAAATACAAAAAGAAAAACTCAAAGCAGGTCCACTGCGCATTACTGGGATACCACCTGTAATGTTCCTCCACATCAAATAACAACACAGAACACAGAGAACACTGAAACAAGGACCACTGAACTTATTTATCTAATATCATCCATATATATACATCGTCTCATATAACAGCTCAACCCCACCACAAAAGAACCCAAGAGTATATAGCTCTATGTCCTAACCCCACGCCACCCCTAACCTAACTCATCCATAGAACTCCACTTGTAACGGTCGCTTTCCGATCGTACCTTCTTCGTGCAAGTGCTTTTGACCATGCACATATTTGTTTTAGACCTTGTTTGTTTTTGAACACTTTGGTGTGATAAGTCAATGTGAACGTCTCTAAGAGTATTAAATTGTGGCACTAATTTGGAACGACATTTCTTGGGTCATTCTCCCACGATTTGATCTATTTTTAGTTTCGTCGCTCGACGTCGAAATTGAGATCCGTCTTCTTAGTTTCCTTTCTCTCGTCGTCCCGATCACCCCAATATTTATTTCACAATTTTTTGATTTCATTTGACCTATTTTATATTTTTGGCCAAGATTTAAATATTTTTAAAATACTAAGTTTTAAAGTACGTTCGACCCAATATAATTTTTATTAGATTATAACCCCTTAAAATGTTTTTGACCCAAATCCTAGCTCCTATCGTGGCCGCACCCTAGCCATGCGTGGGTAAGAGAGAGATGGTTTGAGTTTTAAATGATTTTTAAATCCTAATCCTAATAGAATTAACCCTAGACCAAGTCAACCCACCTACACTATATAAACAACCCCTAGGATAACCTATTTTTGCAAGAGAACAAACCCTAGCCGCCCCCACAACTCAAAATATCGCTTACGACGTTCGTCGCAACCAAGCCTCGCAGCTGCCCGTGCCCGATCGAGAGAATTCCTCTTTTTCTCTCGGTTTGACCGAGGCCAACCCCCGCACAGCCGCCCCGCTCCGCATCTGCTGCAGCCGCTCTGCATCGCCCCTCTACGACCGATAGCTTCCATCGGTCTGACCGATAGAACGGCCCGCACCCTGCTCCGCACCGCACCGCAGCACTCCACTGCATCGCACCCCGCTTCGCAAGCCCGCATTCGCCCACTATGATCAAAGCGCTCCCCCGCATCGCCCGCATCGCCCGCTCCGTTGCAACCCCCGCAACGTTGCAACCCTGCCCGTAGCGCCCGATCGAAGAGATCTCCCGCACCGGCCCGCTTCGACTGAGAGCCCCTGCTCTGCATTGCGCTCCGCAGCGACCGACCGCCCCGTGCGATGTGTTCTCTCGGTCTGACCGAGAGAATCTCTCGCAGCGGCTCGGTCTGACCGAGCGACATTCGTCGCAATGTCGCAACTTTCGCATTGCTGGCCACCGTGGGCCCCAAGTTCTCCAGAGGTGTTGTGGGTCCCCCATTGGCCCCTAGCACTACTGTGGGTCCCACCTAGGTGTCTCCTCTTCGTGGATTTGTCGATTACGACGTTGCGATACGTCGTAGCCAGTCGTCGCACGTTCTAGCTTTGGAATCTTGGTCCGTTGATCTGGTTGCTGCCCAGACTTGGCGAGCGAGGAATCGATTCTGGAATCTGGACTAGGAGTGCGTTCTTATATTCCAACCCCTGGCGTCGCTACCCGACGCAAGTGTAGCTTTCGCGTCGTGTTGAGGTAACGTTTTTCACCCTTAGGACCCCCAACCACAGCTTGTTAATCAAGACTAAAATTGATGTTTTTAAAGTGTTTTAAATTCACTAATCAAGATTAATAATATGGGACTGTAGGCCGGTGGACTTGTGCACATAGGTTGTTTGTGACTTGTGGACTTTTGGGCGGTGTTTTTCAGACGTCAAACTTGCCAACTTTTGCTTAGGGCCATGTTTTAGGCCACTTCCTTGTTTTTAGCGTAAAAGAGCCTAGACAGTGAAATGATAGCTGTCTAGGCGCAATTTTAAGATCTAGCTTGACAACGAAGTTAGATCTGTCACCCTGCCATGACATTCATGCATTGTTGCTTGCCATGTTTAAATTCCTTATCTGTACACACTTAAACTGTTATTTGCCATGCATTGCATCTTACATGTCATCCAAGTTGAATGTTGCATTCGTAGCACACGCTACATTACTTGTACTTCCTCGTTTAGGCTAGGTGCACCCCTATGCCTTATTGAAAAACACTTCCTGGCTCGTGATCCAGAAGATGGGCGCCAGTCCATATACATATGGAGGGGTAGGGATAAGCGATCACTTGAGCTTAGGAGTTGGCCTGATCAGCCACTCTAGCCAAAAGGCGTAATCTCTGTGCACGACGTGCTTACTAGACTTGTCCTTGTCCTTGTGATTGTTCTTGTAAAACTTGATATCCATGTCATAATTTAAATGTCAGTTGCCATGCTCATACTTTACTTTACTTGTTGCATTCATACTATATCTGCCATGTCATTGCATCATGCTAGAACTGCTAGGTTGGTTTACTTCCACTTTCAGTTTCCTTGCACAAGTCTCTTGTAGACTTGCTGACATGTACCCCTTGCTCTTTTGGTGTCACATGTTAGACCCTGAGCCAGAGACCGTTGTTGAGTACGTGGTGTTTGCTGACGCTGAGCCTGAGCCCATGTCTGTCCAGGAGGAGTGTGTGGATACCTGTGCCCAGTCTTAGTGACCTTGCTGAGTTTTCCTTTTGTTTTAGGATTGCTGTTAGTTGTCGGTGTGTAGCACCTTTACTTTGTACGTTGTACTTTTGTTGGCCATATTTGGGCCTCTAGACTCTTTTTCTTTTCAGCCTGGTGGCTTTTTCTGCGATGTTGGAACTTATTTTATGGATATTCTGAGATTGCTTTTTGTCTTATTTCCTTTATTATTATCTTTGTTTCGTATCGCATTTGCAAGGACCTGCCATTTGAAGTTTATAGACGCTTATCAGACTTGCAGCTTCACGGCTTCAAGTCTGAGTGGACCTACTCACGTCTCGCCTACATATTTTTGGCAAGCGGGGCGTGACAGGTTTTGTTGGTGGCCTATGCAGGTCCGTCTTGCAACTGTGAATTATCGGAACAATGATAATAACTATGGGATGTCCATTAAATAAATTGCAACATCCAAGTCATAAGCCTTGAGCCTAGTCGTTTTCCTATGTCACTAGGTGGTAAGAAGACTTAGTTAGACGTCTGAGCTTGCTAGTTAGGGGTCCCTGATTGTTAGCTAGACTCCCTGCTAAGAATTGATTAAATCGTCTTAGGAGTTACCTTAGTGGTTCTTGCCCAGCTCTGGCCCTATTAGACTTCTATAATTTCTTTAGTCGTTTGCTTGGGTTCATCGATTTCAGGCCAAGCTAAACACATTTCATTACAGTCTTGTTCCTTAGGAAGTCGTAGCGCCAAGTCTCTTAATCTTTAGTTGGTCGACCGTAGGAGTTTCCCCGTAGATTTTCTTGGGTCATACCATAGGCGTATGTATGTTTTGATCATCCGACCATTTTCCTTGCCTCGATTCACGAGATCACCTCATGACGATCATCGTCAATTTTTAAATCTCTCCGTTACACATCTTGAATCTTCTGAAAGTATTTTTCGATTTCCTTTTTTTCCTAAGTTTAAATTTGTTCAAAAATTTTATATATATACTTAGACTTCCTACTCTTTCGTTGACTTAAATTTTTAAAACTTTTGTCGAGATTTTTGAATACTAGCTTATGATATTTTTCCAGCCTATACTTTTCGTACCTATGTCAATACCTTGTCCCTTCATATACTACTTTATTTCTGAACCGTACTTTATTTTGCCCAATTTGATTTATAATTTTCTTTTCTTATTTATGCCATTCGAATGACACATCACGCTCACTTTTAATATACTTTTCAAGTCACATGGGACTTCAGCTTTCAGCAAGTCGATTTTATGCTCATAGTTTTCCCTATTTCAGATTTTTGTAAAATTACTATTTCATAACCATTTCCTGATTCAGACCCTCCATAATTTTGTTTTAAAGCTTTATTACCAATTTTGATAATTTTACTACTAAGTTATTATTATCTTTCCGTTCACCATACATACTTATAGAAAAATATCTAACTAAATAGAATTTCAATTATTTTTATATATCCGTATCAGGCTCGTTGTGCTCGTATATTAAGAGCTTTGTGTAAATCAGTTTCTTTTTGGCAAATCCTGGTTTCTCTAAAAGTAGTTTCAATATTGATTATTTTTAATGTTTCCCTAGCTTAAAGACTTTGAAAGGATTTAACACGAGCTTAAATTCTTCAGTTAATTTAATTTCATTCTTTGAATTTCAAAATGTTTGCCAACATTATATTAAATTACTGCCGTATAATATTTTCTAAACTACGTCCTTAATGTTCGTGTGAATGATTTACTTCCTTTTTATAATAATATTCGATAAGCCAATAAACCATTTTCTCCTATTATGTATATTCGACTCAAATTTATTTCGAATAACTTGTTTTATCGATCTCCAAATATTTTATACAGACGAGGACTCCAACTTTTGAAGTACATCAGTTTTCAAATTTCACGTATTTTAGCTTATGTTATTTAAACTATTTTCTTTCTGTATCCTATAAGAGTATCACTACATCTCCTTTTCCTCTACCTAAAACATTCACAAGTGAGTCATTGTTTCACCTAACCAAGCTGTCTCCTTGTATTCGTCCTATCTGAACTCGTGCTTATCGATCCTTCCCTCATCACGCTTCGACCTCGATCTCCCTCTATTGCTTAGGCTTTAGTGCTCGTCAATGACTGTGTCAACTCTAATTTGTTAGTAGGCCCTTAGACCTTTGTGATGTTGTCGTGGTGCATGTACCTAAGTTGAGTATGTGGGCTTGAATGAGTGTACTCCCATATAGTATATTTATGTTTGCCTATTGTGTGATATATATACATACTCAGTGTTATTCATGATGTATATGAAGTTGTATGGATGATATTAGTTATATATGTGTGGGTAGCTATAACACTTTAGGAATGTCTGAATACATATTGGAAATTGTATTAGAGTATAGACTAGTAGCGTATGTAGTTTGAAAATACTTGTGAATACTTGATCCGTATACATGTATATATTAGTAAGTCAGGTAAATGTTAGGTGTGATAATAATAGGTGTACGTATAGTTAAGTGAGTAGGCCTATTATATGACCTATATGTTAGTACGTGCGAGTATGTGCTCGTACGTAGATACGTATTGTGCTTAGACGTAAGTATTTATGTATTTGCTGCATGAGTATATAGGTGATATACATATGGTAGTAGGATTATAATTTTGATTGGTATTGCTTGCTTTTACGGGATGTTGTATGCGTGTATACCATGAGGTATACACGACTATTGCATATCTTAACCAAGTATGAAGTAGATGTGTTAGTATATTAATTATAGGTAGTAGGATATGGTGTGAATATATGTTCTACATGTGTGTGACTATACGGTGAATGCATGTATTAGGGAGGGCATTATAATTATACGTGTGCTGATGTCTGTATTATTATTATGGTATATAAAGTGAATGAACTATGTGAGTACTACCTGACTAAATATTAAGTGTGATTGACATATGGTATGTATATGGTTATATTAGTAGATGGGTATACATTGGAGTGGTATTGGTATAGGTATAATACCGTGTTACGTATATATAGTATTTTGATATGTGTATTGAGTCTCACTCAAGCTTGAGTGGATATACTCTAAATATATTGTTGCATATGTCTGTGATTGCATGTAGTACCATGAAGATAGCGATGGATGATGTATGTAAAGTGAAAGAATTGCTTGTGCCTGGTTGTGTTACGCACATGATTGTGGGTTGCTATACCAGTATATAGTTATATGTGTTGGTCTTGTGGTATAGTTATTTACTAAGGACTTGCCTGTGTGAACGTATGTGTGCTAGCTAAACTAGGTGTGTAGATGTGCTAAGTATATAGCGGTATGATTGGTATATATGAATAAAATGTTAGCGTGTGTGGGTGTGCACCATGCACTCTGACATTTATCACACTCTCTTATAAAGATATTCATGTCCTTGAATAACGTGGGCAAATAGAACCCGCATTAAAGGATTTTAGTCATTGTATTCATCGTGCTTGCATGCCCACCACATTACAGACTATGACAATGTGATATTATGGATGCCACCTCACTCTTCGGGATGCATCTCCTAATGATCCCATCATTGCAAGTCCTGTAGAGAAGCGGATCATCCCAAAAGTAGCTCCGGATATCGAGAAAGAACCTCTTGCACTGCTACGAGGTAATATCATATGCCATGATCCTGCAAGCAAGGTAATTGATGATGTCCGCAAACCAATGGATTTCGGCTAGAGCGACGGCAAACAGGTGATCATCCGAAAAGGAGTCGTCAATCGGTAGGGAAGGATTTGGATCATCATATATAAGGCGTAACAGGTGGTCGGTGACCACATTCTCGGTACCCTTCTTATCCTTGATTTCCAAATCAAATTCTTGAAGTAGAAGGATCCATCTAATCAGCCGTGGTTTGGCATCCTTCTTATTTAGCAGGTATCTGAGAGCGACATGATCGGTGGAGACTATAGCCGTCGACCCAACAAGGTAAGTTCTGAACTTTTCAATGGCAAAGATAACGGCGAGCAGCTCTTTCTCCATAGTAGTGTAATTCTGTTAGGCATCATCCAGGGTTTTACTTGTATAGTATATAGCATGAAGTCTGTTGTCTTTTCTTTGTCCCAGAACTGCCCCAACTGCAACATCGCTTGCATCACACACTAGCTCAAATGGTAACCTCGAGTCTGGGGGTTAGATGATTGGAATAGAGGTGAGTACTTTCTTTAGCCTATTAAAAGCTACATGACAATCATCAGAAAATACGAAAGGAGTGACCTTAGCTAACAGCTCGGTTAGGGGTTGTGCGATCTTGAAAAAATCTTTAATAAAGCGACGATAAACCCCGGCGTGTCTAAGAAAGCTTCTAATTCCTCTCACATTCATAGGGGATGGTAATCCCTCGAAGACTTTAATTTTAGACTTATCGACCTCTATTCCACGGGGTGAGATGATGTGTCATAGGTCTACGCCCTCTTGAACCATGAAATGCCATTTTTTTCCAGTTGAGGACTAGGTTAACATCTTGGCATCTTTTGAGCACTTTAGTTAAATTCTCTAGGCAAGTGTTGAACCTCATGCCATAGACAGAGAAATCGTCCATGAACACCTCTATGATATTCTCAACGAAGTAAGAAAATGTGGCGGTTATACATCTTTGGAATGTCACAGGGGCATTGCATAGTCCAAATGGAATTCTTCGATAGGCGAAGGTGCTGTAGGGACACGTGAATGTAGTCTTTTCCTGATCGTCGGGATGTATGGGTATGTGAAGGAATCCAGAATACTCCTCTAGGAAGCAGAAGTTGTAGAGGAATATGCACTCGGATCATTTGTATTTGATGCAAATGATAATTTAAGTCTAGATAAGGACTATTTTGCATTTGATGCAAATAAGATTAAATATGTTTTAAATAGTTTAAGACAATATATAATGAATTAAACGCAAGAAAAAGTTCACGGGTAAGACGGGAATGTTCCGGTCTAGACCCAGGATCGAACGGCGTCCAAATCGGACACCAAATGCTCAAGTTAGAGCCAAAACAGCCAAAAGGAGCCCAAACCCCAGCTTGGAAACAGGCGCGGGCGTCCGCTGGGAGCGGACGCAGGCCTGCGCCTGCTTCAGCTGCAGCGGGCGCCCGCTCTAGCGGGCGCGGGCACCCGCCAGAAGTGGGCGCCGACCTGCGCCCGCTTTCCAGCGGGCGCGTGCACCACACGCCCCCAGGCAGGCCCGTGCAGCGCACGCGCCTCGGGGCACGTGCGCTGCACGTGCCTGTCTTGGCTTCTGCACGCGCCAGAATTTGTGGGCCCCATTGTGGGACCCACGTGGGTTCAGAACCCTAGGAAAATTTGGCGGCTGCAGATTTCTGAAATGTATGGCTTTGGGCTGATCTTTGGACACTCAATTGGAGGGTCAAACGAACTCCGATTGACGAAAGGTTTTTTCCTCTGCGTTCACCATTGAACACCCTTCGAATTGATAGGTTGTATCAATCCTGAAGTTCAACGGTGTGTGAGTTAAAATTCATGGAAGTTTGCACTTTGTGAAGTGCAAACTAACTTGATTTTAATTAACCCAACTTTAGTCCCACATCGGATTTTGAGTGAAGGGGAGCGGTCAGCCGCCGATATAAATAGGGGTCTGCTCCCATCCTCAAAACTTGTCCCAAGCTCTAGATCTGAGCGGCTCTCGTAAATGTTGGAGCACGCTTGGATCTAAGCTAAATTAATATTTCTCCTCTCCCTATAAATTTCTGCCTTGCTCCTGAGGGCTCTAGCAAAGCCGCAAAGGAGTTCGGATTCAGATCCAAAATCTAGGCGGAGGTTTCACTCGCGTGAAACTTTTTTGGCGCGTGGTTGGCTCGTCGACATGGGATTGATCGCCTCGGGATACGGAGCGGTTCGAGGAGCAGTTCGGGGAGCGGTTCGAGGAGCGGCTCGGCGTGGGACGGGTGCGGCTCGGAAGACGGTACGGAACATCTCGCCTGCCCCAGGGTTGAGATTCCGGGTATGTGTTTATTAGCATTAGTTTAATTTAATCGCAGTAGGCTAGATCCTTCTTGGGATGGTCAGACCCATCCCAAGTCGGCATAGATCTTGGATTAGGGTCTTGGACCTTAGGGTTAAAGTGTTAATTATATTAACATGATTATTTTCCGCTGTTATTTCTGTCTATGTTCCGTCCGACTTAGAACGGGCATAGAGTTTTTGTGCCCTAAGGGTCCCAGAAAACCATACAGTGGCATCAGAGCTTGTTGAGCTTGAGTACGGGTTCTCGGGTTATGAGCCTACCCGAAGTAATCGCTCTTACCGTACCAAGTCCCGATAAGATGGTGATCTTATAATGGGTTGGGCATTGTCGAGAGGCATGCCGTAAAATAAGTTTCTGAGGTATCTTGTGACGGGTCTAGGGTGCCATGGATGATGGGCCTTAACAGCGTCACAATGATATCAGAGTAATACCCTACAGTGGTATCAAAGCGTAGGTCTGCGTAACGATCTAGCCTGCGATTATTATTAAACTTTAAAATGCTTTTAAATGCTTTTAAAAATGTTTTTAAAGTTATGAGATAAATTTTAAAAATGTTTTTGATGTTTAAAAATCTATGTGATAAATTTTTGAATATGAAAATATTTTAAATGACGTTTTAAAATTTATGTGATAATTTTTAAAACTAATTTTAAATCTTTTAAAATTTATGTGATAAGTTTAAAGTGCCTAAAATTTTATATGATAAATTTTTAAGCATGAAAGTTTTTTAAAATGATGTTTTAATTTTATGAGATATTTTAAAACTGATTTTAAAGGTTAAAATTTTTATGCGATAAATTTTTTAAAGTAGCATGCAAATTTGTGATTTTAAAAACAAGTTTTTATAAGATAAAAATAAAATATTTTAAAATCATATTTTAAATTTAAATGTTAAATTTATGTATGCATGCTAAAATTGTTTATGCGATAAACTTAATCTATTTAATTGTTAAATAGTTGTGCACTATCTTTATGCGATAAATTAGTGTAGCTTTATTTTAATGGCTAGTTCTTCTTGTCCCTTATTTGATAACACAAGACAACCATTTAGGTTAGCCATTAAAAATGATTAAAATTTATTACTTGAATTTTAATGACATGCTATGTTTTAATAAAACTTTTAACAACCCTTTAAGACCTAATTCATGATTAGGGTAGTCCTTTTAATGAATCTTAATTCTAATTGTTATAATTAATTCTCATTAAAGGACTTCGCTTTTGGCGCTGTTAATAAAGTTTATTAAAATCCTAATAACGATTAGGATAGCACGTGAACCTAATAGTTGATAAGGTCTTAATAAAAGTTATTAAACAAATCCTAAAATTTTGAATTTAAGGATTCAACTAGTTGATAGGATTAATTAGTTGTTAATAAAAGCTGTTTAGTCTATGGCACACATACAAAAATGACAAGCTTCATTCAATGGACCATGATCCAGTCAATGTGCTTGGCTAAGAGTTCTGGATCAACCCTTACTAGTCTAAGGGGTAGTGATCCTGGCTTAGTCAATTCCCTGGCTGTGTTTAGCTGGACCGCAATGTCGCGAATCATGATTGTATGACACACTGGACTATATCCAAGTCAAATACGTTAATAATCTTTTTCAAGATTAGCTGTAGCCCTCCTTTTAGGTGTTAGCTACTATAGGACCCGTGTTACAGTTGTTGAGATACCCTCAAGCTGTGACATGGCAACCCTGTAGAAACCAACTCCTTAAATACATAAGATGAAATCTTGACTGACCCAAACCGTCGTCTCGTACTCCGAGCGCCGGCGTAAGTTAAGTCAATGATGTAGTCTAATTAGATGTAGTCTAAGTCCTGACCCAAATCGACGTGTCGTGAATACCCCGAGCGCCGGAACAAGTCAGGCTAGACATGAAAACAAGGGTCCGACTAGACTAGACATTGTGATTTGGATGCGCACCCTCAAGATCACAAATGGCTAGGGGTAAAAACCGATTAAGAGGGTTATATCTGATATGATCGATGAAGAGTCATCTTCCGATCGCAGTCAAGCAACTTGTTGAGCTACCCTCAAGGTTGTTAGGCTCAAGGTGATTGGACCTCTCACCCATTAATTTTAATTTGATTAAATCGTTCGTTATTAAGCTTTGAAACAATCGTAAAAATAGTGGGAGGATATAAATAGATAAAAGCCATTCTACCTATATTTAATTTTGAACATATGCCAAAACTAGGGCAAGACTATGTTTACCGAAGGAATCAAAATATAATTTTTAATGGAATTAGTTAATTGGTCAAATAGGTTGATTAATTGAATATCAAGTTAAATTCTAATTGATAGGATTAAACTATATTCTCGTTGACATTAAAATGACCTTATAAAGAACAGACTTAAGAAATACGATTTCATTAAGTTCTGGGTCCAACAAATAAATTCACGCTACATGTCACCCGTCTCTATATGAGGTAGCTTGAACATATATGATATTTGAAATATGTTTCTCCCTACAACTTGTCGAGCTACCCTCAAGGTTATATGGACAAACAATTTTGATTCGCAAAGTTCGAGAATTCGATCAAACTGTTTGAGTCGAATACGAGTGCATGAGCGGTGCAAGACTATGTATCCCAACCGGATCTTAAGACAAGCAAATTCTTGAGCTACACTCAAGATTGCACCTCTCAGGCGTTTGGATACATAAGATGCTTGCATAGCTATTTATTTATGTTGGGCTATTTATATCTAAATGTGATTTAGAAAAGGAAGAAGGCACTCCAGAAAGTCAGTCGAGTTTAATAGTTTAATTTATCATTAGTAAAGGCATAAGTAGGAGGAAATGAAAATGTGACATATTTTGATGTCACGATTTTATAATAATTGTTATACAAAAGACGTCTAACACAATTTGACGAATGTCGTCACCTCGCTTCTGAAGCAATGTTTTGCGTTAGTAATTTATGTATAACGATAATATATATATTAAATGTTAATATATATAAATACACAAGATAGTAGCAAACTTATATGGTAAAATAGACTAGGCCGTATCGAGAGACTAAGCTTCACAAGTCACATAAAGAGGGGTCTGACCTCTCGTATTATGAAGTCTATGGACACTTGTGAGTCTTATCCTCTTAGATAAAATTGGCCGAAACCCATCTGTAAGACAGTGGGAGAATGAGTTGTCGAACTCAGTCTGGTACATACTGATGTACCCGAGTCTAGATCAACCAAAATAAGTTGTTCGTATATTTTATTAAGACACGTGTTCTTGATGAAACACAAGTCTGATAAAATAAAGAACGAAATGACTAAAGTATTTAAACTGATTCGATTAGATCGAATGGTCAAATACTTAGCTACATAAAATCTTGCGTAACTAAAAGAAAATGTGATTTTCTCTCAGGTCAAGTCTGTTAACACATTATGTGTTAAAAGTATGAATCACACTGAGTTAGACTTGGTGCGATCCACATCAAGTGACTCTGAGTTAAGTCCTCCCTCTGGGTTAAGTCCAGGATAGTAATGCCTAGGTTTTGATAATGTTCTATGAGGACATATCAATAAGATATTCATAAAATCAATCATTAAGAAGTTGTATAATTACTCGAATCTCGTGAGACGAAGAGTCGAGTTATACATCATAATTGATGATGACTTAGCCAACTTCTAGAATGAAATTCAGAGTAGTAACTCCGATTTAAAACTTGATGCAATCAGAATAGGTCCGTGTGCGTAAATAAATTTTGGAATTTAGTTTACGTGCCCAAGGAAAATATTTCCTCACTTTCTGCAAGTAAATCTTTAAGTTGAAAGATTAGGAGCAGAAAGGAAATTTTGAAGTACAATCATGTTGGTCGAGAACGGTTTTCATCTTAATTCCTATAAAACGGATTATGTTGAAACCATCTCACCAGCAGATGTGTACGAATCTACTCGGACCAAGCTCGATGTAAACGCTCAAGTTGGCCATGAAAAATTGGAACATTCACTTATAAGTTCGTTTTTCTAAATATGATTTAGACGGACCAACTTATATGAATAAACCAGGAAGTTTTTCAAGGTCAGTGGGAGCGTATAAATTATATGTGAGACATCAAAGGGATGGAACATCTGTTTTGACAAAGTTTTCAAAAGGTTTGACACTTTATCAGAAATAGAAATGAGCAATTTGAAATGACCATTAACAAATTTAAATTGTTATCGTAAGGTATGATGAACTAGATAAGATCCAAGTAAATAAAATATTATTGATTCCAACAGACCAAATGAATTATTTGAATGAGATTCAATTAATTCATCTAACGTGAACATAGAAACCCCTTAAGTCTATAGTGTAGACGGTTTTAGCAGATCCACTCATGAAGGCTCTACCACATGAAGTCGGAAAAACTTATGTGTAAAAACGGTATTAGATACCGAGATAAATGGGTCTGAGTGCAAGTGGGAGATGTTGAGAGATGATACCCTCAAGGCTATCTATCTTCATGTATGAATAGCACAAACATCTTGTTCGAAATAACAGTAAGCTGTTTGGTAATAATTTATCTAAAGTTATGTTAAATGTAGTTAACATTAGATATTAACTTAGGTAAAGTCCTGAGACTTTATGCAAGGTCAAACATGTATCGAGATGAGTATCTCGATCATGGAGAAATGTTTGACCGTCTGTAGCATAAGTCTAAAAGGGTTCGTGGTCGTAGATGTTTCGAGACAAGGATATCGAAACATCGGATAGACCATTGTGTCTTAGTCTTCACCGTTTAGCGGTGGCGATGATCTCATTATCGCTTGACTTGGCGAAGTCGTAGATGAGACACAGGTGCTCATTAGAGAATGAGTTCACTGAACGATCCACAAGAGTTATCATATGGTTATATTGACCAATCTATCAATGATGACTCTGAGTGATGATAGGCTAGTTGGTCTTTTGACTTGAGCTCATTTTGACGAACCTGTGCATGAACGGTGCCACATAGATCAAATGACCTAGCTTCGAGGCAAGGCCTGTCGAAAGGTCTTTGATTGGGTGACACTTGAAGCGTATGAGGATAGTAATGACCAAGAGAGGATTCATCTCTCCCAGTCAATGGGAGTTAGTGTCATAGGGTTAGTTCGGTCTTTAGTAAAAACTCTGGCCAGAGTATGTTGGAAGAAGTCCAACATTTTTGACTAAAAGATCGATAGAAACTAACCGGAGTCAAGTTATTGGGGGTGACAGTTTGACCGTACCATAGACTTGATCTATACGACATAGTTTAGACGAAGAGACTATAACTGCAGAATTCATTATGGAAACAGTCAGGGTGGTCCCGACAATACTCAGGTCAATGAGTCAACCACATAATGATGATTCCTGAAGCAGGGACGGCAACCACTGCTCGTGGTCATTGCCGTATAGGGCTTCGAGCCTAACCTGTTGTAAGGGTCAGACTGTAGGGTCTCATACAGAGTGCGATCTTCGTCTAGTAATAGGTAGAAATTAGTTAGGGAGAATAATTTGCATTTGATGCAAGGGATAAAATATTGCAAAAGATGTTTGCAATCATCTCCTGCATTCGGGATAAATGATCCTGGGTGCAAGTGGGAGATGTAGAGGAATATGCCCTCGGATCATTTGTATTTGATGCAAATGATAATTTAAGTCTAGATAGGGACTATTTTGCATTTGATGCAAATAAGATTAAATATGTTTTAAATAGTTTAAGACAATATTTAACGAATTAAACGCAAGAAAAAGTTCACGGGTAAGACGGGAATGTCCCGGTCTAGACCCAGGATCGAACGGCATCCAAATCGGACACCAAATGCTAAAGTTAGAGCCAAAACAGCCAAAAAGACCCCAAACCCCTGCTTGGAAACAGGCGAGGGCGTACGCTAGGAGCGGGCGCAGGCCCGCGCCCACTTCAGCTGTAGCGGGCGCCCGCTGGATGACGGGCGCAGGCCCACGCCTGCTCCAGCGGGCGCGGGCACCCGCCAGAAGCGGGCGCCGACCCACGCCCGCATTCCAGCGGGCGCGGGCGCTGTGCGCCCGCTGGGCCCGTGCGCCGCACGCACCCAGGCAGGCGCGTGCAGCGCATGCGCCTGGTTTGGCTTCTGCGTGCGCCAGAATTTGTGGGCCCCATTGTGGGACCCACGTGGGTTCAGAACCCTAGGAAAATTTGGCGGCTGCAGATTTCTGAAATGTATGGCTTTGGGCTGATCTTTGGACACTCAATTGGAGGCTCAAACGAACTCCGATTGACGAAATGTTTTTTCCTATGCGTTCACCATTGAACAGCCTTCGAATTGATATGTTGTATCAATCCTAAAGTTCAACGGTGAGTGAGTTAAAATTCACGGAAGTTTGCACTTTGTGAAGTGCAAACTAACTTGATTTTAATTAACCCAACTTTAGTCCCACATCAGATTTTGAGTGAAGGGGAGCGGTCAGCCGCCTATATAAATAGGGTTCTGATCCCTTCCTCAAAACTTGTCCCAAGCTCTAGATCTGAGCGGCTCTCGTAAATGTTGGAGCACGCTCTGATCTAAGCTAAATTAATATTTCTCCTCTCCCGATAAATTTCTGCCTTGCTCCTGAGGGCTCCAGCAAAGCCGTAAAGGAGTTCGGATTCAGATCCGAAATCTAGGCGGAGGATTCACTCGCGTGAAACTTTCTTCGGCGCGTGGTTGGCTCGGCGACACGGGATTAATCGCCTCGAGATGCGGAGCGGTTCGAGGAGCAGTTCGAGGAGCGGTTCGAGGAGCGGCTTGGCCTGGGATGGGAGCGGCTCGGAAGAAGGTGTGGAACATCTCGCCTGCCTCAGGGTTGAGATTCCAGGTATGTGTTTATTAGCATTAGTTTAATTTAATCGCAGTAGGGTAGATCCTTCTTGGGATGGTCAGACCCATCCCAAGTCGGCATATATCTTGGATTAGGGTCTTGGACCTTAGGATTAAAATGTTAATTAGATTAACATGATTATTTTCCGCTGCTATTTCTGTCTATGTTCCGTCCGACTTAGGACGGGCATAGAGTTTTTGTGCCCTAAGGGTCCCAGAAAACCCTGCAGAAGTGTGAGTGCTTGGCCAGATGCTCAAGCATTTGATCAATGAAAGGAAGGCGGTAGTGGTCCTTTCGGGTTGCTTTATTGAGCTTCCTATATGTAGGATCCTGTCAAAACAGCGACGTTAGGATCGAATAATAAAGTAGAGACTTACACTTGCGTACGCGGCACTGTAGTCTCGGAACTTCGCCCTCGGATTCGCCACAACGGTCGGTACTTCGTCACGGAGGATCGAAGCAGAGTTTCACCGCATAAATCTCTATTTAGAAGAGGATTTTAATGGAAGGGAGAAGAAGAACATAAGATGCCTTATGCAAACTTATGGCATGGAAAGTGTAGTATGAATGCCTTACCCTTGGGTCCTATTTATAGGCTTTAGGGGTAGTCATTGTTGGAATAACTAAATATAAGCTTATTAGCCTATATTAGCACATTCATTTATCCTCTTCTTCATTCACTTATCAAGTGCCTTTATGCACTTATAAAGTGACTTTTTCCACTTATCGAGTGGTCCTTTTCACACGAGAAAAGGTTCCCTCCATGCACGCTTTCGTGCACGCGACATCTGAGGTCCGTATACCCTCATACATCCCATCATGGGTGTATTCATGTCGTCCATATCCAACATCTCCCACTCACACTTGAGGGGATTGTAAGGAAACATCTTTTCCTTTAACTCTTCTGTTTATCATACCGAGAAATAGACCGTGTGACCGTCATGCACATAGAGTCCGCTGTTGTGCACTTGTTAGAGATACACAACACTCCTCGAGGTGCAAAGTTGAGTAGATCAACGCATGCTTTATCCTAGATTATTTTTTCATATTTCTTATACTTTATATTCAACAATTGAATCCCATCTGGATTACAATTGGTTGGCCAGCTTTGAATCTCTAAAGTCCAAATGTGATTATGAAATTAATCTTCCTCTTTTTGCGATCCTTTTGATCTTGACTTGACTTGCTTTTCTAACATGCCCCGCCGGACCGAATTGACCATAGTCCATAAGCAATATGCTAAGATAGCAATCACCCAGTCAAATCTAAAGGAACCAATTAGAGTCCATAAGGGTAATGAGTTAAGACCCATGTGGTCTTTGGGTCTCACAAAATAGTAAACACATTTACTATTCTAACCCAATGGTCAAAATGCATACGTAGTATGAATACGTATTAAAACATCACTCCTTTCCCAGGGAGCGTATGTCTTAATGATGTTGTAAGGATGATAATCAGACACCATAATGTCTTATTTTGAGTCCCTTTTACTACTCAAATAATCTTCTGGACCCACATCCCGCATAAGACAGATAGGATTTAAGAATCCTATTAGATCTTTTGTAAGCATCCATATGATGCAGATCTTTCATACGACCATTTTGTTTAAGTCATGACTCTAAATCATCCGTCTGACGATTTTGACTTTAAACAGGTCTCATCTTTATTTTATCCGTCTGATATAATAAAGGCGGTTGCTCATGTGAGAGAGCCAACCTCAATCTGTCCGACATACTAAAAAACCAGCTGAGATTTAAAATGTACACAAACATTTTCAAGAAAGTCATATGCAATGTTGAAAAAGAACTTATTCTTTTATTAAATTTGATCCTTTACAGACATGGAAATTTACATTGGTACAACTCAGCTCTTACGCAATCCTTGAGATGATAAGTGTTTGTAAAACACATCTCTGGTGATCGCCTTCGTAAGCGGATCCGCTATCATCTCATGCGTAGATATGTACCTTATGTCTACCTTCTTGGTCTTATCAAAATATTTTGCAAATTTGTAGCGGATATCAATGTGTTTGGTCTTACAATGGAATTTTGGATCTTTGACATAGGCTATAGATGCTTGATTGTCGTTGTGTATAGGTACATCACCTGAGTCACTTGCATCAATTAGCCTGTCTAAGAACTTCCTAAGCCAAACAGCCTCTTGGACTGCCATGCTAAATGCTACAAACTCGGCTTCTATAGTTGAAAGTGCGATGCAGGATTGTTTCTTGCTACTACAGGATATTGCACCAGATCCGAGTAGAAAAACATATCGTGAGGTCGATCGTCGCTCATCGAGATCACCCGCCCAATCAGCATCAGTGTAGCCTTCGAGCCTCAAGGCATCTCCTTGATAGCATAAAGCATAGTCCGTAGTTCCTTTAAGATACCACAATATCCTCTTAACCGCTTTCCAGTGTACTTGCCCTGGATTGGATTGGTAACGACTTACCATTCCAACGGCAAAACAGATGTCCGGTCTTGTACACATCATAGCGTACATAAGACTACCAACTGCACTGGAATATGGAACTTTTTCCATAATTTTTTTTCCTTTTGGTTCTTTGGACATGATTTCAGACATAAATTATCGCACTTGCTTATAGGGGTATCAATGGACTTGCAGTCCTGCATATTAAAATGTTCTAGAACCTTCTTTATATAAGTCTCTTGTGAAAGAGAAAGAAGTTTCTTCGAACGATTCCTTGAAATCTTAACTCCAAGGATATATGCTGCTTCTCCCATGTCTTTCATCTCAAAAACTGATGAAAGCCAAGCCTTGATATCCATCACAAAGCCCTTGTCATTTCCGGCTATTAAAATGTCATCTACATATAGAGACATAATAACATACTTGCTTTTAATCCTCTTGATATATACACAGTTATCTTCATCAAGCATGGAAAAACCATTTGATAAGACAACTTCTTGAAATCGTATATACCATTGCCTCGAGGATTGTTTAAGACCATATATGGACTTACGAAGTTTACAAACCTTATGTTCGTTTCCTTCTTTTACAAACCCTGTTGGTTGTTCCATATAGATCTCCTAGTCCAATTCTCCATTGAGAAAGGCAGTCTTTACATCCATCTGATGTAATTTGAGGTCTAAGCAAGCTACCATAGCCAGAATCAGGCGAATCGAGGTAAAACGGACAACAGGTGAGAAGGTCTCTTCGTAGTCTATCCCTTCCTGTTGCGTAAAACCTTTCGCGACAAGGCGAGATTTATATCTGTCAATAGAGCCATCAGCCTTATGCTTGATCTTGAGAACCCATTTGTTCGCAATAGCTCTACGTCCTCTGGGTAAGTCAACTAAGTCCCAGACTTGGTTAACTTTCATGGATTCTAACTCCTCTTTCATCGCTTCCATCCATTTGTCTTTCGCAGGGCATGATACGGCCTATTTGAAAGTAGCAGGCTCGTCATCATCTTGTAGTAAAGTCATAAAGGTTTGTGGAAATTCATCCTCAAATCTTAGAGGAGCCAACCTTGTACGATTACTACGTCGTATTTGAGATTCTTCAAGTCCTTGTTGATTCGAATTTAGATCAATTCTAACATCACTCCCACTTGGAATATCGTTAGAAATGCTCCCACTTGGATCATTATTCCCGTATGGAATAGGATTAGCGTCATTCGTATCATCCATTGGTGAAGTTTGAAACGTATTTTCTTCTTCACCAAGAATTCTCCCACTCGAATGAGGTAATCCTTCTTGATCATTAATCTCAAATAGAGATAAGTCCTGACTTATCTCGCCCTGTCTTGGAAACTCGTTTTCCAAGAAAGTGACATCACTCGACTCAAATTCAATTAGACCTCCATTATCTTCCTGACTAACGAAAATATAACCTTTGGAGTTTTCTGCGTATCGTATAAAGATACATTTCCTTCCCCTTAGCCCAAGTTTGCCATACTTATGGGAGGAAATATGTGCGTAGGATGCACATCCCCAAGGTTTTAAAATGTTTAAGTCAAGAGACTTTTGGTTCCACAACTCATAAGGAGTGGAGCTAACTGATTTCGAGGGTACGTGGTTCAAAATGAAAGTGGCCGTTAATAATGCATCACCCCAAAAGGTTATTGGCAAGTTAGCTTGCGCCATCATTGAACAGACCATTTCCATTAAAGTCCTATTCCTCCGTTCAGCAACACCATTTTGTTGAGGAGTATAAGGCATAGTTACCTGATGTACTATGCCCTTTTCATCACAAAGTTCCTTAAAACTTGTTGATTGATATTCACCGCCCCTATCGGTTCGCAAGACCTTAATCTTGCGATCTAATTGATTCTCCACTAAACTCATATAGTTTTTAAAGCAGGTTAATGCTTCACTTTTGTGGGATATCAAATAGATATGTCCGAATCGGGTGAAATCATCAATAAAAGTGATGAAATAGGACTTCCCGCGTCTTGTCTTGACATTCATCGGACCACATATGTCCGAATGGATGAGCTGTAATGGAACCTCGGCCCTTGTGCCGGTTCAAAACGGCTTGCGACAAGATTTTCCCACAAGGCAATGTTCGCAGGTCGACATATCGACCTTTGAAACATTGGATAGAAAGACACGTTTGGCAAGTCTATCCATACGCGTTGGTCCAATATGACCAAGCCTTGCATACCAACAAATTATATCAGACTCATAAGTCGAAGAATTTGCAACAAGGAAATTTTCAATACAATTAGAGGAATCATACATTGTATTTAATACAATAAATCCTTTAAATACATACCCAGAACCAATTAGTGTATTATTACAACACAAGTCCACTTTACAATTTTGAAAGAACCAGCTATAACCAAGACCCATTAACACGACCACATATATTATATTCCTTCGAATATCTGGAGCGAAGAGAAAATAATGAAGTAGGAGAGTGCGGCCGTTGTCCAAGACTAGCTTGCAAGTCCCAACGCCTTTCACTTCAACACGTGTGTTGTTTCCTACATAGATCCACTTCGTTCATTGGGGTATCCGGTGATACTCCACGAAGGACCGTCTATCCCTTGCTATGTGGTCGGTGGCACCTGAATCAATTATCCAAAATGGATTAGATTTCACAAGAAATATTGAACTAAAAACACATATGTAACTAGTATAATTACAAGTTACCTCGTCGCCTCCACTCGTACACGAACGAGCATAGTGACCGAGCTTGTTGCACTTGAAGCACTTGATCTTCTTCAAGTCTTTCTTCTTGTGCCACTTCTTGTGCCCACCCTTATGTTTGGGTTTCTTGGTAGACTCAGGTTGCTTATTACGTTCATTTGTATACTTCGAACGATCTTTCCGTTTCTTTCCCCCGTGTGAGGAACTAGCAACCATGTGCACTTCTGCACTTGGCTTGGCGGCTGCAAGCTGCTCTTCCTCTAACTCGAGGTGCTTAGAAACGTCGCTGAAGTTCTTGATGCTCTCATTGTGAGTGAGATGCATATTCATTTGGTCCCACCCATTTGGTAGGGAACGTATGACTGCTTGGATTTGTTGCTCATCAGTGAGCACATGACCTACATCCTTTAACTCTGAGATAAGATTCGCCATATGTCGCAGATGTTTCCCCATGGAATGATCTGGACGTTTCTTGTATGAATCGAATCTTATAGTTAAGGCGCGAAGTTTGGACACCGATGTGCCACCAAACTTCTCCTCTAGCTTGGACCATATGTCCATGGCTAGGTCATGCTCTCGGAAGATGCGCATTATGTCATCGGCCATACTGGACAATAACGTAATGCGGGCTATCTTATTCTTCCGAGACCAAGCATCAAAAGCTTCCTTGTCTCATTTGTGTTGGGCCGTAGTGCCAAACTCGGGTTCAATCATTACGTTCTTTAGAGTTTCGAGCACTTCTTGCTCCTCTAGAACGTATTGTATCTTGATGGACCATAGTTTGTAATTATCACCGTTGAGTTTTTCACCTCTGTTTAACTCAGCGACAATATTCTTTGAAGCAGAAGACATTTTACTTTTAAAATGCTGCAAAAGACACAAAACCGAAGGTTTGATTAAAATCATTGCATTAAAAATTATTAAAATAAAATTCCAACTTGAAATGATAATAGAATATCCTATTTAGATAGTTCTAATTTCAACTCCCACTTGGAATGATATTTATAATTTGATAAGTTACTTTCGAAAAATATTGAAGACGTTACTCTAGAATCGAAAAGGTCACTACGTTTCCAATCACCATCTAGAGTAAATTTCAATTTCTCCCCATCACTTTATCAAATAATAGTACTCTTATAGTACTTTGCAGCGGAAAAGCGTTTTTGAAAACATATTTTTCAAAAGCAAAAAACGATATTTCAACTTAGTATCCTTATGATACTAGAGAAATATACGGTAATCCCTGGCCATTTGTCGGGGTTGAACCGTTGCCGTGCCAA
The DNA here is from genome assembly GCA_030789695.1 of Scilla litardierei. NCBI lineage: Eukaryota > Viridiplantae > Streptophyta > Magnoliopsida > Asparagales > Asparagaceae > Scilla > Scilla litardierei. Next base: position 132,580,332 of record CM061142.1, read on the forward strand.
GGCCGGATCCCCCCTGAGGGGATTTTTCTGCAACCCACCATCGCCGGCTCCCGTATGGATCCAATCACTCCCCCCTATAGGAGAATATTATCGCAGAGTACTGCCGTCGGACTCATAGGGGTTGTTTATGCAAGCCACCGCCATGCAAGTTTCCCCCTTTCAGTCACGTAAGCCCCCTCCCATCAAAAAAAATTGGGTCAACCGGGGCTCGGCACTGGCCAAGGTCGGGGCTGGCAGTGGCCGGGCACCGGCCTCGGCCAGTGCCGGCTGGCCTTGGCCTGGCCCCGGCCACTGCCAGGGCCGGCCGTGGCCCTGGCAGTGGCCAGGGCTGGCCTCGGCCAGGCCCTGGCCTTTACCAGGGCCGGCCAGGGCCGGCAGGGCCCTGGCCCCCAGGCCAGGGCGCCGGCCCTGGCCTCTGCCAGGGTCGGCAGGGCCCTGGCTTCCGGCCAGGGCCCCCTGGCCCTGGCCGAGGCCGGCCTGGCCAGCCCTGGCCTGGCCGCGGCCAGGGCCCCCTGGCCCTGGCCGGCCAGAGCCGGCCAGGGCCAGCCCTGGCCCATATGGCCATGGCCGGCCACCCCCTTGCATGGGGTTGGCCGCACACCCTCTCCGGGGTGGTTTTCGTTGTCATTTGGCCGTAGCCAACCCCCTCCGCATGGGGAGGGGAGATGCATATCCTCCATGGCCCATATGGTCATGGTGATCATGCACCAAAAGTCATCTTCTCCGATGGGAATAACCACCATCTTCTTCTCCGATGAGACACCCGTTCGTCGAGAAAGTAGTTATCCTTCAACGGCCATGTGCCAAAATGAAAAAAAAATAACATACTTTAAAGTTCGTAAACTACACGCTCCACATGAAGAGAGCGCCCATTCCCTATGAATGGAGACTCAGCATCCATGAAGAGTGCGAGTTTGGCGATATGAACGGTCGGTTCTTCCCGTCACGGAGAGTTCTTTCCATATCCCTAATGACAGAAGACCCTAACGTGAAAAGAACAACCGCTGCGTTCTCTCCGTCACGAAGCGTTCCTACCATATCCATAATGGTAGGATACCCATTCGTGAAAAAGACAATGCCTCGTTCATCGGTTCGACGGGGCGATGGTTTGACCGGGGCGAACCTGTATGGCTCTGATACCAATGTAGGATCCTGTCAAAACAGCGACGTGAGGATCGAATAATAAAGTAGAGACTTACGCTTGCGTACGCGGCACCGTAGTCTCGGAACTTCGCCCTCGGATTCGCCACAACGGTCGGTACTTCATCACGGAGGATCGAAGCAGAGTTTCACCGCATAAATATCTATTAGAAGAGGATTTTAATGGAAGGGAGAAGAAGAACATAAGATGCCTTATGCAAACTTATGGCATGGAAAGTGTAGTATGAATGCCTTACCCTTGGGTCCTATTTATAGGCTTTAGGGGTAGTTATTGTAGGAAATAACTAAATATAAGCTTATTAGCCTATATTAACACATTCATTTATCCTCTTCTTCATTCACTTATTAAGTGCCTTTATGCACATATAAAGTGGCTTTTTCCACTTATCGAATGGCTTTTTCCACTTATCGAGTGGTCCTTTTCACACGAGAAAAGGTTCCCTCCGCGCACGCTTTCGTGCACGCAACATCTGAGGTCCGTATACCCTCATACATCCCCTCATGGGTGTATTCATGTCATCCATATCCAACACTATAATCGATGCACATCCGCCACCCGGTGACAGTCCTGGTGGGGATAAGCTCGTTACTTATCATTCTTAACCACTATCATCCCTCCCTTTTTGGAACTACTTGAATTGGACTAACCCACTTACTATCAGAGATAGGATAGATTATCCCTGCTTCAAGTAGCTTCAAAACTTCCTTTTGACCACATCTTTCCTATTGGGGTTAAGTAACCTTTGACGCTCAATAGAGGTGGCGCTCTCATCCTCAAGAAGGATCCTATGAGTGCATCTACCAGGGCTAAGACATTGTATATCGCCGATGGTGTATCCTATAACATTTCTAAACTTTTTGAGAATAGTTATGAGGTCAAGTTAAGTGCTACTCAACGAAGCATTAACGATGACTGGGTATGTGGAATTCTCCCCTAAAAATGTGTATTTTAAGTTAAGGGAAGTGATTTAAGTTCTACCTCAGGAGAATTGATGTCATCTACCTCCATTACCTCGGGTCGTGGCGTGTCCCTTAAGGTTCAATGTCTTGTCACTACATAATCCTGTGAAGTCCTTCAGGCAACACGACCACATCCTCATGGTCCACCTGGAAAAATCTGTCCTGGCAAGGGGGTTGGTGACCTTGATGTCCTGCAGCTCCTGAAGTTGAGGCCACTTCTAGCGATGGCAAGATTATGCTAATCTGGTAGCATGTTTCAATGATTTGCGGTGCCTCATGTTGGAATGCAACGATTTCTTGCTCAACATCAAGTCATCCAGGAGGAGGGTGATACTCATTACTACTGGTGGCCTCTATAGCTGGACAATACATCACAAGCAATTCAAGTGGCATCAACTGTAGGAAAGAATATGGTGTGCCCACTTGCGAATCTTGATAGGGAGGATGGGAGTAGTCCGTCCAATGGTGGTAAGGTGTGTGAGAGAGTGGATCGTAGGGATGTACTCCAAATTGATGTTGGCAATATATATGTTCTTTCATGTTGTATATGCCATGGCTCACCGACGCGGTTGGATTGAAGGAAGATGCCCACATCCTTACTTGAGCTATATGTTGTGTCAGACTATCCATTCTACTTGCAAGAGCTAATGCGGTTCTCGTAGTGGCCAACATCATCCTACAAACCTGTGTTCACCTGCAATATAAGAAAAATGGAAAAGTGAATATATGGTGAAAAAATACGTAGTCTATCAACAAAGAATAAAATCGATATCAAACTGTGCCTCCCCAGAAGTGGCGCCAAAAAGCTTGTCCGCTCTCACAGAGCTAATAAAAGTTATACCGTAAGCGCACGGTGTCGGTTGTAGTGCTAACGGCTCGAACACAGGGAGGCGTTTGTTAATTACCGATTTTTGGTTCTTTATTTGAAAGCTACGCTATTGAATGGTGGTCAAAGAGAAAAATAAAGTGTGAAATCAAGGGATAAAAGCTCTAGGGCTTAGAGTATCCCTACCATTGAACTAATGTCAAGGTTGGGTTAGTAGATGACTGATTTTTGGGTTCATTGGGACTCAGGAGAGGTCGTCTAAACTAAGGGCATTCTCCTACCCCCACTCTCGTGGTGCATGATAGGATATTCCCTTATGTTATCTCCTACTCTCTGCGATGCAATGATAGGCCTTTCCTAACCTATACCGATGTCAATTGTCGTCGATACATCGGTATACACCAGGCACATAATGCTCGATGAATATCTCCAATCTTCCTTCCGACCATAGTGGCTTTTGGGGATTGGACCTTTATTAGGAGGGCTTTAATCGGTGAACGACTCTTGTCGGTCACATCGATAGTGTGGATCATCATAGGGATAGAAGCCCTGGATTGGTCCGACTTTCGCTGACGACCAATTCGATCACCCAAAAGGGAGGGGGTCGAATCTATGATGATAATTGGCATCCCAGTATATCCCAATTCCTTAATTACCCTAGCAATCCAATCAAATGTTCATCTAACCCATAGCCTTAATCCAATAGGGTTCACCCATTGTCATATATAAAATCTACTCACTACCCATTATAATAGAGATGACTTCTACCATATGGTCAATGAGAAAAGCCATAGATTTGGAGTTTAAACACAAGAGGTGAAAATAGACAATAAGAAAATCAACGGAAAAACTTCTATTAAGTATCTAAGCTAGTACAAGAAGAAAACTAACTAAAGCAATTAAAATTACTGAATAAAAGAGTTAAGAATCCGTTACAAAACTCTAAAAACCTAGAAAAATGGCTAAAAACGAGATGGGTTTGCTCAGGAAAGAAGATGAGCCTTTATACTACTTCCCAAAAGACCAAAAGCCCCTAACGCTCCCTAATGGTGCCCAGATTTCGTGCAGAACCCCTATTCGTCACGACCACGTCGAAAACGATGCGGTCGGATCATCCCAGTGCGAAATTTAGGAGCACAGAGGCTACAATGATGCAGTCACGTTGCTAGGGACGTGGCCACGTTGAATTTGGCTTCTCGGCCGCGTCTCCATCAAAACATCCGCGTGGAGCGACCATTCGGTCTTCAATTCTTTGGGAATATGCGATCGCGTCATCTGTAGTCATGCAGGCCATGTCAATTACATGTCTTCAAATCTTCTCCTCAACGACACGGCCATTTGGATATCTTTTACGCAGCCACGTGGAGTTGGGTTCTAGAGCTTGTTGACGCGTCCGTTTGGTGCATGTCTGCACGGCCGCATAGAATTGAGTTCAGCTCAACTATGTTTTGATCACGCGGGCCGCGTCGAATTGACGCGGCCATGTGTGTCATTCTTCCTTCTTTACTCCCCCTTTTGCATACGTGGATCTCCCGGCTCCGCTTCTTTCGCCCTTTCGAGTCATATTTACGCCATATGGTCCCTAATCAGCATGTATTTCCTGAAAGCATAGAAGGGACCATAAAAGCAAAAGAGAAAACAAAAACAGGGAAAACGGGGGAAAACAGAGAAATAAACAAGGTTAAACGTGTATGAAAAAGGAAAAACTATATACAATAAACACTTATCAGGATGCTTCTTGCAACATGTATTCTTGATAATTGTCTTATTGAATGTGCGATATTTGAGCTATAAAATCTGCATAGATAAAATTAGTACACATAGAATAATATGTTTGCATCATCAAAATCATATGAGGAGTTGTGAGTTTCCAACATTCTCCCCATTTTTGATGATTTTACAAACATTGAATTTAATATGAGAAATTATAAAAAGATGTTGTTGCTCCCCCTAAATATATGGCTTATATGCAATATATATTTATAGGGAGTGTTAAGTGTTAGTTCTTGGTTTCAAGACTAATGTTATTTTGATGATGATCAATACATTATGTTAGTGTGCTAATCAATCTTATGTTTTAGTCTCAGTTTATCTTAATGATTATTTATTGATGAGACAAAGCATAAGGTTTGGAGGGTATTACAAGGGATATCTTAAAGACCTCCAAGAGTGATGGTGTGCTCAAGCTTGGATGAAGTCATGAAGATCATCTAATGAAGCCAAAGCTTGGAGCATGATGATGGATGGACATCTAGAGGAGCTATGACAAAGCTTGGAGCTTGATGAAGGGAAGCTCATCAAGGTGTGCCAAAGCTTGGAGATGATGGAGAGCATCAAGGCATAGTAAGCTTGAAGACTTAGACTCTAGGAGATGCAATTTGTAATCCATGTAATTTCATTTACTTGCATTTCTCTTTTTGAGTCTAGGATTATTGTAATGCCTTGATATATGGTCATACTCTCATGCATCTGCATTTCACCATCTTAGTGAGCCTTAGGATTATCATAGAATCCAACCCAATAGGTTCATCTTGCCCAAAGACTCATTTGGAGTCTCTGGCTCTCCTGCAGTCGCCTGCTGAAGGTTTTACAGTCGACTGGGTGATTTCTAGTCGCCTGTCGAGCCTTCTACAGTCAACTGTGATGCACAGCTCAAGTCATATTTTCTATTGAATCATCTTGAGCTTTTCGCTTCAGTCGACTGATGTTCAATTTACAGTCGCCTGAACTCTTACAGTCGCATGTGAATTGGTCGACAGTCGCATGTGCGCTTCTTGCATTTTCTGGGATTTTTTTCCATGTTGCAAGACAGTCACCTGTTGCTGTTTTTACAGTCGTCTGTATAGTTACAGTCGCCTGTGAAATGGCCTTCAGTCGTCTGAAAGGCGTAAGTGCGATTTATGCATCTCTCTCTGTCTTTTCTCCATCTTTATAGTAGTCGACTGTTGAAGTTATTACAGTCGCCTGACTATAGGACAGTCGACTGTATTATTGATATCATTCGCCTGTACGTAAACTGGAGAAAGAGTGCAGCTCTCTGTTTCTTGTCCATCCTTGCTGCAGTCGCCTGATGAAGGATATACAGTCGACTGTCTGCTTTTCAGTCGTCTGTGTAGTCTTCTACAGTCGACTGTCCTGGCTCAGATTATAGCCGTTGGGATATTTTCTAGCCGTTGATCAGTCGACTGTCTAATGATCATCAGTCGACTATTCATGCCATAAACTGCCAAAATCTAGCCGTTGCAGATTTCTTCCCTTTGGGTTTTTGGCTGGTTTTATGGGTTCCTTTGGGCTTCCTTTATATAGGAGTTGGCTTTGTTCATGTAGAACTCGGGGTTGATATTGAATATCTTTGAGAATCATTAGCCACTCCTATTCTCTCCCATTTCCCTCTCATGAGCACATTTCTCTTCATGCATTGAAGCTAGCTCATAGGGAAATTCTCCAAGGGATTTCAATCTCATTTCCTTTCTTGGAGAACATCTTTCTTCTCTTCATTTCATACACTCAAGTGAGAAGTGTTAGGATTCATTCCTAGAAGAGAGAAAGATCAACAAGTGCAATCAAAGCTAATCTCAAGCACTTGGCCATTCACTTGCATGCCTTCTTCTTCACATTGGTAAGATCATATCAAGGCATAGGTAAGTGTTGTTTCGTTTTGTTTTTGTTTTGAAACCCTAATTCTCTTTGTGGGAGTTACTCTCTTTGTGGGAGTTTGGTTATTTCTGTGTGAAAGAACAAATCCTCTGTGTGAGGTCTCTTTATGTGAGAGTGAGGATGTCTCTTTGTGGGAATCCTAAATCCTCTTGGTGAGGTCTCTCTCTTTGTGGTAGTGTATCCCTTTGTGGGATTGTGTATTCACTTCTCTGTGTGGGATTATAGTGAATACGGGTGTGGCTGGATGTACCCAAGTTTTGGGGAACCAGGGTAAAATCTCTGTGTTTGCGATTATTGTTGTTGAGCACTCTGTTTAATTTCCGCTGCTTATTGTGCTTTAATTTTAGTAACTTTTAATTAAGCACTTTGCTTGCTATTACACTATTCACCCCCCCTCTAGTGTGTGTGTAGCCCCGCAGGGTCCCTTACAGTTGGTATCAGAGCCTTGGTTTGGTGGCTTTTGCAAGCATGACTTCTAAGTCTCAACAACCCCTCTCCATTCCACCCGTCTTCAAAGGCAAACACTTCTCAAAATGGAGGAAGAAAATGTTCCAATGGCTTGATGATCACGAGGAGTCAATGGCTATCACCTCGTATGCTAAAGTTTGGAATGTGTTGCAATATGCCTTCTCTCTGAAAATTGCTAAGAAAGTAGAGGAGCTCAAGACGGCCGGTGAGATATGGATTATCTTGATGAAAAGTATGGAGGAGAGGAATCTTGCGATGATGAGAGCATCGTTGGTAATAAGGTATCTCGTAACTCTCTCATTCAACGTAGTGATTTTATTGAAAATTGTAATGCGTTGTTTATGGACTCTCCCAAAGCGAATAAATACAAGCTTGAGAGAGAAGCACGCACGCACATTTTATTATCATCCAAACCTTGTGATGATACACAAACCATTGCTTTGAATCAAGAAAAGATTACTCTTGATTCACGTGTGTGCATGTTGAGCAAAGAGAATGAGTCTCTTAAAGCTCAAGTAGTGTATATCAATGAATTTCATAGATCTTTAAAGGAGAGTGCATTTGCTACTCATAACGAGGAAATTCATTGTTTGCATGCCGAGAAAGAAGGTTTTCTTTCTCAATTGAGTGCCTTGAGAGATGAGAATGCTTCTCTCAAACTCCAAATGGAGAGGATGCACTCGGAGTGTGATTACAACATTTTGAGAGATGAGACATTGGCTCTCAAGTCAAAATGTTGCGAGCTTAGCTCATGTCTATCCAAGAGGGATGACAACATTTCTTCACTTTTGAAGAAATGTGAGCTATTGTCTACTCAAATTGAAAATTTCAAATTGAGTAAGGACACGGTTTTGGGATCCTCTTCATTGAAGGTGAACAAACCAAGCTCTTCTCGTAGTAGAACCCAAATAAATTTTATGGGGGAGAATTCTAATGAGAAAGTTACATCCAACTCTTTTGGCATAAAATCAACTAATATTTCTAAGCCAAAGAGAAATCATGCATTTTTGTATTCCGGTCTTGCATATATTAAGAAGCCTATTCAAAAACATGTTGATATGAATGCTTCTTCTTTGAATGCTATGCATGATGTTTCTACTCATAGGAAATCTTATTATTGCTTGCATGCTAGAATTAATGATAAATCTTTGCATGCTTCACATGTTCCTATGCATGGTAGAATTGCTGGTGTGAATGCATTTAATGATAGATCTCATGTTTCACACACGGGGCACGCCAATGTTTATGTTCCACCTCATAAGCGTGCTCCCTCACCTCCTACTCATGCCTTGACCAAACCTCTTCTTAAGAATCCCAAATCACTTTCCTTGTGGATTCCTAAGAATGTTTCTAGGCATGATAGGAATGCGTATATAGATTCATATGTGCGTAATGTTATATTTTCATATGACTATATACGGAAACCAAACTCCAATTTTGTTTAGTTTCCAACTTGCTAGCTCACTCACATTGTTATTCATTGCTTGGGTACTATGCTTATATGTTTATATTTTGTACCCACATTTTTGTGAGTGTGTCCATTACTCCCATGTTTGCATGTCTTGTATGATTATGGGGGAGTATGGAGTTTTTGCTTGCTAGCATTATTTTTCAATTCATATGTCACATTGAATTTCACTCATATTATGTTTGTGCATATGGGATGGTTATTTCTCTTGTCCTTGGTTTTCATATTTGGCTATTACCCTTCTTTTTGATATGCCAATGGGGGAGAGAAATAGGTTATGTAAAAATATACCTTGTGCTTGTTTATGCATTATTATCAATTGGTATGTTTTTGCATAACAACCATCAATATGATTTGTGCTTTATATGTTTATATTTTGTGCACATTTGCATATTGATTGGGGGAGTTTGTTAGCACACATTGTTTATTTCAATGTTTATTATATTTTGACATAATGGATTGTCATCATCAAAAAGGGGGAGATTGTTAGTTCTTGGTTTCAAGACTAATGTTATTTTGATGATGATCAATACATTATGTTAGTGTGCTAATCAATCTTATGTTTTAGTCTCAGTTTATCTTAATGATTATTTGTTGATGAGACAAATCATAAGGCTTGGAGGGTATTACAAGGGATATCTTAAAGAACTCCAAGAGTGATGGTGTGCTCAAGCTTGGATGAAGTCATGAAGATCATCTAATGAAGCCAAAGCTTGGAGCATGATGATGGATGGACATCTAGAGGAGCTATGACAAAGCTTGGAGCTTGATGAAGGGAAGATCATCAAGGTGTGCCAAAGCTTGGAGATGATGGAGAGCATCAAGGCATAGTGAGCTTGAAGACTTAGACTCTACGAGATGCAATTTGTAATCCATGTAATTTCATTTACTTGCATTTCTCTTTTTGAGTCTGGGATTATTGTAATGCCTTGATATATGGTCATACTCTCATGCATCTGCATTTCACCATCTTAGTGAGGCTTAGGATTATCATAGAATCCAACCTAATAGGTTCATCTTGCCCAAAGACTCATTTGGAGTCTATGGCTCTCCTGCAGTCGCCTGCTGAAGGTTTTACAGTCGACTGGGTGATTTCTAGTCGCCTGTCGAGCCTTCTACAGTCAACTGTGATGCACAGCTCAAGTCATATTTTCTATTGACTCATCTTGAGCTTTTCGCTTCAGTCGACTGATGTTTAATTTACAGTCGCCTGAACTCTTACAGTCGCATGTGAATTGGTCGACAGTCGCATGTGCGCTTCTTGCATTTTCTGGGATTTTTTTCCATGTTGCAAGACAGTCACCTGTTGCTGTTTTTACAGTCGTCTGTATAGTTACAGTCGCCTGTGAAATGGCCTTCAGTCGTCTGAAAGGCGTAAGTGCGATTTATGCATCTCTCTCTGTCTTTTCTCCATCTTTACAGTAGTCGACTGTTGAAGTTATTACAGTCGCCTGACTATAGGACAGTCGACTGTATTATTGATATCAGTCGCCTGTGCGTAAACTGGAGAAAGAGTGCAGCTCTTTGTTTCTTGTCCATCCTTGCTGCAGTCGCCTGATGAAGGATATACAGTCGACTGTCTGCTTTTCAGTCGCCTGTGTAGTCTTATACAGTCGACTGTCCTGGCTCAGATTATAGTCGTTGGGATATTTTCTAGCCGTTGATCAGTCGACTGTCTAATGATCATCAGTCGACTGTTCATGCCATAAACTGCCAAAATCTAGCCGTTGCAGATTTCTTCCCTTTGGGTTTTTGGCTGGTTTTATGGGTTCCTTTGGGCTTCCTTTATATATGAGTTGGCTTTGTTCATGTAGAACTCGGGGTTGATATTGAATATCTTTGAGAATCATTAGCCACTCCTATTCTCTCCCATTTCCCTCTCATGAGCACATTTCTCTTCATGCATTGAAGCTAGCTCATAGGGAAATTCTCCAAGGGATTTCAATCTCATTTCCTTTCTTGGAGAACATCTTTCTTCTCTTCATTTCATACACTCAAGTGAGAAGTGTTAGGATTCATTCCTAGAAGAGAGAAAGATCAACAAGTGCAATCAAAGCTAATCTCAAGCACTTGGCCATTCACTTGCATGTCTTCTTCTTCACATTGGTAAGATCATATCAAGGCATATGTAAGTGTTGTTTCGTTTTGTTTTTGTTTTGAAACCCTAATTCTCTTTGTGGGAGTTACTCTCTTTGTGGGAGTTTGGTTATTTCTGTGTGAAAGAACAAATCCTCTGTGTGAGGTCTCTCTGTGTGAGAGTGAGGATGTCTCTTTGTGGGAATCCTAAATACTCTTGGTGAGGTCTCTCTCTTTGTGGTAGTGTATCCCATTGTGGGATTGTGTATTCACTTCTCTGTGTGGGATTATAGTGAATACTAGTGTGGCTGGATGTACCCAAGTTTTGGGGAACCAAGGTAAAATCTCTGTGTTTGCGATTATTGTTGTTGAGCACTCTGTTTAATTTCCGCTGCTTATTGTGCTTTAATTTTAGTAACTTTTAATTAAGCACTTTGCTTGCTATTACACTATTCACCCCCGCCCCCTCTAGTGTGTGTGTGTAGCCCCGCAGGGTCCCTTACATTAAGGTTCATTTATATGTTAAGAGAATATGATAAATTGTCACTAATTTATTGATGAATGAATACTTGTTAGTATGCATATCATATGTATTAGTGATAAATTTATTCATGTGAATTTTAGCAGAATTTTAGCATAATTGCGCATGAATTTCTCCACCTGTCGAATTAGCAAAATCGGGTACTGTTTATAATTAGTCGGCTATCTGGAGATACTGGTCGATTAAAACATAGGAGTGCAGAATAAAAAATAAAAGACATATTCTAAATAAAACAAAGGATACATACTACATTCATTAAAAAGAAAGATACACATTCAATAGGAAAGCAAATACAACAAAGCCAGTACATTAACCACACATAAAACTAGTCATAGATACACTTAGTCAACCAACAGATAGGTCTAGTCAACTAGAAGCCTAAAGTTCCAGATTGGCATTTAAAAGTAGGACGGTGGTTGAGGTGGGTAGTGTGAACTTGACAATGTGTAGGGAGCCCACTGTTCAAGAGTACTCAAGATTTTCACCTCAGTCTCTTACATGTTTTCCATTGAAGTGTTAATGTGGTCAAAACGGGTTTCAAAAGCGCTAAAATGAGTTTGGATGCCAGCAAAACTAGAATTCGTGTCATTCCTAAGATGATCAATTTGGTCTTGAAGAGTAGGACGTGAAGGTAGAGGACGAGCATAAGGATTTACGGTGACTTTGTGACGGCAGGAAGGACATGCATCAGATTGTTGTTCATATTATTATTATTCTTCTTCTTCTTCAACTTGAGGAGGAGGGGGAAATTCTATTCGATTGACAACGGAGTGATCAAACCGTTGTGGATTAAAAACAGAGACCTCATTATCAAGTGGAACATCAAAATGACGTAGAATGCGGGTGATTGTGCAAGGAAGGAAAATATGATTGGAAATGGGTTTGATCAAAACTAACATGATGGTACTAGCCCAGTCTACTTGAAGTCCTCCCATAATAGCATAAAGAACCAGACTACTGGTCTCATTTACATAGTTGAGGTAACCAACTTAGGAATCAAGTTATATGTGATGACTAGTCATAACCCGTGCCCGGGCACGGTTCATTTAAGATTCCCCCCAGTGAAATCTTTGGTCCCCAAAAAATTATTTCTACAGCCAAAATTGCGCAGAACAAAAATTAGCGTAAAAATATTTAGCGGCGCATGCACCTTCGGTGCGGAACAACAAATTCGACACATGTGCATTCGACATGAAACAACAAATTCGGTGCAGACGCCTTCGATGCGGAACAACAAATTCGATGTAGAATAAAAAATTCAGTGCGGGCGCCTTCGGTGCTGAACAACAAATTAACGTTAAAAAATTTAGCGGGCGCCATCGGTGCGAAACAACAAATTCGGCACAGGCTCCTTCATCGCAGAAGAACAAATCTGGCGTAGAATAACAAATTCGGCAAGGAACAAAAAATTAGCGTAAAACAATTTTGGCGTAGACAAATTCGACGCAGACACCTTCGACGCGGGAAATTATTCTCATTTCTCAAGATTAAATCTCAGCCTTCTTCTATCAACCTCTTTGTCCTAGTCAGATTGTCCTAGTCAGCCTTAGGATTCAAAAACAGTCATCAGATATAATATAGATTGTGATGTTTTATCTATCTATTTAAACAGTAAACATGTTTTCGTCGCTCTGTCACAAATGGCTGGGTATGCTAAAAACGCTTGAACATGGTAGCCAGTTATCATGGTGAAATTTTCTCAGCATATCTTCATTATGTTTCAAAATATTTGTAATTTCATAAAAAATATATTGTGATTAAGGAGCGTAGATAGAATTACAAAGCCAAGCAAACAATAGCCACCCGATGACAACAGAACAAAAGCCAAGAGCAAAAGAAATGTCTACGTGCCATCAACCAAAATAGAAGTAACTTGTCCTTTGAGTTTTCAAGCACATAAAGGAGATAAGATGAAATAATGAATAGGAAAATACCACCTTCTGTCATCAACATACACTATGTTCCTTATCATAACTTTCATTCATACATCATTGCACGAATAAATGGCACATACATGACTGCATTATTATTCAATAGAAATTTCCAATTTGAGGGAAAACATACGCTCAAATGACCAAAAAGGTAAAACATGATCTCAAGACTGTCTTTGATATAAATCATATAGCCGCTTCTTTCCAAACAACGCTCCAGAACTCCAAATATGATGTAGATATACCATTGTGGACACAATAGAGATACCATTGATATTACAATGATATTAATACTGTAGAGATACAAAAGAACTACACAGAAGACTTACATTGATATTAAACACAGTAGAGACACCATTGTGGACTTAATAAGAAGTATCCTTTTCTTTAGACATTAAATATCTTTTTACCACAAATATTTTGGACCATTCCAGACTGATCAAATAATTAAGCAGCCTAGAACCAAAATTTCCACACATGATTTTAGGCTTCACGTTGCATGCAGTTAAAACTACAAATAATATATCTCTGTATGTGCAGATTTTTTTTCTGGGCCATGGAGATCAAGCATGCATTCCACCCAGTTTGGTTCAACCATAAACAGATAGGCCTCATGTTCATGCTCTAAGACAGTCAGTTGTCACCCGTACTAAGCATACCTTACTCAATTTGCTTCTCCACCAATCCTGTAAAATATTAAAAAGTTCAATAAGATGTCTGATTCAATCTACAGTTTTCAGCCAAGCACATGCCAACATACCATACTCACCAAATAAATATAACTTATAAAATCTTATGGGAAAAATATCGAACCAAATGGACAAAATAATGTGACATGGAAGCCATACCACTAATTAGCTGCTCCTGCTTTGTGTACAAACAAACATATCCCAAGTCAATGGACTTTCCATGAGCAGAGATACTTGATGGAAATATACTTGAAACTCTGTGAACCAATGGGTTTGAGTGAGGAAAGAAACTCAGATATGGCACCAAGCTACAAAAGAATGGATCATGCCAATATTAGTCTGTCTTTGATAATACAAAAGCATGGATCATGTACGCGATGCTTACAAATTTACTCACACCTAAGTAAAGTTGGTTACAAATCTAAATTTACATACAAATTTACTTACAAATTTTCATGTACTCATTGCATTGAGCATACAACTTGAAGGAACTAAAGAGTAAGTGTAAGATACTCATTCCATGTGGTTGTGAGTTCTATGATATAGTATGCATTTTATCAGTTTAAGTATCCATGTTTCATTTCATGTACAATTCAAAATATTATCAGTTTATCAGTTCAAACTATTACCGATAATATCATAGGCAGTCCGTTCGATTGCAACACTATTTGTGACCCTGGCATGTATAGGCAGATAAAACTAAGGTCAATGCAATAAACCGCAAAGTTTCACAGAAAAGTAGAGGCAAATCCATGTTGCATGGACATACATGAATTCACACAGCAACACCTAAATAAAATCCCACACAAAAAACTGAAAGTAAAATAATCATGATCATCCAACTTAGGCATCCCACACAACAGAGCTGCATGGTTGAAATATTTGCCCAACTTAGGGCAAAATTCAAATACTTATAGTGGTATCTGCATTAAATAGGCAATGTGTTTTCCCTAAGAGCACCTGCCTAAGTTACAGTCAGAACTTAAGATAAATATGTAGTTTCTGGTGATGATAAATTACTATATCTTGCAAAGTCGAAATAAATATAATATTACAAAATATTAATTATTAGGATTCATTTGAAACTTGTCACCCCATCATATGTATAATTTGCATATATCTGTTACCCAGGTGTAAGCGTCAAATGGCAAGAAGCCTATGAATTATAGTACATGAGCCATATACATATAACACAAACTTTTAACCACAACTTTAGACAAAACTGTTAATAATGGACCAAAAAATAACAGTTGAAGAAATTGGATAATAATGAACCAAAAACTGTCATTTTTTGAGGAAACTATCTTGCATCACGTGGTCTATATTAAACACGTAGGTCTTTTAACTGATAGTTCCTCCAGTGTGCTTAACTTTCTTGTCCATCCCATAAGGAATTTTTGGTCCATCACGTGGTTAAAATAACAGTTAAACACATGGACCAAAAAATAACAGTTAAAGAAATTTGATAATAATGAACCAAAAAATGCTCAAATGTTCTACGCTTGCTTCACATATTTACCTTTTTAGAACCAAAAAATGCTCAATTGGTAGAACAAATCTGCACCTTGCAAGGAGATTGTATTTAGTTCCTTTTGCTCATGATCTTCGACAAGCAAGGCTTATGATCTTCATGACTCCAGAAATCTTCGGCAAGCAAGGCTCAAGATCTTCGGCAAGCAATGATTTTAGATCACTAAGAGCTCAGATCAGAGGCGAGTTCAAGAAATAGTTACCTATTTTCATAATGCAATCAATATCAACATGAGAAACAGACACAACCTGCTATTATCTCCAGATCACATAACTAAAGAAGCTTAGATGCCAACTGAAATCAAGAAAGAATAATGTGTTACGTAGGGGCTACTCGTGTTATGATAAATCACTGATTATATATACCGTTATTACATTATCTTGGTTAGTGGAGTTTCTTTCAACCTAGCAATTCCAAGCCAAATCACATGTACCTATAAAATTCAACAACCAACTAGGATACATGTAGCTCCAAAGTGAAACTTTTACAAAAGAAAGCAAAGTAGATACATGTAGCTCTAAAGTATAACCATAATCATGTCTTATTCCTCATTTTCATTGTAGTAAGCAACAATCTCCAAAATGCAACATGTACACAAATTCAAAATTTCATCACTACAATAACAAAGCCTCCTTAAATATATATTTAAATCTGTCCACGTGTAAGTGTTTTCATCAACTTAATGCACATCAACATGATTTCACATTAGATTTAGCCATTGCTACTTATTCTAAGAAAAAACCCAAAGAAAGGTACCATGAGAATTTGCTAACAAAAATTCTTCAAAAATCTACATATTCAGAAAATTCAAAAAAAGAGTGATAATCCTCTTTTCCAAGCCCAATTTTCCCCATATGCATCCATATGTATATATATTTAATTCAATTTTACAGGTTTTAAATTTGTATAGGTAGGTTCTGCATATCTGATCCTTCTAAGTGTACCATAGTTTATCTGAGTGTACCATAATTTAACCATAGTGTCACATTGAATTGAATGCTATGCTCTCACCATGTGTGTGTGGGTACCATGCCCTATATATAGAGTATGGTACTCTAGTTTAACTCACTAAAACAGTACACTATGGTACACTCAGGTATGCATGTAACATTCAATGTTGTTTGTGTGAAATCTGAAAGTGTGTAACTTATAAGGCCATGATGCACTGCTATGCGGTATAAAAACCATTAATCAAAACTTCCCTTACCCCTATAAGATGCTAGACATGATACATTGAAAAGGGTACTACAAAGTAATACATCAAGTGAAGGGTAATAATACATAAAGACTACAAATTCTTACAGGTGGTCCCCCATCGCAGAACTCAATTATCCCACGAGCTATTAAGTTACCCTGAAATGACAGAAAACTTGATATATTGATATTGTAGTGAAGCCAGAAAAACTAAAATACAAATAACACAATAAAACAAAGAGATATTTGATTTAATGCCATATCTCAACAACTCTGGGAAAGCAATCTCATAAGAACTGAAATTATAATAGTTGTAGCATGAGCAACATTACAGTTTCTAAACTTTTTTAGCTCATACAACCTCAAAATTAATCACCATTCACAACTGCAAGAAGTTAACAGACTTTTTTATCGCACGATTCGTTTTTATATTTAATTGAATAGAAGATGCATACAGAACCAACAGATTTAGACCTAAAAAACTCAAGCATGACTTTCTAGATGGAATATAAAAGACCCCAAATAACATCAAAAATTCTAATCCCCCTCTACCTAGACTTTTAAATCAAATTTTACAATCCCTGGACAATAGTCAATTAGTGCAGTTCAGATCCTATCAAACCTCGTTAATGCTTGCTTGTATACTCACCATCTTTTCTTTCATATCAATAAGTTGGAGATACCATTGATTCTTTGACATTATTGAAATACTCCCAGTGACTTCTAAATATCAAATACCAACAATGCTAACTCCTAATGAAACATAACCTAACACAACACAAAAATAGTGCTATAAGATGACTAAGCTGTAAATAGCACCCTCTGTTGACTAACGTCAACTAAGAAGAAAAAAGAACATGATGAAATGACTTCAAAACTACAGACGGAATGAACCCCTTTTCCGTCCTGCATAAATCTTAAGCAGTAGCTTAAGCCCCCCAAAGTAGCAGAACCACATAAAAACATGATAGCCATTCCGCTGGCAAGTATGCAGGATGAGTTAATCACACATGAGTTATAATAATAATAATGTGTTTTCTGACTAAACGAAGATTGATCAAGGATACCTTGTAGTCTTGGGAAAAGAATTGATTTTTTGTTTTTGTTTATACGTGCTGCCATTTGATGCAAGGCATAATACTATGAGCACTAAATAATGTTTTTGTACTGCTGGAAATGAAATACAGTGGAAGTGAACCAAATAATGTGATATTGCAAATTCAACAAAGATTTCTAAATAAAGATTTTGATACTATGGGGAATATTGCCCTTTGTGCAAGGCATAATCCAAAAGTATTCTGAATATTGCCATTTCAACAACCATTTTAAGGTTTTGTACTGTTTTTGTACGGCTGGAAATGAACCAAAAGTATTCTGAATTAGGAGAATTTTGTGGCTGTTTTCTGGAAATGAACCAAAAGTTTTCTGGAAATGAACCAATAGTTTCTGGGAATGGCAATATTAACATTACTAACAAATTGACAACATTAAAATGGCTAATATGAACTCTTGCTCACAGCAATTGCAGAACACTAAAATCAGAAGCATTAACTCTTGGGGAACACTAAAATCGGATTTTAAATCATTGAACACTAAAATACTATTGTTAAATCGGAAGCAATTGCAATTACAGAACACTAAAATCGGATGTTACATGCAGAACAATTGCAATTGCAGAACAGTAAAATGCAGAACAATTGCTCACATTTTAGAATCATTGAACCATTAACTCAAAAGAGTTCATGCTCACAACAATTGCTCACATTTAGAATCAATATTCACAGTGAGCATGAACTCTTGCTCTCCTAAGCATCGAAAGCAATCTCCAGCAAGCTCATATGAGAAACTAAGCAACTCAGATAAGAAGAACCCACAGATTCCAGAAATCAGCCAGAAGAACCCGTATCTTCAGACCTTCGGCAAGCAAGAACTCGTGCCAATGCTGATTTGGGGAAGAGCAAGAATGATTGCTGCTTTCTTCTTCTTGCTACGAGAATTAAACACCCTCAGATTTCAGATCTGCGGCAAGCAAGAAATGATCTTGCTGCTTTGGGTAAGAGCAAGATTCTGCAGAAGATTGCTTAGTTTCTCACCTTACTGCTTTGGGGAATCCGTACCCTCTTCTTCACCTTGCTGCTTTGGGGAAGATTATTGTTGGCAAATGATTTTGGGGAAGAGCAAGAGGAGTTTTGGGAAACTCTCCCATAAAAATGCCTCTTCATCTTCCCTCAAAAGCATGTTGCTATCCCCGAGTTAATTTTTGAGTTAAAATGATTTAAGGCTGGTGCTCTCTCCAAAAAAGCCTGTTGCTATCAAATGGGACCCACAAATATCAAAAGTATATGTTAAAATACAAACCCTTCATCTCAAAGCTTCATCTAAACCGTTCATTCCCCAAGAATTAATCCTGACCCTCTTTTTTCAACCCATTTGTCCTAGTCAGCTTGTCCTGGTCAGAGCCAGGATTCAAAAACAGTTGTCAAAGGTATAATAGATACCTTATCAAAGCGGTTAGGATGTTCTTTTTCCACAGCATGAAGAGCCAGCAAGCGGCTACATGGTCACAAACCATTGCTTACTAACCAATGGTTCAATAATCTGATTATTTCAGAACTTATGATATGAAAATTAGGAAAGGAAAGAACATTTTGTTAAAATAGTTTTAGCAAGAAGAGACGGATAATATTTTTCATACTTCACCACCACGCTGGCACCGAGGAACTCGTAAAGTATAAGGCTCATGTTTTACTGTCAGACCAATCTCTTCAAGACTGCCAATAATTCCTTTCGAGACTCAAATCTGTCAAACCCACTGGGAGATGGACATCATTAGAAGGCAATACAACAACAGAATTAAATATCTGCTATATACAAATAGTCAATGACTAAATTAATTCAAATTAATATTATACCAACAACCTAGCAACCTTGTTAAGAGTGTCTTGAAACGAGGAAGAGCATTCTAATTCTTAAAAGGCGGTCGCACCCGTGCACACACTGACGTGCCCCCAGTTTGCGAGCCGCAAATGGCCGGGGGACCCGCGTGAGGGTTTAGATATTTGTAACCGTAAGCGCACGGTGTTGTAGTGTGGCTTGGGGGTCGAACACAGGGAGGCTAGGATGTGCTTGTGTCAAGGAGGACCGAAATCACTCCGTGGGCGAGCTAGCCCGGATCGGTTGATGGGTTGTCACGGTAAAGGAATGCAAGGTATGAACAATAAGAAAATAAACCCGGGACTTTGGTTTCCACTCCAACGAGCGACTCTCGCCGATACGGCCTACGGGTTGGATGGCGAACGGAATTAGGGTCTAATGGTGAGACGTTGCCTCTGAAAGTGGTACGGGCATCCCATGGGCCCGATATTCCGGTCGGTGCCCAGGATGATACACCGGACTTCCCGGGTTCGATCAGTGGGCACTCCCGTGTCCATTAACACTGATCGATTTCGGGAGCACTAAGCTCGCAACGATAACTCCCAACGTCTCATCCTGCCGCTCCCGCGTGCTAGGATTCGGCGTCTACGCTAAGGGCGTGAGCTATGGCTAGGGAGTCAACCACCAAGTTTATTCCCCCTTGGCCCAACGGTCAAAGGCGGTCTTTTTCCCGCCGATGACAATAAAACACCCCGCGTAACCGTTAGATTCCTAATCCCTATCGATTTCCTAACCCTATGGATGCATCGGGAAGAGCCCCCGAAGGGGTTTCCGCCAAAATCCCAGATTTGGGAACTACTCACAAATATTCATTAAAAAGCGATCTAAACGAAAATGAACCGTTGAAATCATAATCAGACGATTGGAATGCTAAGGTAGTAGAGCAATTAAGATAATACTAAAGTTTAAGAAAGATCCAAAAACTTACAATAGAAAAGTAATTACAGCCGTCACAAATAGGAGAAAACAGTAAAAACTAACAGCTCCCCCGTTTCTGGAACCCTAAGGGTCCTATTTATAGGATCTCGTATCACCCGATCGGTTGACAAGTCAACAGATCGGGTGATCCGTTACAAATAATAAACAGAAAACGGCGGAGTTTCACCCAGTCATATGAACCGGTCGGTTGAGTTCTTGGAGTGACCAGTTGGATCTTGGCGCCATCGGGTGAAGGGGTCGGTTGGGTGCCCGTGTCTCGGCTCCTCAGCATCATCTACAGATGAACCGATTGGGTGAGAGTCACTCGATCGGTTGGAATTTGGCTTGAAAAGACAGAGAATCAGCCCCGTTAAACCGGCCTGTGAACCGGTCGGGTGACATCCACTTGAGCTCCGGCTGAGACCGGGTGGTGCACGTGTGCATCACCCGATCGGTTGGAGATGACCAACCGGTCGGGTGAGGGGATACAATGATGCCATCATCTTCATTTGACCCCATGGGTCACGCGTGACTCCTCCCGTTGCTCCGGGGACTTGAGATATTGTCGTTAAACGTCCCCTACGCGGGCAATCTCCTGCAAACATGGAGAAACAAAGAAAAGTGAAAGAAAACGAGAGAATACGAGAAAACGAATAAAAGACGGCGGAAAATACGAAGAAACACGAAAGAAAACGTGTGTGAATATATGAAATATATACGCACGTCACACACACACACACACACACACACACACACACACACTCTCTCTCTCTCTCTCTCTCTCTCTCTCTCTCTCTAAACCCAATTGCACACACATACTCACAACTACCTTAGTAGTTCGGTCTACTAAAAACCCTGCAATCTATGGTAACACCTTTGTTTTGAGTTTGAGAGATTAATTAATGGATGCATTTTGATATTTTGTCTATACTGTTTGCATTATCATATTTAGATTGTGGTTGTAGTAGGCACTTTGTTAATCACTACCCAATGGGTAAAACATTATAAACCTGCAACGTTCCTGATTGTTGAGCTTCTGAAGGGTTACAGCCATGGATCTAGATCAAATAGAAGAAGTTAGATATTTATTTCCAAACTCAAATAGTAAGATATATGAATAAAATTGATTAGTGCTTTTTGTTGTGCCCTATAAAAAATCAAGTTAAAAGCATCAATCGCTCAAAATCCAAATTCTAACATTCAAAAAATTTGACAAAATTGTTTAAGGTAACAACAATCAACAACCTAATTACGACAAAAGAACCATTTATATGAATTCAAATAAAAAAATCTCCCCAAATTTCAGAATAAAAAAGAGGATTAATTTATATGTTACTAATGACTTAGAATTGTGTTTTGCAACTTCGAAGAGAATTTTTGAATTCCTAGATATCCCCAAACCCTTATTCAATAAAGAAAACACAATTAATATAATCTGAAAGTAAAAAACAACTAAAATAATTATGGACAAACCATTTGTGAGAGTGCGACTGCGCGCGGCATACCTTTTGAAAATTTGCGTGTGCGTCGCATGCAATATCATGCTAAAAGAAAAGACATATGGGAATCTGAATTTTATGGTTTTTGGATTGTCGGACACTTGGAAATCAAAATACTGGATGAACTACCCTAACACCCCTATAAAACTACCTTGGAGCTTTGATATGCAAAACTGAGTTTTGTGTGTATGAAGCAAAAACCTAATTATGTTTTATTGAACTATGAAAAAGTTAATTAAGTAGAAACACGTATGCATATTCACATTCACATTCACATTCGTAACATGCACGCGAGTCATTGTATTAACTTCAGTCTGATAAATGGCCAAAACACCATGTATAGAGGTAGATCTCGCTCCTATTTCCTATATAATAACCGAAGTTTGTTAACTGTATGGCTTTCTATGTCGTACATCCAAGAGGAAATATATCCAAGTTTGTCAACAATCAATGTAAAAGAGATAATAGTACAAAATACACATTGACACCAGAATTACGAACTTATTGTCTTATGTTGAGCTTGCAGAGCTTGATTCTCCACCCTCTTTGCTGGCACGTCCGCCTGCCTTGTCTATTCCCGCTTCTTCGTAAATTTAAACACATAAAACCAACAAGAAAAAAAATCAAATCTGCAATCACAATTAAAACAATCCACCAAAACCCAACCAAAAATCCTACCTTCTTTACGTATGACCTTAAGCTTCACACACTCTATCGTCTCACTATGCTTCCATCTAAACCACTGACATTTGCCTTTGCACACAAAACAACAATAAAATCAACAAAAATCAGACCTTAATCAAAGAAACCCTAGAATTAGAAATTTTTGAAATTAAGGTGGTAGATATATGATTACAATCTCGCCGGGTTGCAAAAACAAAAAAAATTGTTTCATATCATTTCCCAATCTTTTAATCCTGTCATTTGCTTCCTTTAGATTATATCTCAAATATTTTTCTACCAATTTATTTGTTTTAATCACCAAAGCCATTCAAAATATCTCTGTTTTATATCTCCATTGAATTGCCATGAATAAACCTCTGATGAAGGGCATCAAAGAAGAGGTCCGATATCACATCTTCGGCCTAGATTTAATGAAACATTTAGAACAAACGTAATGAGAAATGAAATCCTTTAGGTACAACAAAAAACAAAAAGAAAAGACCATGATGCATCCATGCATGCATCAATTGTCATGAACATCCTTTGATGTCTTTGTATGCATTCCTGGGTGAAAACACAAAACAACCGATGGGAATCTCTCCATTAAAAATCATTACTTCATTAAACAAACCATATCATTAGAAATTGAAATGATACTGATGCTGATGAGATAATGAACTATAAAGCATTGCCTGCTAGAGTAAAGGATGAATTTTAGGTATTCTATATCATTATTATTGGCTTAACACTTTTTATTTATTTCTATCAAGTTGTAAGATGCGAAAAAGCCAGGTTGGTATATTGAATCGATACACTTCACAACTAACAAAAGACCATTCCACTCTCACATGTTAAGTACAAAAATATAAACGCATTCGTATTGAATTTGTTAGATGCTTTTTTTCAAATTCATAAATAGATAAAAGAGTTTCAGAAAATAACTTCACTATTTTAACGGAATAAGCTTTAGATCGGAATGCCCTCAGAATCCCCAGAATCTCCCTGAGTTCTAACTTACCCGCTTCATCAATGCACAAATTAAACGATTTTCAAGCAACAAAACAAACAGGGCATCTCTAAAATGTCAATTAAAATCCAAAAATCCCACACACAAAAATAATAAGGGTAATTTAGCGTAAAGTATTTATGCTATCAGTTTAAGGAGAGCTCAGAGCTGACAGTTCCATTAAATTAACCTAAAAATAATTAATAAAAACATCTTATCACATAAGAAAAATTCACAAAATTTCCAAAGCAACCACTTGAAAATTGAACAGACCCAACCTACACCAAGCCACCCCAAAGTTTAACAAACAAAAATAAATAAAAGTTCAAAAGCATGCAGAGTTCTAAAAAATACACAGATTTTTATTTTTTGAGGAAACATTAAGATACAATCTGTACCGATGAATCCGAAAATTAAGATATAGTAACAATTTGAATAAGTGGAAGTTGCTCATGTCCATCAATATAAAGTTTTCAGCTCATTACCATATTTTGAAGTATATTGATTTTTATTAAGCAAAATTGATTGTTCCTTCTAGCATATGGAGAAAACTAATGCTCAAACTTGATTTCAGGGAACTAATGCTCATAGTTGATGTAGCCAAATACTATAATGATCAAATACATGAATTTAATTCAAGGAAATATGAACATGAACAACATAGTTCAAGTTCGATTTCGACGTGGACTGTGGATTGAAGATGAAATCTGGAAATGAAAAAAAAAGGAACTCGACTTCGGCGTGGACTGAAGTTAAAACTTAAACAACATAGTTAAAACTTGAACAACAACATGGACAGAAGTTAAACAACAACATGAACAACATAGTTAAACTGAGATACATTAACAATTGAATAAGTGGAAGTTGCTCATGTCCATCAATATAAAGTTTTCAGCTCATTTCCTTATTTTGAAGTTGTTAAGGCCAAAATTGATCGGCACAGTTGTCCAGCTGACGGGGACTCGCAGCACTGAGCTGGAGCCTAGTCAGCCTTTGAAGTGGGACCCTCGGCTGAATGAATTGTGGTCGATGGTTGATAGTAGATGATGGTACGATCGATGATCGACCTAAGAATGATAGTTGGATCGCTCGTTCGAGGTCGAAGAGCTTGATATCGACCTTGGGTGTTGGATGGCGATTGTCAGTCTGCACCACAGAGAGTCGTCAGGGGTGTCGGATATGGGTTCCGACCCAAATCCACTCCGATGCTTAAGTTAGTAAGAAAATTAAGAGAGAGAGGGAGCTTGGTATAGTATGGATCGACCCATAGAGGTTCGTTCTTAGACTAACGACGCAAGCTCGAATATGGAATGGAAAATTAAGAAGATAGAGTTCTATGTATTAGCACTCGTACCTTGAAGGTGGAGCCTCCCTTCCTATTTATAGGGGTTCGGGGGTCCTCCTAGAGACATTGGGGAGATAACGGCTGCCTATTTTGTGGCCATGATCCTCCGTCATAAATGGGACTAAAACGCTTCCCACGTTCCCAGGATTTTCGAGCCCACCTTTAATCCCATGTTCGCGCGAGGCAGGCCCAATAGTCGACTGGCCATTTGGGCTTTGACTGGGTCCGATATCGGACTTCTCTGGTGGGCCTGGTGGGCCGTGGTCATTCTTCGACAAAGTTTCCTCGAGTGTCGACCCAATTGTAACGACCACTTCCGGTCGTGAGTATTTTAGTGCGTATATTGCTTTGTGTGCGTGTTTGCGTGTTATTTTTATGTTCCGTAGCTCAGACACGAGACCGAACCCCGTTTTCACAACCCTCTCGGAGGCGCGATCACCCCGGTATCTCTTTTTAATTTTTGGACGACCGATGGTAAAATTGCGATAATACGATTATTATTATTATTAACTTTTTTTAAAAAAATTTATTCGAATTTTAATAAAAATCTGAAATCAGTTTTAAAACAACAGTTTAAAAAAACAAAAACTGTTGTGAAGGGAATTTAGGGAGAAATAGGTGTAAGGGGTTAAGAGCCCCCTACCCGTGTATTTATAGCTTTCAATAGTGGGTTGGATACCCAATTGGCCCAATGGGCCTATTCATAACACTTCCCCTTATCCAATCAACATTGAAATAAGAGGTGGATTCTTCAGGATCCGAGTTAGGGTTACTGTCTTGTTAAAGAAAGAACAGTTAACCCATAACTTCCCCTGTTTTAGGGATGTGTCAAGGGGTGGATACTTCAGGATCCAGAGTCAACGAGGTTGCCTCGTCAAAACCTTGACTACGGAAAACCCAGTGGGAAAAAACCTGTAGCCAAGGGAAAAGAGTACAACTCTGCAGTTGACTCCCCCTTATCTGACCAAGCTTCAGGCTTGCAGATTTCCTATGAATCTATACATCAGTCTCCTATGTATCTATGAGTTCATAGTTCTCTCATCCTGACCCAGTTTACATTTACTCACTCTCCTCATCCCAATCCCATATACAAGTTTCTCAAAGATACTAGTAGGCAGGGATTTGGTAAGCAAATCCGCCAAGTTATTACATGATTGGATCTTCTGTACCTCAATCTGCTTTTGCTTCTGAAGGTCGTGCGTCCAGAAGAACTTGGGGGAGATATGCTTCGTCTTGTCACCTTTGATGTAGCCGTCCTGTAGCTGGGCTATACATGCTGCATTGTCTTCATAGAGTGGAGTGGGTGCAAGAACGCCGGTAGTAAGGCCGGTGGAGGTGAGTATGTGCTGGATCACCGAGCGTAGCCAGAAGCATTCCTTGCTTGCTTCGAAGATTGCAAGTAGCTCTGAGTGGGTGGATGAGACGGTCGTCATGGTCTGCTTCACAGATCTCCAGGGTATGGCCGTACCGCCATATGTGAACATGTATCCGGTCTGAGACTTCTCTGTATGAGGATCGGACCTGTAACCTGCGTCAGCATAACCAACTAAACCAGTTGATGCCCCTTTCCTATAGAATAGACCTAAGTCTATGGACCCTTGGAGGTAGCGCAGAAGGTGCTTAACTCCGGCCCAGTGCCGCTGTGTAGGTGCAGCACTATATCTGGCTAGTAAGTTTACTGCAAACGCTATGTCAGGGCGAGTGCAGTTAGCCAGGTAAAGGAGTGCACCGATCGCACTTAAATAAGGCACTTCGGGGCCTAGTACTTCCTCCCCCTCTTCCAGCGGCCGGAAGGGGTCTTTGTGAACATCCAATGATCTGACGACCATCGGAGTGCTGAGGGGGTGTCACTTATCCATCAGAAACTTTTTCAGTAAGTTCGATGTGTAAGTTGACTGGTGTAACAGGATCCCATCTTTAAGATGCTCTATCTGAAGGCCTAAACAGAATTTTGATTTTCCGAGGTCTTTCATCTCGAAAGTTTCTGTCAGGCTTCTAGAAATCTTTGCGATCTCTTCAGGAGATCCGATGAGGTTTAAGTCGTCTACATAGACGGCTATTATTACAAATCCTGTTGCCTTTGCTCTTATAAAGATGCAAGGACAGACTGGGTCGTTTTTAAATCCTTGTTGTGCAAGGAAGTCGCTCAGTCTGTTATACCACATCCTTCCAGATTGTTTTAGACCATATAATGATCTTTGCAGTTTCACTGAGTAGATGTCACGGTCTCTCTCTTTTAGTGCTGCAGGCAAAGAATAACCGTCAGGCAATCTCATATAAATGTCTCGGTCTAGGTTGCCATATAGGTATGCAGTAACCACGTCCATGAGTTGCATATCTAAACCCTCTTGTGCTGTTATGCCAATGAGGAATCGGAAGGTGATCGCGTCCATGACCGGGGAGTATGTGGCTTCAAAATCCACCCCAGGACGTTGGGTAAAACCCTGCGCTACAAGCCTTGCTTTGTAGCATACGATCTCATTCTGTTCATTTCGTTTTCTAACAAATACCCATTTATAACCCACAGGTTTTACACCTTTTGGTGTCTGGACTATTGGTCCGAAGACCTTGCGTTTGGTGAGTGAATCCAACTCCACTCCTATTGCCGCTTTCCACTTTGGCCAATCATCTCTGCTTTGACATTCTGTCAGAGAGCGTGGTTCAATATCATCGTCGCAGTACGCGACGTTGATGGCAATATTACACGCAAATGTGTCATCTATTGTTGTGCTTTTTCTGTCCCAATACTCCCCAGTTCGTACATAGTGTATCGATACTTCATTTTCTCCCGGTTTTTCCTCTTCATGAGAGTTTGGGAGAGATGTGGTAGCAGGGCTTAAATTAGCATCCTGTGGTGGTATTTGTTTACCATTGCCAAGGGTCCTACTCTTTCGAGGGACTTGGTCCTTGGATCCCGGTGGTCGTCCTCTCTTTTTGAGAGGTCCAACCATTTCTGCTGCAGGCGGATTGCATCCATTTTGCGGTATGTCAATCCTAGCTGGAGTGTTAGCAGCAGGGACGTGTGATCTAACAATCTTCTGGTTGTCAGTAAATTTGTCCGGCAAGAGATGGACAGTGTTTTGGATGTGGAGAATCTTCAGGACCTCCTCCTCACACTGGCTTGTTGGCGGATCAAAGTGACATAAAGTTTTTGTATCCCAAGTGATACTTTCTGAAGCTTCGGGCTTCTTTGTCTGTGAGCCTAGTCTTGGGAACGATGTTTCATCGAATTCACAGTCTTCTAGACGTGCCTTAAAGACGTCCCCCGTTAGGGGTTCTAGGAATCTAATTATGGAGGGGGTGTCAAACCCAACATAAATGCCTAGGCGACGTTGTGGACCCATCTTTGTCCTTTGTGGTGGTGCTATGGGGACGTATACTGCACAACCAAATATTCTCAAATGTGAGACAATTGGTGGGGCTCCAAGTGCTAGTTGCATTGGAGAAGATGACTGACCTCCAGAGGGTCTTAATTTTATTAAAGATGCAGCATGCAAAATTGCATGACCCCACGCATTCACTGGCATCTGGGATTGAAGTAATAATGGACGAGCGATCCATTGCAGTCTCTTAATTAGAGATTCTGCTAACCCATTTTGGGTGTGAACATGCGCTACAGGATGTTCGACTTCAATTCCCTGAGCTTGGCAATAGTCTAGAAAGACTTGTGACGTAAACTCCCCCGCATTGTCCAGACGAAGTTTCTTTATCTGGTGGTCGGGGAAGTGGGCCCGTAACTTTATTATCTGAGCTAAAAGCTTAGATAGTGCTAGGTTACGGGTGGACAGTAGGCACACATGTGACCACTTAGTTGATGCGTCTATCAGGACCATAAGGTACCTGAACGGACCACTTGATGGGTGAATCGGCCCACAAATGTCTCCGTGGATTCTTTCCAGAAAGCTGGGAGACTCCACATCCACTTTCAGTGGAGAGGGTCTCGTGATCAGTTTACCCTTGTAACAGGGTGGACATGGGAATTTGCCTTTTTGAAGAATCTTCAGGTTCTTCAGGTCAATGCCCCTGGAGTTCTTTATGATGCGGTACATCATAACCGAACCAGGGTGTCCCAGTCGACTGTGCCAGAGTTGGAATTCTGGTGTTTGGGGGCACTGCAGGTGCTCCACCATGGATGTTTCTGGAGTTTGTATACTTGTTTGGTAGAGTCCTGAGGGGAGTCCCTTGAAACGTTCCACAATGGTTTTTGAACCATTTGTAAGAGCCGTTACAAGCAAGTATTCCCTTTTATCCTCCTCGACCGTCTCTAAGTGATATCCGTTTAAACGGATGTCTTTAAAACTTAGGAGGTTTCGGATGGATTTTGGGGAGTATAACGCATTTTTAAGTGTTATTTGTGTGTTGCCGTGGAGCAATATAATTGCTTCCCCTGATCCTTCGATTATATTTGCTGGCCCTGAGATTGTTCTCAGTGGGCCAGAATAACTACTTACGCTCGTGAAATAGTCTATGTTTTGAAGGATCGAGTGCGTCGATGCACTGTCCACTAGGCAGATAAGTTCCATATCTAAAAATGGGGAAAGACATTCAAGCAATAAATATAGATAAAAGATTCACTTTCATAAATAAATGCTAAAAAGATATTGTTTGACATGGAAAAAATAACTAGATACGATGCATAAAAATTTAAGATACATTGCTAATTGCATAAAAGTGGTCCAGATCTAGAGAGTATCATCTCCCATGAAATCTTCGGGAGTCCATGAGGTCTCTGCCAACGCTGCGCTCTCCATCAGGTTTGTCTCAGCTCGAGGCTTGAGGCTTGCCTGGTAGAGGTCCTGGAGGTGTTTTGCTGTGCGGCAGATTCTGGACCAGTGGCCCGTCATCCCGCATTTTGAGCATTTGTCCTCCCAGTCTTTCTTGGGAGTGCCTCCTTTGTTGGGAATCCTCTTCTGCTTCTTGTCCACGAACTTCTGGTTCTGGGGAGGAGCTGGGTGAGTGGCCTTCTTCCGCTGCTTCTGTTCTTTCCATTTCTGGAATTTTGCCTTTTTGTCCGTCTTCTTCTTCTGGGAAGACTGGAAGTGGGCCTCTGCAGGAGGTGGCAATGAAGCGGAGCCAGGAGGGCGCAGGTTGTGGGTGGCAACCAACAGGTCTCTGTTCTGTTCAGTCATAAGTAGGCATGAAAAAAGGTCAGAGTACTTTGTGAACTTCCTCTCTCGATATTGTTGCATAAGGATCATGTCCTTTTCATGGAAAGACGTAAACGTCTTTTCCAGCAACATTTTCTCCGGCACTGGTTCTCCACACAACTTCAGGCGTGAGGTGATGCGGAAAAGAGCTGAGTTGTACTCCGCTACGGATTTGAAATCCTGTATGCGGAGGTGAGTCCACTCGTACTGTGCACGGGGGAGTATGACATCCCTCTGATGTCGGTACCTCTCCTCGAGTGCATCCCACAGCTCGTAAGGGTCCTCTACAGTGAGGTACTCGTCCTTTAAGGTCGAGTCTAAGTGTTTCCTGATATATATAATGGCTTTCGCCTTTAATATATCGGAAACTTCCTCTGTATGAGGTGCTTCCACTGAAGCCTCCTTGTTAGCTGGGGCAGTACTAGTTGTTGCCTTTTCAGTCTGTGTGAGACTGAAACCATGAGAGCGCAGATGGAACTTCAGGTCCAACTGCCAACTCAGGTAGTTTGACCCATCAGCCTTCAGGACTGAGAAGTCTACATTTGCGAGTCTGGCCATTTTATGATCTAGCATGTACAGAAACAAAATAGCATGTATCATTAAGACTGAAAGTAAGACAGACATCCACGCATGTAATGTAGTCATTTTCATGAATTTAAATTACTGCGGTTTTAACATACATGCTTTTTCAAGTAATGTGAATAATTAATTACTAAAAAATTAACAATCACGCATGCTGTTTAATGGTTTTCATTGCGACATTAAAACATGGTATTAAAGCTAATTAATCAACCACGCAGTTTAATGCAAAAACAATGAAAAACAGAAATAATGACCTTAGGCTATGGGGATCAGCCAGCCGACACCGAAAAATAAA
The DNA here is from genome assembly GCA_030789695.1 of Scilla litardierei. NCBI lineage: Eukaryota > Viridiplantae > Streptophyta > Magnoliopsida > Asparagales > Asparagaceae > Scilla > Scilla litardierei. The sequence continues at coordinate 132,611,223 of CM061142.1, forward strand.
TAAAAAGTCCAGTCCGAGGTTACATCAAAATAAAAGGCATGAAAGTAAATTACAACTCGGGAACTTCAGAGAGAAGCCCCTATCATCATTGAGCGAAACGCCTTCAGCTTCTTTTTGGTGTCCTTCGGTCTTCTTTTTACATTTTCATCCTCACATACAAAGTTTCTCTCAAAAGAAAAGGAAAATTGCGGGAATTTAAAACGGTGTCGGAAACCTGGCTGATCCCTAAAAACATAGCCTAAAATTTGCACATCCACGCAGATAATATTTTTGCAACATACAACCACGCAGATAATTGAAACACAAGCATTTAAAATAATTTTAAAATTGTGTGCGACGTGCAAAAAAAATTTTTTTTTTTTTTTGAAAACTTTTGCCTTTTTGATCCATATTTTATTGTTTTTATTTTACCGCTTTAAACCCTTTCAAATTTTCTTTTACCTATTTTGGGCTTTTTAGGGCCAAAAAATAAATAAAATAATTTGTGTGAATGGGCTAATTTTCTGGCCTTTTTGGGCCATGAAAACAACCCATTAGGGTTAATATTGGGCCTCCCCCGAAAAATAACCCGTTAGGGTTAGGGTTTCAGGAAACCCTAAGGGGGGGCCCGCGGCGTGTCGCCGCGACGGCTGGCCGCGTAGGGTGCGGCCGCCGTCGCGGCGGCGGGCCGCGGCTGCGGGCCGCGGCTGCGGGCCGCGGCTGCGGGCCGCGGCACAGGGCCGCGGCTTCAGGCCGCGGCCGCCGCGGCCTGCAGGCCGCGGCGCAGTGCCGCGGCTTCAGGCCGCGGCTGCCACGGCCTGGGGCCGCGGCTGCAGTCCGCGGCCTGAGGCCGCGGCTGCTGGCCGTGGCCTTAGGCCGCGGCGATTGATTCCGCCGGCGGCGCGAAGGGCGCGCCGCCGTTTCGCCCTATGGGCGTACGGAAATTTGGATCAAAGGCGGGGAGGTAAAAATCGGGGTTTTCAACAATTTAGATCGCAAAAAAACGAGTTTTTATTGTTTTAAACATGCAAATCTTATTAAAAATGTTGAATTTAACCGAGTTTGTGAACTTTTTGATCCTAAAACATGCAGATCTAATGAGAAAAGCAAGTTTAGATCTAAAAGTTTGGATTTTTACCTACTAGATTCGACGAGGAATCTAGGCGACGGTTGGTGAAGGATGCCCTTTTCGCTCCCCGTTGAGAAGATTACGATCTTCTTTTTCTGAGCGATTTGTGGATCTCCTTTCCCGCGAGCCGCCGTCTCCTCCAACGAGCGTGATCGTGCTGATAACGTGTTGTGAAGGGAATTTAGGGAGAAATAGGTGTAAGGGGTTAAGAGCCCCCTACCCGTGTATTTATAGCTTTCAATAGTGGGTTGGATACCCAATTGGCCCAATGGGCCTATTCATAACAAAAACAAATTTCGAAAACGCACTGGACTTTTGAAATACTTTCCTAAGACTGATAATCCTTTCTTATCCTATATCTAATCAAAACCATCAAATCTCCTATCCTAACTAATTTCTCTTAAGATCCTAACTATTAATATTCTCCCCTCTCCCCTTTAACTCCACGTCACAGGATCTTCCATCTCTCCCACGTGAAACCAATAGCTCCTGTATTAAACCCTAGAGGCCGAGTTACTGCTCCCCAAAATCTAGCCTCTTCACTTCTATTTCACCCCCAAGCGACGATCTCGTCTCCCTCTCAAGCCCTGAAGCCCTGGATCTCTACTCCCAGCTTTTCTGCGTGCCTTCTCCCTGACCTTGCAGCCAGCCCGTCACTTCTCCCCTCCCCCTCACCTGGCCGGCGATCCCCTCACAAACCCACCCTCCGACAATCACTTCTCCCATGCGTAGACTCTCCTCTCTCCTCACACCTGCCGACAACCATTTCTTCTCCCCTCTAGGCCGCGCCCCTCCTCCTCCACGTACTCGTCTCCCTGCTCCGAGCACCCCCAGACCCGCTGCGCCCTACTCTCCCTTCATGCGACCTCACCTCTACGGCCATCTTCCTCTTCCTTTGCACGAACCCCACGCGCCACCTTCGAGCGACCCCAGGCTGCCATCTTTCCATGCGCACAGCCCCTCTCTTCTCCGGCCATCCTTCAGTTGACCTGCACCCTAGCCGTCCTCCCTTTCGATATGCAAGAGGCCGCAGAGCTCTCCTCTCTCTCCCTCACCTGGCCGTGTAACCCTAGACCCATGCCCTACGTCCACCAAGACCATCGTTGCCATAAGCCGCTTCGCTGCGCTACCTACAGCCGAGGTGACCCGGACGACCTCCTCACTGCGATACCCGTAGTCGAGGAACCGGAGCCTGCGATGCCAAGGACTAGAGACGACATGTTCCAAGAGCGGAGGTGACGAGATCCGTAGCTGCTTTCATAACCGGTGCCAGATCTACGCGCGATCGTTGTACGAGGTTGGTATCCCCTACTCGTAGTAACCCAAATGTTACGCCATTGGAAACCTAATTAAAACCGGCAATTTAATCATTAAATTTATTTTACGCTCCTTTAAACTGCTGTGATAACCTAGGTCATCGATTGGACTATTTTGACTTGCGCATAGGGTAGAATTGACATAGAGAACCATAGAATAGATCTGAACGTGTGAACAAAGTGATTTGAATTGATAGGATATCAACAATCAACCTAGAGACATGCCATAATAGGTCTTCTAAAATCAGTCCTGACACAATCTCGTTTGACTTGTTACAGCGAACCGTAACCAACGCTCTACCTATGACGAGACGCCCCTACGGACACACTTTTCGCCACTTCAGGCAAGCATGCACACGTGCGTTGAAACGGCCACGTTTAAGCCATTACTTTCTTTAGTTTGTGAAAACATGAATAAGAGTCCTAGACGTGAAATGATAGCATCTAGGATACACTCACGACAGTCTAGACTTGACAACGAAGTCTAGGCCCAATATGCTATTATTTCCACATTGATACATATCTGAAAACAGACATGCATCATACTTGCCATGCCATTTAACCTCATGTATGAATTGTATTGAACCTGCAGGGAATAAGGCACTCTCCTAGCAGAGAGGGTGATCCTTTGTATGTATAACCTGCGGGGAATAAGGCACTCTTCTAGCAGAGAGAGTGATCCTTTGTACGGACTTGTCTTGTGCACTTGGGGTGGGGTTGGGTTGAGCGGTCGCAAGGTCTAGGGGGTTTGGCCGCCCTCTAAGCTTAAGGCGTGAACCCTTGACACATACAGTCTTGTCTTGTCTTGTCGTGTAGCCGGTAGCACACGCTACGGCCATTGCCATGTCATGTTTACTTTTTGCACTGTCTTTTACTTTCCTGCCATATTTATATATAACTGCCATGCTGTCGCATCTCACAAATTTCCATGTAAACAACATTTAATAACTGTCTTTATATTCAATATACCTTGCAATTGAGTTTTTCTTACATTTTCACTTGTTGACTCTACCTGACGTACAACTCCTTTTCTCTTGGGTGTTTGTACGTCAGGGAGGAGACTATATCTGTGGACTTGGACCATGAGGACACTGCTCAGTAGTAAGATCCGGACGAAGACCAGTCTTAGAGTTCTCTTCATGTTGCTGACTTGGAGTTTCCAGGTTTCTAGTTTGGATGTGTAACACCATTTAGATTCTTGTTTAAGTTGGATGCATAACACCAGTAGTTTTCTTTCCAGTTGTAGCCATGTCCGAGGCGTCCTTTTATTAGATTTTCTTTTGTACTACTGGATTATTATCATTGAATGAAAGTTGTTGTTTCTTTCGAGTACTCTTATTATTCTGAACTGTAATGTAAGAACATGTACATTGATTGGTGTATCCCTACAGACGCTTATTGGGCTCGAGCTTCACAGCTCTAGCCCATGCAGACCTTCGTCTCGTTATCGCTCCAGTATTATGGAAAGTGGGGTGTGACACTAATGACTCAACAATGGCCCCACGTCGTACGAACTTGAGGGATCCAATCTGCTGAGGTCAAGCGACGTTACATCGCGTTTAATGGGGCACATCAGTCGAGAAAATAGCACTCGAGCTCTGGGCGCCAAAACAGCCGCCTTGTCGATTCGGCTGATTTGTCAATTCCATATCCAAGACGCCCAAGTCCTTGGATCTTTGACACGTGCTCCATCATGCAGTTGTCATTTTGCCCATATTTGTCGGTTCATACAAAGGAGTGTGAGGATACCTTCTATATTCCCTCAATTTGGATTTTCCTTCTCTCGAAAGCAATGACTTCTTCGTCTGCCTTCAGAAAGAAAGTGGTCACCACCGTCCAAAAGAACCAGGAAGGGGTCATGGAACTAAGCTTGATGGCGGAATTGAGTACTAAGGTTAAGGCTAGCCAAATCAACACACTTTAGATGAAGTATATTCGCCTTGACTATCAGATCAGACTGCTCGGGAGGGACGAAAGGGCTCACCGTTTCGACGACTGGGAAGTGGGGGTCTACGTCAAAACTTTCGAATGTGACCTCTGATTCCCCATGCATCCCTTCCTATGGTACTTTATATGTACCTTGAACATTTCTCTCTGCCAGCTGATGCCGAACAGTGTTGGCATGTTGATGGCCTTCATTGTTTTGTGTGTGACGAAGGAAATCGAGCCATCCCAGTGTTTGTTCAACCACTTCTTTTGGATTCCTCCTCTTAAGTCCACAGGGTGGTACACGATAATGGATCGTCACGGGAGAAAGTGCTGGAAAATCTCCCCACCTCCAACCCCAATTGGAAGGACGAGTTCGTGTTTGTAGTCTTCCAGGGAGAGGCAAGCTTCTGCACTGGTTGGGGCACCCCTGACTTGGGGCCTATTGAGGATAAGCTGTTGGACCTTGAGGAGAAGAAGGCTATCGATGCCCCGTAGGGCCTGCCAGTGGTGGTGAAGTCAGTTGAGTGGCTCTGGTCGGACAGAGTGTTACGTCGGACCATGTGGATGAAAGGTTTGTTCGACCGTGCTTGCCAACTGTTCGACCTTCATCATCCGAGCTAACTTGTTCGTTGTTCTAGCAGGGATGATCAGTGTGGATTACTAGGTAGATCTCGCACTGAAGGTCGTGGTCGAGGCCTCCATCAGGGAAGTGGAGGCAAAGATGTCCTCGCCTCGGGCCCCGACCGTCTCGAGATCTATGACCCAGCCGACCGTGGATCGGCCCATGATTATCAAAGGGATCGCCTAGGGGGCTCGCCCTCAGCAGAAGAAAAAGAAAGACCCCTCCTCCGAATTTGAGGGGTTGCACATGAGGGAGGGCCAGAAAAGGCAGAGGGTTCTCATTCTCAGCGACGAGGAGCGGTCGGAGTCGATCGTGTCTGCGGGACAAACCTCCCGACCGGGGAGAGATGATCCCATGAGGAAGGCTCGACGGAGACTCAGGTTCCGTCGGATCTTCGCACGCAGCAGGACTCATGGCCCTTGGGGGGTCTGTCCCCCTCCGTAGGGTTGCTTGAAGACATCCCAGTGGAGTATCGACCTATGCTGCTGGAGGATCGATCTCCTCGGGCCACTTCGTTTATGTTGAGGAGGATCTTGTCAGGGCGAGATTCCCCTTGAGGCTTGGGGATTCTACACTTATCGATTGCAGGGCCTCCTCCCATGTCACCGAGAACACAACCCTTCCACGGGATCGAGCGGTCATGGACAGGGTCGACTATGAGCGACTCGCGTCAATAGCTGTCCATGCCAACGTCTAGGTAATTTTCATCTGGACTTCTATCGATGTCGTCATCTGTGTATAGGCTGATCATCGATCGTTGTATGCAGGCCCTTGTGGCGATCGCGGTGTTGCACCATCGAGCTTCAAAGGTGGCCGATTACGGTGTCACTTTGGAGGCCGTCAGCTCACGGATGGAGAAGTCCCAAGTTAAGCTGGAGAAAGTCTGCTGTCTCTTCGAGACGAGGACGTCGATCGTTGTGAAGATTCAATGGGAGGTCTCTCTAAGATGAGGACATCGATCATTGAGAATCTTCAATGGGAGCTCAACGAGTCTCGTAGGAGAGGCAGAACAGATCGCCTTAAGAGAAAAGGCGGAGAATGATCTGCTGGAGGAGAGGGTTGCTACCGACGTCATTTCGAAGAGAGCGATCCAGGATTTCACGGATAAGTTTCCTGACTTTAACGTGTTATATGAGTGGGGTTTCGAGCGGAGTCAGTTGGAAATGAAGAACCGATTCTCCGACCTCTCCTCGGAGATCGACAAAACACCGGTGGTTTTTCCAGACCATTGCAAGGACGAGTCGAGCCATGATGAGGCCCAGCCTGGCCAGGACGAGGATGAGGCAGCTCCTGCACACGAGGCCACCGCCAATGTTGGTGACAGAGCTGGAGTTGTTGCTACAAAGGAGCTAGAGCTTACGACCGTATTGGGGGGAGACCAGGGGCCTGAGTGGCCATTGTAAGATCTGGTTCACCTGAGATTTTTTTAATGTGTAGAAGGGTGGTGTGAATGATAACAATATTTTGTAATGAAGAGCGATAATAGAATTTAGCTTGTGTATTCTCGTATTCGTTGCCTCTCCTTGTTTGTTGTTGGTCATGCCCCGTGGTGGCCCCTTTCGATGGGTTAGACGCTGCTTCAAGTGTAGGCCGTCAAACCACACTTAGGATTTGTTCGCCACGTTCTGTGGAGGGGGTGAGGCTCGCCTGACTCATGGTCTAACGATGTGGGGACCCGAGTCGTTCAGTGGCAAAGGGGAGGGGCCTCTAGACTTACGGCTGATGACCGTTTACGAGGGTCGTTCAGTGGTGAAGGGGTGGCCCCTTTGACTTACGGCTGACGATCGTTTAGGAGGGTCGTCCAGTGGCGAAGGGGTGGCCCCTTAGACTTACAGCTGACGACCGTTTAGGAGGGTCGTTCAGTGGCGAAGGGATGGCCCCTTCGACTTACGGCTGACGACTGTTTAGGAGGGATCGTTTAGTGGCGATGGGGTGACCCCTTCAACTTACGGCTGACCACCGTTTACGAGGATCTTTCAGTGGCGAAGGGGTGGCCCCTTCGACTTACGACTGATGACCATTTATAAGGATCATTTAGTGGCAAAGGGATGGCCCCCTTCAACTTACGGCTGACGACCGTTTACGAGGATCGTTCAGTGGAGAAGGGGCTGCCCCCTTCGACTTACGGCTGACGACCGTTTACGAGGATCATTCAGTAGTGAATGGGTGGCCCCTTCGACTTACGGCTGACGATCGTTTACGAGGATCGTTCAGTGGTGAAGGGGCGGTCCCTTCGACTTATGGCTGATGACCGTTTACAAGGATCGTTTAGTGGTGAAGGGGTGGCCCCCATCGAGTTACGGCTGATGACTGTTTACGAGGATCGTTCAGTGGCTAAGGGGCGGCCCTTTCGACTTACGACTGACGAATGTAACGCCCCGCTCCCCGGGATACCCGATAAGTACGAATCCGTATCAGGTATTCCCAAAGAGACTGGTGCTACGAAGAAAATACGAAATTACAAACACAAGCAGGTCCACTGCGCACTGCTGGGATAGTACATATAGCATTCCAGTCAAACCAAAATACAAGAGAACCAACAACTCAAGCACTGATGTATATAAATAAAACTGTTCATATACAACTTCCTCATACAAATCCATATACAATATTACCCACATCTCAATAAGGTACAAAAAACTCACATCTCACCCAAATACAACAACACTCCCAAGAATTTATACGCACATAAATACGTCCAAGAATATGTATTAATACACGTATATGAATTTTGGGGTCATTACATCCTACCCACCTTAAATTAAAGTCTGTCCTCGGACTTTCCAACTTAGGACATAGCTAATGGTGAATATAGTTATATATGGTCAATCTACCCCCAAACTTATATATACAACACATTCATATTTCAATGCTTATACCATTTCACAATACACGCATTCATGGTTTTGTACATACATACACATGCATCTCTATATATAGATATAGACATACGACCATGTATGTCTCCTAGCATATATCCAAGCACACATATACATGTCATCACATAAAGTCTCATACAACAATATCAATACATACAGATAATCACCTAATGATATATCTATCCAAACACCGGTGTAAGCATATCCGCTTACAACCAGACATGCAACCATATATATCTTCCAGATATATATCAAACGCACAACACTAATACACATAGGGCATGTCCACTTATACCTGAGTAGAACACAAAGATCTGCACATGGATCTACACAATCAGCATGTACACATACACCACATATAACAAACACAGACAGTATGCCATAACTATACATCGCCTAGAGCTTAATCAATTATATAGGTCCATGATACACACTCCTCATAGGCTACCATATATCAACACATAAACACATGCACCTCTATACTCAGACATACAATCATGTATGTCTCCTAATATCCATCCAACATTAGCACAGGTATCATCACACAAGTCTTACATATCAATACCAATACACATAGATAGCCAACAATAATATATCCGTCCATCCCCAAGTGTAAGCATACCATCTTACAGCCATACATATATCATATACTCATCACATATATCAACACATAGAACTAATATTCTTAAGACATAGCCACACATACATGGGTGGAACTCAAGGATCCACACATGCATCAACACACTCTACATGTGCATACATCACATATAGTATATAGCCACTACACAATACAACTATACACTACCTGCATCTCAATCAAGTATATAACCCACTTATACACAATACTCATAAGTCAACCATATATTAACACATATACTTCAAATACAATCACATAGTCATATAATCATTCATACATATACCATATTCATATGTACATGAGTATATCATCTCAATATACTCGACAAGCCATATTCAACACATATAGAGCTACAAATGTATAGGTACACATACATACACACATAGATATATACACACATTCTTACTCAATCAACACTCTAGTGTCTATCCTCAGGGCTCTATACCTCAAACTTATGATATCTGGGCTCTATCTTAAGGCAGAACTCCTACCCACCTCAAGACTAAACTATCTCTGGAACACTACACACACTACACTTACACAGCCGCAATGCGGAGACCTGTATGGGCCGCCACCTGTAACGCCTCGCTCCCCGGGATACCCGATAAGTATGAATTCGTATCAGGTATTCCCAAAGAGACGGGTGCTACGAAGAAAATACGAAATTACAAACACAAGCAGGTCCACTGCGCACTGCTGGGATAGTACATATAGCATTCCAGTCAACCCAAAATACAAGAGAACCAACAACTCAAGCACTGATGTATATAAATAAAACTGTTCATATACAACTTCCTTATACAAATCCATATACAATATTACCCACATCTCAATAAGGTACAAAAAACTCACATCTCATCCAAATACAACAATACTCCCAAGAATTTATACGCACATATATACGTCCAAGAATACGTATTAATACATGTATATGAATTTTGGGGTAATTACAACGACCGTTTACGAGGATCATTCAGTGGTGAAGGGGCGGCCCCTTCGACTTACGGTTGTCGACCGTTTACGAGGATCGTTCAGTGACGAAGGGGCGGCCCTGGCCACTTCGACTTACGGCTGTCGATCGTTTACGAGGATCATTCAGTGGAGAAGGGGCGACTCCTTTGACTTGCGGCTGACGACCGTTTACGAGGATCGTTCAGTGGCGAAGGGGCGGTCCCTTCGACTTACGGCTGACGACCGTTTACGAGGATCGTTCAGTGGCGAAGGGGTGGCCCCTTCGACTTACGGCTGACGGCCATTTACGAGGATTATTCAGTGGCGAAGGGGTGGCCCCTTGACTTAGGGCTGACGGCCGTTTACGAGGATCATTCAGTGGCGAATGGGTGGCCCCTTCGACTTACGATTGACGACCGTTTACGAGGATCGTTCAGTGCCAAAGTGGTGGCCTCTTCGACTTACGGTTGACGACCGTTTACAAGGATCGTTCGGGGCGAAGAGGTGGCCCCTTTGACTTACGGTTGACGACCGTTTATGAGAATCTTTTAGTGGCGAAGGGGTGGCCCCTTCGACTTACGGCTGACGACCGTTTACGAGGATCGTTCAGTGGCGAAGGGGTGGCCTCTTTGACTTACGGCTGACGACCGTTTACGAGGATCGTTTAGTGGCGAAGGGGTGGCCCTTTCGACTTACGGCTGGCCATCGTTTATGAGGGTTGTTCAGTGGCGAAGGAGTGGCCCCTTCGACTTACGGCTGACAACCGCATCATAAGTTTGGTTTTCCCAACCCTTGAGAAAAAGTTTTTTAGCTGGACAATTTCTCTAAACTTTATGAAGGTTCGGAGGTTCAAAGCTTTGTTTAATAAAGAAAACATGCTTTATTAACAAAAATAAGAAACGAAAAAGGCGTACATGTATTTTTCGATCGACATCGGAGCTATTTGCCAGGGATGGTTCGACGATTCATCAGTCGACCAGCTTAGTGATGGGTGATCCTATCATCTTTCCTTTCTGTTTAGAGGACCCTTCCTTACTGGATGGATCATTAGACAGGCCTTTGGGGTGTCCACGTTTGATCAGGGCGTCGATCTCCTTCTTTAGGGTCCAACAGTCGTCTGTGTCGTGCACATAGTCATTGTGGTATTTACAAAATTTGAGGTCATTCCTCTTCTAGTATTTTCCCTTCTTTGCAGCGTCCTGTATCAGCTCCTCTTTCGGGGCGTAGGCGAGGACTTCTGCCTTTGGGACGACCGGCTTGGCGTAGGTTGTACGCTCCTTGTTTTGAGGGCTCCTCTCCCTGGGCCTCTTATCTCGGGGCTCTTGTCGGGAGGTGCCCAAGTTTGATTTCTCTCGCCTCGTGTCTCCGTAGCGAGAGGGAGTGCCCTTTACATTGGCTCTGTCTGGCTCTTCCGCTTCCCTGGAGGAAGTGAACCGATCAGTGATATTGAGCATTTCCACAACGGTATTAGGGGTGCTGGTGAAGAGCAAAATTGAGTTTTCCCTTCTAGCATATGGAGAACTAATGCTCAAACTTAATTTGAGGAGACTAATGCTTATACTTGATGTAGCCAAATACTATAATGAATCAAATACATGAATTTAGTTCAAGGAAACATGAACATGAACAACATAGTTCAAGTTCGATTTCGGCGTGGACGGTGGACTGAAGAAGAAATCTGGAAAGGAAACAAAAGGAATTTGACTTCGGCGTGGACTAAAGTTAAAACTTGAACAACATAGTTAAAACTTGAACAACAACATTGACTGAAGTTAAACAACAACATGAACAACATAGTTAAACAACAACATGAACAACATAGTTAAAACTTGAAACCCCAATTTGACAGAAATGAAACCTGAACCGTACTGAAGATGAAGGGCTGAACTCGACTTCGGCATGGAGGGCTGAACTCGACTCTGCAAATGAAACAAAAGGAAGTAGACAACAGTTTAGTACTGCATAAATAAACTCCTACGATAAGATCATAACTACAAACACATAAATACACAATCGAAGTTAAAACTTGAAACCCCAATTTGACAGAATTTGACAGAATTTGACAAAATCACCAATTTAACAGATGTTGACAGAATCAACAGATCATCAAACACAGCCAAAAAGAACAATTAAAAATTATGTGCTACATTGAACCAAAAACAAAGCCACAAACTTTTTTGAAGCAAAACATAGCTGATCAAAAAGATACAGTAGAAATCTTTTTTGAGAACCTAGTACAAGCCCCCACAAATATCTAGTCGAATTGAGTACACACAAAATGAATACACAATATTGAAGGAAAAAAGACCGTTCAAAAATATAAAGCAAAAGATAATTTTTGTGTGAACCAAACAAAAAGCCCCACAAATATCCAGGCAAAGTAATTTTAAAAAAACATGAATACAAAAAATTGAAGCTAATACAAAGCCCCAAAACTATCCATGAAAAATATTTTTTGTGAAAATAATACAAAGCCCACCGACCAAATAACATTGTGAACCAAAACATTGATGACAACAAAATTACAGATCAGAATCAACAGATTCAAACAAAACAGATCCCAATAAAAAGGCACAAACAGATCCGATCAAATACCATAAGCAGATCGCAAACACAACAATGGTTTTTGTGAACCTAATACAAAGCCACAACAAAATAACATTGATTAAAACAAAATAAAAAATAGATTTAACCAAAACAATATAACAGATAACAAATTGAGGGTTTGAACAATAGAGGAAAGAGGAGGGCCATACCAAATGGAGATCCGTTCAGACTGCAAGCATGATTCGGGGATTGAGGCTTAAAGGGTTTGAGGTTGTGAGTGATCCGGGGTTGAGCATGATCCAGTGTTGAGGTTTAAGGGATGAAGAGGTCTTTGAGTTTTTCCTACGATATTGAGTTTGAGGTTTGAGGGATGAAGTGATTCATGGCAGAGATATTGAGTTTTTCCCACGAAAATTTGATTTCCCCCGAAATGTACCGAGCCGTGTGCGTTTATCTGCTCCCAACATGAGTTGGAAAGCGTGAACATCTATTCCAAAGTGAATTGGAACGTGTGAGAGGCTATTCCAAGGCATGAGGGGCTATGCCAAGCGTGAGGGGCTATTCCAAATGTGAGCGGCTATTCCAAAGTGTGGCTGCGGGACCCACTTGCTTATGTGGCTTCATCTTGACCTTCCCCTGAGTGAATCTAGGCCGTTCTTGGTGACTGTGACAAACAAAAGTATGACTAGACTTATTGATACGTCTATTTTGCGAAGGCCCAACAGCATGGGCCCAAAGGCGCAGCCTACAACGCGAAATCGTGGGGGGTCCAAGCCCACCCAACGAAGCCCATGAGAGGACCCCGAACATCGATCCGACCCGACCCTGAAAACGCGCGAGTCACTCGCCCACTCCAGCGATAACCATTCCCCCAGGCCCGCTGCCACTTAATGGCCGTTATGGGGAGGTGCTGGCATGGCGCGGGGAGCGGCGATGGGGAGGCGGATTGAGGGGGCACGATTGGGGGCGGACGAAGGACGTGAGTCATGGGTGGTCGCGACGAGAGGCCTATAAAAGGACTAGGAGGACGACTGAATAAGGGACCGCATCTGAGGTAACAAAACCTAAGGTACTCCATCAATGACCTAGTTCCCCCACTCCATCAACGACCTAGTTCCCCCACTTCATCTCCTTCCCCCCGCTCGTGCCGGAGGACGTCGTTCCGATCTTCTCTCGAGTCGAACCGTCCCCGCCGAGCCTCCTCTTTCAGACTGTCATCTGACTTAGGGATCGGAGGGGATTTGGCTGGAACCAAGGTCAAGCATCAGCCAAGGCATCGAGGCCACCCCTCGACGCCAGGAGAGACCAAGGCCGAGCACATCCATCTGAGCCGAGGCTTCCCCTCAGCTCCACACCGGCCGCACATCAAGCGAGACGACCGAGGCTACCCCTCGTCGTCCGACCGACCGAGGCTGAGCGCACCCCATCTGAGCTGAGGCTTCCCCTCAGCTCCGTGTCGATCGCGTGTCAAGCCAAGGCGCCGAGGCTTCCCCTCGTCGTCCGACCGTCTGAGGCCGAGCACCTCACACTGGGCCGAGGCTTCCTCTCAGCCCCCCAGAGGCTGAGGATCCAGACCCGGCCCAGCTGACGTGCTCTACGTCGACTACATCTCCGATTCGTGTCGCGTCTACACGCACTCGACGCACCCAAGGGACCCTAATCGGCCCCTTGACCACGTTGAACGGGCAGTCCACGGTCAACGATACTGTAGTGAGAAAACACTCTGAAACATCTGGCACCGTCTGTGGGAACGAACTATCCCACGAAAAAACAAACCACACTTGCAATGGCACGTGCCTGCAACGGGAAGAGACGCATGCCCCCCATCCCAGAGGAGGGAAATGGCGCACCCAACAGCACCCTTGAGGGCGCACCCAACGGCAATCACCACGCCCCCTCAGCCGAAGAGACTGGAGAGTCCGAGCTAGCCACACAGGAGCAGCTCCGTGCCCTGGCCCAAGAGACCAACGCGAACATTCGGATGCTGGTCGTGACGGTACAGCAGCTCATCGGCGCCGCGCCAGCCAACGGAGACGTGTTGGGTGACGGCCATCGTTGGGAGGGGCCCCCCCGCTCCTGCGGTCCGCTGTGGTCGCTGACCATGGAAACCGAAGACCGAACACGGAGCGTCGGTTCACACTACCCGGCTTCTACCAGGCGAGATCGCGCGGCTCCTCCTCTTATCGCGAAAGGAGCAGGAGGGGTACCGAATACACGGGGGATGAATCGGTGACCGCGTCGTCTCATCGGCCATGATCACCCCACCGCAGAAGAAGTGATCGGCACCACTCGAGGGATCGATCACGGCTAAGCGGAAGCTCCCGCCGGAGGAGCCGGGAACGCCGGACCAGCCCCACCCCCAGTGTGGCGAAGGCCGTTGAGCCCGCCCAGCCAGCGCCTGTGCCACCTCCACAACCGAATGAGCCTGAGGTAGGCGGGTGTCGGACCCCTGGAGGCATCCACGGAGACCGGTGCCCCCTGTCGCAGAGAATAACCGATGCGCGGGTCCCCTCTCGATTCAAGATCCCGACGCTGGGGAAATACGACGGGATAGGAGATCCAGGGAACCATGTGATGGACTACGAGGGGGACATGTCCTTCCAGGGAGCCGATGATACCCTGCTCTGCAGGGGCTTTTATTCGACCCTCAGGGGAGCAGCGAGAACTTGGTACCGCAGCCTGCCCAGCCGCTCCATTGACAGCTTCGAGGAACTCACCCAGCTGTTCTACAAACAGTTCATGGCAGGGCGACAGGTAATGCCTGATGCTGAACATTTGTTTAACATAGTGCAGGGCCCGACCGAGCCGCTCCGACAATTTATACGCCGCTTCAACGCTGAGCGGCTAAACGTAAACAGCCCTCCCGACCTCGTTGTCCAAACGGCCCTAAAGAAAGGGCTGCGTCATAGAGGCTTGAAGAAATCTCTGCACAATGATCACCCGAAAGATCTCGCTGGGATCATGGCGAGGGCCGAGCGCTTCATGTTGACAGAGGAGACCTTGGCCATCGAGGCAGGAAAGGCCAGACGAGGGACCAAGCACGGCGATAGCGAGCACCGCAGCCCCGAAGGGTACCGGACAGAGAAGAGGGCGAGAAACAAGCAGCGGAGGGAGGATACGAGGGACGCCACCCCGGACGTCGTCCTCACTCAAGTGCAGAAGGAAGAGCGCGCTGATCGCCCCCACCGAAGACAAAAAGAGGGGGGGAAATGGGGAAAAGTATTGCCGGTACCACAAAGACAACGGCCACGACACTGAAGACTGCTGGCACCTAAAGAAGGACATCGAGAAGTTGATGAGCCGAGGGCACGCAAGGAACTTTACCGATGACCCGGCCCACGGGGAAGGAACATCCAAGCAGCCGGACAAAGGAAAGAAGGTCAACGCCGTCCAAGGACCCCTCCGCATCATAGAGTGAGCAAGCGAGGCCCCCCAGTCACCGCCTAGTCGGGAGGAGATTATCTAGGTTCACATCCCCCCGTCTTGCTTTATTTCCTTTTTCCTCCAAATGTACTAGTCCAATAGGACCTTTAAGAGTACAAATGCACTCCTTTTTCCTTTTCTTCATCTCCGACGGAGTCAACATTTTGCTAAGGCTGCATAAGAGTGAAGACCGCCACCTCACCGGACGGGGGGTCAATCAAAACTGGTCCTAAGCTGAGGAGCTTCACCCTCGTTGACCGACTCAGACGCTCGTAAGTCTGGGGGCAATTCCCCCAGCCAGCGCAGACGCCGACCGGTCCTAAGCCGAGGAGCTTCACCCTCGCTGACCGACTTCGACGCTCGTAAGTCTGGGGGCAATTCCCCCAGCCAGCGTAGACGCCGACCGGTCCTAAGCCAAGGAACTTCACCCTCACTGACCGACTCCATCGCTCGTAAGTCTGGGGGCAATTCCCCCAGCCAGCGCAGACGCCGACCGGTCCTAAGCCGAGGAGCTTCACCCTCGCTGACCGACTCCATCGCTCGTAAGTCTGGGGGCAATTCCCCCAGCCAGCACAGACGCCGACCGGTCCTAAGCCGAGGAGCTTCACCCTCGCTGACCGACTCCATCGTTCATAAGTCTGGGGGAAATTCCCCCAGCCAGCGCCGATGCCGACCGGTCCTAAGCCAAGGAGATTCACCCTCGCTGACCGACACCATCGCTCGTAAGTCTGGGGGCAATTCCCCCAGCCAGCGCAGACGTGGTCCTAAGCCGAGGGACTTCTCCCTCGCTGACCTACTCCATTGCTCATAGGAAGGAGGCGAGCGACCACCATCAGCAGAGGAGCCGAAGTCGCATCAACAAAGCAAAATGCGCGGAAAATTCAAGTAGGTCAATTTCATTTCCAACAGTTAACTGAGGTACAAAAGTGTGTCTTTTTACAGGAAATCGAAGTGGAGGAACCTCCTTACAAATAATTCACTCTCGGCGAAAAACAAAATTTGTCACCCATGAAAACTAGGGTGACGCCGGCAGAGCAAAACTTGTCGACCAAGAACACAAAATTGCTGGTTTAAATGAACATCCTTGCAATCAGCAATTGTTTGCCCTGAAGCAGAGAGCCGGTAAAGATGCCAATGGAGATTGCAAGGTCAGGGATCCATTTCAAGTAGGCCGGGCCAAAGCGAACCGGATGCTGAAAAATTTGAGGATAAAAACAAGGATGACAGGCCGGGAAGGACGACCTAGGGGACCCGGGCTCGGGAGGACGCATCCTCGGGCGCCTCGCCCTGCTCGGAGCGAGGGGGATCGGCAGGCGGAAGGGCTTGCAGGACGCGCTCCGCACAATCCCGGAAGGAGGACTGGACGACTTCGACGATCCGGGGGCCGATAAGGTCTTCATACTTACCGAAGGCCTCCCTGAGGACCTCGAAGATCCTCTCCCCCAGAGTCCCGACGACGCCCCTCTCCACCTCATCCGCGAACCACGCCACCTAACGCCGATCTGACAGTTCCCTCTGGAACTCCTCCCTCTCCAGGCGAAACGACTCCGTCGCTTCCCCGGCCGACCGCCGAGCGTCCTCTAACTCCCCCTGGAGATCAGCCACTCGTCCCTCTAGCTCGGCCACCCAGAGCTTGAGTTTCCGAGACTCCATCTGGGCCGCCACCGCAGCTACCTCCACCGCCCCAGCCCGCTCGTGGTCCTTTGCAGAGGACTCCTCCAGCTCCCTCAAATGGACAGCTCGACATTGCGACACGACAGCGAGTGTTGAACCCTGAACGCGAAGACATGAGCCAAGAAGAAAGCGAAGGAAAGAAAGGGACCGCGGGATAGCCAGACCTGCTGAAGGATCAAGACCAAGATGTCCGATGCCTTGTCGACGGGGGCCCTCTCAAGGAGAACACGGTCGCAGGGGAGGACGTAGCCCTCGGCCAACTGCTGAGCCAAGGCTCGGTCGACAAACACCGAGTCCCCGGGGGTGACCTCGAGGGAGGCCGAGCAGCTCGCCAACAGGGCACCGATTCCTGATAATGGAGGCAGGGCCGCTGCGATGGGGGTGGTCGTCAGGGTCACTGGAAGATCCTCGGCAGCCGCCGCCGGGGGCACGGAGCGCACCGGACTGGGGGGATCCACGCCTTCCTTCCTCCTCTTCCCTCCGTGAGGCTCGGCAGGCGCCGAAGGGGAGCGCTTCCACCTCGTGCCGCCTCCACCCTTGGAGACAAGAGGGGGCACGCCAGGCGCAAGAGGAGCTGCACCGGACCCATCATCACCCCCCACCACTTGGGCCGGTGGGATGGATCCGCCTCTTGCGACCTCCCTGGGGAGGGGACTACCAGAAGTAGAGACGGGAGGCGCGGCCGCCACCTTGCCCATGGTGGGCTCAGCTCGGCGCACCTCCTCCTTGACGGTCCGCCGAGGCGCCCTTCCCGAGGTGCTGCCTCGGCTCCGAGCGGCTCCACGCCAAATCAGCTTAACAACGTTGCGGGTGAACTCGTGACCAGCCATTCCTGCAAGCGAAACCGAAATCAGGGTAAGCCACGGGGCAATCCAGGACTAAAAAAGCGACCTACCCGGAGACCACAAGACGACCTTCAGGAGTAGGTCGTCCAGCAAAGGCCAGATAGACTTCGCCTCCAAGGGGAGGGCCGACAGCAGTGCGACAGTCACCTGATCAGCCTCGGAGAGGGTTAGCGTTCGACGAGGCCGACCTGACCCACCCCAACCAGTCAAAATCTGAGCATCCTCAAGGAAGACTACGAAGACATAACCCGAGCTCCAATCCCCCGCCCAGTGGGGTAGCCCGATCAGGCATTCCCTCCCCGCGCGGGCTCGGAGGTGCAGCCATGACCCTAGACCGACCGTCTGGATCTGATAAAAATAGAAGAGGAGGGGGAGAGATGGCTCCAGACCGTGAGTGCAGCAGAGCATCACAAAGCCTGTCAGAACCGCAACCGAACGTGGGGTAAACTGGCAAAGGGACACCATGAGGTACTCCATGACTTGGATAAAGAAGGGATTGAGCGGGAAACGAAGACCCAGATAGAACATCTCGACGTAAACACCGACTTCGTTGCTCCTCGGAAGACAGATCCGCTCGTCGATGAAAGGGACTCGAACATCATACGGGTGACAGAGGTACCTTCCCCGAATCTCCGTAGCCGCCAGAAAAGGAGTCCTCGACGACGTTCTGAGGATAACCGGAGGTACATTAAGCCGCGCGGCAACCGACGCCACATCATCGCCAGCATAGTCTGGGAAGAGCTTCCCCTTCCATTTGTCTCGGAGGGAACGGCTCCCCGAGGAGGAACCAGATCCCACAGATCGGGGCCCGCCACGCCTGGACTCAGGAGGATCCCTCGCCCCTTGGCCAGAGCCACCTATCCTAAGAGCAGCCATAATATGAGGATGGGAAAGGAGTTACCTTTTTGTTTATTTGGAGAAGGCAAGAGAACGAAAGCGACGGAAGACTCCGAGTTTGTGGAAAGCCCGAAACAGAGAGAAGAGCGAGGAAGAAGTTGGGATCAAAGCAGTCGGTGCACTTATATACAAGACCCAGGGGCGAATTCAAAACGCCTGACAGGAACGTGTGGCAAGCCTCAAAGAGCCGGCGGCGTTTCGAAATCGGCGCCAAGGGAAGTCCTATCGATCCGCCTCATCATGACCTTCATTTATGACCACACCTCGACTGACACGCCAATCGAAACCCCAGGAGTCACATCGGACGAACCGAACCGACCAAGGCCGATCGGCCCAACCGATGGGGGCAATTGATACGTCTATTTTGCGAAGGCCCAACAGCATGGGCCCAAAGGCGCAGCCTACAACACGAAATCGTGGGGGGTCCAAGCCCACCCAACGAAGCCCATGAGAGGACCCCGAACATCGATCCGACCCGACCCTGAAAACGCGCGAGTCACTCGCCCACTCCATCGATAACCGTTCCCCCAGGCCCACTGCCACTTAATGGCCGTTATGGGGAGGTGCTGGCATGGCGCGGGGATCGGCGATGGGGAGGCGGATTTAGGGGGCACGATTGGGGGCGGACGAAGGACGTGAGTCATGGGTGGTCGCGACGAGAGGCCTATAAAAGGACTAGGAGGACGACTGAACAAGGGACCGCATCTGAGGTAACAAAACCTAAGGTACTCCATCAACGACCTAGTTCCCCCACTTCATCTCCTTCCCCCCGCTCGCGCCGGAGGACGTCGTTCCGATCTTCTCTCGAGTCGAACCGTCCCCACCGAGCCTCCTCTTTCAGACTGTCATCTGACTTAGGCATCGGAGGGGATTTGGCCGGAACCAAGGTCCGGCCTCCCTGACGAGTGATCTCGTCTGTTCAGGAAGACGTTAGATCCAAGTGCCAAAGCTTCCCTTCGACACCAGGCGAATGCCATCAAGCATCAGCCAAGGCATCGAGGCCACCCCTCGACGACAGGAGAGACCGAGGCCGAGCGCATCCATCTGAGCCGAGGCTTCCCCTCAGGTCCACGCCGGCCGCGCATCAAGCGAGACGACCGAGGCTACCCCTCGTCGTCCGACCGACCGAGGTCGAACGCACCCCATCCGAGCCGAGGCTTCCCCTCAGCTCCGCGTCGGTCGTGTGTCAAGCCAAGGCGCCGAGGCTTCCCCTCGTCGTCCGACCGTCCGAGGCCGAGCACCTCACACCGGGCCGAGGCTTCCCCTCAGCCCCCCAGAGGCCGAGGATCCAGACCCGGCCCAGCTGACGTGCTCTGCGTCGACTACATCTCCGATTCACGTCGCGTCTACATGCGCTCGACGCACCCAAGGGACCCTAATCGGCCCCTTGACCACGTTGACCGGGCAGTCCACGGTCAACGATACTGTAGTGAGAAAACACTCTGAAACACTTATGATTGTGACAAAATTCAAAAAAGGGTGTGAAATGTATAATAGATTTTGAGGAGAAGAGGCGGTATGGGTTTCAAATCCATTGCGGTCATCCCAATCCAAAAATTGGAACTCAAATCATCAAGGATATTGCGATCATTCATTTGAAAGCCAAGATGTTGTTGAGGAAATCATGGCAAGTTGAGAATTTGGGCAAGAGTATCAAATTAAAGGTGGATGTCGATACCTTTGACCTTAGTATCAAGATAGACGCGGCCACCATTCTCTGTCATGACCATGTTCGCATAAAATTGCTTGACAAGAATGGGGTAGTAAGAAATGTTTGCACACCAAAGATGGAAGAGGAAAACGGTGTGGAGAAGGTGATGAAGGATGTAATTCATGATGATGGGTGCGTTGGATTTGAATCCTCGCTCCGAGAAAAAGGAAGCATTCTCCAAAAAGCCGATAGAATTTGGACGACGTGGTTGACGAGGGTTGGAGGAAGATGCCATAAGGGAAGGATGAAGAGAACCAATGGAGTATTTGTAGGATCTCTCTCTGAAAAGGGACGATTTTTTGGAGTATTGGATTTTGGCCCTCATGATGAAAAAGGGAGGCTTCATGGTGTTTAAATAAGGATTTTGGGTAGAAAATTCGAATTTTGAACACTCAAAAACCGAATGAAAATTATACAATAACTCCCAATAACTTCTAACCCATTGGGAAAGAAAACTGATTGAAATCCATGCAAAAGAATGGTCAAATTCGGTTGTTCTTCGGCAACATTACAACGATTGGTCGACTAAGCCTCGGGACTAGTCGACTAGTCGGGGTCCGAGCATGAACAGTTTCGGGAAGATGCGTGACTAGTCAAGAGTTTATATAATGAAAATTTCCTGGTCAAAAAGGTACTGACCGAAGAGTACACACATAAAGGCATGTGTAAGTGTTTGTTGACCATGCTTAACAACTTATGTACTTTGATGTAAGGGAGGAAGTGACAATACGTTTTGTACTAAGTCCTTTTTGTTTTGAGATGGAAATTCAAAATGTCATTTGTCTTCATGTGATTTAAAAAATGAATGAAGACAAAAAATGATAAAGTTTATAGATATAAAATTAATGTTTGTATATCTATACTCATATAACCTAGATATTCAGTATTGGTCGACCAGAAACTTGTGCTAGTTGGCTAAAATAATTACGAAATAATTCAGAAAAATCCAAAAAAATTATGTATTAAAAAAATAAAATATTAAGTAATAATAGTTAAAATTCTGATTCACTTAATATACTTAATTTATCTTCTAAGTTTTAGAAAAATTTCTTCTTTAAGAGGCTTAGTAAGGATATCGGCAATTTGACTTTTTGTATCAATATATTTTAATATAATATCACCTTTTTAGACATGATCATCCAAGAACCGGTGACGTATATCTATATGTTTAGCACGTGCATGATGTACTAGATTTTTGGACAAATTAATAGCACTAGTGTTATCACACATAATAGGACATGTGTTACACTTAATGCCATAATCTAGAATTGTTTGTTTCATCCATAAAATTTGTGCAAATGCTAAACCAGCGGCAATATATTCTACTTTAGTGGTTGATAAAGAAACAGAGTTGTGTTTCTGACTAAACAAAGAAACTAATGAGTGACCTAGAAAGTGAAAAGTACCACTTGTACTTTTACGTTCAGATTTACAACCAGCAAAATCTGCATCACTATATGATTCTAAATCAAATGAATTTGATTTTGGATAAAATAAACCAAAATCAGATGTATATTTGATATATCTAATTATCTTGTTGACAGCAGTCAAATTTGATATCTTAGGATCAAATTGATATCTAGCGCATATATATACAGAAAACATAATGTCTGGTCTACTAGCCGTAAGATAAAGTAAAGATCTGATCATACCTCGATATGGTCTTTGATCAACACTCTTACCATTTGGATCATTGTCAAGATTTGATGAAATACCCATTAGAGTATGTTTCTCTGCAGAATTATCTAATCCAAATCTTTTGATGTGTTCCTTTGGATATTTTACTTTGTTGTATAAATATACCATTCGTCATTTGTTTGATTTGAAGTCCAAGGAAGTAGGTCAATTCACCCATGTGACTTATCTCAAATTCATTCTGCATTTTCTTAGAAAATTTTTGACAAAGAGAATCATTAGTAGAACCAAAAATTATGTCATCAACATATATTTGAATAATTATTACATTAGAATCTATATGTTTGGTAAATAAGGTAGAATCTATCTTTCTAATAGAATAACCAGATTTTAATAGAAAGTTCTTCAATCTTTCATACCAAGCACGTGGTGCTTGTTTTAATCCATATAATGCTTTCTTCAATTTGAAAACATGATAATCTAAACTTTCATGTTGAAATCCAGGTGGTTGTTCTACATAAACTTCTTCCTTAATAATACCATTTTGGAACTGCGCTTTTCACATCCATTTGATATAACTTAAAATTCTTATAACATGCATATGCTAAAAGCATTCTAACGATTCTAATCGTGCAACTGGTGCATATGTCTCATCGTAATCTATTCCTTCTTCTTGATTATATCCTTGTGTGACTAATATAGCCTTATTTCTAACAATTTGTTCAGAATCATCTAATTTGTTCTTAAATATCCATTTAGTTCCTATAACAGGATGGTCTGAAGGTCTTGTTACTAATTCACATACATCATTCCTTTTGAATTGGTTAAGTTCTTCTTGCATTGCTATAATCCATGAACTATCTTTGCATGCTTCAATAACATTCTTTGGTTCAATGGATGATATAAATGCACAATGTGTCTTTTGTTAAATTTGTGATCTACTGCTTACACTATCAGATATATCTCTAATAACCAGATCATGTGGATGGTTATGAACTTCAACAAATGCTTTAGGAAGACTTGTATCTTTTTGGAATTGTTTCAAAAGTGGGATTAGTAGAATAAACATCATTGTTATCTAACTTAATATTTTCTAATGAAATAGAAATGGGTATTGAATCATCATCATCTATAGGTGTGATAGGTGTATAATTTTCATCAAAACTTACATGAAGAGATTCTTCAATACATAAAGTTCTTTTATTATAAATCATATAGGCTGTACTACGTATAGAATATCCTACAAAAATACCTTCATCATATTTAGAATCAAATTTATCTAATGAATCCTTAGTATTTGGAATAAAACATTTACAACCAAATACTTTAAAATACGATACATGTGGTATTCGATCATAAAACAATTCAAAACATATTTATTAAGTTATGGTCTTAGCAAAATTCTATTCAAAATATAACATGCAGTAGCAACGGCTTCTACCCAAAAATATTTTGGTAAACTACTATCAGATAACATAGTTCTAGCACATTCTTGTAAAGTTCTATTTTTCCTTTCAACTACAGCATTTTGTGATGCGGTTCTAGGAAAAGAAAAGTTATGTGTTATGCCATATTTATTACAATAGTTTGTAAATAATTCATTTTAAAATTCTCTACCATGATCACTGCGAATAGTAATAATGGATGAAGATTTTAATTTTTGAATTCGTTTACAAAATATTGTAAATTCTTCAAATGCATCATTTTATGTTTCAAAAATAATACCCAAGTGTATCTTGAATAATCATCAACTATTGCAAATGCATATTTATTACCATTTAAAGAGGCTATTCTAGATGAACCAAATAGATCTAAATGTAAAAGTTCAAGATGTCTTTTTGTAGAAATATCATCTTTTAATTAAGATTTATGCATCTTACCTTGTTGGCATGCATCACAAAATTGTGTATGACTAAAAGATATATTAGGCATTCCTAAAACAAAATTATGTTTTGACATTCGTGCCAAATATTTAAAGTTAGTGTGTCCAAAACGTTTATGCCATACTAATGTGTTATCTTCGGATGCTAATAAGCAATGATTATATGAAGATATTATCATGCATAATATACATATATTATTCTTACGACTACCTTGAAATAATATATTAGTCATTTTAATATCATATATAATGATTGCATTCTTTATGAAAACTATTTTAAAATATTTATCACAAAGTTAAGAGATATATAAAATATTTTGTTTCAAACCGTTAAAGAGCAGCACGTTTTCGATGATTGGATTATCTTGATCACCAACTGTTCCAATCCCAATAACATTACCTTTGTTATTATCACCAAAAGTAATGGTGCCACCTTCTTTGAATTGTACGATTGATAGAAGTTTGATGTTTCCAGACATGTGTTTGGAACATCCACTATCTAATATCCATCAATATTTTATAGGTACCTGAAAGATAAACAATAAATATTTGTATCCTTTTTACATGGGTCCTTAGGATTAGTCCTTAGGAAACCAAACCCAAGTAGGGTTGGCTTTTTCAAATAATTTGAAGAAAGAATAACATTTTTCATAAAGTTTGAAACATATAGATCATTGTTATATAAGCAAACATCTTTAGAAACCCAAATAGTATGCATAATGGACTCCTTAGAAGATATAACAAAATTGTTCTTCTTTGGAGTATTCTTTTTCAAAATATTGGAAGAGTCAATTTTATTTGTAGTAACAAATACATGCTATTTCTTTTATAAATTAGTAGCATTAACAGAAATATTTTATTTGGGTGTATGTTTATAACCCAAATCTTGTCGATGATTAGCAGGATGTTGTACTCTAAGTAATTCATCGAGGTTATTCTTTCCTTTATTAAACTTATTAATATTAGAAGACATATCATCATATTTAAATTTTAAAGATGAAATATCCTTATCTAATATAGAAATACGTGACATCATATTATGATTCTCAGATGTGAGAATCTCATTTTTATGAAGTAATTTATTATTTTGAAAAGATAACGATTCCTTATCATTTTTAAGATTATCTAATAATGACGACGACGAAGTTAGTTCTTGATGTGAAAGAACTAATGCATTATGTTGAGAGTTTAATTCTTAAATCTGACATATAAATCATTAAATGCTTCAAGTAGTTCTTCATTATCTAAACTACTTACCTCATTATCATTTTGTGCCATAAAGCACATATGGGCATTTTCTTCGTTAGTGTGTTCCTTGGTTTCTTCATCATCATTAAAAGATGAAGAATCACATATGACTACTATTGCTTTCTTCCTTTTATCAAACTTCTAATCCTTTCTGAAATTGTTAGATGTTCTCTCTTTTGGTTTAAGGAGTGGACAATCCTTTTTCATATGTCCTGTTACATTGAAAACATAGAGAAGCATCAATAATTTTAGATTTTGAATTCTTAAACTTACATCTTCTTAGAAACTCTTTAAAGTTTCTAGTGATTAATGTCATGTTGTCATCGTCCAAGTCTGAGCCATCGGTCTGATGATGCGTTGAAGGCAAGAGTTTTATTCTTTGAGTCTTCTTGTTCCTTATGATCTTGGTGTTGTATTTTGTAGGCCATCAAGTTACCAACGAGACTTTCAACAGTGAGAGTTGATAAGTCATTGGCTTCTTCTATGGCTGTAGTCTTCTTCTCTCATTCTGGTGTCAAGGCATGAAGAATCTTCCTGACTTGTTCTGTTTGAGTATATGTCTTACTAAGAGTAATTAGAGAGTTGGTGATGACGGTGAATCTAGTAATCATGTCTCCAATTTTCTCGTTATCCCTCATCTTAAATAACTTAAACCTGTAGACAAGAATAGAGATTTTAGTTTCCTTAACTTTACTTGTACCTTCGTGTGTTACCTCGATTGTATGCCAGATTTCATATGCTGATTTGGCCTGGGAGATATGATTGAATTCATTCTTGTCCATGGCACAGAATAGTGCATTCGTCGCTTTTAAGTTATGGTTTGCAACGACTTGGTCAATAGCGATCCATTGGGCATAGGGAGTTGCATGCTTCTCATACTCAGTTTCCAATATGTTTCAAAGTTCGTAGTCAATGCTTTGTAGATAGATCGTCACACTTTTCTTCCAATAGGAGTAGTTGGAACCTTTGAATAGTAGAGGCCTTGTGGTAAGTGCCCTTCTGGAAATTATGAAGAAGACATTGGATTGTTCGTCAGATAGGTGTATGCCATATTAACCATGCTCTGATTCCAAATGTTGGATCTCCTTGCACACCAAATTCACTAGAGGTGAATAGTGTATATCACGACGAAATAGCAAAGTTAAAAGTAACTAAAAGTTACAATAAGAGTGCAAAAGTAAATAACACAATCCAGAAAATAGAAACACAAATTCAGAGATTATCCTGGTTTGAATCCTTGTGATCCTACGTCCAGTCCTCTACCTCGTAGAGATTTCAATCCACTATAACACTTGCTTCCTGCAAGCAATTAACATACAAAAATGCTAACACTCCCCGTGTTCTGAATTTGTACAATCTCTTCAACAAGAGATTCACAAGATAAAGAAAAGAAAGAGTATGAAACAATATCACCTATAGCCTTGATAATGTAGGAATTATAACACAAGGTTGGTGATGGAATCTCCAAGGTTCTTGATATGAATTGTGGTAGAACACTCTTAGAAAATGGACTTTCTAAATGGGCACGATTTCTGCAGAGGTTCCTCTATGAAAATCTAAAAATCACACACTTTCTAAAGAGAGAAAGTAAACTTAAGAAAAACGAGAATGAGTGAATTTTCGTAATTTTTAGACAGGGGTCTTGGGGTCTATTTATAGCCCAATAAGTTATTTTTCTAACTTTTAACAACTGTCTAAATTTTCAAAAAATCTGAGAAATTTTTGTCAAAATTAGTAGACTAATATGATGGACTGGTCGACTAATTGGGCTGCTGACCTATAATTTGACTGTTGAGATGTCTATTGATAAAATAACTCTCAAAACCGTCAAAATTGTCATAAACAGATAGAAACTATCAGGAACTAGCCGTTTAAGGCAGTTCTAACTTACATTGGTTGACTACGATATTTAAATGATGAAAACAGTTAAAATAACTAATTAAAAACTGTTTGGTAGACTAACAGAACCTATTAGTCGACTAAAAAATCTGAGACTTAGAAATTTATAGGAGAATGATCCGAATGTCTCATAAATAAGTTTGACAAATTTTCTGAATTTTTTAATATTTAAACTGGTCGAAAAGCAGGAGGGACTGGTCGACTAATTTGGTCAGTGACTTGATTTTTTGAAGATGAACCCTAAACGACTAAGAAAGATCATAATCAAGGCTTTTACATTCTAAGTATATGCAAGAGAAAAAATAAAGATTACATATCCTTTTACAAGATACAAAATATCATCGATATGCTTTGTCTTGTAGTGGATGCTTCTTGCAACATGTATTCTTGATGATTGGCTTATTGAATGTGTGATATTTGAGCTATAAAATCTTCATAGATAAAGTTAGTACACATAGAATAATATCATCAAAACCATATAAAGAGTTGTGAGTTTCCAACATGTTGTAGTAGTCGAGATGTTCCTCCATAGAAACACCATCAGCCTACTTCAAACCGAAAAGCTTCTTCTTCAAGTGTAGCCAGTTTTGGATGTTCTTCTTCATGTACTTGTCAATGCGCACCTTCCAAAACTTACATGCACTTGTCTCCTCCATGCATGGGTATTTCTTCTCCTTCGACAGATACAGTCGAATGGTACCACATGCATCTCGATTCAGAGTTCTCCACTCTAAATTAGACATGCACGTCGGCTTCTCGTCCAATGCGATCTTTTGACCAACTTGGTTCAAGACATTCAAGACTTCTCATCTCCACATGCTGAAGTTGATCTTTCAATCAAACTTCTCAATTTTAAACTTTGTGCTGGACACGATGGTCTGCCCATCTGGAGCATGCGCGTCGCAAGTCGACGCCAGAACTGTCAGTGCCACAGTTACTCATCTTTGCCTCCTACATTGATCTTCGACACAGTAAAGCTCTGATACCAATTTGTTATGTGTCGAGGACGCATAGCACATCGAAATACACAGGGTCATCGATAAATGAGGACAAGGATTTAGGTATTGGTGTTTCATACTAATATTATTTTGATGATGATCAAAACTTTATGTTGTTTCTAATGTCTCTCGTGTTTTGGTCTCTTAGTTATCAATTGAAGAATATCACTTTTGGAGACTATATGCTTGGTGCAAGGATGGACATCAAGAGGAGCAATGCCAAAGCTTGGACTCAAGGGGTGCCAAAGCTTGGAGAAGATGTATGGCATTAAGGTCGAAGCCATAGACTCTAAGGAAAACAATGTAATCTATGTAATATTTCATTTATTGCTTTTCTCTTTTTGAGTCTAGGTTTAATATAATGCCTTGATATATGTACTAACTTATACATGCATATGCATTTTCCATATTAGTGAGCCTTAGAATTATCATAGAAATCATCACAATAGGCTCACCTTGCCTTAAACTCAAACTGGAGTTTTTGGCTCTCCAACAGTCGATTGATGAAAGTATGACAGGCGACTGGGTGATTCCAGGCACATGCCCAGACTTCTACAGCCGACTGATATGCACAGTTTAAGTCAAATATTTATTGACTCTATCTTGAGCTTTTAGAACAGTTGACTGGAGCTCCATTTACAGTTGCTTGTCTTCCAATAGGCGACTGTGAATTGTTCTACAGTCGTCTGTGTTCCAAGTGTGTAACTTGCATTTTCTGGGTTTCATCCCACTTTGCAAGTAAGTCGACTGATGAAGTATTTACAGTCACTTGTATAAGTACAGGCGCCTGTGAAATGGTCATCTATCGACTGAAGGTGCTAGTGCAAAAGTTGCATTTTCCAGCTCCGTTTCCATCTCAAGTGATTGTCACATACTGAAGAATATATATGTGCCTATTCATTTACAGGCGCCTGTGTACTCTTCTACAGTCACCTGTCCTGGCTCAAATTATAGCCATTGTGATTTCTATAGCCGTTGACTAGTTGACTGTCAGTTGTTCATCAGTCGATTGTCGTTGCCGTAAATTGTCAGAATCTAGCAGTTGTAGATTTATTCTTTTTGGCTTTTTACTTGGGTTAGAGGGTTCCTTTGGACTTCCTATATATAGAAGAGGGCTGAGTTCATTAGAACTTCTTGATACTATTGAAAATCATTAGAGTTTAATTAAGTCACTCTCAAACTCTCTTATTTCCCTCTTAAAGCTGTTAATCTCTTTCATGCATTGAAGTCAAGCTCAAGGGAAATCCTCCAAGTGCTGTCAAGCTCAATCTCATCACTTGGAGATACTTTTCCATGCCTTGCATTCACTAATTAATAATTTAATCTCAAGGCATATATAAGTTATTTGTTTTACTTTGTGTTTTCATTAAAACCCTAGCTTTTTGTGTGAGAGCTAGTTACTCTCTGTGTAAGAGTATAACCTTCTGTGTGAGGCTTGGTTGAGGTCTCTCTGTGTAAGAGTTTGATTCTCTCTGTGTGAGAGCAAAAATCTCTCTGTGTGTGAGCAAGGATTTCTCTGTGTGAGAATTCAAAATCTGCTATGTAAGGTATCTCTGAATGAGATTGTATTCACTTCTTAGTGTGAGAATTATAGTGGATATTGGTGTGGCTAGATGTATCCAGTTTTGGGGAACCTGGATAAAATCTTGTGTTGGCGTTTGGATTGATTGTGTTGATTAGTTCCTCTTGCACTTATTATTTCGCATTTGCAAGTTAAATTTTAACTGTACAATTTATTGCCATTACTCTATTCACGCCATATCTAGAGTTTGTTGTTAGTATTGCAAGGGTAAGACGGTCCTTACAATTGGTATCAGAGTGAGGTTGTAGCATACAATAATGATGGCATTCAATGCTTCATCAATGTTTCATGAAGAAGGTCAATCTACCGTTCGAGCCCTGCTTTTAAACGGAACCAACTACCCAAGTTGGAAGATCAGGATGATGATCTACTTGGAGGGTCAAGACCTTTGGGACATCACGGAGTCGCCCTTTGAGAAGCCTACTACACCCTGGCCTCAAGAACAAAGGCGGAGAATGACTTTATCAAATTCAATGCGAGGGCTATGAATGCATTCCATTGCGCCCATACTTTGAATGAGTTCAACCGCATCTCCATTTGCAAATCAGCCAACGAAATCTGGCATATCTTGGAGATTACTTATGAAGGGACGTCCAAGGTAAAGAAATCTAAACAAAATGTGTTTAGATCTAAATATGAAATGTTTAAGATGCAAGAAGGAGAAAGCATCTCAGAAATATTCACAAGGTTCACATACATAGTGAATGCTTTGGAAGGACTTGGGAAGGTGATTTCCCAAGAGGATCGAGTGGAGAAGATCATTGACTCTCTTACACCCAAATGGAAGTCAAAGGCCAACTGGATTTTGCAGTCAATAACATGTCCAAATATACCGTTGAGGAGTGCGTTGGGAATCTCATGGCATACGAAGTGAAGCTTCAACACAAGAAAGAGATTCAACCAACCAAGCCCAAGAAGCCAGAGAAGCAAAAGAGGGTCGCATTCCATGCCAAGGAGGAGCCAATCAAATGAATGAAGATATTCTATCGAGAAGCTTCTAGTGAAGAAGATGAAGAATATGATGCTAGTGGAGATGAAATCGTGGAGCTTGCCAAGCAGCTAAGAGCATTCCTCAAAAGCAAGTAAGGCAAATCTTCTTCAAAGTTTGCCACTAATTCTAATTCTAACAATCGGATTTGTTTCAATTGTAGAGGAAAAGGTCATCTCTCCACCGAATGCCATTCCAAATCCACCAAAGAGACTTACAAGGGTAAAGGGAAGAAGCATTGGAAAAGCAAGTCCAAGTTCAAGAACCAAAAGAATGGACTTGTCGGCACATTTGATGACTCCGATGAGGACACATCAAGTGATGAAGAAGTGGATGACAAGGAGCAAGCTCACATGTGCATGTGCTTCGTGGTTTTTGATGATTCTTCATCAATCTCCTCAAGTTCAAGCGATGAAGAAGTGGAGGCGTGGCTCAACCCCAATGAAGAAATGTGCTTCATGGCTAAAGGGGAAGAGTCTTCGTCAAGCTCTAGCGAGGAGGAATCTGATGAGGAAGTTGAGGAGTATCCAAAGCTATCCTATAAGGAGCTCGAATACCGCTACAATGTGGTCTCTAATGGGGCAAGTAAGTGCATCGACTCATATGCTAAATTGAAAGATAAATTTAAAAATGCTATGAGTAGGGTGCATGAACTTGAACCTTCTAGTGTAAACAATAACGATATGCATATTTGTGATACTATTGAGAGAGACACACTTCTCTCTCAAGTTAAGGAATTGAGCATTTCTAATGAAATTAGTCGCTCAAAACCTTAGCTTAGAGTCTCGCATTCAACAACTTATGTTGAAATGCGAAGTGGAATCCCAAAAGCTTGTTAGCTTTGTTCATGCTAGGAATTCACTCCACGGTTTGCTTGAAAAATAACATCCGGGAAACCATAGAGAAGGATTGGGTTATATTCAAAATGTGGTACCCAAACCCACCTCTAATTTTTCTTTTGGTGCAAATTTAAGAAATATTGCTAAAGCACCTAAGAAGAATCATCCTGCTTTCTTGTATAACAATAACATCAACAAGAAGCATGTAAATCACAAGGTGGTGAGGAAAAATGAAAATCATTTATTTTTTTCTAAGAAGTAAAATCCTGATTCTATGCATGCCAAGAAATTCTTTTCTACATATAAGCATACCACATCCACCCCTCTTGCAATGGCTAAACCTTTGCCTAGGAAATCCTTAAGTCTTTGGATTCCCACTAGGTGTAGTGTGCAAAAGAGGGATAAATACATCAACTCTCTAGTTAGGGATGTGATCACCTCATGTGATTACATTAGGAAATCAAACTCCTCTTGGGTTTGGTTCCCTAATGTTTCGGCCTCACACACATATGCATATTGCATGGGTATTGTGCTTTAATATTTATTTTTAGTATACCCATTGTTTGTGTGATATTTCATGATTTTGAAAATGTTTTCAAATTTATTTTTCATGAAAATGGGGATCTTGGGGATATCATTATCATGCATGCACTTATTGAATCATGTATATGACAATGGGGGAGTTAGTATGTTATCTATGTTTAAAAATATTTTAAAACATAGTTTAACTCTCATTTTTGGTTTTGCTTGAGATCATTGTTTCACAATTGGTTATTATTGCTCTCAAATTCAATCCTGGGATATTACCAACATGTTTCATGTTTTACTTTTTATTGGCAATGTCATGTGTATCAATGTGATTGATTTTTCCATATTTATGATTTGATATATGATTTGATAAACTTTAGGCCCATAGCTTCAATTATGTTTTACAATTGGTAAAGAGGATTATCTTACAATTGGTATTATCTCAATTGTTAAAGATTTTTTATCTTTTTCTTTACAATTGGTATTCGATCCTAGAAGTCAACAATTTGACCATTTCTATGATCAAGGGAGAGCATGTGATAGTGATTGATACCAACAAAATTTTTATATTTGGTATCATACATCTCTTTATCTCTTGCATATTATCACATCTTTTATTAGAATGATAAGGGTGATTTGTTTAATGTCCACCTTTTTGACAATGACAAGAGGAGAGAGATATGCATTATGTAAAGCATGTATTTCATACATATGCATTTGGGAAGAGAGATAGGATTATGTAAATCATATCTTCTAATCCTAGCTTGGGGGAGAGAGATATATCTATGGGGAGAGATATATTTGGTTTATGTTATCCATGCCAATTATATGTCACCCTTGTTTTCTTAACATTACAATTGTGTATCTCATTTTACCATTGGTGCAAATAAGTAGGGGGAACTCATTAGCATTGTGCTTTATTTTCTTTATATTTACACAATGTGTGTCATCATCAAAAAGGGGGAGCTTGTTAGGTATTGGTGTTTCATACCAATATTATTTTGATGATGATCACAACATTATGTTGTTGCTAATGTCTCTCATGTTTTAGTCTCTTAGTTATCAATTAAAGAATATCACTTTTGGAGACTATATGCTTGGTGCAAGAATGGACATCAAGATGAGCAATTCCAAAGATTGGACTCAAGGGGTGCCAAAGCTTGGAAAAGATAGAGAGCATCAAGGTTGACGCCATAGACTCTAAGGGAAGCAATGTAATCCATGTAATATTTCATTTATTGCTTTTTTTCTTTTTGAGTCTAGGTTTAATGTAATGCATTGATAGATGGACTAACTCATATATGTAAGGGACCTTGCGAGGCTATACACACACTAGGGGATAAATAGTGTAATGGCAAGCAAAGTGCTTAATTAAAAGTTACTTAAATTAAAGCACAATAAGCAGCGGAAAATAAACAGAGTGCTCAACAATAAAAATCGCAAACACAAGGATTTTACCTTGGTTCCCCAAAAATTGGGTACGTCCAGCCACATCAGTATTCACAATAATACCCACAAAAAGAAGTGAATACAATATCACACAGAGATAACTCACACAGAGGATTTGGATTACCACAAAGAGATGTCCTTACTCTCTCACAGAGAGCCCTCATATAGAGGATTTGTTCTTTCACACAGAATGAACCAAACTCTCACAAAGAGAGTAACTCCCACAAAGAGAGTAACTAATTCCCACAAAGAGAATTAGGGTTTGAACAAAAAAATAAACGAAACAACACTTACCTATGCCTTGATATGATCTTACCAAAGTGAAGAAGAAGGATGCAAGTGAATGACCAAGTGCTTGAGATTAGCTTTAATTGCACTTGTCGATCTTTCTCTCTTCTAGGAATGAATCCTAACACTTCTCACTTAAGTGTATGAAATGAAGAGAAGAAAGATGTTCTCCAAGAAAAGGAATGAGATTGAAATCCCTTTGAGAAATTCCCTAAAGCTTAGATGCTATATCATAAGATTGAAGCTCTAATTAGGGAATGAGGGAGGAGTGGCTTAACGAAGAGATTAATTGATCTTCTATGATTTCGTAACCCTTTCAAGAGTTGTAAATGAACTAAGCCATCTCCTATATATAGGAAGCCAAGAAGACCCCATAAAACCAGCTAAAACCCCAAAGGGAAGAAATCTGCAACAGCTTGATTTTGGCAGTTTACGGCACAGACAGTCGACTGATGAACAAATGACAGTCAATTGTTCAACGGCTAGAAAAATCCCAATGGCTATAATCTGAGCTAGGACAGTCGACTGTAGAAGACTACACAGGTTACTGTAAAACAGACAGTCGACTATATATCCTTCATCAGGCGACTTCTGCAGGGATGGAAATGAAACAGAGAGAGATGCAATCTTTGCACTTACGCCTTTCAGACGACTGATGGTCATTTCACAGGCGACTGTAAAAATACAAGCGATTGTAAAAACTTCACCAGTCGACTGTCTTGCAAATTGGGATGAAGCCCAGAAAATGCAAGATGCTCACAGGCGACTGTAGACCAATTCACAGGCGACTGTAGAAACACAGGCGACTGTAGAAACACAGGCGACTGTAAATTGAACATCAGTCGACTGATGTGAAAAGCTCAAGGAGAGTCAATAAAAATGTTGACTTGAGCAGTGCACCACATTCGACTGTAGAAGGCTCGACAGGCAACTGGAAATCACCCAGTCGACTGTAAAACCTTCATCAGGCGACTGTTGGAGATTCAGAGACTCCAATTGAGTCTTTGGGCTAGATGAACGTATTGGGTTGGATTCTATGATAATACTAAGGCTCACTAAGATGGTTAAATGCATATGCATGAATGAGTAGACTATCTATCAAGGCATTACATTAATCCTAGACTCAAAAAGAGTAATACAAGTAATTGTAATTACATGAATTACAAATTGCATCTCCTAGAGTCTAAGTCTTCAAGCTCATGATACCTTGATACTCCCCATCATCTCCAAGCTTTGGCACTTCTTCATGAGCTTCCCTTCATCAAGCACTAAGCTTTGGCAATGCTTCTCTAGATGTCCATCCATCATCATGCTCCAATCTTTGGCGTCATTAGATGATCTTCATGACTTCATCCAAGCTTGAGTACACTATCACTCTTGGAGGTCTTTAAGACATTCCTTGTGATATCCTTCAAGCATTATGCTTTGTCTCATCAAACATATAATCATTAAGATAAACTGAGACTAAAACATAAGATTGATTAGCACATTAACATAATGTATTGATCATCATCAAAACAACGTTAGTCTTGAACCCAAGAACTAACAATACATGCATATGCATTTTCCATCTTAATGAGACTTAGGATTATCATAGAAATTATCCCAATTGGTTCACTATGCCTTAAACTCAAACTGGAGTTTTTGGCTCTCTAACAGTCGACAGATGAAGGCATGACATGCGATTGGGTGATTCAAGGCGCATGCCCAGCCTTCTACAGCTGACTGATATGCACAGCTCAAGTCAAACATTTATTGACTCTACCTTGAGCTTTTGGAATAGTCGACTGAAGATCCATTTACAGTCGCATGTCTTCTAACAGGCACCGGGAAATTGTTATACAGTCGACTGTGTTCCAAGTGCGTAACTTGCATTTTCTGGGTTTCATCCCACATTGCAAGTCAGTCGACTGATGAAGTATTTACAGTCGCCTGTCTAATTATAGGTGCATGTGAAATAGTCATCTATCGACTGAAGGCGCTAGTGCGAAAGTTACAATTTCTAGCTTCGTTTCCATTCCAAGAGACAGCCACCGACTGAAGGATATATATGTGCATGCTCATTTACATGCGCCTGTGTAGTATTATATGGTCGCCTATCCTGGCTTATATTATAGCCGTTGGGATTTTTATCGCCGTTGACCAGTCGACTGTCAGTTGTTCATCAGTCGACTGTCTTTGCCGTAAATTGTCAGAATCTAACCGTTAGAGATTTATTATTTTTGTTTTTTGTACTTGGGTTTGAGGGTTCCTTTGGAATTCCTATATATAGGAGAGGACTGAGTTCATTAGAACTTCTTGATGCTATTGAAAATCATTAGAGTTTAATTAAGCCATTCTCAAACTCTCGCATTTCCCTTTTAGAGCTCTTAATCTCTTTCATGCATTGAAGTCAAGCGCAAGGGAAATTATCTAAATGTTATCAAGCTCAATCTCATCACTTGGAGATACTCTTCCATGCCTTGCATTCATTAATGAGTAAGTTCATCTCAAGGCATATATAAGAGTATTTGTTTTACTTTGTGTTTTCATTGAAACCCTAGCTTTCTATGTGAGAGCTAGTTACTCTTTGTGTGAGATATGTGAGGATTAATTGAGGCATCTCTGTGTGAGAGTTTGAGTCTCTCTATGTGAGAGCAAGAATTTCTCTGTGTGAGAATCCAAAATTCTCTGTGTGAGGTATCTCTGTGTGAGATTCTATTCACTTCTCTGTATGAGAGTTGTTGCGAGGTAAAACTCGCATACAATGAATTTGTATTAGAGGAAACCAAGGGCATGGTGGTTATGATTAGGAGGTGATTAAGGTAGGCTATTTAACAGGTAATGAGTGTAGTGACGAGGCTGGGCGCACTACAAAGGCCGACCATGAAATCGATTCTGCAAGGAC
Organism: Scilla litardierei; assembly: GCA_030789695.1. Taxonomy (NCBI): domain Eukaryota; kingdom Viridiplantae; phylum Streptophyta; class Magnoliopsida; order Asparagales; family Asparagaceae; genus Scilla; species Scilla litardierei. The sequence continues at coordinate 132,647,985 of CM061142.1, forward strand.
TTTGCACAACGACTGTGCCGCCGGAGGTGGGAGCTGAGCGCAACCTATGATGACGGGCTTGCCTACACAAGGAGCATCATGTTAGAAAGGCCGGGTTGGGGTCCAACCCTTAGCCTCTCCTATGCCTAAGTTAGTAATAGGGCTTAAAGCAGGGGCTAGGCATGCAGGCCGGACTTAGAGTGAGTCGACCATATGTGACGAGCTATCGGTTGTGGAAGAACAACGATATGGAAGACCTTTACTCTTGTGTGTGAGTAGTGAGATTCAGAGTTAATTTGCCAACCTTTTTCTCCGATGGAGGCGAATGGGTATTTATACCTGATGGAGGCGGTTAGGTGAGGCTGACGTGGCATGCTGACTCGACGTGCTGAGCTGGCCCTCTTGTTAGCAGAAGCTTCAGACGAGGATGTCAGGATCTGGCATGTCAGCCATGCTTTTGTCAGACGGTGCAATGGCCAGGGGTGCCTTTGTCAGGGTGTCAGAGCCGAAAGCACTGTATCAGGGGGCGCAGCGGCCAGGGGGCACTATGTCAGGTTGTCGAGCGGCGGAAGTGTCAGTAGCGTACTTATACTAGGTTGTTTGTCGGGTCCGATGTGGCAAAGAGTCGTCAGAGTGCGTTAGAGGAGCGTGGCTACAGATAAGTTGATAGGTCGCTCCTGACTGATGACGAGTGATCGGTCGCATGCCTTGCTCTCTATGCTCGACGAGCTCGGAGGGGAACGGGCGTGCAAATGACAGAGACCGTGGCAGAGCGCACCCTTCCCACCAGTCGAGGCGGGGTGCGCCCTTCCCCTCGTCTTGTTGGACTTTAGGGTCGCCGGGCGCCTAGCGGACCTGGGGGAATAAGTGAGCGGCCTACGAAGTCGGGGCGAGGATTACCCTGCCGCAGGTCTAAGTTGGCTTTGTGAAGGAGGGGTGATTTGGCCCGGTATCCGGCAGGTTTCGATGGAAGTTCGGACTATCACAATCTTTAGGTTGTAACAATTGCCCTCGGCATTCGAGTTCGAGGCAGAAGCCCGGCTCGGCTCGGATGACGCACCCCCTTCCCTTCCTGAAAAAGGCGGTTTGGGCTTGCTTTGTGCTGGGAAGCGGCGGCGATGGTCTCGGGGTTCCTGCCCTGCCCTCCATTATTACGATTTGAAAGGATGGGGGGAATCGAAGCATCTCTGCCGCTGAACTTGTGACGCATGGCTGAAGCGACTGTCACGCCAGTCGAGCATCTGGACGAGCATCTCATCCCGTTGCTGCAAGAGGCGAGGGAGGCGGGCGTTCTCCAATGGATGTTGAGGATGAAGGCTCGGCTGGCAGAGACGTCTGCTCTGGAGGCGGCGGCCGAGAGTGAGGCGACACAGATGAGGCAGTCTTAGTTGTGGGGGAATTTTGTAATTTTGTGCGGTCGACGATTGGCCAAGCTAGATGTCGTGTTGTATTCTTGATGGGCTCTATGGTAGAGAAAGGTTGAGTAAATGAAATATACAATTTTTGTTTTCTTTACCTCTTGATCTTCATGTTGGTAGTGAGGTTGGTGTTCTTGCCTAGGTATGATTGATGAAATGCCACCAACCTTTCCCCTAAGACGAATGTTTGGACGAGGATAAGGGAAAAGTTTTGATGATGTTAGTCCGTCTGAGCTCCTAATGCGGTAGCTGGCTCTTCCAGGCGTGATGTGATGTGTCAGACCTTGCGTCGGACCCGTTAGGTGCGCCAGCGATAGCAGCACCGAGCAGCTTAGTCTCCTTTGTCGGCTCGACCGTCGTGACCATGGGCGCATAGTCCGAGTGTTGGGAAAAGGAGGGAAATTTTTTCGAAGGACCCGCCCGAATAGCAGCCAAATCGCAGCCGGATCGCAGCCATCATTTTGAATTAGAAGCAGGGGGAATCGAAGCGTCCCGATCGTTCCTCGAGGGACGCATGTGGGACGTGACCGTGGATGTCGGGCGAAGCATCAGGTGCTCTGGATAGGCGACGTGTCGCAAGGTCTGCGCGACTGAGATTGGTGGGCAATTTCTATAAATAGATATGGGAGGCGTTGCGGAATAGTTTCTTTCTTTCGAATTTTCTAGAGCTCTCGTCTTTGTCTGAGTTCACTGCCTTCGTCACCATCGAAGTCTTCATCAGAGCTTGTGCCGTCGAAGCCGCTGCCGTCGCCACCATAGCTGAGAGTCGATAGGTATATTTCTTTTCCTTACTCCGGGATGGTTTTGTCATCTTCAACCCCCATCATCGGGGTCGACGGGCAGCTCCACGGCAGATTCAGTGGAGGTGGTAGGGGAGGTGTCACCGAGGAGTCAGGGCTGTATTTGGATGGGGTCTGCGGTAGGAAACGGGGGACCCAAGGAAGGGGAAGGGGCCCCTAGGGTCGAAAATGAGATCACCTGCGAGGGCCCGCGTGGCCGAGGCTGAGGCCGGTGGCATGCCTGTCGAGATAACGAGTCAGATGTCGGAGGCCCGGACAGACGTCGTCCCCACCGTGCGCACGAAGTACCTCAGGCCACCTTACGCAGTCCACCTGCCGACCGCTTCAGACAGCATATGTTTCCAAAGGATGGCGAGCTCGGGATATATGTGGCGTGCTTCGATCAGGGGTTGCAGTTCCCCCTTCACCCGCTGTACCTCGAGATTCTAGACTTCCTCAGGCTACCGTTCTTCCAGCTGATGCCTAACTTTATCAGCGCGATAGTGGGGTTTCTCGTTCTCTGTGCGAGGAACAAAGTTAATCTGACCCTCCCCCTGTTCCGCCACTTCTACGTGTTCAAGAGGTTGAGGTCGTACTATTATTTATCGATGAGTAAGAGCCACCCCCTGATCTGAGGTCTACCGGGGAAGATCAAGGGCTGGTGGAAATCGTACATGTTTGTCTCCACGCCCGCCGACCTGGCGATAAAGTCGGACTGGGGCGTGCTCAACCCCGAGGCAAGGAAAGGAGTCTGTCTGAGTGAGGTTGAGGCAGAGGGGGCGATGCGATTAAAGGCGGTATCCCTTGGAGGGCAGGCAGTATGCTAGCCTTGCCAGGCCGAACATGATAGCTCGATTCATTTGGCCCGACGGTAACCTTAGTAGAGTGGCTTCCATTTCAAATTTGCTCACCGTGAACTCTTTCTCTTTTGCAGATCCAACGAAGAGTCTATCCTTCGAGGACCTGGATAGGATGGCCAACGAAATGATGGCTGCAGAGTAGGGTGCCGATGAACAAGTCGCTCAGCGATCCGTCAAGAGCGATAAGAAGAGGTCAAAGGAGGGGAAAGGGTCCAAGAAAGCTGAGAAGATCAGCAGGCCGAAGAAGATGAAGACGGTGGAGAGGCCGACCGTTGTTAAGGTCGACACTAGCGGGCCTGTCGAGGGCATCGGGCACATCGACGTCCCCCAGACCATTGACCTCGGGGCGGGGGAGGCAGAGGGCGATCGTCTGGAAGGCGGGGTGTTTTCGAGCGAAGGGGAACATCAGACCTCGGCACTTCAGGGGGGGGCCCGAAGGGTCGAGCTCGGGGGTTGGGTCGACCGCCGAGGAATCGTGGCCTTATGTTTGCCCCCAGTCTACTCTAGAGAGGCCTGCCCACCCAAGCTGCGAGGAGAAGCTGGCGACGTTTCGGTCGAAGAAGGCCGATGTCGATAAGTTTCTGGCAGACGCCCTCTTGGGGGCGATCTACCCGGTTGGAAAGGGCGAGTCGATCTGTGGGATATGGAAGACGTTTGTACACCCTTGTGGGGGATGTACGAGGGAATACGGACCTCGAACGTCGCGTACACGAAGTCGTGTGCAAAGGGAATATGTTCCCTTGCGGAGAGGATCTCTGGATGAGTGGAAAAGTCGCATTATATATGCATAAGTGCATGCGACATATGGCTAATAAAGGGGGAATATCTTAAGCTTATGTTGTACCATGCATATGGTACAACTTAAGCTTATAATGTGCCATGTATCATGGTACACCTTAATTAAGTTGTTCCAAAGGAACAACTTACCCTAAAATAACTACCTTAGGGGCTATAAATAAGACCCAAGGGTAGCCATTTTCCTTACACCTTTTGCATGAAATTCATGCATGCATCTTCATCCTAGCGAAGCTCTGCAGAAATCCTTTCTCTCCCTCTTATCCAAGTTCTTAATCTAAAGTAGAGATTTAGATTGTGGATTAGTAGCCTTACTCCGTTCGTGAGAAGACTCGATCCGTCGTGGCGAATCCGAAGGCGAAGTTTGTAGACTACCGTGCCGCATACGCAAGCGTAAGTCTAAACTTCATATTATCGATCCTAACTCTGTTTTGGATAGGATCCTTCATTGGTATCGGAGCCATACGGGTTCGCCCCGGAGAAACTATGAACGAGTCGTTGTCTTTTTCACGGATGGGTATCCTACCATTACGGATATGGTAGGAACGCTTCGTGACGGAGAGAACGCAGCGGTTGTTCTATTCACGTTAGGGTCTTCTGTCATTATGGATATGGCAGGAACTCTCCGTGACGGGAAGAACCGACCGTTCATATCGTCAAACTCGCTCTCTTCATGGATGCTGAGTCTCCATTCATAGGGAATGTGCGCTCTCTTCATGTGGAGCGCGTAGTTTACGAATTTTTTGAAGTGGGTTCATTTTTTGGCACACGGCCATTGGAGGACAACTACTTCCTCGACGAACGGGTGCTTCATCGGAGAAGAAGGTGGTGGTTATTCCCATCGGGGAAGATGAATTTTTTTTGCATGTGCACTATGACCAAATGGGTTATGAAGGCCATGCACCCCCCTCCCCATGCGGAGGGGGTTGGCTACGGCCAATAACCACCGCGGCAAATCCCTCTGGCGGGGGAGTGCGGCCACCCATGAAAGGGGAAACCGGCCATGGCCAAAGGGCCATGGCCGGTCAAGGCAAAAATGCCATGGCCGGGCCATGGCCGGCCGGCCTTAGCCGGCCCTGGCCATGGCCGGCCACGGCCATGGCCGGCCACGGCCATGGCCAGAAGGCCCTGGCCGCGGCCAGGCCAGGGCCTGGCCTCCCTGGCCGAGGCCAGGGCAGAGGCCCTGGCCCCGGCCAGGGCCTGGCCGCCCTGGCAGAGGGCAGGGCAGCGCCCTGGCCTCAGGCCAGGGCCTGGCCGCCCTGGCAGAGGCCAGGGCAGCGCCCTGGCCTCAGGCCAGGGCCTGGCCGCCCTGGCAGAGGCCAGGGCAGCGCCCTGGCCTCAGGCCAGGGCCTGGCCGCCCTGGCCGAGGCCAGGGCAGGGGCCCTGGCCCCGGCCAGGGGCCTCTGGCCTAGGCCGGGCCAGGCAGAGGCCTGGCCGGCCTCTGGCCGAGGCCAGGCCTGTGTCCCCGCCGACCCTGGCAGTGGCCAGGGCAGCCGCAGGCCACCCCTGGCCGGTCAGGGTAGAGGCCCTTGGCCAGCCTCGGCCAGGGCAGGGGCCCTGGCCGGGAGTGAAGAAGACCAAAGTTTTGGTCGACCAATTTGGCAAAAGGCCTTGGTTGAACATGAACGTGCCGACTAGCCCATACGGGGCCAAACGACAGTCGTCTGCATCAAAAATTCTCTCATACGGGGAGAAACGCCTGGATCCATACGGGAGCCAGCGACGATAATCTGCAGAAAAATCCCAAAAGGGGGATCCGACCTTGGCACGACTACGGCTCATTCCCAACAAATGGTCAGGAAGTGCCGAATATTTCACTAGTATCATAAGGGTACTAAGTTGAAATATACATTCGTTTTGAAAAATACGTTTTCAAAAACGCTTTTCCGTTGTGAAGTACTACAAGAGTACTAACATTTGATAAAGTGAGGGAGAAATATTGAAAGTTACTCTAGATGGTAATTGGAAACATAGTGACCTTTCCGATTCTAGAGTAACATCTTCAATATTTTTCGAAAGTAACTTATCAAATTATAAATATCATTCCAAGTGGGAGTTGATTTTAGAACTATCCATATGGGATATTCTATTATCATTTCAAATGGGAATTATATCTGAAAAATACGTTTTCAAACTCGTTTTCTGCTGCTAGTACTATAAGAGTGCTATTGTTTGATAAGTGATGGGGGAATATTGAAGGTTGTTCTAGATGGTGATTGGAATCGTAGAGACCTTTTCGATTCTAGACTAACATCTTCAATATTTTTTGAAAGTAACTTATCAAATATATTAATATCATTCCAAGTGGGAATTTTTTTGAAGTGGGAGTGATATTAAACTAGTCTGAAATTTCACATTTGATTGATTCAGTATCTCAATGGATCATGATTCGACCAGTGGTCTTTTGGACTAGTTTGTGGGACACCTCAGTTAGTCTGGGGGTAGTGAACCATGACTTAGCCATTTCCCTGGTCGGTCCGCTGGCCGAGACTAATGAGTCATGAAAATGTATGATGACTATGTGTATAAGAAATTTTTGCAATGATTTTTGATCGAACCTTTGTTTTTTTATGTCTTTTGCAGCATTTTAAAAGTAAAATGTCTTCCGCTTCAAAGAATATCGTCGCTGAGTTAAACAAAGGTGAAAAACTCAACGGCGATAATTACAAACTTTGGTCCATTAAGATACAATACGTTCTAGAGGAGCAAGAAGTGCTCGAAACTCTAAAGAACGTTATGATTGAACCGGAGTTGGGCACTACGGCCCAACACCGAAGAGACAAGGAAGCTTTTGATGCTTGGTCTCGGAAGAATAAGATAGCGCGCATTACGTTATTAAGCAGTATGGCTGATGACATAATGCGCATCTTCCGAGAACATGACCTAGCCATGGACATATGGTCCAAGCTAGAGGAGAAGTTCGGTGGCACATCGATGTCCAAACTTCGCGCCTTAACTATAAAGTTCGATACATATAAGAAACGTCCAGATCATTCCATGGGGAAACATCTGCGACATATGGCGAACCTTATCTCAGAGTTAAAGGACGCATGTCATGTGCTCACGGATGAGCAACAAATCCAAGCAGTCATACGTTCCCTACCAAATGGGTGGGATCAAATGAAGATGCATCTCACTCACAATAAGAGCATCAAGACCTTCAACGACATTTCCAAGCACCTCGAATTAGAGGAAGAGCGGCTTGCGGCTGCCAAGCCAAGTGCAGAAGTGCACATGGTTGCTAGTTCCTCACACGGGGGAAAGAAACGTAAAGATCGTTCGAAGTCTTCTAATGAACGTAATAAGCAACCTGAGTCTACCAAGGAACCCAAACATAAGGGTGGGCACAAGAAATGGCACAAGAAGAAAGACTTGAAAAGGATCAAGTGCTTCAAGTGCAACAAACTCGGTCACTATGCTCGTTCGTGTACGAGTGGAAGTGACGAGGTGCCACCGACCACATAGCAAAGGACAGACGGTCCTTCGTGGAGTATCACCGGATACACCATGGAATGAAGTAGATCAATGTAGAAAACAACACAAGTGTTGTAGAGAAAGGCGTTGGGAATTGCAAGCTAGACTTGGACAACGGCCACACTCTCCTACTTTATGATGTTCTCTTCATTCCATATATTCAAAGGAATATTAATACTGTGGTCAATTTAATGGGTCTTGGTTATAGTTGGTTCCTTCATGATTGTAATATGGACCTATTTTGTAATGATTCCTTTATTGGAACCGGGTTTGTATTTCAAAGGATTTATTGTAATAAGTACAATGTATTTCCTCATGTAATGAAAATTTCCTTGTGACAAATTCTTTGACTAATGAGTCTAATATAATTTGTTGGCACGCAAGGCTTGGTCATATTGGACCAATGCGTATAGATAGACTTGCCAAACGTGGCTTTCTATCCAATGTTTCAAAGGTTGAAATGTCGACCTGCGAACATTGCCTTATAAGGAAATCTTGTCGCAAGCCGTTTGGAACCGGCACAAGGGCCGAGGTTCCAATACAGCTTATCCATTCGGACATATGTGGTCCGATGAATGTCAAGACAAGACGCGGGAAGTCCTATTTCATCACTTTTATTGATGATTTCACCCGATTCGGTCATATCTATTTGATATCCCACAAAAGTGAAAGCACTAAACCTGCTTTAAAAACTATATGAGTTTAGTGGAGAATCAATTAGATCGCAAGATTAAGGTCATGCGAACCGATAGGGGCGGTGAATATCAATCAACAAGTTTAAAGGAACTTTGTGATTAAAAAGGCATAGTACATCAGGTAACTATGCCTTATACTCCTCAACAAATTGGTGTTGCAGAAAGGAGGTATAGGACTTTAATGAAAAATGGTCCGTTCAATGATGGAGCAAGCTAACTTGCCAATCACCTTTTGGGGTGATGCATTATTGACGGCCGCTTTCATTTTGAAAACGCGTACCCTCGAAATCAGTTAGCTCCACTCCTTATGAGTTGTGGAACCAAAAGTCTCCTGACTTAAACATTTTTGAAACCTTGGGGTTGTGCATTCTACGCACATATTTCCTCCTATAAGTATGGCAAACTTGGGCCAAGGGGAAGGAAACGTATCTTTATACGATACGCAGAAAACTCCAAAGGTTATGTTTTATGTTAGTCAGGAAGACAATGGTGGGCTAATTGAGTTTGAGTCGAGGGATGTCACTTTCTTGGAAAATCGAGTTTCCAAGACAGGGCGAGATAAGTCAGGACTTATCTCTATTTGAGATTTATGATCAAGAAGGATTACCTCATTCGAGTGGGAGAATTCTTGGTGAAAACGAAAATACGTTTCAACCTTCACCAATGGATTATACGAATGACGATTATCCTATTCCATACGGGAATAAAGATCCAAGTGGGAGCAATTCTAACGACATTCCAAGTGGGAGTGATATTAGAATTGATCTAAATTCGAGTCAACAAGGATGAATTTCCGTAAACCTTTATGACTTTACTACAAGATGATGACAAGCCTGCCACTTTCAAACAGGCCGCATCATGCCCTGCGAAAGACAAATGGATGGAAGCGATGAAGGAGGAATTGAAATCCATGAAAGTTAACCAAGTCTGGGACTTGGTTAAACCCAGAGGACATAGAGCAATTGGGAACAAATGGGTTCTCAAGATCAAGCATAAGGCTGATGGCTCTATTGACAGATATAAAGCTCGCCTTGTCGCGAAAGGTTTTACGCAACAGGAAGGGATAGACTACGAAGAGACCTTCTCACCTGTTGTGCATTTTACCTTGATTCGCATGATTCTGGCAATGGTAGCTTGCTTATACCTCGAATTACATCAGATGGATGTAAAGACTGCCTTTCTCAATGGAGAATTGGACGAGGAGATCTATATGGAACAACCAACAGGGTTTGTAAAAGAAGAAAACGAACATAAGGTTTGTAAACTTCGTAAGTCCATATATGGTCTTAAATAATCCTCGAGGCAATGGTATATACGATTTCAAGAAGTTGTCTTATCAAATGGATTTTTCCATGCTTGATGAAGATAACTGAGTATATATCAAGAGGATTAAAAGCAAGTATATTATCATGTCTCTATATGTAGATGACATTTTAATAGCCAGAAGTGACAAGGGCTTTGTGATGAGTATCAAGGCTTGGCCTTCATCAGTATTTGAGATGAAAGGCATAGGAAAAGCCGCACACATCCTTGGAGTTAAGATTTCAAGGAATCGTTCGAAGAAACTTCTTTCTCTTTCACAGGAGACTTATATAAAGAAGGTTCTAGAACGATTTAATATGCAGGACTGCAAGTCCATTGATATTCATATAAGCATATGCGATAATTTATATCTGGAATCGTGTCCAAAGAACCAAAAGGAAAAGGAAATCATGGAAAAAGTTCCATATTCCAGTGCAGTTGATAGACTTATGTACGCTATGGTGTGTACGAGACCGGACATCTGTTTTGCCATTGGAAATGGTAAGCTGTTACCAATCCAACCCAGGGCAAGAATACTGGAAAGCGGTTAAGAGGATAATGCAGTATCTTAAAGGAACTGCAGATTTGCAAAAGACTATGATAAAACCAAGAAGGTAGACATAAGGTACATATCTACGCATGAGATGATAGAGGATCAGCTTACGAAAGCGATCCCCAGAAATGTGTTTTATAAACACTTATCATCCCAAGGATTACGTATGAGCTGAGTTGTACCAATACATATTCCCATGTCTAAGAAAGATCAAATTTAATAAAAGAATAAGTTCTTTTTCAAACATTGCATATGAATTTCTTAAGAAATGTTTGTGTACATTTTTGAAATCTCAGCTGAATTGTGTGTATGTCGGACAGATAAAGGTTGGCTCTCTCACATGAGCAACCGCCTTATCTTATCAGATGGATAAGATAGAGATGAGACTAGTTTAAAGTCAAAATCATTAGACGAATGATTTAGAGTCATGACTTAAACAAGATAGTCGAATGAAAGATCTGCATCATATGGATGCTTACAAAAGATCTGAGATCTATATCACAAGGATATTTTAAAGAGATCTCGTAGGATTTTTTAAATCCTATCTGTCTTATGCAGGATGAGAGTCCGTGAATATTTCACGAGTAGTAAAGGGACTCAAAAAGATAGGCACTGTGGTGTCTGATCTTTTTCATCCGTACAACATCATTAAGACATACTCTCCCTGGGAAAGGAGTGATGTTGTAATACTTGTTCATACCACGTATGCATTTCGACCACTGAGTTAGTAGCAATAGTGTTTGCTATTATGTGAGACTCAAAGGCCATACGGGTCTTAACTCTTACCCTCAAGGACTCCAATTGGTTCCTTTAGATTTGACGAGATGATCGCTATCTTAGCGTGTTACTTATGGGCTATGATAATTCGGCTCGGCGGGGCACGTTAGAAAAGCGAATCAAGTCAAGATCAGAAGGTTCGCAAGAAGAGGAAGATTGATTTCATATTCACATTTGGACTTTAATGATTCAAAGCTGGCCAGCCAATTGTGATCCAGATGGGATTCAATTGTTGAATATAAAGTATAAGAAATGTGAAGAAATAATCTAGGGTAAAGCATGCGTTGAACTACTCAACTTTGCACCTTCGAGGTCGTTGTGTATCTCTAACAAGTGCACAACAACACGCGCATGACGGTCGCACGGTCTATTTCTCGGTATGATAGATGAAAGAACTAAGAGAAAGACGTTCTCTTACAATCCCCTCAAGTGTGAGTGGGAGATGTTGGATATGGAAGACGTTTGTACACCCTTGTGGGGGATGTACGAGGGAATACGGACCTCGAACGTCGCGTACACGAAGTCGTGTGTAAAGGGAATATGTTCCCTTGCGGAGAGAATCTCTGGATGAGTGGAAAAGTCGCATTATATATGCATAAGTGCATGCGACATATGGCTAATAAAGGGGGAATATCTTAAGCTTATGTTGTACCATGCATATGGTACAACTTAAGCTTATAATGTGCCATGTATCATGGTACACCTTAATTAAGTTGTTCCAAAGGAACAACTTACCCTAAAATAACTACCTTGGGGGCTATAAATAAGACCCAAGGGTAGCCATTTTCCTTACACCTTTTGCATGAAATTCATGCATGCATCTTCATCCTAGCGAAGCTCTGCAGAAATCCTTTCTCTCCCTCTTATCCAAGTTCTTAATCTAAAGTAGAGATTTAGATTGTGGATTAGTAGCCTTACTCCGTTCGTGAGAAGACTCGATCCGTCGTGGCGAATCCGAAGGCGAAGTTTGTAGACTACCGTGCCGCATACGCAAGCGTAAGTCTAAACTTCATATTATCGATCCTAACTCTGTTTTGGACAGGATCCTTCACGATCTTCGAGGAGGCCGGCGTGGCGACGATGATCGTCGAGAACTACCAGCTGCCTAGGGATAGAGAATCCCTGTCGCACGTTGGCTCAGAGCAGCTGGGAGCCATCGTGACATGGCATCTTGCGCAGGTATGTTGACGGGCTAATCTGTGGGTGTCTTGGCATTTATCGCTGTCGAATCCTATCCTTCCTTTGTTCGGGTGTGGAGGCCACTGCTTCGATGGTCGCCCTGCAGCACCGCATCTCGGCCATCATCAAGGCCGAGGCCGAGGTAGCGAGGATGAAAGTGGAGCTTGATCGAGAGAAGTCTCGACATGCCAAGCTGAAGAAGTCGTATACCGAGTAGTGGACATCGATCGAGGAGTACCAAGCACCCACGGTGGAGCTGGAGAAGCAGATCGCTGTCGGACTCTCCCGCCAGACCGAGCTGGAGAATGAGGTCGAGCAGGCTAGGGTCAGGATGGGCAAACTGGAGGGGCAAGCAAATGCCATGAAGGAGGATCTGTTGATGAGGATGGTGGAATTCTGGGACTTCTAGGTGAAGACCTTCGCTCCTCAGCTAGCCCAGTCCAAGAAGAAAGCGCGGGAGATAGGCCGGGGGGTGGGTTGGAGAGGGGACGAGAAGAAGGGTGGGAGGCATGCCTCCAGAGGATCACAGAAAGGCCTCGAGCTCTCCACCCTCCGCTCGAGGTTGATTTTGAGGTGCTGGTGGCCTCAGAGGGGGAGGAGGACGAGGAGGAAGAGGGAGCCCCCGAGGTCAGCACGGAGAGGTCGAGAGGTGAAGACCAAGCGTCGGTGGGCGGACCGGAAGGCGAACAAGGGGTGACGGGCAGGATGCCTCATAGACGCCCCTTTAGGGATTGTTGGGCTCCCCCTCCCCCCCCTTTTTTGCTGTGTATAGGGGGTGGGGTGAACTAGGGGGTTAACTTTGTAAGTTCGCCCGTTGATATTTGTATCTAGCGGTACTCTGGATTTTGAGTAAAATGTGAAATTTTGATGTCCGGTATTTGAATGTTTATCACCTTTGTCTTAATTTAAGTAAAACCCGAGGTACATTAAGAGATATCAAATCGCACTCATGGGTGGAGGGTGGGCATGTAGCTCGTCTCATTTCCTTTTTCTCTAGGTTGGGTGGTAAAGCTCCATAAGCTCGTCCCGGAGTTCGACGGGACCTTAAATAAGTTAGTTTTCACATAGATGGAATTTAACAATTCGCTTGTGATGGGTCTCTTCATTGACCTTCTTACAATGTGTTGATAAAGACGATGGTGGTTGAATAAGTGTGATCCGATCCGCGGGCAGACTAGCGTGTTGTTCCACTTTACACTAAACTGCATCAGGATGAGCGAACTCCTGCTTTCGGCGAGGTCGAGGAGTGGAAGATGGGCTGTTAGAGGGCAGGCCAGTGAGGCTGGTATGCCCAATGGGGTGATTAGGCGGGGCGGCCCCGTCCCCCTTAGCCGGTGATTTCGACCGTCGCGGCACGTGCGGCTTTTGCCTTTCCTGTCGGCGGGGTCGTTGCGGAGTGGGTGCTAGAGGGGAGGGGCGGTCTGCCGCAGGTCCTCTAGTTCTCCTGTCGTAAGTTGTCCAAGGGAATTCGAGGCATGGAAGGTGGGCCGTCCCTCGTGTAAGAGAAATAGCCCATCGATGATCCGTATGTAAGAGGAATAGCCTATCGGGGAGGCACGGTCCATCGTCGACCGGGGGCCTCTCCCACGATCGGGCCAACGGTGGACTGCCTCTAAGAAGGGGGGTGTCTAAAGGCAAATCGGACCCTGACGCCCCGGGTGGGTGAGGAGAGATTGATTATGGGGGTATCTCGCCCCTTTTCAACCTTCATGGGAGGCAGACTAAGGCTTACTCGCTCTCCCATTCTTTCCTCCCTCCTTCAAGGAAATGAGGGAAGTATTTATAGATGGCGAGAGCTGATAGCTTCTGATAAACTGATGCGATGAGCTGGCACCATTAGCTGGCTTGTCAGGGTCAATTCATTCGAACCCCCTTTTACCAGGCGGTGTCAGACGTGAAGCGTCTGGCCTGTGCCTCTCGGAGGCATGTTGTCATTAATGGCGAGCGTCCTGAGTGTCCCTTCATTATGACAGGTCACATCGCAGGCACACTTTATCGGGACTGCGAGTGGACCGGTGGTTCTAGCCCTGCACGGGGCCTACCTCGGTCAGGGTGCCCTTGTCCTTTTCCCCTGCCTCTCAGGGGGGACGACCGTGTAGCCCGGCCCGTGCGCTTTTCTCCAGTTTGGGTGGCGAAGCTTTTTAGGCTTGCCCCGGAGTCTTTACTTGAGGGAGGGAGTGAGCACCTAGCTCGGCTCGTGTCCTTCTCTGGTTTGGGTGGCAAAGCTTTTTAGGCTTGCTCCGGAGTCTTTACTTGAGGGGGGTGCGAGCACGTAGCTCGGCCCGTACCCTTCTCCAGTTTGGGTGGCGAGGACGGATCCCGCCCCGGAGTCTTCATAAGGGAAGGAAGTTGTAGCTCGACCCGTGCCCTTTTTCTCCAGTATGGGTGGTGAATCTTTTAAGGCTTATCCAGAGTCTTTACTTGAGGGGGGAGTGAGCACGTAGCTCGACCCGTTCCCTTCCCGGTTTAGGTGGCGAGGACAGATCCTGCCTCGGAGTCTTCATAGAGGGGAGGGAGCCGTAGCTCGACCCGTGCCCTTTTTCTCCAGTTTGGATGGCGAAGCTTTTTAGGCTTGCCCCGGAGTATTTACTTGAGAGGGAGAGCGAGCGCATAGCTCAGCCCATGCCCTTTTCCAGTTTGGGTGGCAAGGACGGATCCAGCCTCGGAGTCTTCATAGGGGGGAGGGAGTCGTAGCTCGGCCCGTGCCCTTTTTCTCCAGTTTGGGTGGCGAAGCTTTTTAGGCTTGCCCCAGAGTCTACTTTAGGGGGGAGTGAGCCCGTCGCTCGGCCCGTGCCCTTCTCCGGTTTGGATGACGAGGACGGATCCTACCCTGGAGTCTTCATAGGGGGGAGGAAGCCGTAGCTCGGCCCGTGCCCTTTTCTCTAGTTTGGGTGGCGAAGCCTTTTAGGCTTGCTCCGGAGTCTTTACTTGAGGGGGGAGCGAGCACGTAGCTCAGCCCGTTCCCTTCTCTGGTTTGGGTGGCGAGAACAGATCCAGCCCTGGAGTCTTCATAGGGGAAGGGAGCTGTAGCTCGGCATGTGCCCTTTTTCTTCAGTTTGGGTGGTGAAGCTTTTTAGGCTTGCCTTGGAGTCTTTACTTGAGGGTGGGACCGAGCGCGTAGCTCGGGCCGTGCCCTTCTCTGGTTTGGATGTGGAGGACGGATCTTGCCCTGTAGACTTCATAGGGGGGAGGGAGTCGTAGCTCAACCCGGGCCCTTTTTCTCCAGTTTGGGTGGTGAAGCTTTCTTAGGCTTGCCCCGGAGTCTTTACTTGAGGGGGAGCAAGCTCGTAGCTCGGCCCGTGCCCTTCTCCGATTTGGGTGGCGAGGACGGATCTAGCCTCGGAGTCTTCTTATGGGGGGAGGGAGCCATAGCTCGGCCCGTGCACTTTTTCTCCAGTTTGAGTGGCGAAGCTTTTTAGGCTTGCCCCGGAGTCTTTACTTGAGGGGGAAGCGAGCACGTAGCTCGGCCCGTGTCCTTCTCCAGTTTGGGTGGCAAGGACGGATCCAACCCCGGAGTCTTCATAGGGGGGAGGGAGCCGTAGCTCAGCCCGTGTCCTTTTTCTCCAGTTTGGGTGGCGAAGCTTTTTAGGCTTGCCACAGAGTCTTTACTTGAGGGGGGAGCGAGCGCGTGGCTCGGCCCGTGCCCTTCTCCGATTTGGGTGGCGAGGACGGAGCCTGCCCCAGAGTCTTCATATGGGGGAGGAAGCCGTAGCTCGGCCCGTGCCCTTTTTCTCCAGTTTGGGTGGTGAAGCTTTTTAGGCTTGCCCGGAGTGTTTACTTGAGGGGGGAGCGAGCGCGTGGCTTGACCCGTGCCCTTCTTCGGTTTAGGTGGCGATGACGGATCCTACCCGGAGTCTTCATGGGGGAGGGAGCCGTAGCTCGGCCCGTGCCCTATTTCTCCAGTTTGGGTGGCGAAGCTTTTTAGACTTGTCCCAGAGTCTTTACTTGAGGGGGGAGCGAGCGTGTAGCTCGGCCCGTGCCCTTCTCTGGTTTGGGTGGCGAGGACGGATCCTGACCCGGAGTCTTGTGCGTTGAACTGAAATTTTTCAAGTGGAGATGGCAAAATTTGAAAGTGTGTAGAAAAGAAAGTATTTTATTAAAAGCTCACAATTACTGATTGTATTTCAGTCGGTGCTCTGTGTTCCACGGATGAGTTAGCTCACATCCATCTTGGGTCGCCAAGATATATGTGGCCGGTCCGACGATGTCGACGATTTCGTAGGGCCCCTCCCATTTTGCTGCCAGCTTCCCTCAACGAGCAGTCTCTAGTTTGAAGGTGGCATCTCTGAGAACCAAGTCACCGATCATGAAGCTCCGTTTCTTTACTCGGGAGTTGTAGTGCAGGGCCATCCTTTGGCTTACCAGACGAGGTTCGTTATAGCTCGATCTCTTACTTCGTCGACGAGCTCGAGGCTGGGGCCGATGCCCTCCATATTGATATTTTATCGAAGTACCGATGCCGAAGAGTTTCCTCTCCAACCTCTACGGGAACGACCGCTTCCAACCTAAATGCCAGCATGAACAGGCTTTCTCCGGTTGCAGTTTTGTGGGTTGTGCGATACGACCAGAGAATGCCCGACAGTTCATTTACCCATGTTCCGAGAGCGTCATCGACCTTCTTCTTCAGGGGGCCCAATATGCATTTGTTTGCTACCTCCGCCATCCCATTGCATTGAGGGTGGACGACAGATGCGAAATGAAGCTTGATCCTCCAGCCTGAGCAAAAGTCTCGGAAGCCCTCGTAGTCGAACTGCCTTCTATTATTCGTCACTATGGCACGGAGTACCCCAAAGCGGCAGATCACAGACTTCCAAATGAAGATCTTCATGTCCGTCCATGCGATGCGCACCAAAGGTTCAGCCTCGACCCATTTGGTGAAGTAATCAACGGCGACGACTAGGTAATTCCTCCCCCCGGAGGCCTTCGAGAATGATCCGAGGATGTCGAGCCCCCACTTGGCGAATGGGACCGGGCTCAAGATAGGCACCAGGTTGGTCGGAGGTGCCGCCGTGTTTCTGCCGAACTTCTGGCACGCCTCGTACTTCTTGACGTACCGGGCTGCATCGTGGATCATGGTTGGCCAGTAATACCACAGGCGCACTATCTTGTGGGCGATAGTGCAACTGCTGTAGTGGTTTCTGCAGAAGCCCTCATGCACCTCGCGGATGACTTGTTCAGCTTGCTCCGGCCCCAGACACTTCAGGTAAGGCAGGACGTCGGAGCTCACGTGGCGCCGACGGTATAACACTCCGTCAAAGAGCACGAACGACAAGGCCCACCTCTCGATCTTCTTGGCCTGCAGCCGCTCCTCTGGTAGGGCCCTCATCTCTAAGTATCTCATTATTGGGTTCATCCACGTCGTTGTCTAGTTGACACACATCAATTCCTCTTCTTCAATGGTTGGTGTCAGCAAATTCTCGACGTAGATGGTCTTCCCAATTTCGGCCGGGGAGGAGGAGGCCAGGTTTGAAAGGGCGTCTGCCCGGAGCTTGTTGGAGCGATTTAAGTGTTGGACCTCCGCTTTCTTGAATTTCTGAAGCTCTGCCTGGATGCGCTTAAGGTAGCACTTCATCACCTTCTCTCGGGCCTTAAATCTCCCTTGGACCTGTTGGACGACGAGCCGCGAATCACTAAGCAACAGCACGTTCGTCGCCCCCATCGCTCGGGAAAGCTTCTGTCTATTGACCGCGGCCTCGTACTCTACGACGTTGTTGGTTGTCGGGAAGTTAAAGCGCAGGGCATATTCTAGCAGGCATCCGTCGGGAGTTTGGATGATGATGTCAACCCCCGTTTCGGAACCTGTGGCCGACCCGTCGACATGCACGATCCACAGTCCACCTAATTTTTCTTGGACGGGGCTCGAGGGTCCCACTATTCCCATTGCCCGTTGGGATGCAGGCGCCTGCGGTGCACCCGGCAGCTCCTCCGGAAGGTCTTCCGTAGTGCACTCCACCACGAAGTCCGCCAGTGCCTGGCCCTTGATTGTCGTCCGAGCTCTATATACTATATCAAACTCGCTGAGATCGATGCTCTAATTGAGCATTCTACCCGACCGCTCTAACCTCTTTAGGTTCTTCTCGAGGGGCAGGTTGGTGTGGACAACGATGGGATGGGTCTGAAAGTATGGTCGGAGCTTCCTCGTCGTTGTGGCTAGACAGTAGGTGACCCTCTTAATGGGGCTATAACGAGTCTCCGCCTCTCGAAGCACCCGGCTCGCATAGTAGACCAGCCACTGCACGCCCTTCTCCTCCTTGATTAAGACTGAGCTGACAGCCTCTTCGTTGATGGCGAGGTACAACCCCAGCTGTTCTCCCTCCTCGGGCTTAGCAAGCAGCGGTGGGATCTGTAGGTAAGCCCTCAGCTCTGCGAACGCTCATGCGCAGGCGTCATCCCACTGGATCACTAATCTATCAATTTTAGCTGCGTCGAGGGCCATACATAGGACTCTGAAGAATGGGAGCGATCTCTCTGCAGACTTTGATAGGAATCTCCTAAGCACTGCGATCCTGCCGTTCAGCCGCTGCAAGTCTCGAATGGTCCAAGGCTCCATCATATTGACAAGGGCCAACACTTTGTCGGGGTTCGCTTCAATTCCTTGCTTGGTTATCATGAAGCCAAGGAATTTTCCCGATTGTACGCCAAAGATGCACTTTGTCGGGTTCAGCCTCAGGTCATATTGGCACACCTTCTGGAACGTCTCCCGCAGGTCGGCGAGGTCGTCTAGGGCCTTCTTGCTCTTAACCAACATGTCATCGATGTAGACCTCTAGATTCTGCCCGACCTACGAGCTGAATATCATGTCCAGCATCCGCTGGTAGGTTGCCCCGACGTTCTTATATCCGAAGGGCATCTTCGTGTAACAAAAGGTGCCCCTGTCGGTGATGAAGGACGTTTTCTCCTCATCCTCCTTCGCCATCAGGATCTGGTTGTAGCCCAAGAACGCGTCCATAAAGCTCAGCAATTCGTAACTGGATGCCTGGTCAACTAGGTGGTCGATCCTCGGAAGCGGGAAGCTGTCCTTCAGGCACACCTTATTAAGATCTGTGATGTCGACGCACATGCGACACTTCCCATTGGATTTCTTCACCAAGACGACATTGGCAAGCCACTCCGGATAGCTTACCGGCCTGATGAACTTGGCCTGAAGAAGCCTCTCCACCTCTTCACTGGTCGCCCTCATCTTCTCTCCTCCAGCACTCCTCTTCTTTTGTTGGACCGGTCGAGATTCCAGGTCCGCATTCAGCTTGTAGGAGATCACCGCTGGGTCAACTCCAGACATGTCCGAGGGCGACCATGCGAATATGTTCACATTCTCTCTGAGGAGGTTGATGAGGTCCACCCTCAGAGAGGTCGGGAGCTTCGTTCCAATAGAGACAATATTTCCCTCCTTCGTGGCCATGGGCACTTCTTCGACCTCCTCCGCAGGAGTTGGTCGCTGGTCGTAATAGTCCTCTCTCTCTTCGAGGAGGTCGACCGGGCCCTTATGCTTGGTCCACCCCATGTAACAGCTCCGGGATATGTTCTGGCTCCCCCGCACCAGCCCCACCCCTCGCGGAGTCTAGAATTTGACCATCCGATGGAGCAGGCTGGGGAGCGCTTCAATGGCCGTCATGTACGGTCGCTCTATTATCCTGTTGTACGTGACGTAATGTCGATGACAACGAACTGCGTCATGCTCGTAACGGCCCTCGGCTCTTCCCCGAGCGATACCGGCAAGGTGATTACCCCCACAATGGGAACCGAGTGGCCGGTGAAGCCGACGATGGGCCCGGTGCATGGCCTTAAATCCGCCTAGTTCATCCCCATCTTCTCAACCGTCGACATGAACAGAATGTCGCAGGAACTCCAGGTGTCGATCAGGATGCGGCTAATGATGGTCGTCCCGATCTGAGCCTCGACGACGATGGCGTCGTCATGCGGCAGCTCGACCCCCTCCAGGTCGACCTCAGTGAAGGTAATGGGAGGTTGGGCCATTCTTCTCCGCTTCGCTTCGCCGTCGAGGTCCACCTCCATCACCTACCACACGTACGCCTTCTTGCTTGATGACAACGCTCCCCTGAGGATGGTCCGC
The DNA here is from genome assembly GCA_030789695.1 of Scilla litardierei. Classification (NCBI taxonomy): domain Eukaryota; kingdom Viridiplantae; phylum Streptophyta; class Magnoliopsida; order Asparagales; family Asparagaceae; genus Scilla; species Scilla litardierei. The sequence continues at coordinate 132,667,867 of CM061142.1, forward strand.
TGCATATCACATCTATGCTCATGACTGTCCCTGGCAAGCGAGGCTCCTCCTGCTCATTGTTCGGGGGTGGGTCCGGTCTTTGCGCTCCTCACAGAGCTCTCTCTTCTCAGATCGGCCTCCTGCCCTCGATGATGAAGGATTTTCTAAGACCCTTAGTGCACAAAAATTCTATTCCCATCGTAAGTCGGACGGAACATAGACATAAAATTGCAGCGGAAAAATTATGTTAATCTAATTAACATGCAGCCCTAAGGAACCAGACCCTCTTAGCCAGGATCTCTGCCAACTCGGGGTGGATCTGACCACCCCAAGATGGATCTAAACTACTGTGAATAATTAAAACGAAAACTTCTAAAAACATACCCGGAATCTCAACCCTGAGGCGAGCAAGATGTTCTGCATTTTTTTCGAGCCGCTCCCCATCCCATGCCGAGCCGCTCCTTGAACTGCTCCTCGAACTGCTCTGCATCCCAAGGCGAGCAATCCTCGTGTTGCCGAGCCAACCACGCACCGGAGAAAGTTTCACGCGAGTGAAAGCCTTCGCCAAGATTTTGGATCCAAATCCAAACTCCTTTGTGACTTTGCTAGAGCCCTCAGGAGTAAGGCAGAAATATAGGGAGAAGAAGAATATTAATTTAAGCCTAGATCCGAATGTGCTTCAACATTTACGGGAGCCGCTCAATCTGGAGCTTGGGACGAGTTTGGAGGAAGGGACAGGCCCCTATTTATATAGGCAGCTGACTCTCCCCTTTTCTCCACAACCGATGTGGGACTATTAAATGGAGTTAATAAATTCAATTTAGTTTGTCTTTCACAAAGGCTAAACATCCGTGAATTTTAACTCCCTCACCGTTGAGCTTCAATCTTGGTACAACCTACCAAATAGAAGGGTGTTCAACGGTGAACGCATAGAAAAAACGGCGAGTCAATCGGAGTCCATTTGACCCTCTAATTGATCGTCCAAAGTAAGCCAAAACCATTCAAAGATGGAAAATCCAGCCGTAAAAAAAATCCCGGTTTTTTAAAATCCTAACCAGAAAATTCAGGCTTGGTGGGCCTCCATTTTCGCGGGGTTCAGCCCAACAGTTTTGGCTGACTTGTTTTGGCTTTAACTTGTGCATTTGGACTCCGTTTTTGACGCTGTTTGAACCTGCGTTTAGACCGGGATGATCCCGTCATCTAGGTAACCTTTTTAATGAGTTTATTTAATTAATATAGTCTTAAACAATTTAATACACATTTAATCTCGTTTGCATCATATGCAAATTAGTTTCATATCTTAGCTTAAATTGTCGTTTGCATCAAAATGTAATTTCCGCATCCTTTGCATCAAATGCAAAATATTCTCCCTAACTAATTTCTACCTGTTACTAGGCGAAGGTCGCACTCTGTGTGAGACCCTACAGTCTGACCCTTATAACAGGTTGGGCTCGAAGCCCTATACGGCAGTGACCACGAGCAGTGGTTGTCGTCCCTGCTTCAGAATCATCATTATGTGGTTGACTCATCGACATGAGTATTGTTGAGACCACCCTGACTGTGTCTGTGATGAGTTTTGCAGTTATAGTCTCTTCGTCTAAATTATGTCGTGTAGATCAAGTCTAGGGTACAGCCAAACTATCAACCCCAATAACTTGACTCCGGTTAGTTTCTATCGATCTTTAGTCAACTAATGTTGGACTTCTTCCAACATACTCTGATCAGAGATTTTACTAAAGATCGAACTAACTCTACGACACTAACTCCCATTGACCAGGAGAGACGAATCCTCTCCTGGTCATTACTCGCACGTATGCTGCAAGTTACACACAATCAAATACCTTTCGACAGGCCTAACCTCGAAGCTAGGTCAATGATCTAAGTAGCACCGTTCACGCACAGGTTCGTAAAATGACCTCAACTCAAAAGACCAACTTGCCTATCATCACTTAGAGTTATCATTGACAGATTGTCAATATATCCATATAATAACTCTTGTGGATCATTCAGTGAACTAATTCTCTAATGAGCACCTGTGTCTCGTCTTCGACTTCGCCAAGTCAAACAATCATGAGACATCGCCACCGTTAAATGGTGAAGACTAAGATACAATGGTCTATCCGATGTTTCGATATACTTGTCTCGAAATATCTACGACCACGAACCCTTTAGACTTATGCTACAGACGGTCAAACATTTCTCCATGATCGAGATACTCATCTCGATACATGTTTGACCTTACATAAAGTCTCAGGACTTTACCTAAGTTAATATTCAATGTTAACTGCATTATAAAATAACTTAGATAAATTATTACCAAACAGCTTACTGTTATTTTGAACAAGATGTTTGTGCTATTCACACAGAGATAAATAGCCTCGAGGGCATCATCTCTCTACATCTCCCACTTGCACTCAGGCCCATTTATCCCGGTATCTCATACTGTTTTTACACATAAGTTTTTGGGTTCGGTCCGATTCGAGTGCGAATTTAGGTGCCAAATCAAATAGAACCCACCATTGATTTGAGACTTCACATGTTAGAGCCTTCGTGAGTGGATCTGCTAAACTGTCTACTCTATAGACTTAAGGGGTTTCTATGTTCATGTTAGAGTAACCATTTGAATCTCATTCAAATAATTCACTTGGTCTTTCGGAATCCATAATATTTTATTTTCCTGGATCTCATCCAGCTAATCGTACCTTACGATAATCATTTAAATTAGTTACTGGTCATTTTAAATGGCTCATAACTATTTCTGCTAAAGTGTCAAACCTTTTGATCACTTTGTCAAAATAAATGCTCCATCCCTTTGATGCCTCGCATGTAATTTATACGCTCCCACTGACCTTGAAAACTTTATGGCTAATTCATATAAGTTGGTTCGTCTAAATCATATTTAGAAAAACGAACTTATAAGTGAATGCTCCAATTTTCATGGTCAATATGAGCATTTACATCAATTTTGGTCCAAGTAGATCTGTACACATCTACTGGCGAAAACAATTTCATCATAATCCGTTTTATAGGAATTAGGATGAAAACCGTTCAAGGCCAACATGATTGTCTTCACTATTTTCTTTCTGCACCAATCTTTTACCTTAAAGATTTACTTGCAAAAAAAGAGGAAACATTTTCCTTGGGCACGTAAACTAAATTCCAAAATTTATTTACGCACACGGACCTATTCTGATTGCATCAAGTTATAAATCGGAGTTACTACTCTGAATTTCATCCCGAAAGTTGACTAAGTCATCATCAGTTATGATGTCTAACTCGACAATTCGTCTCACAAGATTTGAGCAATTATACAACTTCTTTACGATTGATTTAATGAATATCTTATTGATAATGTCCTCATAGAACATTATCAAACCCTAGGCATTACTATCTGGGACTTACCCCAGAAGAAGGACTTAACTCAGAGTCACTAGCTATGGATCGCACCAAGTCTAACTAAGTGTGATTCATATCTTTTAACACACTGATGTGTTAACAGACTTGACCTTAGAGAAAATCACATTTTCTTTTAATTACGCAAAAATTTTTGTAGCTAAGTATTTGACCATTCGATCTAATCGAATCAGTTTAAATACTTTTGTCATTTTGTTCTTTATTTTATCAGACTTGTGTTTCATCAAGAACACGTGTCTTAATAAAATATAAGAATAACTTAGTTTGGTTAATCTAGAGTCGGGTACATTAGTATGTACGAGACTGAGTTCGACAACTCATTCTCCCACTATCTTACAGATGGGTTTTGGCCATTATATCTAAGAGGATAAGATTCACAAGTGTCCGTAGACTTCATAATACAAGAGGTCAGACCCCTCTTTATGTGACTTGTGAAGCTTAGTCTCTCGATACGGCCTAGTCTGTTTTGCCATATAAGTTTGCTACTATCTTGTGTATTTATATATTAAAATTTAATATATTATAGTTATTACAAATTACTAACACAAAACATTGCTTCAGAAGCAAGGTGACGACATTCGTCAAAATGTGTTAGACATCTTTTGTATAACAATTATTCTAAAATCGTGTCATCAAAATGTCACATTTTCATTTCCTCCTACTTAAGCCTTTACTAATGATAAATATAACTAGCTTTCTCAATTGACTTTCCGGAGTGCCTTCTTCCTTTTCTAAATCATATTTAGATATTAAATAGCCCAACAAAAATGAATAGATATGCAAGCATCTCATGTATCCAAACGCTTGAGCTTTGCAACCTTGAGTGTAGCTCAACATGTTGCTTGTCTCAAGATCTGGTTGGGATGCATAGTCTTGCACCGCTCATGTACTCATATTCGACTCAAACAGTTTGATCGAATTCTCGAACTTTTCGGATCAAAATTGTTTTTCCATACAACCTTGAGTGTAGCTCGACAAGTTGTAGGAAGAAACATACTTCGAATATCTTATATATTCAAGCTGCCCCATATAGAGGCAAGTGACATGTAGCGTGAATTTATTGTTGGACCCAGAACTTAATGAAATCATATTTCTTAAGTCTGTCCTTTAAAAGGTCATTTTAATGTCATCGAGAATATAGTTTAATTCTATCAATTAGACTTTAACTTGATATTCAATTAATCAACCTATTTGACCAGTTAACTTATTTCATTAAAATATTATTATTTGATTCCATCGGTAAACATAGTCTTGCCCTAGTTTAGCATATGTTCAATATTAATATAGGTAGAATGGATTTTATCTATCTATATCCTCACACTATTTTTACGATCATTTTAAGCCTTAATAATGAACAATTTAATCGAATTAAATAAATGGGTAAGAGATCCAATCACCCTGAGCCTAACAACCTTGAGTGTAGCTCGACAAGTTGCTTGACTCTGTAATCGGAAGATGACTCTTCATCGATCATATCAGATAGGAACCTCTTTTCGGATTTTATCCCTAGCCATTTGTGATCTTGAGTGTGCTCATCCAAATCACAATGTCTAGTCTAGTCAGACCCTTGTTTTCGCGTCTAGCCTGACTTGCCCCGGCGCTCGGTGTATTCACGACCCGTCGTTTTGGGTCAGGTCTTAGACTACATTTAGGCAGACTACATCATTGACTTAACTTATGCCGGCGCTGGTGTATTCACGACACGACGGTTTGGGTCAAGTCAAGATTTCATCTTATGTATTTAAGGAGTTGGTTTCAACAAGGTTGCCATGTCACAGCTTGATTGTAGCTCAACAACTGGAACACTGGTCCTATGGTTGTCAACCCCAAAAACAAGGAGGGCTATGGCTAATCTTGAAGAAGATTATTAACGTATTTGACTTAGATATAGTCCAGGGTGTCATATAGTCATGATTCGCGTCATTGCGGTCCAGCAGAACACAGCCAAGGAATTGATTAAGCCAGGATCATTATCCCTTAGAAGGGTGATCCAACAAACTTAGCGAAGCACATTGACTGGATCATGCTCCATTGAATGAAGCTTGTCATTTTTATATGCGTGCCATAGACTAAAAGGCTTTTATTAACAACTAATTAATCCTATTAACTAGTTGCATCCTTAAATTCAAAAGTTTAGGATTTGTTTAATAACTTTTATTAAATCCTTATCAACTATAAGGTTCACGTGCTATCCTAATCGTTATTAGGATTTTAATAAATTTATTAACAACGCTAAAAGCGAAGTCCTTTAATGAGAATTAATATCATAATTTTCATTAAAGGGACTACCCTAATCAGGAATTAGGTCTTAAAGTGTTGTTAATGTTTTATTAAAACATAGCATGTCATTAGAATTTATCTCATAAATTTTAAAGAGTTCTTAATGGCTAGTCTAAGAGGGTTGTCTTGTGTTATCAAATAAGTGACAACATTTGTATAGCCATTAACATAAAGTTACACTAATTTTAACGCATAAAAAGAGTGTACAACTATTCAACAATTAAATAGAATAATGTTTATCACATAAACAATTTTAGCATGCATACTTAAATTTAACATTTAAATTTAAAATATGATTTTAAAACATTTTACTTTATCTCATAAAATAAAAACTTGTATTTAAAAAATCACAAAATTTGCATGCTACTTAAAATATTTATAACATAAAAATTTTAAACTTCTAAAATCAGTTTTAAAAATATCACATAAATTTAAAACATGATTTTAAAATTTTCATGCTTAAAAAATTTATCATATAAAATTTTTAAACATCTAAAACCATTTTAAACTTATCGCATAAATTTAAAGTTTTAAAGTCAGTTTTAAAATTATCATATAAATTTAAAACATCATTTTAAAATTTCATGTTTAAAATTTATCATATAAAATTTTTTTAACATCTAAAATTATTTTAAACTTATCGCATAAATTTAAAGAAAACATTTTTCTGAATTTAAAAGCGTTCAATTAATTAATCGCAGTCCTAGATCAGCATATAGACATGGCTCCGATACCACTGAAGGGTTTTCTAGGACCCTTGGGTCACAAAAACTCTATTCCCATCCTAAGTCGGACGAAACATAGACATAAAATTGCAGCGGAAACATTATGTTAATCTATTTAACATGCAGCCCTAAGGAACCAGACCCTCTTAGCCAGGATCTCTGCCAACTCGGGGTGAATCTGACCACCCCAAGAGGGATCTAAACTACTGCGAATAATTAAAACAAAAACTTCTAAAAACATACCCGGAATCTCAACCCTGGGGCGGGCAAGATGTTTCGCACCGTCTTCCGAGCTGCTCCCCATCCCACGCCAGCCGCTCCTTGAACCGCTTCTTGAACTACTCCGCATCCCGAGGCGAGCAATCCTCGTGTCACCGAGCCAACCACGTGCCGAAGAAAGTTTCACGCGAGTGAAAGCCTTCACCAAGATTTCGGATCCGAATCTGAACTCCTTCGCGGCTTTGCTAGAGCCCTCAGGAGTAAGGCAGAAATATAGGGAGCAGAAGAATATTAATTTAAGCTTAGATCCGAGCGTGCTCCAACATTTATGGGAGCTTCTCAGATCTGGAGCTTGGGACGAGTTTGGAGGAAGCGAAAGGCCCCTATTTATATAGGCGGCTGACTCTCCCCTTTTCTCCACAACCGATGTGGGACTATTAAATAGAGTTAATAAATTCAATTTAGTTTGCCTTTCACAAAGGCTAAACATCCGTGAATTTTAACTCCCTCACCGTTGAGCTTCAATCTTGGTACAACCTACCAAATCGAAGGGTGTTCAACGGTGAACGCAAAGGAAAAAACGGCGAGTCAATCGGAGTCTGTTTGACCCTCCAATTGATCGTCCAAAGTTACCAAAACCATTCAAAGATAGAAAATCCAGCCGTTAAAAAATCCCGGGTTTTAAAAAACCCTAACCAGAAAATTCAGGCTTGGTGGGCATCCATTTTCGCTGGTTCAGCCCAATAGTTTGGGCTGACTTGTTTTGGCTATAACTTGTGCATTAGGACTCCGTTTTTGACGCGGTTTGAACCTGCGTTTAGAGCAGGACGATCCCGTCATTTAGGTAACCATTTCAACGTATTTATTTAATTAAATATAGTCATAAAAAATTTAAGACACATTTAATCTCTTTTGCATCACATGCAAATTAGTCACATATCTTAGCTTAAATTGTCATTTGCCTCAAAATGTAATTTCCTCTTCCTTTGCATCAAAAGCAAAATTTTCTCCCTAACTAATTTCTACTTGTTACTAGACGAAGGTCGCACTCTGTGTGAGACCCTACAGCCTGACCCTTACAACAGGTTGGGCTCGAAGCCCTATACGGCAGTGACCACGAGCAGTGGTTGCCATCCCTGCTTCAGAATCATCATTATGTGGTTGATTCATCGACATGAGTATTGTCGGGAACACCCTGACTGTGTCCATGATGAGTTCTGCAGTTATAGTCTCTTCGTCTAAACTATGTCGTGTAGATCAATTCTAGGGTACGGTCAAACTGTCAACCCCAATAACTTGACTCCGGTTAGTTTCTATCGATCTTTAATCAACTAATGTTGGCCTTCTTCCAACATACTCTGATCAGAGATTTTACTAAAGATCGAACTAACTCTACGACACTAACTCCCATTGACCGGGAGAGACGAATCCTCTCTTGGTCATTACTCGCCTCGTATGCTTCAAGTAACACCCAATCAAAGACCTTTTCGATAGGGCTAGCCTCGAAGCTATGTCAATGATCTAAGTGGCACCATTCACGCACAAGTTTGTAAAATGACCTCAAGTCAAAAGACCAACTTGTCTATCATCACTAAGAGTTATCATTGACAGATTGGTCAATATAACCATATGATAACTCTTGTGGATCGTTCAGTGACCTCATTCTCGAATGAGCACTTGTGTCTCGTCTTCAACTTCACCAAGTCAAACGATCATGAGATCATCGCCACCGTCAAATGGTGAAGACTAAGATACAGTAGTCTATCCGATGTTTCGATATCCTTGTCTCAAAACATCTACGACCACGAACCCTTTTAGACTTATGCTACAGACGGTCAAACATTTCTCCATGATCGAGATACTCATCTCGATACATGTTTGACCTTGCATAAAGTCTCAGGACTTTACCTAAGTTAATATCTAATGTTAACTACATTATAAAATAACTTAGATAAATTATTACCAAATAGCTTACTGTTATTTCGAACAAGATGTTTTTGCTATTCACACAGAGATAAATATCCTCGAGGGCATCATCTCTCTACAGATGAAGCCCCCAAGGTGACCCACTTGGATCAACCACTTGATCTCCCTCTTAAGGGTGAAGCAATTTTCGGTATCATGACCTTGATCCCGGTGGTACCGACAATACTTCTGGAAGTCTTGCCTCGCCGGGTCCGTCTTCAATTCTCTAGGTGGGTCCGGTAGCAACTCGGCCCTTGTCACTGCGGCCATCACGTCTATCATTGGGGAGTTGAGCTGGTGTATTGGGCCCGCAGGGGTCCCTCCAACCTTGGGATCGCCCACGCAGATTCTCTGACGGGGGCGAATTCTCGTACTGTGCCTGGGTGATCTTACGAGGGACGCCCCACTCGGTCGCGTCTCTACTGAGCCAGCTAGTCGCGGCCCCGGGTCCTGTCTTCTTGCCTCGGCCTGGGATAGGACTGAGGCTCGCCTTGGGACATCTCCGCCTGGACAACATGTTTCTTTGCGCCAAGGGCCTACTCGCTCAGCATGTACCTCTCTGCCTGAGCGACGAGCGCATCGTAGTCGGCAGGCGGGTCTTAAAGCAACGATTTATGAAGGCTTCGGTTCCTCAGTCCCGCCTTGAAGGTCAGCATGAGCACTTCGTCCCCACAGGTCACCACACCCCGCTTCTCGTCCTGGAAGCGGCTTAGGTACTTCCCAATCGTCTCCCATTCCTCTTGGACTATCGTACAGAGGTAGTCCGTGGGCGTCTTCCTCGTACGCCCGACCCAGAATTGCTGGCAGAACATGTGAGATAACTCGCAAAAGTTCTCAATGGACCTCACAGGCAAGCCGTGGTACCATTCTAGGGTCGAGTCCCGCAGGCTCTACTAGAAACCCCGGCAAAGGAATGAGTCGTCCACGTCTGCATCTCCATCGCCCCCTGGTACTGCTGCACATACCAAAGGGGGTCGCCTCTTCCGTTGTAGGTCGCTAGGTGGGGGGCCTTGAACCTTGCGGGTCTCGGGGCCGTAGTTATCCATCGCGACAGCGGTGTGGCTTCCTCCAGGTAAGCGGGGCGCTCGGGCATGCGCTCTCTCTACCTCTCTGGGGTTCTGCTCCAGTCCTGCCTCGACTGTCGACGGTCATCACGCCCCGGGGAAGGAGGAGGCGGTCGTTGCAGAGGACTCCTTCTGCGTGGCAGAGATCTAGCTGAGGTCAGACCGCAGACGTTCCCATATCACCGGCCAGAAGTCGACACCTCCGGGATCTCCCGACGCTCCTGATTCTCCCTCTGGAGCCTCTCGTGCTCTACGGCAAGCAAGCAGAGTTGTTGGCAGATGGCTTCCTCGTCGAAGTGATCTAGGGTGTGGTTTCGGTCCCGGCCTTGGTGGCGATGGTCTTCCCGCTCCGACGGAGAGAGGGCCCATCGCGGAGGGCTCCTCCCTTGAGGCGGGGACCCGGTGGATAGTAGGCTACGCGCATTTCTGCTTCTTGGCCCGATGTCGACATCTCCGGGATCTCCCGGTTTTCCTCGGTCTCCCGCCGAAGCCTTTTGTGCTCCGTGAAGATGAAGCGGAGCTGGCGACGAGTGGCTTTCTCATCGAGACGGGCTTGCTGGGCAGCCTCGACTGCTTCATCTAGGCATCTTTGAGCGGCAGTCACTTCTTCCTGGTGTCTGCATAGCCGCACGGTCTCCATCTCTTCGTCCAAGAGTCTTTGTTGGGCCGCTATCTCCTCGGCGAGTCCTCTCTGCCCCACTTCTTCATCGAACTGAGGATGAAGATTTTGCCTCACGTTCGGGGGCTCCGAGGGGCCAGGGGGCGCTTCGGTCCTGGCCGCTGCGAAGCCTTCCATCATCTTAGTGAAGGCCTCGAAGCTCTGCTGTACAGCACAGATTGAGGCTTGGACAGTCTCAACCTCCACCTCAGGGGGTGGATTAGTCGCTGGAGTCCTTGGGTGAGAATGTGATTCTTGGTCCGTGGGGTCTTTGCCATGGTCAGGGTTCCAGTTGATGGGTATGGAGTTAGACATGGGTGTGACCCTTCGTTTCCACAGACGGCGCCAATTGTTGCGAGGTAAAACTCGCGTACATTGAATTTGTATTAGAGGGAACCAAGGGCACGGTGGTTATGATTAGGAGGTGATTAGGGTAGGCTATTTAACAGATAATGAGTGTAGTGGCAAGGCTGGGTGCACTACAAAGGCCGACCACGGAATTGATTCTGCAAGGACTTTGCCCAACGACCGCGCCACCGGAGGTGGGAGCTGAGCGCGACATGTGATGATGGGCTTACCTGCACAAGGAGCAGCTCATCAGAAAGGCCGGGTTAGGGTCCAACACTTAGCCTCTCTGATGCCTAAGTTAGTAATAGGGCTTAAAGCGGGTGCTAGGCACGCAGGTCGGTCTTAGAATGAGTCAACCATATGTGACGAGCTATCGGTTGTGGAAAAACAAATATATGGAAGACGTTTGCTCTTGTGTGTGAGTAGTGAGATTCAGAGTTAATTTGCCAACCCCTTTTCCCGATGGAGGCAAAGGGGTATTTATACCTGATGGAGGCGGTTAGGTGAGGCCGATGTGGCATGCTGACTCGACGTGCTGAGCTGGCCCTCTTGTCATTGGAAGCTTCGAACGAGGATGTCAGGATCTGGCATGTCAGCCATGCTTTTGTCAGACGGCGCAATGGCCAGGAGTGCCTTTGTCAGGTTGTCAGAGCCGAAAGCACTGTGTCAGGGGGCACAGCAGCCAGGGGGCACTTTGTCAGGTTGTCGAGCGACGGAAGTGTCAGTAGCATCCTTGTACTAGGTTGTTTGTCGAGTCTGATGTGGCGAAGAGTCGTCGGAGTGCGTTAGAGGAGCATGGCCGCAGATGAGTCGCTAGGTTGCTCCTGACTGATGACGAGCGATCGGTCGCATGCCTTGTTCGCTATGCCCAGCGAGCTCAGAGGGGAACGGGCGTGCAACCAACAGGGACCTTGGCAGAGTGTGCCCTTCCCAACAGTCGAGGCAGGGTGTGCCCTTCCCCTCGTCTTGTTGGACCTTAGGGTCGTCGGGCGCCTACCAGATCTGGGGGAATAAGTGAGCGGCCTACGAAGTCGGGGCGAGGATCGTCCTGTCACGGGTCTAAGTAGGCTTTGTGAAGGAGGGACGATCTAGACCGGTATCCGACGGGTTTCGATGGAAGGTCAGACTATCACGATCTTTATGTCATAACAATTGCCCTCGGCATTCGAGTACGAAGCGGAAGCCCGGCTCGGCTCAGATGACGCACCACCTTCCCTTCCTGAAAAAGGCGGTTTAGGCTTCTCTTTGTGCTGGGAAGTGGCAGCGATGGTCTCGGAGTTCCTGCCCTGCTCGCCATTATTACGATTTGAAAGTGCGGGGGACTCAAAGCGTCTCTGCCGCTGAAGTTATGACGCGTGGCTGAAGCGACTGTCATGCCAGTCGAGGCGTCAGTGAGGCTTATATGGGCGCCGCATGGAAGCGCATCAACGGTCAGGATGGCCCGTGGCTCGCTATAAGTATGGGAAGGAGAGGATCGATGGAAATTTTCTCCCGATTTCAACTTCCCTTCGTGCTTTCCCGTTTCCATTTATCTCTCACCGACGTTGCCGCCGTTGCCCTTACTAGAGATCTGTTTCCGATCGTCCTCTTAGCTCAGCTGCTATGCTAGGAAATTTCTTGATCCTTTGATCGATGTCTTCTCAGTTTGAGTTCGGAGGAGGTAGTCTGGTAGTAAAAGAAGAGTCAGTGGAAGATGAGAGGTGGTAGTGGATGCAAAGGCAGTAGGGACGGATGATGTGCCGAATAGACGTGCCGAGGTCGATTGCACCCATCCGGTGTAGGCCAGACCGGGTTAACATTCGGGAGATTCTCATGCAGTTCGCTCGTCCCCCTTATGAAGTGCGACTCTCCGGACCCGAGGAGACGATATGTTGGCCCGGTGATAACGAAGTTGGAGTCTACGCGGGGTCTTTCGAGTTAGGGCTCCGCTTCCCAATCAATCCTCACCATCTCCACCTTTTAAACTTCCTGGAGCTGCCGATCTTGGCGCTGGTGCCCAGCTCCCTTGGTTTGATGGTTGGATTTGTCATCATATGCCTCGCCAGCTCCCTGAGTCTGTCCCTAACGTTGTTCCGGCATTTATTTGGAGTGAGGAAGTAGGGGACGTACTACTGTGGCTATGCGAGGAAGGGACGGGAACTTATTGTCGGGTTGCCGAACAACGTGAAGGGTTGGATGGAGAGTTTTGTCTTTGTCATGATGCCGACCGACGCGGTGTTGATGTTGAACTGGGGGGCTTTGAACCCTCTAGTGGACAAGGAGGTGGTATTGACGGGAGAACATCTGGCTAATGCACGGATTTTGGCGGAGCCACCAGCGGAGCCACCAGCGGAGGACCGCCGACTGGCGAGCTTGACACGGGATGATCAGCTCACCCAAGATTTTTGGCCTAAAGGTACTTTGACTCTGGCGAGCCCTCATGTCGGCCTACCCTGATCTTTCTTTCCTTCGCAGGTGAAGACGCGATGCTCTCGTGGGAGGAAGTGCTGAGGGCGGCCAGTGTGCCAGTTGCGGAGAAGATCGGCCCTCTGGACAAAAGCAAGAGGGCGATGGATGAGGAAGGGCCTGCAAAGGTGGTGGCCCAGAAACAAAATGTCAAGACCCCGGTTGTGGAAGGGGCAGACAGGAGGTGGCAGACATCCGAATCGGATGCTTCCCCTCAACGAGCCAGTGGGGATGTGCTGGGAGGATTGTTCCACCCAAAAGTGGTCGCCTCGACCCCTACGCGGATCCCGACCGCGGATAAGCCCCACAAGGGACCCCCCGTCTAGAAGTGGCCCTACGGGATTCCTATATGGGAGATGGGAAGAAAGGCGCACCCGAGTTGTGAGAGGCGCTTGCCCACTTCACATTGACGAAGGCAGAGGCCGAGGCTCTGCCAAGTGAGGATCTTCACCAGCCGACCTATCGGGTAGGCCGGATGAGTCGATATTCGAGGATGTCGGGGTAGCTGCCCATCTAGCGGAGTACTGCATGTTTCCGTGGGATCATGAGTCCTTGATGAATGTGGGCTCGGGACGGTTGTGCGACTCCGTGATCTGGCACACTATGCAGGTAGGTCGAACTCCTCACTTCACCCTCGAAGTTTTCTCGCTTACGTCTGATTGCGTCGGTTCCTTTTGTAGGAGATGGCAGCTTCGGTGGCCCTGTAGTGCCATACCACGGTAGCCGTAACAAAGGCTACTCTCGAGCAGGCGAGGACCGATCTCAATGAGGCAAGGGAGAAGCTGCAAGAGAGGGATGCGGAGTTAGGGCGGGTCACGACGGCCCGTGACGTCCAGAAGGTGCGGGCTGATGACGCACCCAAAACTACACCTAGATTCCACCTGCGATGTCACGATCGCCAGGCATGGTATGGCCCCTAGGTTTCAATTCCGGGCTTAATCCGCAAGCGGACGTTGTCAAGTTATAGTATAAAGGATATCGAATCCCACAAGGACGGTGATAGTGTATATATGTTCTCAGTTTACTTCTAAATCTTGAAGTGAGATAACTATCGGGTTGAAAGAGTTGATTGTGGTGGTGTTGTTGTTTTACTAATAAAAAGGACTAGGGCATTAGGGATCAACACTTAGATCGTCAGGGATCGATGTTGGAATAGAATTCTTACATTGCATTAGGGTTAGGAGATTAATCTCCCAATTCGTACCACTCTCGTGGGTTAGAATTGTGAGGTATTTCGGTAGCTCTCGTTGACACAATAGCGGTAGCCATCAACGTAGCGGTACAGTTTGTCGTTGGATCCTCTCAAGGCGCGAGCCGGGCATGGTCACGAGCCTTGGTTGGATCCATTGATTTCCCTATTCGAATCCCAGAGATACCTCTTAAGCACATCAATTCCACAGACCGTGAACATGATCTCAGTATGGATTATCTAGGGATTCGGTAGGATCTGTAATGCCCTGAAAGCTACTACACAAGTACTAGATGGGGGGTGAATAGTACTTTAAAAATAACAAGGAGTATAATTCCTAATTATCGTGCAAACTACTACCAACAAATGCGGAAGCTAAAATTGACAACACCAAATATTCAATGCAAACAATTGATATGATGGGTTCGGATCCACCCAAGTCTCCCCGACTTGTTCCCGGTGATCCTACGTCCCAGAACACCCGGATCCCCTCCAGATACTTAGGTTAGAAACCCTAACCCAAGATTTCCACTATGAATACCTTGTGAAAAACCTTCACAAGATCAAATCATACAATCAATAGCAATAGTGAATCCCACAACCCGGGATCACAACCTTCTCTCACAACCAAGAGAATCAATAGCAATAAATGGGTTTATATGAAATAAACAACAACTTACCACAAACCCTATACCTTGAGTATTCTTAACAAATTAGGGCAAGGAGGGATTTGAGGAAGGAGAAGTCACCAAGACCTAGCACCACCAATATGAGCAGCAATGGGTGCCTAGGAATGAGTAGGAGACTTGATTCAAGCAATAGCTTGGATGGCTCAACAAGAACAAAGTTCTCTCAAGATGGATTCTAGATCTCAAATGAGGGAGAGAATGATTTCTTGTGAGGAAGAGAACTTTGGAAATGAGTTTCAATCTCTAACTCTTTCAATCTGAATAAGGCTCTCAATAACAGCTCTAACCTTGAGAGAAACGACCAAGCTTTGTATTTATAGGGTCCCATAAAATCGAGCTAGGTCAACTCCCAACGGTTGGAAATCTGGAGCAATTAGTCGGTCAAAGAACAAACACTGACCGACTAGTTCATCAACTAGTCGGTCGGTGAAACAACATGAACCGACTAAAGGATGAACAGTGAACAGATGAAATTTCAGACCTAAAGAACTAGTCGGTCCAAGAAGACTTTCCGACCGACTAGTTTCTCGACTAGTCGGTCGGTCAGTTAACTTAGACCGACTAAGAGTCAAAAACTATTAGTCTGGATACAAATTGATTTAGTCGGTCCAAGAACAAATGTTGACCGACTAGATCATCAACTAGTCGGTCGCCAAACGTTCTTAGACCGACTAACGATAAACAGTAACTAGGCATGTACAGGGAAAGCTCAACTAGTCGGTCTAAGAAGCATCACTGACCCACTAGTTCACCAACTAGTCGGTCGGTGAGTCAACTAAGACCGACTAACTGTGAACAGTAAAGAGCTTAGAATTTGGGAGACAAACTAGTCGGTCCAAGAAGCTTTTCCGACCGACTAGATCACCATCTAGTCGGTTGGTTCTTCTTCTTGAACCAACTAACATGCACAAGAAGTCCCGAATCGAAGCGCGATGCTTCGGGAAAGTTTGAATGGACTTCTACTAAGATCCTAGCTCTAAGATAGGAGCGATATGAAGATTAAATGATAATACCTACTCAAGGCTTAACATTCTAATGAACAAAGCTAGAAGACTAAATATAAATCTAGACAAACCGTCTTCAAAAGCTTCGATTGAATCTTCATGACTTCAAAGTTGGTCCAAAAGCTTCAACGAAGCTTTAGGCATATGAATACGTGCTTTGAGAAGTCTTGAGACGTCGCTTTGGATGTTCATGTGAATTTGGCGACGATCTCCATAACTGCGCTCACAAAGTGTTAGTTCACGATTTATTTATGTTTGCTCATCATCCAAAACCAAATCCGGGGAGTCCAATACTCAACATTCTCCCCCTTTTTGGTGATGACAAACCAACATAAATAATAATCAAAAATAATGATTCAAATGTAAAATACTTACTCCCCCAGCATTGATGACACGTTAAATCCAAATTGAATAAATATCATACGCATCAAGCAGAAGTGAGAGATATAAAACATGATCCAATTATTGAAATTTAGGGTCGTAATCCATTTTTATACCTTCACTCCCCCTGAATCTAACATAATAAATTAGATTCATGGACAATAGAGTTAAATTTTCATTTTGCCCTTGTCATCATTACTATCTCTCCCACTTTGGCATTATCCAAAAAGAGTGGGGGGCATACAACGACAACAACAAGGCTAAAGAAAATCCAACATCGGGAGTCGAAGAATACGACGATGGTCCAAAAGACACCAAGGAAAAAAAATACATGAAGAAAATCAAGGTGTGCCAAATTGACCATTATCCAAAAGCGAAAAATGAAATCATCAAAATACCAAATAGAATTCAATTATTGAGTAAAGGAACGTGCTCTCCAATCTCAACATTTTGGTTAAATTAGTGCATGGAAAACAATTCTATGTTTTCATAGAAATAAATTCTTTTTAACCATGTCATTATCGTCGAGCAACGAAATCGAACATCATAGACAATAAAACGAATATAAAATGTGCACAACGAAGTAAAAGAGAACAACGATGTATATATATATATGAAGCATCATGAGTACAACCAAAAGATACATTGACTCCATAAAATCAAAGGCACAAAATACATTGACTACATCAAAATGTCACAAACTATATCAACATCAAAATGTTAAAATCCATCATCGACATCAACACCATCAACATACATCCAAAAATGATACAACATCGACATCAAGCTTCAAAACATCCAAATACATCAAAAACACCACCAACCCTGTCCTAACCCAAAACTCTCTCTAAAAGATGAATCATCCAAGGAGCATCGGAGAGTCCTCCAAACAGACTCTCAAGAAGGAGTGGTAGGATCAGCAGTCTCCGTAGGTCCAGTCAAAGGAGTGGACTCAGGCTCTGCTGGGAGGAGTGGTGTGTCAACAGAAGAAATCGTCGGGGTAGGAGTGGAAACATCAACAGCAGGCTCAACGGCAGAGGCACCAACAGGAACGTCAACTGGAGCAGACGTCTCTGGAGCACCAGTAGACTCATCCACTGGAGCAAAAGACTCTGGAGCACCTGAAGAAGTGGCAGCTCCAGCAACGGATGTGGTAACAACAGCAGCAGTGGCCTCAGCGCCACGAGCAAGAGAATCAACGAGCTCATCGAGCTCCTCATCATCCATCTCCTCATCCTCAGAAACTGGAGGAGGGACCTCAACACCCATAACATGAGCAATACGACACATAATCTCCTCGGTACGAGCATACTGAGACTCGAGACGACGAACAGAACGAGCGAGATCATCAAGTGTGGTGGGAGGTCTAGGAGCAGCAGATGCAGAAGAGGTGCCCTGAGAAGCTGAAGGAGTCGTCCTCTGCACATGACGGAGTGCTGCAAGAGATTTCTTGACGGCCGTCGCGTTCAGGGGAGGACCAAGTGGACGCTCATCATCAGGAGGCAAAGGCACGTGGAAATGACGAAACACCAAAGTCAACAGACAAGGATAAGGGAGATGCACAGATTTCATGACTTGCGAATACACTCGAAAGAATCCATCTCATCGAGTATAATGCGAGCCCAGTTAATCTCGCAACCCAAGAAGAGAGCGTAAATCAACTTTAGGAAGGGCTGGGATGGCAGAGAAGATGAGCCGTACTTAGGAAGTAAGCACGACTTCAGGATAAGATTAAGCACCCAAGCATTCGGCTTGAATGACTTCGATGGGACATCTATGAAAACTGGAGGGATCACATGGAAGATATCGGCGAGAACGGACTGATCTAAAGAAGAGATATCATCAACTGAAATATCAGACGGGAGGAGACCAGACGACGAACAACCAAGCAACTCCCCCAAGATTTCTTCCGTGAGGACTATAGGAGTCCCCAAGACAGTAGTCTCGATGGAGTGGGTCTCACCGTACTGACCCCGGGTACGGTTCGCATATAAATGTTTGACCAGGCGAGGATAAGGATGTGGATTCACCTTAGGGTCAAAGCGAAGGTAGTCAGGAGCCCACTATAGGATAAAAGATCTGCTAAGCCAAGGAAGTCGGAAAACTTAACGAAATGCTCCAATAACAGCGGGCAATGTTCGATACGGTTGTATGCTGCTAGACACATAGGGTCATCGTGACATAGCGAGATATCGACACCACCAGCTGGCATCGGAGCCTTTCCCTTAGGCTGACGGGAGCTAGAACGAAGTGGAGGAGTGGGTTCCTTACGGCCAGGCTCAGTCTCAGGTCTAAATTCAGTGTCTGAATCTGAAGGCGTAGTGGGGGTATGGAGTATAGGCTTCCTAGACTGAGAACGTCTACTGGGTTTGGCGGTCGTCGTCTTCTGCTTCTTTAGAGGAGGCGAAGACGATGAAGGTTGGGTTGTTTTAGATCGGCGTTTGGGTTTCGAAGGATCCCTAGGGTATGGCTCAACATTCATATGGGATGGGCCAGAGGGAGTGATCGGTATTCTCGTCCTTGCCATAAGTGTGACAAAACGAGTGCAAACAATCGCAAGTAAGAGATCGATGAACCCTAGTGATCGAAACCCTAGATCTGAAATGAAATAAGCTGAAACCAAACCCTAGGAATGAAAATCTACCTAGAATAGAACCCTAGATGCAAGAGAGTGATACCTAGGAGGAAGATCAAGAAGATCCACGGCCGGAGTTGGTCGGAGATCGACGAACGGCGGCAGAATCGACGGAGGAAGACGATCAGAAGTTGAAGGGGCTGAACGGGGTCGGGGGTTTTAGCTGGAGAGGAGAGAGTAGAAACCGACTGAATCGAAAAAGAATCGATTAGAATAGGTATAAGTCGGTTGGAATGTGAAAAGACACGACTGTCCCTGAGCACTTAGTCGGTCAGAGTTCAAGCACTGACCGACTAGATGACGATCTAGTTGGTCGGTCAATGAGCTTGAACCAACTAAGTGGAAACAGCCGACAGCCAAAGTTTTTAGGGCTAGAGTTAGTCGGTCAAAGTTCAAGTACTGACCGACTAGTTTTCATTCTAGTCGGTCGGTAAGTGAACGTGGACCGACTAAATGATGTCAGTAGCAAAGGAAAGTTATAAGCTTGAACTAGTCGGTCTGAGTTCATTAACTGACCGACTAGATGTGCATCTAGTCGGTTGGTTGATGAACTGTAACCGACTAGATGAGTCCAAAAAATTTTAGAATACGAAATTTTGAGTTCTCTCCCAATCGCACTTGGACGAAACATCGTTCAACTCTCAAAAATCAGCATACTACCCCCATTAATCATCGAAAAACTTAAATACGACGTTCAAGAGTAAATTCGAGCATAAATTCCAAAAATTCACAAAAATCCCGAAAAAAAATCCAATAAGTCTAGCATGAACAAATATAGCGAAATAGAATAGCATGCAAGATTATTGAATAAAAATGAATCCTATATCTCGGATTCACCCATAATCCCCAATTCTCGACGCAACCGCACAAAGGAATCCTCCTTTAGGGGTTTTGTGAAAATATCGGCAATTTGCTTCTGGGTTTCAACGTACACTAATATGATGTCCTTTTTAGTAACATGATCATCTAAGAAATGATGTTGGGCATCTATGTGTTTAGAACAGGAATGGTGCACCGGATTATTTGAAAGACAAATGGCACTTTGGTTGTCCACCATGATAGGGCTAGTATCACAATGTATACCAAAATCCTTTAGTGTGTGTCTCATCCAAAGAACCTGGGCACATGCAGCACCGGCGGCAATGTATTCCGCCTCGGTGGTTGAAAGTGATACGGAATTTTGCTTCTTGAAAAACCAAGAGACAAGAGAATTTCCTATAAAATGGCAAGTGCCACTAGTACTCTTCCTGTCGGATTTGCATACCGCATAATCTGCGTCACTATATGAGACTAACTCATACGTGCTAGATTTTGGATAAAGTAATCCAAAGTCTAAAGTGTAACTTAAATAGCGAAAAATACGTTTTACCGCTACTTAGTGAGAATCCTTAGGTTGAGACTGATAACGAGCACAAATACATACGGCAAACATAATATCGGGCCTACTAGCGGTAAGATAAAGTAAACTACTTATCATACCTCGATATAGACGAATGTATACATCTTTTTCGCCCGTATCTTTATCAAGATGCGTAGTAGTGCTCATTGGAGTCTTTTTCCCGGAGGCACTCTCCATTCCAAATCGCTTTAGCAACTCCACCGTGTACTTCGTTTGGTGGATGAAGATTCCATCGTTCATTTGGCGAATTTGGAGACCTAAGAAATATTTGAGCTCACCCATGTGGCTCATCTCAAATTGTTCCTTCATAACATTAGAAAACTCTTCGCAAAGAGCGAAGTTAGTAGCACCGAAAATGATATCATCAACATAAATTTGAACTAAAAGTATATCATTATTCGAATGCTTAACAAAAAGTGTAGAATCGGCTTCTCCCATTTTAAAATTCAAATCCAAAAGAAAATTCTTTAGGCGATCATACCAAGCTCGAGGAGCTTGTCTCAAACTGTAAAGTGCTTTCTTTAGTTAAAAAACATGATTTGGAAATTTTTCATTAATAAAGCCCGAAGGTTGAGAAACATAAACTTCCTCAACGACATCTCCGTTTAAAAATGCACTTTTTACATCCATTTGAAATAGTTTGAAATTTTTATGGCATGCAAAAGATAACAATAATCTAATAGATTCTAATCTAGCTACCAGAGCGAAGGATTCTTCGAAATCGATACCTTCCTCTTGTCGATAGCCTTGAGCTACTAACCGAGCCCTGTTTCGGACGATGATTTGGTTCTCGTCGGTTTTGTTCTTGAAGATCCACTTCGTTCCTATAACGGTGTGGTTCTTCAAAGGCAATGGAACAAGCTCCCATACCTCATTCCTCTCGAATTGAATGAGTTCCTCCTCCATGGCAAGGATCCAAGCACTATCTTCGCACGCTTCATTTATATTCTTTGGCTCAATCGAGGAGGCAAAGGCACAATTGCCGAAGTGGTGGACTTGCGATCTCGTCTTGACTCTATCATGAATTTTGCCAATGAATTGCTCATGGGGATGGTCACGAACCGTATGAAGCCATTTGGGAATTCCCTGATCACTAGGAATATTCTCAACAACCTCATTAGTCGGGTTAGTATCAATAGAATCAATAGAATCAATAGACTTAGAATTATCAATAGAATCACATAAAACATCCATTGAATCATCATCATTTGAAATTCTAGAATGAATAAAATTTTCATTAAAAGAGACATGTAGTGATTCCTCGATCGTCGAGGATCTTTTGTTGTATATCCGGTAGGCTTTGCTATGTGAGGAATACCCAACAAATATCCCCTCATCCGATCTCGGATCAAACTTGTCCAAATTTTCATAAGTGTTTTTAATAAAACATTTCGCACCAAAAACACGAAAATGTTTAACTTGAGGCAATCTACCAAACAACAATTCATAACAAGTTTGGTGCCGGGCCTCAAAAGTATTCTATTAAACACATAGCAAGCGGTGTGTACCGCTTCCGCCCAAAATTGATGGCCAAGTTGGCTATCATCGAGCATTGTGTGAGCACACTCCATAAGCGTTCTATTCTTTCTCTCAACAACACCATTTTGAGGGGGTGCGCGAGGGAAGGAAAACGTGTGTGTAATTCCAAGATCATCACAAAAATTTAAGAAAGACTCATTCTCAAATTCACCTCCATGATCACTACGAATATTGACAATGGTGGTTCCGATGAGATTTTGTACTTTCTTCACAAATGTTGTGAAGCTTTCAAAAGCTTCATTTTTATTACATAAGAAAAATACCCATGTAAATCTCGAAAAACATCTACGATGACAAGCCCATATCTAGCATTTCCTAAAGAAGCAACTCTAGTTGGCCCAAATAAATCTAGATGTAATAGCTCTAGAGGCCGTTTAGTAGAAATGCTTTTCTTAGGTTTAAATGACGATTTAGGAAGCTTGCCTCGTTGACATGAGTCACAAAAACTTTTCTTTTCAAATACAAGCTAAGGAAAACTTTTAATGGAATTTAATTTTGAAAGCTTAAAAAGTGTTCCAAAGTTCAAATGACCAAAGCGTCGATGCCATAAGTGTTGTTCACTTGTGTTGACAACGAGACATTGTTCATATGACTTAGGAAGATCCAAAATATAAATATCTTTATGGCGTGTGCCAGAAAATAATAAATCATTATTAACATTATTAAAAATGTGACTCAATCCTTTCGCAAAGCTAACTTTGTAACCTTTGTCACAAAGTTGTCTTATTGAAATAAGATTGTGGTTTAAACCATTAACAAGATAGACATCACTAATTAAGGGTTTAGATGGGTTACCCACTTTACCAACACCGACGATGGTTCCGCTCTCGTTGCCTCCAAAGATTACCTGGTTCCCATTAGCAATGGGCACCACTCCGGAAAGCAATTGAGCATCGTCCGTCATGTGTTTTGAACACCCGCTATCGAGTATCCACCCATCCTTGGAGCCAAATTTAACTTGTTGCTCCGTTTGTTTTTCTTGAGTACCTAAAGATGATTATATCATTTCATGGTACCCAAGGTCATTGGGTCCTCAAAGGTTAGACCTTTGGAAGCCAAGTCCAATTGGACTTAGACTTCCCAATATAATTAATATTATCCACTACATTCAAAAAATAATCATTCATGTAGATTTGTTTTTCATCCATACTTGCATCCTTTGGGCTCCAAATTGAGAATATTTTGGGAGCCTTAATCCTATTGGGAGCATGCATGCTTTGTTGATTTCTACGTGATGCATGTCGTGGATAGGTAAAAGGAACATGATGAAATGGTGCATATGGATAATTATTCATATGACGATGTGGGTGAACATATGCTTGTGAGGGAACACGTGCGTGAGGGTGTCTCACATGTTGTGCACGTGCCCGTGAATGTGTAGCATAGCAATCATCATATGAGTGAGCCGGTGGAGTAGGACATGTGTTCCTACGTGGCATGGTATTTGTGTACATGTATGCATGACCCTTCTTTGGAGGTCCACCCAAAGTGGGTTTCTTTCCAAAAGAGGGTGTGTGCGAAGTGGAAGCACCATTGGTAGATGAACTACCAATAGAGTGTTTGCTCCCACTCGGTGAGGCATCGGAAGTAGGCCTAACAAAGGTAGTGGCCGATTTGGATGAACTCCCCATCGTATACCCCAAGCCAATGTGGTGATTGGCCGGAAGTAATTCATTTAGGATGTTATCCAAATGGTCCTTGCCCTTATTGAATTTATTAATTCGACCTATAGTGCACTCATATTTCTCGGTGAGAGAATGCATCGAAGCACCCAAAGTGGACACTTGCGATGTGAGCGCATAAACACGAGACTTGAGATTTTCATTCTCAATACTCAAAGTCGAGATTTGAGAAGTTAAATCCGCTATCATATGTGCATCCGAATCCTCGATGCTAACATGTTCAAGTTTAGATTTGAGATTAAAAATCTCATTTCTTAACTCTTCAACAACGGTGTCGTTGTTGGTGATGATAGTTTTAGGTGAGGTTTGGATGATAACTAGCTCATCTTTAGTCTTAGTATATCGTTCAACTAATTTAGCATATCTATTCCATATTTTCTCATTAGCTAGTCTAAGGTCATCCATAGTTACCTCATCGCTTTCATCATCGCTATCATCGGAGGCGGGTTCTTGAACATTTTCCTCGTTAGCCATGAAACATACGCGCGCTTGCTCCACTTTCACATCATCCTACTCCCCGCTTGAAGAGTCATCTTCAGAATCGGTGAAACCGACAAATCCTTTCTTGTAGCCTTTCTTATACTTCTTCGATTTGTTGTACTTTGGCGCCTTCCACTTTTCCTTTTGCTTGTTTTATGGATAATCCGCTTTGATGTGTTCTGGCTTATTGCATTTAAAGCACAAAGGAGGAGAGGCGTTAGTAGAAGTAAATTTAGATTTGCCTTTGAAGTTACCTTTTCGGAAGAAGCGATTGAACTTCTTTGCCATGCGGGCAATGGATTCCATGTCCATTTCGTCTTCCGAGTCCTCGTCATCGGTAGAGGTGGATGGAGCCGCCTTGAACGCAATCGCCTTTTTCTTAGGCACGTCTTGGTTCAAGTAAGACTTCATCTTCTCTTGTAACGTCACCTTGCTATCCTTGCGTATCTCGTATGACGTTAAGGTACCCATTAATTGAACTACGGTATACTTGTTCATATCGTTACCTTCCTCGATGGCGAAGGTACGCTTTTCCCAACTAGAAGGAAGTCCTTCGATAAGCTTCGAACATTTCTCCTTTTGGGTGTAGGTTTTACCGAGAGCCTCTAACTCATTTATGATGTCGACGAAGCGAGCATAATACTCTTTCATCTTCTCACCCTGTAGCATATGAAACATCTCGTAATCTTTATTAACTACAACGAGTTTAAAGTCTCTTACCCTACTCGTCCCTTCATGTAAGATGAGGAGGGAGTTCCAAATTTGATATGCACTCTTACATGTGCATATCTTATTGAAGTCCTCAGGCTCCAATGCGCATTACAAGGCGTTCATTGCCTTGGCATTGCTTACCTCCGCAGAGACCTCCGCGGTTGTCCATTTCTCAAAATCTTCTTCGGCGGGCTCGACATACTCCTTCATTGTGGTCCTCCATAGTGAAGCACTCCGGAGGAAAGTTTCCATCCGGCATTTCCAGTACCCGTAGTTGGTACCGTTGAAGAATGGAGGCCTAGTTGAGGAATGTCCTTCCATTACCGAAGAAGCTCCTTCACGGTTCTTGAAGGTGTAATAATCCGAAGGTGGACGCACGGTCTTGTTGTTGTTGGTAGACATAGCTTAGTATCTGGCTCTGATACCAAATGTAATGCCCTGAAAGCTACTGCACAAGTACTAGAGGGGGGTGAATAGTACTTTAAAAATAACAAGGAGTATAATTCCTAATTATCGTGCAAACTACTACCAACAAATGCGGAAGCTAAAATTGACAACACCAAATATTCAATGCAAACAATTGATATGATGGGTTCGGATCCACCCAAGTCTCCCCGACTTATTCCCGGTGATCCTACGTCCCAGAACACCCGGATCCCCTCCGGATACTTAGGTTAGAAACCCTAACCCAAGATTTCCACTATGAATACCTTGTGAAAAACCTTCAAAAAATCAAATCATACAATCAATAGCAATAGTGAATCCCACAACCCGGGATCACAACCTTCTCTCACAACCGAGAGAATCAATAGCAATAAATGAGTTTATATGAAATAAACAACAACTTACCACAAACCCTATACCTTGAGTATTCTTAACAAATTAGGGCAAGGAGGGATTTGAGGAAGGAGAAGTCACCAAGACCTAGCACCACCAATATGAGCAGCAATGGGTGCCTAGGAATGAGTAGGAGACTTGATTCAAGCAATAGCTTGGATGGCTCAACAAGAACAAAGTTCTCTCAAGATGGATTCTAGATCTCAAATGAGGGAGAGAATGATTTCTTGTGAGAAAGAGAGCTTTGGAAATGAGTTTCAATCTCTAACTCTTTCAATCTGAATAAGGCTCTCAATAGAAGCTCTAACCTTGAGAGAAACGACCAAGCTTTGTATTTATAGGGTCCCATAAAATCGAGCTAGGTCAACTCCCAACGGTTGGAAATATGGAGCAATTAGTCGATCAAAGAACAAACACTGACCGACTAGTTCATCAACTAGTCGGTCGGTGAAACAACATGAACCGACTAAAGGATGAACAGTGAACAGATGAAATTTCAGACCTAAAGAACTAGTCGGTCCAAGAAGACTTTCCGACCGACTAGTTTCTCAACTAGTCGGTCGGTGAGTTAACTTAGACCGACTAAGAGTCAAAAACTATTAGTCTGAATACAAATTGATTTAGTCGGTCCAAGAACAAATGTTGACCGACTAGATCATCAACTAGTCGGTCGCCAAACGTTCTTAGACCGACTAACGATAAACAGTAACTAGGCATGTACAGGGAAAGCTCAACTAGTCGGTCTAAGAAGCATCACTGACCGACTAGTTCACCAACTAGTCGGTCGGTGAGTCAACTAAGACCGACTAACTGTGAACAGTAAAGAGCTTAGAATTTGGGAGACAAACTAGTCGGTCCAAGAAGCTTTTCCGACCGACTAGATCACCATCTAGTCGGTTGGTTCTTCTTCTTGAACCAACTAACATGCACAAGAAGTCCCGAATCGAAGCGCGATGCTTCGGGAAAGTTTGAATGGACTTCTACTAAGATCCTAGCTCTAAGATAGGAGCGATATGAAGATTAAATGATAATACCTACTCAAGGCTTAACATTCTAAAGAACAAAGCTAGAAGACTAAATATAAATCTAGACAAACCGTCTTCAAAAGCTTCGATCGAATCTTCATGACTTCAAAGTTGGTCCAAAAGCTTCAACGAAGCTTTAGGCATATGAATAAGTGCTTTGAGAAGTCTTGAGACGTCGCTTTGGATGTTCATGTGAATTTGGCGACGATCTCCATAACTGCGCTCACAAAGTGTTAGTTCACGATTTATTTATGTTTGCTCATCATCCAAAACCAAATCCGGGGAGTCCAATACTCAACAGGATCGACCGAAATACTTCCCTAAACCCATAATTCAATGTAGAGATTCAGATCTACATCTTTCCCCTAGGATCTTAGGGCTAACCCATCAACCCTAGAAAGATCTACTCACACATGGCGGTATTCACGAATAAAAAGACCATTCTTAGAGACGTAAACATCATAGCAATCGGTAAAATAAAGGTCAGCGACTTACAGGGCGAATAACGGATCTCAAGAGAAACTCAGATTCCAAAAACGCCAGAAAATAGCCAACAGCTTCAATAGAATTCGATCCAAATTATATTCAGAAATTTACTCTAAAACCTAACAATTATTCTCTACAATTTTCGCTCTCCAAAAACCTATTCAGAAATCTCAAAATGAATCGCTCTCCAATATCGACGCCCAACTGCCAGACTTCAGTGCCCAGATCGTGTAGAAGATGCATCAAAACGTTTCCAAAAATAACC
Source organism: Scilla litardierei (assembly GCA_030789695.1). Lineage (NCBI taxonomy): Eukaryota > Viridiplantae > Streptophyta > Magnoliopsida > Asparagales > Asparagaceae > Scilla > Scilla litardierei. Next base: position 132,695,286 of record CM061142.1, read on the forward strand.
TTGGCGTCGTCGACCAAGTAATTTACTCGGCCGAGCAATGCGGTGCTCGTTTGTTTGCTCAGTCCGAGCAGCTGCACTGCTCGACCGAGCATGACAGGAAATCCAAAATCTCTAAAATTCTCACTCAGCCTACACGGGCCGAGTCAGCTCAGCTCGGTCCGAGCAGAGGCTGACACGGTCACTGAAGATCTGCTCGGGCCGTGCGCTGGAATTGCTTCAGCTTTGAAATTTGATGCTACTCGAACGAGTAGATGAACTGCTCGGTCCGAGCTATCACTGTATCAGCCTCTTTCTTCTCATTTGGATCTGCTCAGTCTGAGCATCTGTGCTACTCGACCGAGCAGTCTGGGAAATCACCTCCAAGAGCTACTGAAGCTCCTCTCTCTCCTCCTGCTCTCTCTCTCTCTCTCTCTTCTCCTCCTCCAATGGCTCCAAAAGTATGGCAAACTCCTATGGGGCTTCACCAATGAGCTCACGGGCATGTCGGATGTGTCCATACCCAAGTGGGCTCCCAAATCACTCCAAAATCCCTGAAAACTCATAAAACACTATGAAACTCGAATATAATGTCAGAAACGTGATATCGTAGCAAAATATAGGATTTGGAAGCGAGAATGGCATGGAATTCAATGAAATGATGGTATGAAAATAGTGAAAAATATGGACACATCAGCTGACTACTTTGATGCGAGACTGGCCAAGCTCGAGGCGGAGCAGGCCGAACTTGCACGTCAGCTTCGGGAGGAAAGGGGTGAAAGGGATGACCTCCTGAAGAGACATGTCGAGCAGGTGACCAGCAAGAAACGGGTGATTGATCTTCAGTAGAACAAAATAGCCGAGCTGAAGCAGGCGATCCAGTCAGAGAAGAAGGAGAAGGTTGTCCTGAAGAAACAGCTGGAGGAGAAAGGAAAGGTCGACCAGGGCATGATGGATGCCGCTGTCTGCCGATATCAGGACGAGCATCTCATCCCATTGCTGCAAGAGGCGAGGGAGGTGGGCATTCTCCAAGGGATGAAGAGGATGAAGGCTCAGCTGGCAGAGACGTCCGCTTCGGGGGCGGCGGCCGAGGGTGAGGCGACACAGTTGAGGCAACACAGTTGAGGCGTGTCACGCCCCGCTTCCCAAAACTACAGAGGCAAAGCGTGACTAAGGCCCGCTTGGGCCGGAGTTGCGAAGCTCGGACCTAATAAGCGTATGTAGGAGTACCATTTTAAAAATTTCATGTTCTTGCATATATATAATCCGGAACAACAAAAGTACAGAAAGAAAAAAAAGATGCATTCATTTTATTATAGAGATAATATCCGGCATATGACAAGTCTAATAAAGGGAGCCTAAGCATGGTAACAAACTAAAGAAAAGGAAACTAACCCAACCTAGGCAGAGAGTAAAGTGGTGCTACTAACCTAGACTAAAAAGTAGTAACCTCCGGAAGTCCGCAACAGTGGGGAATGTCTAAGTCTGGTCCTTGTCAGGTACGCCCTCCGGGTTGACATCCTCGGGCTCCACGTACTCAGGTAAGTCTGCCTCGTCCACGAACTCCGGCTCGACACCTGACGTACAACACCCAAGAGAAAAGGAACTGTACGTCAGGTTAAAGTCTACAAAGGAGGGTTAGACTTTACTGCAAGTGTACTGTAATTTAAAGCAATAATTTACGGTTTGATTAACATGCTGGGGTTATAATATGGCAGTTAAAGATAGTAAAGCGGTGCAGAAAAAGTAAACACGATAAGCAATAGCCGTAGCGTGTACTACGGACTACGGGACTAACCTGTAACGACTGCTTTTCATGTATCTGGATTTATTATAATATAATATATGTTTTGGTGGATTTTCTCCTCCAAGTGTGGTTTTCGTCTCCGTAGCTTTCATTTTCGATCGATTCGTCGTATTTTCTCGTTTCTTCCTTAGGATTGTCGATTTCGAAGTATGTCATTCGAGACAGACTTCATAACGGTCATATCTTACTATTAGATCAAGCCTAGGAGTCTTAGGAATCGATCCCGGGGCCCCGCGCTCCGTATCGGAACTTTTGGTGCTCATTAGCCGGTATAAGAAGGGGCACCGACCGACTAGATGACGATCCAGTCGGTCGGCAATCCTTCTTGGACCGACTAGTTGGCTTTCTAAATTTCTCAGGAGTTACTGTTTATCGCTAGTCGGTCTAAGAACGTTGGTTGACCGACTAGGTTGCAAACTATTCGGTCAGCAATGCTTCTTTAACCGACTAACACATCATCTAAATTTTAGTATCAATACTGTTCACTCTTAGTCGGTCTAAGAACGTTCATCGATCGACTAGATGCTAAACTAGTCTGTCAGTATTTGTTCATGGACCGACTAATTCTAAATCCTATTTTCGTTCAGGAGTTACTGTTTACACTTAGTCGGTCTGCGTTGGTCGACCGACCGACTAGTTGCCAAACTAGTCGGTCAGTGGTTGCTCTTTGACCGACTAACCTGTGTTAAAACCCTAATTTCTGGGCAGCCGCCAGCCCATCCTATTTAAACCCATCCCAAACGATTTCATCTTCCTCCACTCGACCCTAAACCCTAAAATCTCCCCCATTGAGCCCCCATCTTCCTCCAAGCCCTATTCCTTCATCCCAAGCCCTAAATCCATCATCCAAACCATCCATCCACTCTATCTATCTCTCATCCTCCCCAAAATCTCCCCAAATCCCCAATATCCCCCAAAAACCCTAGTTCTCCAATCTTCTCCAATCTTTTCCAGATCTGATCCTAGGGTTCTCCGGAGTGTTTCTTCTGCCTCCTCTCGGTAAGAAATCGATCCATTGGTGTTTTTATGACCTATTTGTATTTTTATGAAACCCTAATAAAATTTCATGTTGTTTGTTGATTGTTCCCCCATAACAGCGATTTCCCCGTAGATTAGCATCCGCGTGACGAAGTGGTCGTCATCCCCGGTGCTAGGCAAGTGAAACTTGCCACTTAGGGTTTAGGCCATGCTTTAGGCCATTTGCTTGTTGTAGGCATAAAAGAGACTAGGCGACGAAATGATACTCGCCTAGGCGCAAATTCCGGAACTAGCTTGACAACGAAGCTAGGACCGTCGTTTTACCATGTTGCACAACTACCATGTCATGTTTAATTTTGATTGACGGTACGCGAATAAATTGCCATCCATGTTGTATGTCGCATTCGTAGCACACGCTACAATACTTGTGTTTCCTGGCTCGTGCTCCAGAAGCGGGCCATGTGTTGGTTGTTAGCCAACGCCCGACCTACTAGTTTCCGGCTAGGAACCCACTATACGTTGGCATAACCCTATGCCATACGTGTTATTCACACTTCCTGGCTCGTGTTCCAGAAGCGAGCATTCCGTGTTCGGGGGTAATGCCCTGGCTCGATACACGTGGAGGGGTAGAGATAAACGGTCACTTGAGCTTAGGAGTTGGCCCGATCAGCCACTCTAGCCAACAGGCGGAATCTCTGTGCATGACGTGTTTACTTGACGTGATTTCCTTGACTTGTACTTGAGCACAGCCTGCGGGCAATAGGGCACTCGTTGAGTGATCCCTTGTACTTGTTCCTTGACATTACATGTCACAACTACCACCAACACTTGCTACTTGTACTCCCGTTTACTTGTCACTTCCCTGCCTTACTTTACTTGCCATGCATCATACAATAATTGCTAGGTTGCTAGTTTACTTTACCTTCAGTTTCCTTGCCCAAGTCTTTTAGACTTGCTGACATGTGCCCTTTACTCTTTTGGGTGACACATGTTAGATCCCGAGCCTGGGTCCCTTGTTGAGGACGAGGCGTTTGCTGACGCCGAACCCGAGCTTGTGTTTGACGGGGAGTACGTGGACACTGGGGACCAGTCCTAGTGTCTTCGTTGTGTTTTACTTTTGTTTAGACTGTTGTTTTGTTATGAGTGCGTGGCACCTATACTTTGTTATGTCGTGGCTTTTGTTGGCCTTGTTCTGGGCCTTTAGACTCTTTCTTTTAGCCTGGTGGCTTTTCTGGATGTTGGACTTATTTTTTTTTATGCTGGACAATTTATGAGATGTGAGATTTTATTTCAGTCTCTCCTTGTGTTATTATTGTTGTTCCGTTGTGGTTACAGGGACCTGCTTATGTTTTATTGACGCTTATCGGGTTTGGGGCTTCACAGCTCCACTCTCGTGCGGACCTTTTCACGTCTCGCCTCCATTTTAGGGAAGCGGGTCGTGACAGGTTTTGTTGGTGGCCCATGGAGGTCCTTCTGTAACTTCGATTTTTGGAATGACGATAATAATATTTGAATGTCCAATAAATTAAGTTCGACGTCCGAGTCGCAAGCTATGAGTCTAATCTGATTCGTTTTCTGTGTCATTAGATGGCATGAAGGCGTTTCACCCGTGGTGGGGGCAGTGGTGCGCTCCCTCATGATGAGGAGCCTGAGCGGGAACCCACCAGTGGTGAGATGATGCGGATGATGCTGCAGATGATGCAAGTGCAGCAGGGCGTGCTTCTGCAAGTCCAGAATGCTCCACTTGCTCGAGCTGCCCGGGCTCTTCCGGATGCCCCTCGCTCTGAGCCGGGAGCGAAGCAATTTCGGGAGCTGGGTCCCGCATATTTTGATGGTTCTGAGGGTCCTCTGGCTGCCGATGAGTGGATTCGGAACATTGAAGACAATCTGAAGATGGCCAAGATCACCCCGGCTGGATGGGTTGATTTGGCGAAGATGCAACTCAAGGATAATGCTCGGAATTGGTGGGATGCGGAAGAGAAGATGTTGGTGGAGCTGATAGCTTGGGCTACCTTCAAGGCTAGATTTGAGGGCGAGTTCTTCCCGAAAGCTGCCAGGGAAGAGATGCTGCAGCGTTTTATCGATTTGAAGCAGGGAAGCTCGTCGGTGGACATGTATCACCAAGAGTTCATGAGGCTGAGTCGGTTTGCACCGAAGATGGTGCAGGACGCTGAGGAGAGAGCTCAGAGGTTCCTGCAGGGACTTGCTTCAGAGCTCCAGAGTTTTGTGACCTCTTCTGACCGGGAGTCTTATCAGAAGGTTCTAGTAGCAGCCAAGAGGCAGGAGCTACTCGTGAACCAGAGGAGGGAGTCTATTGTTGGTGCCGGGAAGAGGCATGTGGAACAGGCGAGAGCTGTGGTTAGACCTGGATTCAGGCCTAATCAGTCTGCTCAGTTTAAGAGGCCAGGAGGGCCTATTCAGAAGACTTGCCATTTCTGCGGTAGGACCGGACACGTCAAGGATCAGTGTAGGAGGTTCCTGGGCCAGTGTGTCGTCTGCGGGGATCCTACCCATGTCATAAAGGATTGTCCGAGGTCGAAGCAGCCTTGGAAGGCACCTGTTGCAGCACAGCCGTTGCAGTAGCGAGCGTCCGTTCCTGCTGGTCGTGGAGCGCCTCTTGTCCCTCAGGGGCAGGCTTTTCGACAGGCTGTTCCGCCGAGGAGGCAGGCTTTTCTGATGACCGCTGCGGAGAGCGAGGCTGTGGATGAGGTTATCGCAGGTAATCCTCAATCTAGCTGTTACTTTCCTAGCTGGTTTTTATTGTCAGATTGTGTTGTTTGCTTGAACATGGTTGTTTGCTAGACTAGGGTTTGATTGTTAATTGATTGATTAGGTGTGGTTTTGGTTTGCACATTTCCTGCACGAGTCCTCTTTGACTCTGGTGCATCGATGTGCGTTATTTCTCGGAGCTTCGTGGAGAGGCATTCCTTGTCGACGTCCCCTCTTCCCAAGAGTTGGAACATCGTTACAGGGAATGGCGTGGTCTCGGTGCATCGTGGTTGCAATTCTTGCTCGTTGGTGGTCTGTGGACATGAGCTTTTTGCTGATTTCATTGTCCACGACATCATCAACTATGATGCAGTTCTTGGGATGGACTGGCTTGCGAGCTTCTATGCTACGATTGACTGCAGGAGGAAGAAGGTGGTGTTCGAGATTCCCGGACATCCAGTGTTTGAGTTCAGTCGTGGTAGCAGTTCGCTTGGTCCTGTCAGATTTCGGGCCAGGCCGGTGGAGGCTGTGGCTATGCAGATGGAGCTGGAGTGGCCAGCTGTGGTGCGAGATTTTGGCGACGTCTTCCCCGAGGAGATGTCTGGTTTGCCGCTTGATCGGGCTTTGGAATTTTCTATTGATCTTGTTCCAGGTGCGCAGCCAATTTCGAAGGCGCCGTATCGTATGGCACCTACAGAATTAGAGGAGTTGCGGAAGCAGTTGGATGAGCTTTTGCGGAAGGGTTATATTAATCCTAGCGTGTCTCCGTGGGGAGCACCGGTGTTGCTGGTAAAGAAGAAGGATGGTTCGCGTCGCATGTGCGTGGACTATCGGGAGTTGAATGCGGTGACCATTAAGAATAAATACATGTTGCCTCGCATCGATGATATTTTTGATTAGCTTGGAGGTTCGAGGGTGTTTTCTAAATTGGATTTAAGGAGTGGTTACCATCAGTTGAAGGTGAAGAAGGATGATGTTCCGAAGACAGCGTTCAGGACGAAGTATGGACACTATGAGTTTGTGGTTATGCCTTTCGGCGTAACTAACGCGCCCGCAGTTTTCATGAATCTGATGAACCTGATTTTCTACGACTTTTTGGATAAGTTTGTCGTTATCTTTATCGACGACATTCTGATCTATTCGAAGTCGGAGAAAGAGCATGCCTCGCACTTAAGGACGGTGTTGGAGATTTTGAGGAAGCATCGTTTGTATGCTAAGTTTTCGAAGTACAAGTTTTGGCTGGATAGAGTTGCTTTTCTTGGGCATGTGGTGACTGGAGATGGTATTTCTGTGGATCCCGAGAAGTTTCGGGCCATCAGGGAGTGGCCTGTTCCGTCGTCTGCGTCTGAGATTCGGAGTTTCCTTGGACTTGACGGTTATTATCGGCGATTCATTAAGGACTTTTCTCGTATTGCTGAGCCGATGACCAGGTTGACGCGGAAGGATGTTGCTTTTGTTTGGTCGGGTGATTGTGAGAGTGCTTTTGGTATTCTGAAGGAGAGGTTGACGACTGCCCATATTCTTGTTGTGCCTGATCGCAGCGGTGGATTTGAGATCTTTTGCGATGCTTCTGGCAAGGGTCTCGGTTGTGTGTTGCATCAACATGGGCATGTTGTGTCGTATGCGTCTCGTCAGCTTAAGGTTCATGAGAAGAATTACCCGACGCATGATTTGGAGTTGGCTGCCGTTGTGTTTGCTCTTAAGATTTGGAGGCACTTCTTGCTGAGTGAGAAAGTGAAGATTTTCATCGATCACAAAAGCTTGAAGTATATTTTCACTCAGAAGGAGTTCAACATGCGACAGCGTCGATGGTTGGAGCTTATGGCGGATTATGAGATTGATTTGCAGTTTCATCCTGGCAAGGTGAATGTGGTTCCGAATGCTTTGAGTAGGCTTCCAGCGGTGATGATGTTGACCTCGCAGTGGAGATTGCAGCAGGATTTTTGTGAGTCTAGCGTGGAGATTGTTCTTCCTGGGGAGGATTCGTCGTTGATGTACATACAGGTACAGTCGACGATCGTGGATCGGATTAAGGCTGGCCAGGTTGAGGATCCGAAGCTGATGAAGATTCGGGAGCAGGTGGAAGCCGGTCTGCGGACTGACTTTTTGATTCATGAGGATGGCTCGCTGAGGTTTGGAGCCAGGTTGTGTGTGCCAGCTGGGGATATCAGAGAGGAGTTGATGGTGGAGGCACACAGTTCGCCGTATTCTGTGCATCCTGATGGCACCAAGATGTACCAGGATCTTCGTCTGAATTATTGGTGGCATGGTATGAAGAGGAGCGTGGCTCGGAGTGTAGCCAAGTGCTTGGTTTGCCAGCAAGTGAAGGCGAAGCATCAGCGTACGGCCGGGTTGCTACAACCGCTTCCGATTCCGGAGTGGAAATGGCAACACATCACTATGGATTTCGTGACTGGACTACCTCGGAGTCCGAAGCAGAATGACGCGATTTGGGTGATCGTAGATCGATTGACCAAATCTGCGCACTTTATTCCGTTCCGAGTGGGACAGTCCACTGAGACGCTAGCGAGGAGATATATGGAGGTAAAATTCTTTTACTCTCCGTTTTTATTTCCTTTTCCTAGTTTGGATAGTGATGTGACATGAATCGTGCAGGAGGTTGTGTGACTTCATGGAGTCCCTGTGAGTATCGTGTCTGACAGAGACACGAGGTTCACATCTCAGTTCTGGCAGAGTTTGCAGAAGAGCTTGGGTACGCGTCTGAGTTTCAGCACGGCGTACCATCCGCAGACGGATGGCCAGTCCGAGAGGACGATTCAGATTTTGGAAGACATGCTGAGGGCGTGCATGTTGGATTTCAAGGGTTCGTGGGAGGACCATCTACATCTGGTGGAGTTCTCTTACAACAACAGCTTCCAGGCGAGTATTGGCATGGCGCCTTTCGCCGCTCTTTATGGGAGGAAATGTCGATCGCCATTGAGTTGGGATGACGTTGGTGATCGGGAGTTGTTGGGACCTGAGATGATTGTGGAGGCCGTGGAAATCGTCAGGAATATTTGGGAGAGGTTGAGAATTGCTCAGGACCGTTTTAAGCATTGGGCGGATGCTAAACATCGTCCTTTGGAGTTTCAGCCGGGCGACCATGTGTTCTTGAAGATTTCCCCGAATCGTGGTGTGATTCGTTTCGGGAAGCGAGGGAAGTTGAGCCCGCGATACATTGGACCGTTTGACATTTTGGAGAGGGTTGGTGAGGTAGCGTATCGCTTGGCCTTGCCGCCATCTTTGGAAGGAATTCACAATGTTTTCCATGTGTCGCAGCTTCGTCGATACATTAGCGATCCATCTCATGCTGTGGATTTTTCGGAGATTACCGTTCGCCCCGATATGACGTATGACCAGCATCCAGTGCAGATTCTGGACAGGCGTCAGAAATCGCTTCGGAACAAGATTGTCAATCTTGTGAGGGTGATGTGGCGACACGGCTCACCTGGAGAGTCTACTTGGGAGAATGAGGATGAGATGCGAGAGCGTTTCCCACTTTTGTTTCCGGACTCGTGAGTATTTGGAAATTCCGAGGACGAAATTTTCTTAAGTTGGGGAGGATGTAACGACTGCTTTTCATGTATCTGGATTTATTATAATATAATATATGTTTTGGTGGATTTTCTCCTCCAAGTGTGGTTTTCGTCTCCGTAGCTTTCATTTTCGATCGATTTGTCGTATTTTCTCGTTTCTTCCTTAGGATTGTCGATTTCGAAGTATGTCATTCGAGATGGACTTCATAACGGTCGTATCTTACTATTAGATCAAGCCTAGGAGTCTTAGGAATCGATCCCGGGGCCCCGCGCTCCGTATCGGAACTTTTGGTGCTCATTAGCCGGTATAAGAAGGGGCACCGACCGACTAGATGACGATCCAGTCGGTCGGCAATCCTTCTTGGACCGACTAGTTGGCTTTCTAAATTTCTCAGGAGTTACTGTTTATCGTTAGTCGGTCTAAGAACATTGGTTGACCGACTAGGTTGCAAACTAGTCGGTCAGCAATGCTTCTTTAACCGACTAACACATCATCTAAATTTTAGTATCAATACTGTTCACTCTTAGTCGGTCTAAGAACGTTCATCGACCGACTAGATGCTAAACTAGTCGGTCAGTATTTGTTCATAGACCGACTAATTCTAAATCCTATTTTCGTTCAGGAGTTACTGTTTACACTTAGTCGGTCTGCGTTGGTCGACCGACCGACTAGTTGCCAAACTAGTCGGTCAGTGGTTGCTCTTTGACCGACTAACTTGTGTTAAAACCCTAATTTCTGGGCAGCCGCCAGCCCATCCTATTTAAACCCATCCCAAATGATTTCATCTTCCTCCACTCGACCCTAAACCCTAAAATCTCCCCCATTGAGCCCCCATCTTCCTCCAAGCCCTATTCCTTCATCCCAAGCCCTAAATCCATCATCCAAACCATCCATCCACTCTATCTATCTCTCATCTTCCCCAAAATCTCCCCAAATCCCCAATATCCCCCCAAAACCCTAGTTCTCCAATCTTCTCCAATCTTTTCCAGATCTGATCCTAGGGTTCTCCGGAGTGTTTCTTCCGCCTCCTCTCGGTAAGAAATCAATCCCTTGGTGTTTTTATGACCTATTTGTATTTTTATGAAACCCTAATAAAATTTCATGTTGTTTGTTGATTGTTCCCCCATAACAGCGATTTCCCCGTAGATTAGCATCCGCGTGACGAAGTTGTCGTCATCCCCGGTGCTAGGCAAGTGAAACTTTCCACTTAGGGTTTAGGCCATGCTTTAGGCCATTTGCTTGTTGTAGGCGTAAAAGAGACTAGGCGACGAAATGATACTCGCCTAGGCGCAAATTCCGGAACTAGCTTGACAACGAAGCTAGGACCGTCGTTTTACCATGTTGCACAACTACCATGTCATGTTTAATTTTGATTGACGGTACGCGAATAAATTGCCTTCCATGTTGTATGTCGCATTCGTAGCACACGCTACAATACTTGTGTTTCCTGGCTCGTGCTCCAGAAGCGGGCCATGTGTTGGTTGTTAGCCAACGCCCGACCTACTAGTTTCCGGCTAGGAACCCACTATACATGGGCATAACCCTATGCCATACGTGTTATTCACACTTCCTGGCTCGTGTTCCAGAAGCGAGCATTCCGTGTTCGGGGGTAATGCCCTGGCTCGATACACGTGGAGGGGTAGAGATAAACGGTCACTTGAGCTTAGGAGTTGGCCCGATCAGCCACTCTAGCCAACAGGCGGAATCTCTGTGCATGACGTGTTTACTTGACGTGATTTCCTTGACTTGTACTTGAGCACAGCCTGCGGGCAATAGGGCACTCGTTGAGTGATCCCTTGTACTTGTTCCTTGACATTACATGTCACAACTACCACCGACACTTGCTACTTGTACTCCCGTTTACTTGTCACTTCCCTGCCTTACTTTACTTGCCATGCATCATACAATAATTGCTAGGTTGCTAGTTTACTTTACCTTCAGTTTCCTTGCCCAAGTCTTTTAGACTTACTGACATGTGCCCTTTACTCTTTTGGGTGACACATGTTAGATCCCGAGCCTGGGTCCCTTGTTGAGGACGAGGCGTTTGCTGACGCCGAACCCGAGCTTGTGTTTGACGGGGAGTACATGGACACTGGGGACCAGTCCTAGTGTCTTCGTTGTGTTTTACTTTTGTTTAGACTGTTGTTTTGTTATCAGTGCGTGGCACCTATACTTTGTTATTTCGTGGCTTTTGTTGGCCTTGTTCTGGGCCTTTAGACTTTTTCTTTTAGCCTGGTGGATTTTCTGGATGTTGGACTTATTTTTTTTTATGTTGGACAATTTATGAGATGTGAGATTTTATTTCAGTCTCTCCTTGTGTTATTATTGTTGTTACGTTGTGGTTACAGGGACCTGCTTATGTTTTATTGACGCTTATCGGGTTTGGGGCTTCACAGCTCCACTCTCGTGCGGACCTTTTCACGTCTCGCCTCCATTTTAGGGAAGCGGGTCGTGACAAACCTGAACGGGACAAGACAAGACACGTGTGACTCGAAGAGTTCACGTCTTACGGTTCGAGGGGGATCAGACCCTCTCCCCGTGCGCACGCTCAACCCTACCCCAATCCAAGTGCACAAGACAAGTCCGTACAAGGGATCACTCACTCTAGGTTGGTGAGTGCCCTATTGCCCGCAGGCTGTGTATCCGTACAAGAGATCACTCACTCACCGGTGAGTGCCATATTGCTCGCAGGCTGTGTATCCATGCAAGGGATCACTCACTCACCGGTGAGTGCCCTATTGCCCGCAGGCTGTGTATCCGTATAAGGGATCACTCACTCACTGGTGAGTGCCATATTGCCCGCAGGCTGTGCATGACAAGACAAGACATGACAAGACATGGAATTTTTCTTCTAGGGGGTTCACACAAGCACACACAGAAAAACCCTAGATTTCAAAAGTTGTTGTTGCGCTTAGACTTCGTTGTCAAGTCAAAGCTGTCAAGGGGGTCCCGGGCGCTATCATTTCACGTCTGGTTATCTTTGTTTACATTTTAACAATTCTAAGAGTCTATGGCCTAAACACGGCCGAAAGTACAAGTGAGTACACTTGCCTGCGATGGCGAGTGCGTCATCCGTCCAGAGCGTCCCGTCAAAGTGTCGCGTCGGTGGTAGCCCGTCTGAAACAGGATTCACGGCGACGGTGTCAGGTCACATTTTGGGAGGGGAGAGAGAGAAGAGATGAGGTGGAAGGAGGTGGAGGAGTTACCGAACATGGGGGGCCACCGGTGGCCGCCGGCATCGAGAAAATTCGCATCCTTGTTTGCACCTTGTTTGCCACCGGCATCGAGAACATGGGGGGCCACCGGTGGTCGTGTCGTTGAGTCGATAGGGCCGTAGCACCTTGTTTGCATCCTTAGCAAGCCGTCCCCCCGACGTGTGCCCAACTTGGAATTACTGTCGCCTTTGGACCCCGTATCCTTTATTCTCTTTACGTGCATGTAGTCTTGTTTGTGCACGTATTTATTTTAGACTTTGTCTATAATCGAACCCTATAGTGTGATCTGCCGTTGTGACCCTCTCGAAGAGTATTAATTGTGGAATTATTTTGGAACGTCATTTCACGGGTCGTTCTCCCATGATTTGACTTTATTTGAGGAGATGTCGCGATTTTCACTTTTGTCGTGAGGCCTTTTTATTTTTTAATTTCGTTTGTCGTCGTCGAAATTGTGATCCATCTTCTTAGTTGCGTTTCTCTCGTCCGTGCGGTCACCCCAGTATTTATCTTATGATTTTTGTGCCTCGTTTAACCTACCTTCACTTTTCTCCCCAGTTTAATATCGGTTTAACCTTAAATATCCCTTGGCATCTATCCCCAATAATTATTAAAACTTATATTAGCCATGTTGACTTAGCCCAACCCACTTTCTCAGCCTTGGCCGCATGCATCAGGTAGGGGAGAGAGAGAGGGTGAGAGATCTTGTTTTTTTAATATTAGATGATAACAATTCCTATTTCAAAAAAACAAATGTAATAACCTAACTACCCTAGCCTGGACCTACACACGTGAGGTGCTACCCTTCCCTACCCTATTAAAATAAGCCCTAGGGTTAAATCATCTCGCAGCGAAACATCAAGCCGCCGCCCCTTCTCTTTATTCGAACAACCCTAACTTATACCTAACCATAGGCCACGTTTCAGCCCCTCCTATTTATTCATACCCTAGGGACCTCTTTAGTTGAGACTGAGGTTATTTGCACAGCAAACAAAATGCAGCGCCGCCTTTAACTTTTGTTCATGCAAACCCCCGAGCGCCGTTCTCCGTGCGCTCCCCAACCTCTTGTAGCGATCGTCTAACCCTTGCAATACTAACAACACACACTAGAGGGGGGTGAATAGTGTAATGGCAATAAAATTGTCCAAATAAAATTAAACTTGCAAATGCGGAATTATAAATGCAAGAGGAATTAAATGGCACAATCAATCCAAACGCAAACACAAACATTTACCCTGGTTCCCCAAACATGGGTACATCCAGCCACACCAATATTCACTATATTCCCACACAGAGAAGTGAATACAAATCCCACAAAGAGATACCCCACAAAGAGGATTTATGCCCTACACAAGGACCCAACCAATCCTACACAAGGATCAAGATTCCCACACAGAGAATCACTAACTCCCACTCAGAGAATTAGGGTTAGTCCTACACTAGAACACTAAACTCCCACAAAGAGAGTTAATTCCCACAAAGAGAATCACCTAAGTCCCACAAAGAGACAACCTCCCACAAAGAGAGAAACTCCCACAAAGAGAGTATCCTAATCCCACAAAGAGAAAAGGAGAACAATTTACACCGTGTAAAGTAAATACTCTTACCTATGCCTTGAGACGCTTACTCATGAATGAATGCAAGGCATGGAAGAGGATCTCCAAGTGTTGGAATATGCTTGAGAGCACTTGGATGATTTCCCTTGAGCTGGACTTCGATGCATGAAGAAAGATGAATGCTCAAATAGAGGGAAATGAGGGAGCTCGAGAGTGGCTTATTGATCTCTTGAGATTTTCTATAGAATCAAGAGTTTATCAAATGTTGTCCAGAGTTCTCAAGAATGGCAGCACACTCATATATATAGGAATCCTATATCAAGCCCAAAAACCCAAAGAAACAGCCAGAAAAACAAATCTGCAACGGCTAGAAACTGGGTGAAAATGACAGGAACAGTCGACTGAAGATCAAAAGACAGTCGACTGATCAACGGCTAGAAAATAACCAACGGTTATAATCTGAGCCAGGACAGTCGACTGACGAAGTCAATAAAGTCGACTGATAAACAGGACAGGCGCCTGTTAATTCTTCAGCAGACGACTGCTGCAGGGGATGGATCGAAACAGAGAGCTGCACTCTTTCTCCAATTCTTCGCACAGGCGACTGGTGTTAATACTACAGTCGACTGTCGAATAGTCAGGCGACTGTATATTCTTCATCAGTTGACTACTGTAAAGTATGGAGAGAAGACAGAGAGATGCAGAGATTGCACTTACGCTAGACAGGTGACTGTTGACCAAATCTCAGGCGACTGTAAATGTACAGGCGACTGGAAACTGATTAACAGGCGACTGTGCGTAAAGCTCAAGTGTGAGTCAATAGAAATGTTGACTTGAGCAGTGCATATCAGGCGACTGTAGAAGGATCTACAGGCGACTGAAAATCACCCAGTCGACTGTTTTTCCCTCATCAGACGACTGACCGAAAGAGTGAACATATTGGGTTGGATTCTATGATAATCCTAAGGTTCACTAAGATGGTTAAATGCATGAGCATGAATGAGTAAACCATCTAGCAAGGCATTACATCAACCCTAGACTCAAAAAGAGAGAGAAAGCAATAAAGTAAATTACATGGATTACAATGCTTTCAAAAGATTCTAAGTCTTCAATCTTGATGCCTTGATTGCTCTCCATCATCTCCAAGTTTTGGCACTCCTTGAGTCCAAACTTTGGTTCTTCTTCACATGATGTCCATCCTTACACCAAGTGATTAGTCTCTAAGAAAGATATCCTTGAAATAAGCTGAGAGACTAAAACATGAGATTCATTAGCAACAACATAATGTTCTGATCATCATCAAAATAAGATTGGTATGAAACACCAATACTTAACAATCTCCCCCTTTTTGATGATGACACACATTATGTTAATCATAAAGAATTAAAGCACAAAGCCAATGATCTCCCCCTACTTATATGCACCAATTAAATAATGAGCTACACAAAGGTAAATGCTCAAAAACCAATAACAACATGGTGACATATAATATGCATGGATTACATAAACCAATTGCAAAGTAAAAGATCATGCAAACAAGAATGGTTTATCTAATCCCATATATCTCTTCCCTATAGAGATATCTCTCCCCATATGCATATGCAAATATCTTTCCCCCTATAGATATGATCACATAATGCATATATCTCTCCCCCTTGACATCGTCAAAAAGGTGGACATCAAAAATATCCCACTTTAACATCTTAACCAATATGTGACACTATGCAAGAAAAGAAAGATATGTATGATACCAAATATAAAATTTAGTGGGTATCAATTCACTATCCCATGCTCCCCCTAGATCATAGAAATGGTCAACTCTTGACTTCTAGGATCTAATACCAATTAATTATTGGAGCCATGGGCCGTTAGTGTATCAAAGCAATTTCAAAGATACACACGAATATTGCCAAAAAATGAGATATGAAACATGTTGGCAATAAACAAGAGGTTTGGTTTGAGACCCAAAATAACCAAATATAAATAATGATCTCAAATAACCTCCGAAATGAGAGTTAAAATATGTCTTAAAATAATTTAAACATATATTATATTAACTCCCCTATTGACATACACATGGATCATGCATGTATGTCAATAAACCCCAAGGTCCCAATTTTCATGAAAAGAAATAAGTTTGAAAAATATTTTCAAAATCATGAAACACACACAATCAATGGGTATGTATAAAAATAACCATAGAAGCATAATACCCATGCAATATGCAAATGTGTGAGGGACCTAAACATTAGGTAACCAAACCCAAGAGGAGTTTGATTTCCTAACATAATCACACGAGGTGATCACATCCTTAACTAGAGAATTGATGTAACTATCTCTCTCTTGCTCACTAGCCTTAGTGGGAATCCATAATCTCAAGGATTTCCTAGGCAAAGGTTTTGCCTTAGCAAGAGGGAAGGATGTGGCATGCTTAGGTGTAGAAACAAGTTTCTTAGCATGCAAAGAATGAGGATTTTGCTTCTTAGCAAAAAATGAAGATTCTTCATTCTTCCTCATCACCTTGTGATCTACATGCTTCTTGTGAGTGTTATTATTGTATAAGAGAGCATGGTGATTCTTCTTAGGTGCTTTAGCAATATTTCTTGAATTTGCACCGAAGGAAGAATTAGAGGTGGGTTTGGGAACCACATTTTGAACATAAGCCAAACCTCCTCTATGATTTGTCGGATGTTGTTTTTCCAACAAATCGTGGAGTGAATCCCTAGAATACACAAAGCTTATGAGCTTCCGGGATTCCTCTTCACATTTCAATGTAAGTTGTTGAATGTGAGCATTTAAGCTATGGTTTTGAGCAATGAGATTTTCATTAGAAATGCTCAATTCCTTAACTTGAGAAAGAAGTGTGTCTTTCTCACAAGTGTCATAAACATGTCTTTCATCATGAACTACACTTGCAATAACTAGTTTATGCATTCTACTCTTAGCACTCTTATATTTAGCTTTTAATTTATTGTAAGAGTGGATGCACTTACTAGCCTTTTCGGAGGCCAAGTCAAATTTGAACTTGAGCTCCTCATATGAGATCTTTTCTTCCTCGATCTCAACACCATCATCATCATCATCATCATAATTGCACGAGCTTGATGACGACTTCTCCTCCTTATCCGCAAGGCACAAATCCTCATAGGAGTTGTATGCATCAAGCCAAGCATCCAACTCTTCTTCGTTTAATCCGGAGGGAATTGGAGTAGGGACATCCATGGCTACAAAGCATGCGTGAGCATCCTCCTTTGTATCCTCTTCTTCGGTACAAGAAGTGTCCTCACTCGAATCATCAAAGGTCTCGACAAGTCCCTTTTTGTGATTTTTGGACTTGGACCTTCCTTTCTAATGCTTCTTCCCTTTACCCTTGTACGTTTCTTTAATGGGTTTGGAAGGGCATTCGGTGGACAAATGACCTGTTCCACTGCAAGTGTAACAAGTAGGAACCTTGTTAGAATTGGAGGCAAACTTTGACGAAGACTTACCTTGCTTGCATTTGAAGAAGGCTTTGAATTGCTCGACAAGTTCCTCAATTTCTTCTCCACTTGCATCTTCTTGCTCATCTTCTTCGCTAGGAGCTTCGCGATGGAATTTTCTTCTCCACTTGATTGGCTCCTCCTTGGCATGGAATGCAACTTCATTTTGCTTTTCTAGCTTCTCGGGCTTTGTTGGATGAATCTCCTTCTTGTGTTGAAGCTTTACTTCATACGCCACGAGATTCCCAATGCATTCCTCAACGGTATATTTGGATGTGTCATAAGACTCCAAAATTCTGTTGGCCTTTGACTCCCAACGAGGTGTGAGAGAGTCTAGGATCTTTTCTACACGATCCTCTTGGGAAATCGTCTTCCCGAGTCCCTCCAAAGCGTTCACAATATCGGTGAACCTTGTGAACATCTCTGAAATGCTTTCGCCTTCCTGCATCTTAAACATTTCATATTTAGATCTAAACACAGTTTGTTTAGATTTCTTTACATTCGTTGTCCCTTCATGACAAATCTCCAAGGTGTGCCAAATATCATTCGCCGTTTTGCACATGGAGATGCGGTTGAACTCACTAGCAGAAAGAGCGCAATGTAATGCGTTCATGGCTCTCGCATTGAACTTGATTGAGTCCTTCTCCGCCTTTGTCCTTGAAGCCGCAGGAGTAGTGGGCTTCTCAAATGGCACCTCCGTGATGTCCCATAGGTCTTGACCCTCCTTATAGATCATCATTCTGATCTTCCAACTAGGATAGTTGGTTCCGTTGAAGAGCGGAGGTCGAACGGTTGAGTGACCTTCTTTATGAGACGCGGATGAGGCGTTGAATGCCATCGTTGCAGTATGCTATAACCTCGCTCTGATACCAATTGTAAGGATCGTCTAACCCTTGCAATACTAACAACACATACTAGAGGGGGGTGAATAGTGTAATGGCAATAAAATTGTCCAAATAAAATTAAACTTGCAAATGCGGAATTATAAATGCAAGGGGAATTAAATGGCACAATCAATCCAACCGCAAACACAAAGATTTACCCTGGTTCCCCAAACATGGGTACATCTAGCCACACCAATATTCACTATATTCCCACACAGAGAAGTGAATACAAATCCCACAAAGAGATATCCCACAAAGAGGATTTATGCCCTACACAAGGACCCAACCAATCCTACACAAGGATCAAGAT
This sequence comes from Scilla litardierei, assembly GCA_030789695.1. Lineage (NCBI taxonomy): Eukaryota > Viridiplantae > Streptophyta > Magnoliopsida > Asparagales > Asparagaceae > Scilla > Scilla litardierei. The sequence continues at coordinate 132,713,734 of CM061142.1, forward strand.
TCCCACACAGAGAATCACTAACTCCCACTGAGAGAATTAGGGTTAGTCCTACACTAGGACACTAAACTCCCACAAAGAGAGTTAATTTCCACAAAGAGAATCACCTAAGTCCCACAAAGAGACAACCTCCCACAAAGAGAGAAACTCCCACAAAGAGAGTATCCTAATCCCACAAAGAAAAAAGGAGAACAATTTACACCTTGTAAAGTAAATACTCTTACCTATGCCTTGAGAAGCTTACTCATGAATGAATGCAAGGCATGGAAGAGGATCTCCAAGTGTTGGAATATGCTTGAGAGCACTTGGATGATTTCCCTTGAGCTGGACTTCAATGCATGAAGAAAGATGAATGCTCAAATAGAGGGAAATGAGGGAGCTTGAGAGTGGCTTATTGATCTCTGGAGATTTTCTATAGAATCAAGAGTTTATCAAATGTTGTCCAGAGTTCTCAAGAATGGCAACACACTCATATATATAGGAATCCTATATCAAGCCCAAAAACCCAAAGAAACAGCCAGAAAAACAAATCTGCAACGGCTAGAAACTGGGTGAAAATGACAGGAACAGTCGACTGAAGATCAAAAGACAGTCGACTGATCAACGGCTAGAAAATAACCAACGGTTATAATCTGAGCCAGGACAGTCGACTGACGAAGTCAATAAAGTCGACTGATAAACAGGACAGGCGCCCGTTAATTCTTCAGCAGACGACTGCTGCAGGGGATGGATCGAAACAGAGAGCTGCACTCTTTCTCCAATTCTTCGCACAGGCGACTGGTGTTAATACTACAGTCGACTGTCGAATAGTCAGGCGACTGTATATTCTTCATCAGTTGACTACTGTAAAGTATGGAGAGAAGACAGAGAGATGCAGAGATTGCACTTACGCTAGACAGGTGACTGTTGACCAAATCTCAGGCGACTGTAAATGTACAGGCGACTGGAAACTGATTAACAGGTGACTGTGCGTAAAGCTCAAGTGTGAGTCAATAGAAATGTTGACTTGAGCAGTGCATATCAGGCGAATGTAGAAGGATCTACAGGCGACTGAAAATCACCCAGTCGATTGTTTTTCCCCGATCAGACGACTGACCGAAAGAGTGAACCTATTGGGTTGGATTCTATGATAACCTAAGGTTCACTAAGATGGTTAAATGCATGAGCATGAATGAGTAAACCATCTAGTAAGGCATTACATCAACCCTAGACTCAAAAAGAGAGAGAAAGCAATAAAGTAAATTACATGGATTACAATGCTTTCAAAAGATTCTAAGTCTTCAATCTTGATGCCTTGATTGCTCTCCATCATCTCCAAGCTTTGGCACTCCTTGAGTCCAAACTTTGGTTCTTCTTCACATGATGTCCATCCTTACACCAAGTGATTAGTCTCCAAGAAAGATATCCTTGAAATAAGCTGAGAGACTAAAACATGAGATTCATTAGCAACAACATAATGTTGTGATCATCATCAAAATAAGATTGGTATGAAACACCAATACTCAACACCTCTAAACCGCCGGCCGCCAGCCATCTCCCTTCCCCGACTTTCCTCCTCCCCCTAGAGTCGTCATGGGCCTCTGTTCCCGCCGCAATAGCCGCCCCTAGCTGTCGCTATATCTGCTGCAAGCAGCCGCAGCTCGCAGCAGCCGTAGCACCACCGCTGCCGCCACTGCGCCGCCCCCCTCGACCCCTCTGACCACCCCCGACTCCCCTTTGACCCGTTGCATCATCGTGGGTCACCCTCAGGCCGTCATCGCTCTGAAACAGCAAGCCCCCTCGCTATTTTGTGTTCTCACGACGTTGCAACACGTCGTTTCGGCTCCCCGTCATTCACTCTCGCTGTTGGGGTCTTCCGACAGTCCTCTACCACTCCTAGGGATGTTTCCCGACGTCACGATCACCCCCTACGACGCCCAACATTGTAGACTTTGTGTACGTCGAACCGTTCGTCCTGGTTCGTTGTTACAGCTTCCCGGAAGCCGTACAAACGTCTACCGACCTCCTACTCGCTGATTGGAATCTTGTTCACTGATCTGGCCGTAGTCCAAGAAGTGGTGAGCAAGGAATCTAATATTGGAATCTGGATGTGGAGCGTTTTCTATTATTCCAACCCCTTGCGTCGCTACCCGACGCCAGTGTAGCTCTCGCGTCGTGTGAGTGTAACTTTCTGAACACTTAGGACCCCCAACCCATCCATGTTAAACAAGATAAAAATCGGTATTTTAGTTGTCTGATAATTTACTAATAAAGATAATTTAATTTGGGACTGTAGGCTGGTGGATCTGAGCACATAGGTAGACTGAACTGTTTGGACGGTGTATTCAGAATGATTGATTGCAGGCAAGTGAAACTTGCCAGTTCTTTGTTTAGGCCGTGCTTTAGGCCATTTCTTGTTTTAGGCGTAAAAGAGACTGGGCGACGAAATGATATTCGCCTAGACACAAATTTTAAGAACTAGCTTGACAACGAAGCTAGATCTGTCACCCTGCCATGTCATTCATGCTTTTCTGCCTGTCATGTTTAATTTTCATAACTGCATGCTCTTTACTTGTGCTCCGCCTGTCACGTTTAAATTCCTTATCTGTACGCATTTAAATTACAACTTGACATGACATGTCATCTATGCTTGAGTGTTGCATTCGTAGCACACGCTACGTACTTCCTTGTTGAGGCTAGGCACCTGCGTTGCAGGTACAACCCTATGCCAAATACACTACCTGGCTCGTGATCCAAAAGTGGGCTATATGTGTTGGTTGAAAGCCAATGCCCGATACACGTGGAGGGGTAGGAATAAGCGATCACTTGAGCGTAGGAGTTGGCCCGTATAGCCACTCCAGCCAAAAGGCATAATCTCTGAGCATGACGTGTTTACTTTACTTGTAAAATCCTTGTGAATGTTTTAGTAGCTTTGCTACCAATGCCATGTTATACTTGCTGCCACGTTATACTTGCTGCCAAGTCATACTTGTTGCATTATCTTACTTGTAGCATCCATGCATTAAACTGTCATGTCATCATACATTTTTGAACTGCTAGGTTGCATTCCTTCTTTTGTTTCCTTGCACAAGTCTCTTGTAGACTTGCTGACATGCACCCTCGTCTCTTTTGGGTGTCGCATGTTAGTTGCGGAGCCAGAGCCCGTTGCTGAGGACGAGCGGGTTGTTGATATTGAGCCTGGGTCCACCGTTGACATGGAGTACGAGGACACCGACGACCAGTCATAGCGACTTCCTTCATTGTTGCTTTCTTCTTAGCTTTCGTTAGTTTGTCGGTGTGTATCACCTTTCTTTCTGTACGTTTGATTATTTCTGTTGGCCATGCTGGGGCCTTTTAGACTCTTCTTTTTAGCCTGGTGGCTTTTCTGTGATGTTGGAATTTATTGTGGACATTCTGAGATTTGAATAATTATATTATCTGTCTCTTTTCTTTATTATTATCTTTGTTCTGTTTCACATTTGCAAGGACCTATAATTGGTTATTCCAGACGCTTTACAGACCGGAGCCTCACAGCTCCTAGTCTGAGCAGACTTCTCACGCCTCGCATCCATTTTAGGAAAGCGGGTCATGACAGGTTTTATTGGTGGCCCATGCAGGTCACTGCGACTGCGAATTATCGGAACAATGATAATAAAAATAGAATGTCCATTAAATAAATTAAAACATCCAATTCATAAGCACTGAGTCTAATTTTTATCGTTTCCTATGTCTTAGGTGGCTGGTAGACGTGTTGCCCGAACATCTGTCTCAGCTTAGTAGGGAATCCATTAGATCAGGACTTTAGTGAGACTTAGTTAGACGTCTGTGCTTGCTAGTTAGAGGTCTCTGATTGTTATCTAGATTCCATGCTAGAAATTGATATAATTGTCTTAGGAGTTACCTTAGTGGTTCTTGCCTAGCTCGGACCATATTAGACTTCTAGAAATTCTTTGGTCGTTTGCTTGGGTTCATCGATTTCGGGTCAAGCCGGACGCAGTTCATTACAGACTAGTTCCTTAGGAAGTCTTAGCGCTAAGTTTCCTAATCTTTAGTTGGACGACCGTAGGAGTTCCCCGTAGAGCTTCATGAGTCATATCCTATGCGTATTTTGTATAAGACCACACGATCTTACTCTTGCCCTCGTTTCACGTGATCGCTTCATGGCGATTATCGTTAATCTTTCCAATTTTCTCCGTTGCAAATCTTGAACCCTTCAAAGTCAATTTCGACTTTCCCTTATTAAAAGTTTTCGCTCAGTTTAATTGTAGTTTTTAAAACCCTCTTCTTATGTATTTAATTCCTCACTATTCGATTGAGTTAAAATCCTTTCGTAGTTTTTGGAGTCTATTGGTTGTAATTTTAATTACTATCTCGTAGCTATTTGCTGACCTATATTTCTCGCATTTTGGTTTTTAAAACTTTATTACTATTTTGATAGTTCGATATACCATCTTTTTCTAAACTACGAAATTCATTTTAGCCATTTACCATATATACTTTAGAATATCTTCCAAGATAAATAGAACCTCAATTATTTTTATATATATCAGTTCTAGGTTCGTGGTACTCATACTTTAAGATCTTTGTATAAATCAGTTCGTTTGGCAAATCTGGGTTTCTCTAAAAGTATTTTCAATATTATTTATTTGAAATTTCTCTCCAGTTTTAAGACTTGGAAAAAATTCTCTACACTATATCTGATCTAATTTCATTCTTTGAATTTCGGAAATTTTGCCAAAATTATATTAAATTACTGCCGTATAATATTTTCTAACCTACGTCCTTAATGTTCGTGTGAATGTTTTATTCTTCCTTATAATGATTTTCAATAAGCTAATAAACCAATTTTCTTATTATGTATTACAACTCAAATTTATTTCGAATAACTCATTTTATCGACCTCCAATATTTTTCTATGCATAAGAGAACTCCAACTTTTGATGTACGACCGGTTTTGTACTCTTCGTATTTTAACTTGTATCTTTTACACACTATTTTCATGTATCCTATAAGAGTATCATTACATTTTTCCCACCTAAACATTCACAATTTTGCCCCTGATTTACCTAACCAAGCTCTCTTTATCCTCACCTTAATCTGAAGTCGTGCTTTTCGATCTTTCTTTCGTTACATTTTGGCTTCGGTTTCTTTCCTATTGGTTATCCATTAGTGCTTGTCGTTACATGTGTCAACCTTAGTATAGTTTGGTGGGCACATTAGTATAAGTTGTTATGTCGTGGTGCATGCATATAGGTGGAGTGTGTGGACCGGTACGAGCGTGCTACCCTTAGGATATTAATATTTGACTCTTGTGTTATGTATGTATAATCAGTGTTATTCGTGATATATGTGTAAAGTTGTATACATGGTGATATTATTATATATGTGCGGATAGCTATATCACTTAGGAATTTGTGTTGGAATATCTGTTAGTTGAGTATGTGGTTCGAGGATACTTGTAAGTGCTTGATATTTATAAATTAGTAAGTCGTGGTCATGTTAGGTGTAATGATAATAGGTGTGTTTATAGTGAGTAGGCCTTTTATATGACCTATATGTTAGTACGTGTGAGTATATGCTCGTACGTAGATATGTATTGTGCTTAGACGTACGTAGTTATGTATTTGCTGTATGAGTATATGTGATATACGTATAGTAGTAGGATTATAATTTTGATTGGTATTGCTTGCTTTTACGGGATGTTGTGTGCGTGTATACCATGAGGTATACACGATTATCGCATATCTTAACTATGTATGGATAAATAGATGTGTTCGTATACTAATTATAGGTAGAAGGATATGGTGTGAATATATATGTTACATGTGTGTGACTATACGATGAATGCATGTATTAGGGAGTGTATTATAATTATACGTATGCTGATGTCTGTAATATTATTATGGTATATAAAGTGATTGAACTATGTGGTGTTACCTGACTAAAATATTAAGTGTGTTTGACATTATGGTATGTATATGGTTATGTTGGTAGATGTGTATACATTGGAGTAGTATTGGTATAGGTATAGATACCCTGTTACGTATATAGAATATTCTGTTATGTGTTTTGAGTCTCACTCAAGCTTGAGTGGGTATACTCTAAGTATATTGTTACATATGTCTGTGTTTTGCATGTAGTACTATGAATATAGCGATGGATGATGTATGTATAATGATAGGATTGTTTGTGGCTGGTTGTGTTATGCACATGATTGTGGGTCGCTATACCAGTATATGGTTATAGGTGTTGGTCTTGTGGTATAGTATTTACTAAGGACTTGCTTGTGTGAACGTATGTGTACTAGCTAAACTAGGTGTGTAGATGTGCTAAGTATATAATGGTATGATTGGTACATATGAATGAAATGTTAGCGTGTGTGGGTGTGCACCGTGCACGGGTAAGTATGTGCTTAGTTATAGGTATTGGTGACTATGGTATATGTGGCGTGTCGTGATTATATGGTGAAATATTTGCATGCATGTGAATGACTATATAATTGTGAAATTATAGTAGTGGTAAATGTATCTTAGATATAATAACAAGATTTAATATTAAGTGGTGTGGTTACTTGTATTGATATACCGGCATTGGATGTACACAAGGAGATATAGGGAGTATTGTATCCTTATTGTTTTGTACATAGGTAGTTATCTAAACGTGGAGTATTACGATGGTATCTGCTGGTGTGAACTATTTAATTGGTTGTGGGTATGTGCACCATGGTATGTAATAAGTGTTTAATAGTTATATAGGGATGTACGTGATTATTCGAATGATTGAAGTACGTGTATGAATTTGACTGACTATGATAGGTGTAAGTTTAGAATGGGCGTAAATAGATACATGTTGGTAGTGTTACTGCTTGACTACCTAGTGCATATATAAGCACTTGTAGTGACTATATCTGGTTTGAATTATAATGTGATAAGATTTGGGGTAGCTACTAGAGTGACTAGATATATTTATAGTTAGAAAGTCCGAGGACGGACTTTTTTCTAAGGTGGGTAGGATGTCACGACCTGTACTCACTATTCGTAATACGGCTGTGCGTATAGCAATTTCGGGTACCTGATTGGTTTTATTGCTTTGTGTGTGAGTCGTGTCATTGAGTCGATAGGGCCGTAGCACCTTGTTTGCATCCTTAGCAAGCCGACCCCCCGACGTGTGCCCAACTTGGAATTACTGTCGCCTTTGGACCCCGTATCCTTTATTCGCTTTACGTGCACGTAGTCTTGTTCGTGCACGTATTTATTTTAGACTTTGTCTATAATCGAACCCTATAGTGTGATATGTTGTTGTGACCCTCTCGAAGAGTATTAAATTGTGGAATTATTTTGGAACGTCATTTCACGGGTCGTTCTCCCACGATTTGACTTTATTTGAGGAGACGTCGCGATTTTCACTTTTGTCGTGAGGCCTTTTTATTTTTTAATTTCGTTTGTCATCGTCGAAATTGTGATCCGTCTTCTTAGTTATGTTTCTCTCGTCCGTGAGGTCACCCCAGTATTTATCTTACGATTTTTGGGCCCCGTTTGACCTACCTTCACTTTTCTCCCCAGTTTAATATCGGTTTAACCTTAAATATCCCTTGGCATCTATCCCCAATAATTATTAAAACTTATATTAGCCATGTTGACTTAGCCCAACCCACTTTCTCAGCCTTGGCCGCATGCATCAGGTCGGAGAGAGAGAGAGAGAGGGTGACAATTCCTATTTCCAAAAAACAAATGTAATAACCTAACTACCCTCGCCTGGCCCTACACACGTGAGCTGCTGCCCTTCCCTACCCTATTAAAATAAGCCCTCGGGTTAAGTCATCTCATAGTGAAACATCAAGCCGTCGCCCCTTCTCTTTATTCAAACAACCCTAACTTATACCTAACCGTTGGCCACGTTTCAGCCCCTCCTATTTATTCATACCCTAGGGCCCTCTTTAGTTGAGACCAAGGTTATTTTCGCAGCAAACAAAATGCAGCGCCGCCTTCAACTTTTGTTCACGCAAACCCCCGAGCGCCGTTCTCCTTGCGCTCTCCGACCTCTAAACCGCCGTCGGGCTGCCATCTCCCTTCCCCGACCTTCCTTTTCCCCCTAGAGCCACCGTGGGCCTCTGTTCCCGCCGCAATGGCCGCCCCTAGCCATCGCTATATCCGCTGCAAGCAGCAGCAGCTCGCAGCAGCCGCAGCACTGCCGCCGCTGCCGTCGCTGCGCCGCCGCTGCTGCCGCCCGCACCCCCTCTGACCACCCCCGACCCCCTCTGACCCTCTGCGTCACCGTGGGCCACCCTCAGGCCATCATCGCTCTGAAACAGCGAGCCCCCTCGCTGTTTTGTGTTCTTACGATGTCGCAACGCGTCGTTTCGGCTCCCCGTCTTTCACTCTCACTGTTGGGGTCTTCCGACAGTCCTCTACTACTCCTAGGGGTGTTTCCCGAAGTCACGATCACCCCCCTATGACGTCCAATGTCGTAGACTTTGTGTACATCGAACCATTGTCCCGGTTCATTGTTACGGCTTCCCGGAAGCCATACAAACGTCTACCGACCTCCTACTTGTTGATTGGAATCTTGTTCGCTGATCTGGCCGCAGTCCGAGAAGTGGCGAACGAGGAATCTAATATTGGAATCTGGATGTGGAGCGTTTTCTATTATTCCAACCCCTGGCGTCGCTACCTGACGCCAGTGTAGCTCTCGCGTCGTGTGAGTGTAACTTTCTGAACACTTAGGACCCCCAACCCATCCATGTTAAACAAGATAAAAATCGGTATTTTAGTTATCTGATAATTCACTAATAAAGATAATTTAATTTGGGACTGTAGGCTGGTGGATCTGAGCACATAGGTAGACTGAACTGTTTGGACGGTGTATTTAGAACGATTGATTTTAGGCAAGTGAAACTTGCCAGTTCTTTGTTTAGGCCGTGCTTTTGGCCATTTCTTGTTTTAGGCGTAAAAGAAACTAGGCGACTGAATGATACTCTCCTAGACGCAAATTTTTAGATCTAGCTTGACAACAAAGCTAGATCTGTCACCCTGCCATGTCATTCATGCTTTTTTGCCTGTCACGTTTAATTTTCATAACTGCATGCTCTTTACTTGTGCTCCGCCTGTCACATTTAAATTCCTTATATGTAAGCATTTAAATTACTACTTGACATGCCATGTCATCCATGCTTGAGTGTTGCATTCGTAGCACACACTACGTACTTCCTTGTTGAGGCTAGGCACCTGCGTTGCAGGCACAACCCAATGACAAATACACTTCCTGGCTCGTGATCCAGAAGCGGGCTATATGTGTTGGTTGAAAGCCAATGCCTGATACACATGGAGGGGTAGGGATAAGCGATCACTTGAGCGTAGAAGTTGGCCCGTACAGCCACTCCAGCCAAAAGGCGTAATCTCTGAGCACGACATGTTTACTTGACTTGTAAAATCCGTGTGAATGTTTTAGTAGCTTTGCTACCCATGCCATGTTATACTTGCTGCCACGTTATACTTGCTGCCATGTCATACTTGTTGCATTATCTTACTTGTAGCATCCATGCATTAAACTGTCATGTCATCATACATTTTTGAACTGCTAGGTTGCATTCCCTATTTTGTTTCCTTGCACAAGTCTCTTGTAGACTTGCTGACATGCGCCCTCGTCTCTTTTGGGTGTCATATGTTAGTTGCTGAGCCAGAGCCCGTTGCTGAGGACGTGCGGTTTGTTGATATTGAGCATGGGTCCACCGTTGACATGGAGTACGAGGACACCGGTGACCAGTCGTAGAGACTTCCTTCGTTGTTGCTTTCTGCTTAGCTGTCGTTAGTTTATCGGTGCGTAGCACCTTTCTTTCTGTACGTTTGATTATTTCTGTTGGCCATGCTGGGGCCTTTTAGACTCTTCTTTTTAGCCTGGTGGCTTTTCTGTGATGTTGGAATTTATTGTGGACATTCTGAGATTTGAATAATTATATTATCTGTCTCTTTTCTTTATTATTATCTTTGTTCTGTTTCACATTTGTAAGGACCTATAATTGGTTATTACAGACGCTTTACAGACTGGAGCCACACAGCTCCAAGTCTGAGCGGACTTCTTACGCCTCGCCTTCATTTTAGGGAAGCAGGTCGTGACATAGTGTAGGAAATATTTTCATGATACGTAAGAGGGATTTCCCTAAGATTGATTAATGATTTGAATTTTGAATTAGATTTGGGCTAATTGGGCTTGAATTTTGATTAGTGATTTGGTTGGGCTAGGGGTGTCCAAAAATTACGAAAAAAATATGGGGACGACCGCGACGAAGAGAGGCTCTGGGATACGGTGGTCAATCTTGCATTTGGTCAATGGAAAAAGAACGAAAAAAATAAAAACTCCGGTGACTAAGTCTAAAGCTACGACGATCCTGCAATCAGCCTGATTTATGGTAGAACGACCCGTGAAATGACATTCACTAAAAATCCAACAAATAACTACTCTTCCTTACGGTCACAACGACGTATCACATCGTATAGTCCGATTCCAAGAAGAGGCCAAATAAAATATGCACACGAAAGAGTCGTACGCGTAGAAAATACGAACTGTCGGAAAGCGACCGTTACATTCTATCGACCTTAGAAATGATTTCGTCCTCGGAATCACTTATACTAATAATATCTATATACACTCCTGCCTATAACTCACATATTCCACATAATGACAGCTAATCCTATAACTTAAAACATCATTCCTCAAATAATCCATCATAACTTGTCTCTCCACTGGCTAATGCAACAACTAGAACCACACCCTAGCACTTAACTATAAATCCACATTATCGTCTAACAGTCTTCAATCATCTCGTCCCCAATATATCATCCATCATATCAACTCATAAATCTATTCTCCATAATCAATGAACTATTAGACCACCTCTAACCTTACCCCTATCATCTAATCTCCGAATCATATAAAATCTGTCTTCCTAATTATCCATTCATCTCAACATGTCGTGTTACTCCCAATGTCTGCTAACCCCACCCTATAGTCAAATCTTGATGCTTCAAACTTTCTCTTCATTTCATGATCACTCTAAATCATACTATACCTCCATAGCTACTCCTATCTACCACTCGTCTGAGTTTCAGGTCGATTAAGTACTCATCTTCCTGTGTACAATTTCATTCATCCAGAGTCCTCATCGAGTCCGTTACACATTGGTATCCATAATAAGTATTGTACAGCTCATTCTTTTCATCCAAAGAAATCTAATCTAATATCCTTGTGTTCCAAAATCAATTAATCATCGCTACAACATATCTCATCTCACTCTATGCCTACCTGCAACATAATCCTATAACACTAATAGCTAGTACTAACAATATCATAACAATAAAAAAATAACATTCCCGAAGAGGGAAAGAGAAGAAAAGAATGTTTAAAACATATGGAAAAAATGTGTGGAGTTGTGGTATTGGATGATGGAGAATAAGGGGTGTGATATTTGTGGCCTAGTTTCAAAACTTTAAAGATTTGGTTTAAAAGAAAACTAAAGTTTTGATACAATCACACGCAGCAAAAGATAAGCTATATCCTAAGGTAGCACACTCATACAGGTCCACACACTCTACCTATATTCATGCACCACAACTACATCACAAAACCAATGAGCCCACTACTAAACTAGAGTTGACACAAGCAACTACAAGCACTAATGTCTTCACAACAAAAAGGAAAATGAAACCAAAAGTGTACCGAAATAAGATTGGAAGGAACGCGTTCAAATAAGGTGAGATAAAGGGATAGATGGTTGGGTGGGACAAAAATATTGCCCAAAATATTTAAATAGATGAAAGAAGAATTACGTGTAAAATATGGTATTATATAGTTTTATACTTATAAAAATATGTAGAAAAAGTGAGCAGATAGTAGAAAATTACAACTCGGAAAAAAAGAGTTAGACGAAGAAAAAAGAGGAGGGTGAGGTAGCCATTGTTTTGCAAATGTAAATAGATTTATAGCAGATTTTTTGAAATACGTATATGATGATTAGAAAACTGATATACTAAAAATTGAAGTCTTTTTTATAGCTCCAAAAATATCATAAAAATATTGTACGATAAATGGTTAAAATAAATTTAATAGTATAGAAAGAAAGGAATGATATATTAAATTATCAGAATGGAAATAAAGTTATATATATATATATATATATATATATATATATATTGAAGGGTTAACAACTTTATTTATATAACTCATCAATAACAATATTGGATTACAGAATGCTCCAAAACATAAAAACTCTAAAGAAAACAATCATAAATTATCCAACTGCTCAACTCAGCGTTTGAGTCCTAATATTTAGAATTCCTAGGAATTCTTAAACTTTTCCGTCGAAGGAGATCTATATTTTTCTTTTTAATCGACTTCAATGATGATGTAAGGTGGCGCATTTCCTCCTCCCACTCCTGATTCTCCATAGTAGCATCCCCTTCAAACTCCTCCATCCACTCATCCTCGTAGTTTCCATCAGCCTCATATTCATTACCAACATTGTCAGGGTCATCTATACGGACATTTTCCGTAGGGCGCGCAGAAGACGGACCACCATACTCAAAAATACAAGGAACTATATCAGAAACAACTGCTGCTGTGTACTCAGCATCTATTGGGTTCTTTGTAGCTATTTGACCTTCACCTATTGCTGAATGATCTCCTGCTGTGGCTTCAGGAACCAACACATTACTATCCACATTTGAAGATGGTTTAGTTTTCTCCACCCAAACCTTCTTGAAGGGACACTGGGCAAAGGAATGTCCGAAACATTCACACGTTGAACAATTTGGGGGCAAGTTTTCGTACTCCATTCGAATGATCGTATTTCCCTCCTCCTCCACCGCAATCTCAATGGTGCTAGGTAATTTTGTCTTTGCCTCAACTTCCACAAAACATCTAGCATAAGAGTACCGTTCTCCAGAAGCCGTAGCCTTGTCCACAAATAAAGGCTTACCTACAGAGCTAGCAATAATACTAATGCATTCTGTAGACCAAAATTTCAATGGAAGGTCAGGAAATCTCACCCATACAGGAATTGAGGACAAAAGATCTCTATCCATTGTAAGTTCTGGAGTCCAACGTCGCAGTACTATCACCCTTTTATCAAACATCCAAGGTGTTGGAAGCAACGATCTGTGAACTTCGTGTTTGATGATAACAAACGTGTGTGAACGTTTTAACGTGTGTGTTAAGTGTTTCAGGAACGGCGAACTTGCGACAAAATTCACGGAAGGACTTGGTCAATATGATGGAAATGAGGAGACAATCAAATGGTTTGATTTATATTTACAAGTGCCCACACAAGATCAAAATCAAACCATTGATGAATCACAAACCCCTTTTGAAATCTTCACAAAAGAGTTTTTTTTCCCAAGGCCAAAGGAGCACTCACGTTTTATTTAAACAAAACACACACAAAAAATATACAAGGCCGGCCATATAATTTTGTTGGAGATCACAAGTCCGGCCAAACACATTCATTTGTTTTTGTTGTAAACATAAAAAGGCCCATGCCAACATTCTTATTAACAAAAAGAGCCATGTGCATTCATTCATATTTACAAATACCCAAGATCCTTATTTACAAAGTGCCCAATATTTTCTAGTGCCCACAACTCACGCATGATATTAAAAAGGAGATCAGGCCAATAAAAACATCCGTACACACCAACTGCCAATTTGGAGAACAAGTTTTTGTTGAAGGTTTTTTTTTTCACAGGCCAGTGTGTTTTTTTTATTTCCCATGCCAGCCATCTATTTAATCTCCCAGCCTGCGTTAATAAAAATCCCCAAGCCCTAGGGAGTTCTGAGCCGCACGAATTAAAAATCCCCCAAGAGCAGTTCTTCTCACATCGAGGCGCCGCCGCTACAAATTTCTGAAACACAAGAGGCCAATCAAGGGCAATCTCGCAAGAGCTCCTAATAATTCCAAGAGCCGCAAGTCTATGGATTATCTCCGAGAATCAACCAGGGCGCATGTATCCAAGAGAGCTGCAACTTGTTTTCAACAACCGCATAAAATTCTTAAGAGGAGCAAGTACAGAGAATCTCTTCCTGCCCATTGTCGAAGAAGTGCTTGTCTACCGTTGCCTGCCCATTGCCGAAGGGAAACATGCCGCACACATCAAAAAAAAGGGAGCCATCAATTTCATCTTTTTTTAATGACAGCTTGCCTCTAATACTATCCTGCTTTGGGTCTTGCATTCTCCACTAATCATTTTTTTTGCAGGCAATAAATTAAAGAGGAGGCCACAAAGATTTGATTAAAGCATGGAGGAAAATGTGATTGATTAACAAAAGCACTCATTACAATCAACAAAGAGGAAGAAAGGGATTTAAAGTATACAAAATTGAGAGTACCGAAGCCGCAAGAACAAATTGAGTTGCATGACTTACAGGGACATCTACATCACGTCAGATTCAGATCTGACCCACGCCGAATGACAGAGATGACTATGTCTACACACTGAGCATTTCTGAACTCTATTATTATATTTTTGTGTGTGTAGTAGTAGCGATCTTTGTAGGGGAAACTTTACCTTTTGTGTTATTTTTGGGGACCTAACGACTTGGGAGTCGTCATGGAGGGAGAGCATCTGACTAGATTGATAGTGTAGAGCACGTGGTGTGCGTACGAGCTAGGTGAGAGTAGATTTGGGATCTTGACTCATTGTAGCTGTACAGGTTTACATATCTATCTAGTATTTGCTTTCGGGGGCTGGAGTAGGTCGTGGGGACGACCGAACCAGGGTATATCTGTGCGTATTCTGTGATTGCTATTTTATTGCCCTGTTTGTGCCTATAACTGCGTGGGATTGTTCGTGGGTTGCACGAATATTTTTATTAGCCTATTCACCCCCCCCCCCCCTCTAGGCTACGATCCAGATCCAACACAGGGCCCTTCTTGGAGAACTCTGCTGCAATCTTCTTCTAACTCAAATTCAAAGAAGAAAAAACCATTATCCCTGGAGTGAACCTGAAGCTTTCCTTTAGGCCACCACAACCATTGTACACATGCTTGGAGGTGTGAGTAAAATGGTTTGTCTCCCACAACATAACCAGCAAGAGTGCGACTCCATTTTGCAACATTAGCAGATACCGCTTCTTTAGGGATCCAAGGGATAGTCTTACCAGTTGGGATCTCTCAGGGTGGAACGTATTCCCATTTGCTATGTTGCTCAACTGAACGTCCAACAGAAGAGAGGGAACTCCATGCTTCACGCCCCGATTTTGCCACCCTCAAATGAGCAGATGGTTTGCCAAAAGTTTTATCAATTTGATTAACATCAGTAGTAGGTACTGTTTTAGTGGCAGCATTTCTAATCCTTTGATGACAGTACGACGAACACCGATGATATGGATTGCCTGCATTGATACATGAAGGGTCAGCTCTCCCCATAGTATGACGGAGGGGGGGAACCCTGAAGCGAGATCTAGAGGCTGACCCCGAGAAGTAACTTGACCCCGAGGAGCCATGAAGGACTTCTGAGAGGTACAGTAGACGAAAAGCCCGGATCAGCACTGCAGCCTCGAACGCCGCTGAAGCAGGACCCCCCACAGGCCGGTGGGGAAGACCTTGCCGCCGGACCAGAGTGACGTCGACCGGATCTGTGATTTCGATCGGAGTGACGTCGACCGGATCTGAGACCTTACCGTCGGAGGATGGCGAGGCCTGAAAACTGTCGTATGTGATTCCGACCAGAGTGTCGTCGACCGGATCTGAGAGATGGCCTCGCCAGAAGTGGAGACGCCGCTGCCCGGGTCTGAGAGCGCCGGAGGCCAGATCCGATCGGATCAGAACGCCCCCGAGCGGATCACAGAGGATCTGATCGTCGACGGCCGGATCAAGGCCGGATCAGAGCGGTGGCGGACGGGCCCGTGATCAAAGCACCGGACGCGGCCTGTGAGTGCCGGATACCGGCCGGTTGCCGACGAAGACAACCAAACATGCAACAACTCTCCTAGGGCTAGCCGCCGGCCCTCGACTAGTGTATATTATTTTAGGCCTATTTAATTAGAGCATATATATATATATATATATATATATATATATATTAATGGGGTGATGCTGTCAGCTCTGGAAATTCCAGTGCTGTAAGGGTCTTTCTGCAAAAAAACTCGCTCAGGCAAAATGCGCTCCGCTTTTCGTTTGTTTTTGCGTTTTCACCCTTCTGCCCCCGAGTCACTTCCGAGATGACGTTGGGTCACGCGAGACGGCTGCTGGCCACGAAAACGAAGAGACTCGAAAGCCTCGCCAGCCTCGACACGAAAACGAAAACGGAGACGACCACGGAGCTGAGGCTGATTTCGAACACCTTCTTCTTGCTGATTTCGAAATCGGAGACGACCACAGAAAACAAACACCATCTTCTTGCTGAGGCTGATTTCGAAGCTAAGGGTTTTCTGCAGCTCTCGCAACGGTGATCTATTGACTGAGAGATGCTCGCCTGAGGTAAAAAAATGCCATCTTCTTCCCCTTTCTCCCCTCTTCTTCCCCTTGCTCACCTCTTCTGCCCTAAAACGACGCAGGGTGATTCAAAGCTCGGCTGCTAGGCTGCTGTTCGCGGGTGATTCAAAAACAGCCCACGCATCTCACCTCAAGCTGCTGATCTTGTTCCCATCTTCTTCGTTCAAAGCTTTGCCCATCTCGTTCCCGTCTCCCCTCAAGGTACTGATCTCGAAAATTTACGGTTTTGCTTGGATTACTCTCTAAAAATAGTAGTATTGCATGATTTGCATCAAGTTATTTTTTCTTAAGAAATAGGATAAACATCAAGTTGATAGGTGATTATGAACTTTTTCAATAATGAATGTGAAATCTGAATGTCATTCTAATCCTTCTTCAAGTTACTGTTGAAACATTAAAAGTAATTAGGTTGCATCTGAAAAGGTTAGTGATGTCAGATCAATTAATATTTTGAGTTGCTTAGTTACAGATAATCGTAATAAGCTTCATACAACACCTTAGGAAGATTATTGATCAGTCAGTTGATTAAGAGAAAAGTATCTTTATTCTAAGAAGGAACATGCCTATCAGTATGATATATGCCAAGAAGGAACATGCCAAAACAGTAGGAATATTGGCATATAATGATGGCATCAAAGACGATAACAATGATTTGGCCATAGATATGGTCTGCAGTCGTTCCTCTCCCAAAATAGCAGCATTATGATTTTACTCAACTTTAATTGTGAAACTCAATTTTGTGAAAGACGAAAATTTGTGATGTATAATAATTTGTGAATGAAGTTAAATTTTCTTATTGCAGAATGGATGTTCACTCACTCGATTCTCCTAATATTTATCATGATATTACTGATGAAATGACAGTTGAAATGGAGAAAGATGCAGTACAGGTGGATGAAATGGGGATAGATCCATTACATGTGGAAGAAACAAAGCCGTATGTTGGACTGAAATTCGGTAGCCACGAAGAAGCCTACGACTTTTATAATGCGTATGCGTTAGTGGTTGGGTTTGGTATCAGAAAAAGCACAACAAATTATGGCCGGGATCGGAAAGTACAAAATAAAAAATTTGTTTGCGACAAGGAAGGGAAAAAATCACTCAATGATAAGAGGGAATTAGGAAAGGTGGTTAATCGGAGACGAGATACAAAAGTAGGATGTATGGCTCGCATGAAGATCAAAGCATGTGTGGACAACACATGGGTTGTTTCCGCTTTCGTTGAAGATCATACAAACCATGAGCTGACTAGTCCAAACAAGGCAAAACTGCATAGATCACAACAACAATTCCATAAAACAAAAAGGGTGAAGAGTCTTATTGATAGTATGCATGGCGAAGGTGTCGCCCCATCAGTTATATCTCGTATCATAAATGCGACAAGTGGAAGTAATGAAGAAGCAGTTACATCGCAACAGTGTATTGACCATATGAGAACCAATAGAAAGAACAACATCGGTCATGAGTGTGTGGCTATAATTCAGCACTTCCTTAAGAAAGGATCCAATGACCCAGATTTTTATTTTGCAATGGAGGTCGATAGCACAGGAAAATTGAGGAGTGTATTCTGGGCTGATGGGAGAGTACGAGCAGCTTATTTGAATTTTAATGATGTGGTTGTTTTTGATGTGACTTATAGGACAAATAAGTTCAACCTACCATTTGCTCCATTTACCGGGGTTAACCATCACAGGCAATCCACGTTGTTTGGATGCGCCTTACTGGCTGACGAGCAGGAAGAAACTTTTGTATGGTTGTTCCAAGAGTGGTTGAAGTGTATGCATGGAATAGAGCCTAGAGCCATAATAACTGATCAAGATCATGCAATATGCAATGCCATTCACATTGTTCTTCCAAATACTCGACATCGTTATTGCTATTGGCATCTACAAAAGCATATTCCCGATCACTTGGCTTCCTTATGTTCGCGTTATGGTGATGAATTTCATGAATACTACAACATGTGGTATTATAGTGATAACATAGAGGAAAGCAACATAAAATGGGTTGAGATGAAGGAAAAGTTTATGTTGGATGAGAATGAAGATGGTTGGTTGCACATGATGTACAAGTATCGAGATCATTGGATCCCATGTTACTTAAAGGACACATTCTTTGCGGGGATGAGTTCAAGTCAAAGAAGTGAATCAATTAATGCTTTTTTTTGATTCATTTGTTCATGCAAACACGCAGTTACCGGAGTTCGTGTCACAATATGAGAAGGCCATAGACCATCGACGGATAAGCGAGGAACATGAGGACTTTATGACTCTAAATTCAAAACCACACATGCACCTATTTCACCCGATCGAGGAACAAGCCGGTGAATGCTACACAAGAAGGATGTTTGATATTTTTCAACATCAATTGAAAAAATGTGGAAGCCTTTTTCGAGAGGAATTGAGACAGCCGGGAAATATTATATTGTATAAGGTTGGCAAGCGGTCAGTTGAGCGAAACAAGTGGAGATCAGTGACATATGATCCCAATGACCAAGCTTCATTTACTTGCAGTTGTAAAAAGTTTGAGACAAGTGGGATACTATGCAAGCATATATTGCATATCATGCAACATCTTCAGGTTGAGATCATACCTACTTATTACATCCTACATCGATGGACCATTCATGCATGGTATCGAGAAATAGGAGTTGATAACGTCACATTGGGAAGTAATAATGAAGAGCGAGTTAATTTGTTGCAATCGATGGCCTTAAGAGCAAAGTGTAATAATGCACTTGAGAAGGCATTAAAGTCGACCGCTCGGATGAGACGGTTGGATGTTGTGTTAGAGGAATATTTAAAGGAAGATGAGGATGAAATGGACCCAATTGGAGTCCAAGGAATGGAAGCGGCCACTCAAGCTACCACTCAAGTAGGAAGCTCCAACATGGTTGATCATATTCCACAGATTTTCATCCGTGACCCAGAAGGACCTGCGAGGACTAAAGGCCGGCCACGTGGTGCAAGTAGATTCAAATCAAGTATGGAGGAAGCTCAGGAAAAAAGGGATAGACAAAAGCGCATGTGTGGAAGATGCGGACAACTTGGGCATTACAGATCAACATGCACAAATCCACCGTCAAGTATTGAGGTATATCAAATGTTTATGTTACAATCACACTTGCATATGTTTAATTCAATATGGCTAAGAATTCATTTTTCTGATTTTTCAGAGAAGTAAATCTGAGCGCGCTGGTGGTGGTGTGTCTTGAATTAGCATTAGCACAAAGTAAAAAATTTCAGAAAACTGCTATTGCTCTGGAAGTTTTGAGTTTTGAGTTTTGAGTTTTGAGTTTTGTCTTCTTCATGGTAGAAGCTCTGAAAATTTGATGTTGATATATCAACCATAGCTTTAAAACTGCAATGCTTAAAAATCTCATAATTCCACGTTGTTCCCTCTATATGTCTCAAGTATGTATGCTTCAAACTGGAATTATTTGCTTTGCAAATATGTCTCAGGTGTTGAACCCTCTAACTACTGAGATTACTGATCTTCAAAGTGGAATTATATGCTTCAAACTGGAGGTAAGTTGTTTCTCATTTTTCTTCTGGAGGATCTTGGATAATAGATGTTTATCTTCATGTCCTGACTTTCACAAGCACACACATGTTTATCTGGGATATATGTTTATCTTGGATATTGGAGTGTGCCAGCATTTCAGAAGCACGAATTTCACAAGCACAAGTACCTTCATGTCCTGACTTTGAATGCCCAAAACAACATGTTGGCCAGCATATCTGGAATACATGTTTATTTGGTAATAAAGGAGTGTGTTGTTGCTCGTATGTAGGCTTAAAGAATGATCCATGTATATTGTGGTATGCGATACTATTAGCCCAAATTCTAGGCAGGCATCATACAGACTCCTTGTTATTAAGATGTATCCTCACTCCAATCCTTGCATTAACGCAGTATAGAAAGTGCATCATTGACCCATGTAGTTCCTCTCCCATGTGCACAACTGAAGGATATTAAGTTTGATCACTCCATTAGGACTATATCAAGCTTCAACATTGATTGGATCTCTTGAACCAGATTCAACATTGGTTGGATCATATGATACACATTATTATCATCTACTTAACATCTATACCCAATGCAAACATATTTTTATCATCTCAGATATAAATTCTCTCTGTCATATTTCTTTTTTCTATCATGTTTCTTGTTGATATGGCTCTTGTTGACTAATTTTTCTGAAAACAGTTATCTCCGCATCTTTTATCATTGAGCATCTGCTGCTAGACGTTAGCGATTGCTGATAACTTTGGATCACGGTATGCTTCTTGATTTTGCGGTGAAGGTATTCAACCTTGAACGACAAGGAGCTTCCAGGAGTTTCATGGACGAATGTGAGGCTCTGAGAAACATCCGACACCGTAATTTTGTCAAGATCCTCACTTCCTGCTCCTCAATAGATTCAAAAGGCGATGATTTCAAAGCACTGGTGTTTGAATTCATGCCTAATGGGAATCTGGACACATGGTTGCATGGCGAGAACAATGTGCGCGATGAATCCAACAGTCTAAGCTTGATCCAGAGGTTAAACATAGCCATCGATGTTGCTGATGCACTAGATTATCTACATCATGGCTGCCAGACATCGGTCATTCATTGTGATCTGAAGCCTAGTAATATCCTTCTTGATGATGACATGGTTGCCCATGTGGGTGACTTCGGACTTGCAAGGCTGCTGCCCGAAATGAGCAAGGCCTTGCTGGATTCTAACCACTCGATTGCCCATGTTCATTTATGCTGGAGTGATACTTGTAAACAAGATGTAAACAAGATGGTTTACTTTTTTGTAAACAAGAAGCTAAGTTTGTAATGGAATTGTCCATACTTTATTGACGGCTGAGAATGAATGTGATTGTTTGTAAAACATTTTGTTTGTAAACTTGTTTCTAATGTCTGTTAAAAATATCTGATAATGGCAGCAGCTGAAATGGGATTGTACATGATAACAAATACAAGCATGATTTTGCAGTTGTATATGTGGATGTCACATGGTTACATCATTCTGGGAGTAAAGGGTGAAGATGATACTTGATGAAACTGCCATGAATGTTGAAACTGGATGGTTTGTAAACTTGCTGGGAGTGATACTTGATGATGGTTTGTAAACTGCATGTTAATTAATTTTGCCCGCTGGTTTGTAAACTGCATGTTAATACTTGATGATGGTTTGTAAACTTGCTGGGAGTGATACTGGATGATGGTTACACCATTATCAGAGATGTGTCCAGATTGATTTTGCCTACTGCATGTTAATTAATTTTGTGACGGTCCAGATTAATACTTTATTTATTTTCTTGTATTTTGGAGATGACCAAGAACAATGATATGATTGTTTTCACTATAAATTATTTTGTAGACTAGCAAGAACATTGACTTGTCCTGATTGATAATTTATTTATTTTGTGACTGTCCAGGTTATGTCTTCTTATCAAACAAATAACATTTACTCCTTTTCTACATTTTTATGAACCATGTTTGCTATGAAACATCAGGCCTTATAGATATAGCATTATGGTCAGACATCTGTACATAGAACCTGTACATACCATCAAATGAAAAATAATAGATGAACAGACAGTCCCTTTGAAGGCCAAACATAGAATCAGACATTCCCTTTGAAGGCCAAACATACAATCTGTACATAGCATTATGGTCAGAACAGCAGCTGAACAAGTATACAAGGCTAATGGAGCACCCAACAATAATCTCAGGGCCAAGAACATAATCTGATTAAAGGAGAACATAAAGTTCCAACATTAAAATTCATTACACATCAAAATTCACATCATCAAGAACACTTCCAAGTTTTTCCATGGCCCTACTAAAATTGGAAACATAACCCCTTTGATGCATACATAATATTTGCAGCTAATTACACAATCCCCCTCATACACATCACTAAAAAGGTGCATAATAAAAATCCTATCGCCATTATAGCTATCCCTATTGCAATTCCTATACAAATATCATTCTTTGAAGCTAATTTTGCTTTTGCTTCACGTCGTTCTATTTCATATTCCAACAAGTGATTCGGCATCCCCTGGACTTGCTCAATACTATCATCTGCAAAATCTGTTTCCATCATTCTTTCAAAATCGCTTGCCCACATAAAGAATTTACATCCTCTTGGCCAGTTGGGGCAATTGAAGTATGAACGACCAGGATTTTTTTGGGAATGTGATATCTTCGCATATGTATCAAAGAGGCAATAACACTTTGGTCCATCACAACGTCGCCTACTACTACCTGCAAGAGTATGCGACGTGAAACCAGTTTTCTGCCCACCACCTGAATTGCTTCCTTGAGAATATACATGAACCATCTTGCCTGCATTATAAAACAAACTGATTACACATTATCACACTATTTTTCATATACAAAGATAACATCTCATTCTCAAGCATACATTGCAGTTAAAACTTTGTTGTTAGTTGTTCATTCTTGTTAATCTGCATAGAACAATAATTCAGGGCTGGGGTTAAACTGCAGAGATATGTTGCGAAAAAAAATTATTTTGCATCAAAAAATGCAATGTATGCTTGTTAATTTGTGTTATGCAGTATCATGTTATCACCACTCAGACAGCTGTCGTAGTTGCAGAGGCTCTGTAGTAAGATTCGAGAGAGGGACAACATGAAGTCAATCATCAAACCCTAATGAAGTGCTCTGTCCATCCCAAACACTCCAAACAGAATAAGTATAGATTCCAAACAAATTCCACATCTGTTTATTATAGTACAAGTTCAATGGAATAACTTCAGTTAAGTAAAACACTAAGCTCCAAGAGACATACACCATGAGATGATTTGTGTCTCACCAAACATCAGGTACAAAAGTGACAGAGACAAACAGTATCATGTATGATCAAAAAATTTAATTTGGGTTGTGCAGTATCATGTTATCACCACTCAGACAGACAGCTACAAGAAAAAGGTAAGTAAACCAAGGCTAAAAAATTTTCCTCTCCGTCCCCCTTGGATTTTGGGGCTGAATTGAGTAATAATCTATGAAGTTGAACATATCATTAAAAACCAAAAAATATTTCTTTTGCCAGCATGTTTCTTTTGCCATATCATTAATTATTCAATTATTCAACATGGCTGCTATGGTGGTGGCTTACAGGAGCTCAAGACAAATAAGAACCAAGACAAAGAAAGCACAAATTGTAAGCAAAAAAAACTAAGCATCTCACGAGTTTTATTATACATCACCATTTTGAGCAGAGAGGGATCGTTAGAGAAGAGAGGGAGATTTTTTGAGATCAGTACCTTGAGGGGAGACGGGAACGAGATGGGCAAAGCTTTGAACAAAGAAGATGGGAACAAGATCAGCAGCTTGAGGGGAGATGCGTGGGCCGTTTTCGAATCACCCACGAACAGCAGCCTAGCAGCCGAGCTTTGAATCACCCTGCGTCGTTTTAGGGCAGAAGAGGTGAGAAAGGGGAAGAAGAGGGGAGAAAGGGGAAGAAGAGGGGAAGAAGAGGGGAGAAAGGGGAAGAAGATGGCATTTTTTACCTCAGGCGAGCATCTCTCAGTCAATAGATCACCGTTGCGAGAGCTGCAGAAAACCCTCAGCTTCGAAATCAGCCTCAGCAAGAAGATGGTGTTTGTTTTCTGTGGTCGTCTCCGATTTTGAAATCAGCAAGAAGAAGGTGTTCGAAATCAGCCTCAGCTCCGTGGTCGTCTCCGTTTTCGTTTTCGTGTCGAGGCTGGCGAGGCTTTCGAGTCTCTTCGTTTTCGTGGCCAGCAGCCGTCTCGCGTGACCCAACGTCATCTCGGAAGTGACTCGGGGGCAGAAGGGTGAAAACGCAAAAACAAACGAAAAGCGGAGCGCGTTTTGCCTGAGCGAGTTTTTTTGCAGAAAGACCCTTACAGCACTGGAATTTCCAGAGCTGACAGCATCACCCCATTAATCTCACATATATATATATATATATATATATATATATATATATATATATATATATATATATATATATATATATATATATATATAAAGTTGTATGTAAATGGAATTGAATCTAAGACCTCTTAAAGAAGATGACAACAATTCAAATCGTATAAGCACAACTCTCATTGCAACTATATATATATAGAGGAGGGATCAAATGACCCCCAAAAATAACCCCCAAAAATAACCCCCTATCAAAAATCCTATGCCCCACATTTTTTCGGGAGATCCGAACCGTTCATCTTGATCTCCACCCTCTACATACATGACCCACCAATTTTCAACCCGATCCCATGTGTTTTGCCCGTTCATCCATCCGACCCAAATTTAATGGTTTCGCATGAACAGAACTTTTGCGAATGGTTGATGAACGGGCAAAACACATGGGATCGAGTTGAAAATTGGTGAGTCATGTATTTAGAGGATGCAGATCAAGATGAACGGTTCGGATCTTCCGAAAAAATGGGGGACATAGGATTTTTGATGGGGGTCATTTTTGGGGGTTATTTTTGGGGGTCATTTGATCCCTCCTCATATATATATATATATATATATATATATATATATATATATATATATATATATATATATATATATATATACTAGTCATAACCCATGCCCACGGGCACGGTTCATTTAAGATCTTCCAATGCGAAATCTTTGATCCCCGAAATTTTTTTTTCAAAGCCAAAATTTAAAAGAAAACAAATTAGTTTACAATATTTAGCGGTACAGGCGCCTTCGACGCGGAACAACAAATTCAGAGCATGCGCCTTCGACACAGAACACCAAATTCGATGTGGGTGCTTTTGGCGCAGAGCAACAAATTCGACGTAAAACAATAATTTCGATGCGGGTGCCTTAGGCGCGGAACAACAAATCAGCGTTAAAAATGGCGCGAGCGCCTTCAGCGCGGAACAACAAATTCAGCGCATGCGCCTTTGACACAGAACACCAAATTCGACGTGGATGCCTTCGGCGCAGAACAACTCATTCGATGTAAAACAACAATTTCGGCGCGGGTGCCTTAGGCGCGGAACAACAAATTAGCGTTAAAAAATTTAGCTGGCGCCTTCGACGATGGCTTCATATACATATAACCAGTGCCCTTGGGACACTGTTCATTTAAAAATCTTGGGCCCACTAATTTTAAACAAACATCAATAATTATTAGTTTCCCCTGAAATATCAGCAGATGATATCGAAATTTTACAGGGTTTTGCAACGCTGATCAATGAGTTGGCAGCATCTCCCGCGTTCATTCTTTCACAGCTCGCGTTCATTCCCAAGATGAGATTGTGTGTATGCACAACATTTTTTCATAACTAATATTAAAAGGCTATTCCTAATTTCAATGCTTTTGTGTATTCCCAACAAATTTTTCTTTAACCCAAAAATTTCCCTCCAAAACTTGATGTGACATTGCCACATAGGACAAATTCAAAATCTGCCCTCATTTGTATTATATATATATATATATATATATATATATGTATGTATATATATATGTATATAAATACTAGTCATAACCCGTGCCCGTAGGGCACGGTTTAGTTAAGATATTCCCCTGTCAAAAACGTAGTTCACCAAAAATTTAGCTCATCCCAAGGAATTAAGTTCATCAGAAAAATCTTAGTTCCCTAACAAAATTAGTATCGTAAAAATTTAGTTCATATCCAAAATTTTAGGGTTCACCCCGATAAATTTTCAAGTTCAAATTTTTTTAGTTTATCCCAAACATTTTAGTTCTCCTTGATAAAATGTTTATCCGCACCAATAAGATAACATGGAACTGTCTAGTAGTATAAACCTATGAAAATTCAAAACCCAAACCTGGAATCCAAACCCATTAAAATTGCAAATGGCCATGTCATAGTAACCAATTTATGTCCTAGTCATATTTTTGATGCCACGTAGGACAAAATTCGAAAACGTCGTCAAATGTAATATAGATTGTATAATAGATGTTGAACATGTTAATGCGCTCGGGCCTGTATTTTTTTGTAATTAATTTTAGCGTAAGCATCACGATTTAAGGTACATAATGTTTTACTCGTTGTTGAATGATACTGATTGATTGCCTCCCCACTTAATTACAGGCGGTAATACAAACGCCATCTAATGCCAAATCCCTAGATTAGATTTGCAACAATCAAGGCACGAAATCGAGTTAAATTCACCAAAGTGCATAACAATTATACGGCAGAAAACAACTGTAGTTCAAGACAGTTCAAGAAATGTAACAACTCAATCCATGCAAAGAGACATCATGTAAATGATTGCACATACATCTAATCAATTTAATAGATCACAAATAGGTCACAAATTTCATCCCTATGATGGAACGCTGGCTACAATAAATGCAATCTCACATCACTGCCAACAACATCGTGAAAACATGAACTTCAAGCTTTTCCCAGAGACATGGTAGCAGTCTTCAGCCCATTGTAACACCCAAACAGGTAGAGGTTGCAGCGAGAAGTTGCTATCTTTTGGTCGCCCAGCAATTCCCAGACCCTCGGGTGGGACAATCTATTATATCAAATAATCCAGTTTTCATCTGCTAATAAGTGAGACTATTGAGCATCTACACCGCTGATTGGTGCATGCACTGCTTCAATGTTGATATGCTCTGGTACCACAATTCCTTCAGGAAAGGAAAGATGTACAGTTATACACAGAAAATCCTAAAACCTCCATTTTGATCGTTGACCCATGTCTCCCTACTTGCAAATAATGTACCTTAATTGAGAACCAATGCATCCTCTTTGACGTCAACAGGAATTGCAGTGGCGGCCGCCATCCCTCCCTGAGCAAAGCTCTCCATAATGGAGTGGTCCACATGTATATCAAAAGAGAAACGTCAGCACAGCCAGATGAGACTTCTGATATTCCATTTCATCAGTAATACCATTTGAAAAGTAAGAATGAATTTTTGAGATGATACCCGGCGACGCCGTCCGATTCTCATATCCCATCGCAAAAACCAAATGCTTTAATGACAAAAAGCCCTAAAGCCTGATAACAGTAACAGAATGAATCACATTTATCATATTTCTTCATGCTCAAAGAATCGAACCAAAGAGGAGATGGAACAATATGTAAAATAAAATATTTTACTTTATTCACACCCACCTTAAATTCATGTGTTGGTTGGCTTTTCAAATTCATATCCCATTTTCTCGTATTTACTTAAAAGGCCTACTTAAAGCCAAGAATCCGTAAACACATTCCCAATACAAAGGACCATTCGAAATGGCCAACTAATAAAACAAACATTGTAACAAAAATCTTTATTTCTCCAATCTCTCAATGCACTCTCACTGTATCATCTGCCGTCATGTCGACATCTCAGATCTCATGCTTAGATACATCTGTGGCAAGAAAAAACAACTAAACCCAAAGGACATCTCCTAGTTGCTGATTGTGTCTACAACCACCACCTTTCCAATGGAAGAATGTATTGTGCCGGTCCAATAATTCAAGGCTCCTCGACAGCTCTTCAACGTCCGCCACCAAAATCTCCATAAACCGTAAATAATCGAAACGGCTTTTTTGATTACATAGTATAAAGACAAAAATGAAGGAATAGGAGATAAAGAAAGCACCTTGCTCTAGAAAATGAAACCAAGGCTTACGATTCCATCTCAGATCTCATTTTGTGAAGAATCGAGGAGCACTGTGGGAGATCGGACGGTGATTCAGGCTTGCGATTCCTATTCTTCAGGCAAGGTAGGAGATCGGACTGTGGGAGATCGGACGGTGATCGCAAGCAAGGTCAAGAATTGTGTGAAGAATTGCTGATCTTGCTTGCGATTCCTATTCTTCAGGCGGTGATTCAGGCGTTGCTGCTTTGGGGCGAGAAGAATCGCTGCTTTGGGGATTTTGCAAGATGATTCCAGAAATAAAAGAGAGATGGGTTGGGGATTTTACGATTTGCTTGTGATTCCTCTTGCTTGCGATTCCTCTTGCTGCAGACGGGTTGACGAAACTCAAATAATTGCTTGAGATTCCTGTTGATGCTTTATGGAAATGAAAGAGAAACGGGCGCTGCTACTTTATTGTATGGAAATGATTTTGGGAAGCTCTCCACCAAAAACGCCTCTTGATCTTCCCCACAAAAACCTTTTGCTTTTTCCAAAAATGCTCTTGCTCTTCCCCCAAAAAAAACCGTTTGCTTTTTTCGAAAATGATTTAAATTGATGTTGCTCTCTTCAAAAAAAGCATGTTGCTATCAAAACATTCATCTTAAAGTTTCATCCCAACCGTTGATTTATCCAGATTTAATCTGAGCCGTCTTTTATCTACCCCCTTTGTCCTAGTCAGCTTGTCCTAGTCAGCCCTAGGATTCAAAAAAATCTGTCAAATGTAATATAGATATATATATATAAACTGAAATTCGAAAGATTTAGGTTAGAAACATTATAAGATGGTAATTAAAGATTTTTGATGAAAAATTCCGAAATTCAAAGAATGCATTCAAGTTAACCGAAAGGTAGGAAATCTAAGTTCACGCTTATTTTTTCTCCAAAGAATTGAAACTGGGGAAGGAATTCAAAAAAATAATATTGAAAATACTTTAGAAGGATCAGGAGGCTGAATGGAAAAGATTCAAAGATTGGCGACGAACGACGAACGGATCACGTGATTCAAGGGTAAGGAAAAGAATCGAATGATCCAAATGTAAATATGACTAGGAGATGACCCATGAAAAGCCACGGTGGAATCCTACGGTCAATGACACAGAAGTGTAATGATCAGAAAGATCCTAGAAGTCAGGGATTCTAATTATCGAGCCGTCTAAAAGATAAGGAGAACTTGGCACTAAGACTTCCTAATAAGCTAGACTGTAATCAGGATCTCAGGGAAAGGTTCCTAAGAGAATCAAGTTTACGTTCTGCTGGGCCCGAAGTCGATGGACCCGAGCGAACGACTAAAAGACAGGCTCTAGAAATCTAACACGGTCAGAGTCAAGTTGGGGGGCTACTAAGGTATCCTAAGATATGTATGACTAAATCATAACCAAGGCGCCTGACTATCAAACCTAGATGTCTATCTAAGTCTTCCTACCTAATTTAGACTTGTACATGGATATTAAATGAATGCGGTACTCTTATTGTTCCAAACTTTTTGCATGACCTGCTTGGGCCACCACTAAAACATGTCACACCCGCTTCCCAAAACTACAGAGGTGAAGCATGACTAAGGCCCGCTTGGGCCGGAGCTGCGAAGCTCAGACCCAATAAGCGTCTGTATGGGTACCATTTTAAAACTTTCAGGTGCTTGCATATATATAATCCGGAACAACAAAAGTATAGAAAGAAAAAAAGATGCATTCATTTTATGGTAGAGATAATATCCGGCATATGACAAGTCTAACAAAGGGAGCCTGATCATGGCAACAAACTGCAAAAAAGGAAACTAACCCAACCTAGGAAGATAGTAAAGTGGTGCTACTCACCTAGACTAAAAAGTAGTAACCTCCGAAAGTCCGCAACAGTGGGGAACATCTAAGTCTGGTCCTTGTCAGGTACACCTTCCGGGTTGACGTCCTCGGGCTCCACGTATTCCTGTAAGTCTGCCTCGTCCACGAACTCCGGCTCGACACCTGACGTACAGCACCCAAGAGAAAAGGAACTGTACGTCAGGTAAAGTCTACAAAGGAGGGTTAGGCTTTACTGCAAGTGTACTGTAATTTAAAGCAACAATTTACTGGTTGATTAACATGCTGGGGTTATAACATGGCAGTTAAAGATAGTAAAGCGGTGCAGGAAAAGTAAACACGACAAGCAATAGCCGTAGCATGTGCTACGGACTACGGGACTAACCTGAACGGGACAAGACAAGACAAGACAAGACAAGACACGTGTGACTCGAAGGCTTCACGCCTTACGGTTTGAGGGGGATCAGACCCTCTCCCCGTGTGCACGCTCAACCCTACCCCAACCCAAGTGCATAAGACAAGTCCATACAAGGGATCACTCACTCTAGCTTGGTGAGTGCTCTATTACCCGCAGGCTGTGTATCCGTACAAAGGATCACTCACTCACTGGTGAGTTCCCTATTGCCCCCAGGCTGTGTATCCGTACAAGGGATCACTCACTCACTGGTGAGTGCCCTATTGCCCACAGGCTGTGTATCCGTACAAGGGATCACTCACTCACTGGTGAGTGTCCTATTGCCCGCAGGATGTGCATGACAAGACACGACATGACAAGACATGGAATTGTTCTTCTAGGGGTCCACACACGCACATACAAAAAAACCCTAGATGTCAAAATTTGTTGTTGCGCTTAGACTTCGTCGTCAAGTCTAAGCTGTCAAGGGGGTCCCGGGCGCTATCATTTCACGTCTGGTTCTCTTTGTTTACGTTTTAACAATTCTAAAAGTTTATGGCCTAAACACGGTCGAAAGTAAAAGTGAGTACACTTGCCTGCGATGGCGAGTGCGTCGTCCGTCCGGAGCGTCCCGTCAAAGTGTCGCGTCGGCGGTAGTCCGTCTGAAACAGGATTCACGACGACAGTGTCAGGTCACGTTTTCATCAATCCTATTAGAGTTTGTTTCTAAAATTGATGGGACTATCCTATCAGTCACAAAGTCACGCTTTTGATGTTTTGTTCAGTCTAGATCGACGTCTACCCTATGTGCATAGAAAATTAGTCCGTTCGTCGATCTTTCTTACAGTGGGCAACGTTTTACAGATGCTGAAATTAACTTTAGTTCATGTTGACAAATTTTAGATTAGGTTTTGATGAGTTACAGTGTGGATTTTACTACTCGTTATGGGAACCAACCTCTTGATGTCGTTCAACAAGCGAAAGTCGGGTCTGAACGGCGAAGCGTCGACGTCGTCTAGAACACCTTGACTGTGGGTAGTGCAGCGAGGCACCTCTGGACAGTGAGGCGATGTCACGAAAATAGCGAGCTAACGGCGATCCTCCTCCCGTTGCGGGTAGCGTAACGGATCTTTACGACAACGGCGACGTCGGCTAAAAACACGTGTGTCCGGTGACGCACGTGAACTTCGAGGTCCAAGGGGGCTGTCGATAGATGAAGTAGGATCAGTGAAAGATGCTTGGCCCGGTGAGTGGTCGACGGTGTGAGCGTACGGCGGTGGATGGTCGTGAGAAGCCGAGGAGGATAGATTCGCGCAACGTTCGTTGTTGCGCGTCTCAGCAGAAATCCAGCGATGAACAGTGACAACAGAAAGTTGCAAAGGCTAAAGAACTTCAAGGTGAAGCCATCAGTGGTGGAGTTGTCATCGAAGGTGGTCGGAGTTGGTCGTGCGCCGGCGTTGAAGTTCAGCGCACAGATCTGTCAAAAACTGCAACTGGGCTTGGTTTCGACGGATTTTTCAGGAGCTACAGGTGGGATATGAGTATGAGAGAAATTGCAGTTGGTAGGGGGTTTCGATAGGAGTCCAACGGCAGTAGGGTGGTCGTCTTAGGTGGCCGGATGACCGGTGGGCGTGAGTTTGAAGTGGCGGCGCGCAAACTATCAAAACAGCGGCAAGATCTGAGTTCCACGGGGTTTTCGAGGAGATTTAGACACGGTAAAAGGAAAAGGGGAGTTGGAGATGATCGTGGGGTCAAAGGGGAGTCGAGTGGAGGTGGAGATGGCAGGAGGGGGTGGCCGGAGGTGGCCGGTCGGCCGTTTTTCCGACGGCGCACAGATCTGGGCATGGCTGTCGTTTTTGTGTGTTTTCATGGAGTTTTGAGGGGTTTCAATGGAGAGAGAGATAAGAGGAGAGAGGTTGCAGCTGTTAGGGAAGGTCAAGGTGGATCCGTGGGAGGCGGACCGGAGATCGCCGGAGGGGCGGCGGTGGTTTTCCGGCCGGCTGCGCAAGCTGCCAGAACTGTTGGCCTAGGGCTGTTTTAATGGTCTTTTTGGTAGGGGAGAGAGAGAAGAGAGGAGGGGGAAGGAGGTGGAGGAGTTGCCGAACTTGGGGGGCCGCCGGTGGCCACCGGCGTCGAGAAAAATCGCGCAAAGAGGAGCACAAAATGGCGGCCAGATTTGGGTTCTTGCGGTTTCCTCTAGGGTTGCTTTAAGTTTGTTTAAAAGAGATGGGTATTTGCTATTTGGGTGATAAAAGGAGTGAACTTAGGTGATTAGGAGAGAGAGTATGTGAGAGGAGGTGGTGTGGTTAGGGGTACCAAATAGTGGGGGAAATATTTTCATGATACGTAAGAAGGATTCCCCTAAGATTGATTAATGATTTGAATTTTGAATTAGATTTGGGCTAATTGGGCTTGAATTTTGATTAGTGATTTGGTTGGGCTAGGGGTGTCCAAAAATTACGAAAAAAATATGGGGACGACCGTGACGAAGAGAGGCTCTGGGATACGGTGGTCAATCGTATGTTTGGTCAATGAAAAAAGAACGAAAAAAAATAAAATCTCCAGCGACTAAGTCTAAAGCTACGACGATCCTGCAATCAGCCCGATTTGTGGGAGAACGACCCGTGAAATGACGTTCCCTAAAAATCCCAAAAATAACTACTCTTCCTTACGGTCACAACGACGTATCACATCGTGTAGTCCGATTCCAAGAAGAGGCCAAATAAAATACACACACGAAAGAGTCGTACGCGTAGAAAATACGAACGGTTGGAAAGCGGCCGTTACAAGGTGGTCTTAGTTGAAGGGGAATTTTGTAATTTTGAGCGGTCGGCGATTGGCCGAGCTCGATGTCATGTTGTATTCTTGATGTGCTCTATGGTAGCGAAAGGTTGAGTAAAAGAAATATACAATTTTTGTTTTCTTTACCTCTTTATCTTCATGTTGGTAATGAGGTTGGTGTTCTTGCCTAGGTATGATTGATGAATGCCCCCAACCTTTCCCGTAAGACAAATGTTCGAACGAGGAGTAGGAGAAAGTTGTGATGATGTTAGTCCGACTGAGCTCCTAACGCGTAGCAAGTTCTAGGCACGACGTGATGTGCCGGACCTTACGTCGGACCCGTTAGGTGCGCCAGCGATAACCGCACCGAGTAGCTTAGTCCGCCTTGTCGGCTCGACCGTCGTGACCATGGGCACATAGTCCGAGCAATGGGAAAGGCAAAAAAATTTCGAAGGACCCGTCCGAATAGCTGCCGAATCACAGCCGTCATTTCGAATTAAAAGCGGGGAAAATTGAAGTGTCCTGACTGTTCCTTGAGGGACGCGTAGGGGACATGACCGTGGATGTCAGGCGAAGTGTCAGGTGCTCCGGATGGGTGACGCATGGCAGGGTCTGCGCAGCTGAGATTGGTGGGTGATTTCTATAAATAGGGATGGGAGGCGTTGCGGAATAGTTTCTTGCTTCTGAATTTTCCAGAGCTCTTGTCTTTGTCTGAGTTCATCGCGTTCGTTGCCACCGAAGTCGTCGCCGGAGCTTGTACCGTCGAAGCCGCCGCCATCGCCACCGTAGCTGGGAGTCGATAGGTATATTTATTTTCCTTACTCCGGGATGGTTTCGTCATCTTCAACCCCGTCCTCGGGGTCGACGGGCAGCTCCACGGTAGATTCAGTGGAGGTGGTAAGGGAGGTGTCGCCGGGGAGTCAGTGCCGTGTTGGGATGGGCTCTACGGTAGGAAGTGGGGACCCAAGGAAGGGGAAGGGGGCTCTAGGGTCGAAAGCGAGATCACCTGCGAGGGCCCGCATGACCCTGGCCGAGGCCGGTGGCATGCTTGTCGAGATAACGAGTCAGAGGTCGGAGGCCCGGACAGACGTCGTCCCCACCGTGCGCGCGAAGTACCTCAGGCCGCCTTACGCAGTCTGCCTATCGACCGCTTCAGACCGCCTATGTTTCGCGAAGGATGGTGAGCTCGGGATCTATGTGGCGTGCTTCGATCAGGGGTTGCGGTTCCCCCTTCAACGATTGTACCTCGAGATTCTGGACTTCCTTATGCTACCGTTCTTCCAGCCGATGCCTAAAATTTTAGCATGAATACTTAAAATTTAACATTTAAAATTAAAATTATGATTTTTAAAAATTTTTATTTTGTCTCATAAAATAAAAACTTGTTTTTAAAAAATCACAAAATTTGCATGCTACTTAAAATAATTATCGCATAAAAATTTTAAACCTTTTAAAATCAGTTTTAAAAATATCACATAAATTTAAAACATTATTTTAAAAAATCCATGCTTAAAAAAATTATCATAAAAATTTTTAAACATCTAAAATCATTTTAAACTTATCGCATAAATTTTTAAGTTTTAAAATCAGTTTTAAAATTATCACATAAATTTAAAACTCCATTTTAAAAAATTACATGCTTAAAAAATTTATCACATAAAAATTTTCATACATCTACAATTATTTTAAACTTATCGCATAAATTTAAAGAAAACATTTTTCTGAAAAAGCGTTCAATTAATTAATCGCAGTCCTAGATCAGCATACAGAGATGGCTTTGATACCACTGAAGGGTTTTCTAGGACCCTTCGGGCACAAAAACTCTATTCCTGTCTTAAATCGGACGGAACAAAGACTTAAAATGCAGCGGAAATAAAATTATGTTAATCTGATTAACATGCAGGCCTAATGAACCAGACCCTCTTAGCCAGAATCTCTGCCAACTTGGGGTGGATCTGACCACCCCAAGAGGGATCTAAACTACTGCGAATAATTAAACACTAAAGCTTCTAAAACATACCATGAATCTCATCCCTGGGGCGGGCAAGAAGTTCCACACCGTCTTTCGAGCCGCTCCCCGTCCCACGCCGAGCCGATCCTTGAACCGCTCCCCAAACCACTTCGCATCCCGAGGCGAGCAATCCTCGTGTTGCCGAGCCAACCACGCGTCGAAGAAAGTTTCACGCAAGTGAAAGCCTCCGCCAAGATTTCGGATCCGAATCCGAACCCCTTCGTAGCTTTGCTAGAGCCCTCAGGAGTAAGGCAGAAATATATGGAGAAGAAAAATATTAATTTAAACCTAGATCCGAGCATGCTCCAACATTTACGGGAGCTGCTCAGATCTGGAGCTTGGGACGAGTTTGGAGGAAGGGGGAGACCCTTATTTATATAGGCGGCTGACTCTCCCCTTTTCTCCACAACCGATGTAGGACTATTAAATGGGGTTAACAAATTCAATTTATTCACAAAGGCTAAACTTCTGTGAATTTAAACTCCCTCACCGTTGAGCTTCAATCTTGGTATAACCTACCAAATCGAAGGGCGTTCATCGGTGAACACAAAGGAAAAAACGGCGAGTCAATCGGAGTCCGTTTGACCCTCCAATTGATCGTCCAAAGTTAGCCAAAACCATTCAAAGATGGAAAATCCAGCCGTCAAAAAAATCCCGGGTTTTAAAAACCCCTAACCAGAAAATTCAGGCTTGGTGGGCCTCCATTTTTGCTGGGTTCAGCCCAACAATTTGGGTTGACTTGTTTTGGCTATAACTTGTACATTTGGACTCCGTTTTTGACGCGGTTTGAACCTGTGTTTAAAGCGGGATGACCCGACATCTAGGTAACCTTTTCAACGCGTTTATTTTATTAAATATTGTCGTAAACAATTTACGACACATTTAACTCAGTTTGCATCATATGCAAAATAGTCCCTTTCTAAGCTTAAATTTTCATTTGCATCAAATACAAATGATCTGAGGGCATATCCCCCAACAGTACGGTCGCCCTATGATCCCGTTGTATGCCAACACAATGTCGACGACAACGAACTGCGTTATACGCGTGACGACCCTCGGCTCTTCTCCGAGCGATAGCGGCAAGGTGATTACCCTGGCAATGGGAACCGAGTGGTCGGTGAAGCCGACGATGGGCCCGGTGCAGGGCCTTAAAACCGCCTGCTTCAGCTCCATCTCCTCAATAGTCGACATGAACAGAATGTCGCAGGAGCTCCCGGTGTCGATCAGGGGGTGGCTAATAATGGCCGTCCCGATCTGAGCCTCGATGACGATGGCGTCGTCATGCGGCAGCTCGACCCCCTCCAGGTCATCCTCAGTGACGGTAATGGGAGGTCGGGCCACCCTTCTCCACTTCGCTTCGCTGCCGAGGTCCGCCGCCATCACCTGTCGCGCGTACACCTTCTTGCTTGATGACGACGCTTCCCCTGAGGACGGTCCATTGCATATCACATCTATGCGCATGACCGCCTTTGGTGGGCGAGGCTCCACCCTCTCATTGCTCGGGTGTGGGTCTGGCCTTCGCGCTTCTCGCAGAGCTCTCTCTTCTTGGATTGGCCTCCTGCCCTCGATGAAGCCCCCAAGGTGACCCGCTTGGATCAACCGCTCAATCTCCCTCTTAAGGGTGAAGCAATCGTCGGTATCATGACCATGATCACGTTGGTACCGACAATACTTCTGGAATTCTTGCCTCGTCCGGTGCGACTTCAATTCTCTAGGTGTGTCCGGTAGCAGCCCGGCCCTTGTCACCGCGACCAACACCTCTATCATTGGGGCATTAAGCTACGTGTATTGGGCCCGCAGGGATCCCTCCAACCTCAGGATTGCCCGTGCGGGTTCTCTGACTGGGGCAATTCTCACATTGGGCCTGGGCGATCTTGCGGACCACGCCCCACTGGGTCGCGTCTCGGCTGAGCCAGCTGGTCGCAGCCCCGGGTCCTGTCTTCTTGCCTCGGCCTGGGATAGGACCGAGGCTCGCCTTGGGACGTCCCCGCCTGGGTGACCTGTTTATTTGTGCCAAGGGCCTCCTTGCTCAGCGTGTACCTCTCTGCCTGAGCGACGAGCGCGTCGTAGTCGGTAGGCACGTCTCGGAGCAAGGATTTGTGGAGGCTTCGGTTCCTCAGTCCCGCCTTGAAGGCCGGCATGATCACTTCTCACCGCCGGCCACCATACCCCGCTTCTTGTCCTGGAAGTGGTGCATGTACTTTCCAATCGTCTCCCATTCCTCTTGTGTAATGCCCTACGAAGCTACTGCACAAGTACTAGAGGGGGGGTGAATAGTACTTTAAAATAATTAAGAAGATAATTCCTAACTATCTTGCAAACTCTACCAACAATGCGGAAATGCGGAAATGTAAATATAGACAATAAGGAAAACAATCACAAACAAGCAATTTAACGGGTTCGGATCCACCCAAGTCTCCCCGACTTGTTCCCGGTGATCCTACGTCCCAAACACCCGGATCCCCTCCGGATACTTGAGTTAGAAACCTCTAACTCAAATTTGCACTATGAAATACTTGTAGAAACCTCTACAAGGTCAAATCATACACAAATGAAATTGTGACTCCCACAACCCGGGATCACAAACAAACTCTTACAACCGAGAGTAAAACACTTACAATATGAAAGTAAATGAAATACGAAATTCTTACCGACAAAATCCTATGCCTTGAGTATACTTACGAATTAGGGCAAAACGGATTTTGGGGAAGATGAAAGGCACCAAACCCTAGCTCCAAGATATAGATCAGCGATGGAGACCTGGGAGGTTGTTGGTGACCTTGGATCAAGCTCTTGGCTTGGAAGGCTCACAATCAATGAATCTCTCTTTTGAAATAAGAGTGAGGGAGAGATTCTTGAATGGAATGAATGAGCTTTGAATGAGATTAAATTCTTTCTCTTTGATCTCTAAATATCAATTAATATCAGCCTTGAATGCTATGAATGTAGCACTCCAAGTATATATAGGTTAGAGAAAAGAGAGAGCAAAAATCGTGGCATTTAATGCTCCAACGGCTCTATTCTGAAGCAGACTAGTCGGTCAAAGAAGGATCACTGACCGACTAGTTCATCAACTAGTCGGTCGGTGAAACAACATGAACCGACTAAGAGGTGAACAGTGAATAGATGAAGTTCAGACTTAAAGAACTAGTCGGTCCAAGAAGACTTGCCAACCGACTAGTTTCACAACTAGTCGGTCGGTGAGTGTTCATAGACCGACTAAGAGATAAAACAAATAGTCTGAGTACAAGTTGAATTAGTCGGTCCAAGAACAAAGTCTAATCGACTAGTTCATCAACTAGTCGGTCGACAAATGTTCTTTAACCGACTAATGATAAACAGTAACTAAGGCTGTACAGTAGAAGCTCAATTAGTCGGTCTAAGAAGGATTCCTAACCGACTAGTTTCACAACTAGTCAGTCGGTGAACCTTCTTTGACCGACTAACTGTAAACAGTAACTGAGCTAGAATTGAAGGAGGCAAACTAGTCGGTTCAAGAAGCTTTGCTGACCGACTAGATCACCATCTAGTCGGTTGGTTCTTCTTCTTGAACCAACTAACATGCACAAGAAGTCGCGAATCGAAGCGCGAAGCTTCGAAAAGTTAGTATGGACTTCTATTAAGATCCTAGCTCTAAGATATGAGCGTTATGAAGATTAAAACATATGACCTACTCAAGGCTTAACATTCTACGAAAAGAATCTAGAAGACATTAAATAAACTTGACGAACCGTCTTCAAAAGCTTCAATCGAATCTTCATGACTTCAATAATGGTCCATAAGCTTCAACGAAGCTTTAGGCTTACGATCACGCGCTTTGAGAAGTCTTAAGACGTTGCTTTGGATGTTCATATAAATTTGGCGACGATCTCCATAACTGCGCTCACAAATAGTTAGTTCACGATATTTATGTTTGTTCATCTTCCAAAACCAAATCCGGGGAGTCAATACTCAACAATCTTCTCCTTTTGGTGATGACAAACCAACATAAATAATAATCAAAAATAATGATTCAAATGAAATTTACTTACCCCCCCTGCATTGATGACACGTTAATTCCAAATTAGACAATAATCATACGCATCAAGCAGACGAGGAAAGTAAACAATGAGAATTCAATTATTGAAATATCGGATTCGAAATCAATTTTTATATCTTAACTCCCCCTGAATCTAACATATCAAATTAGATTCATGGAAAAATGCTTTAAATTATCATTTAGCACATGTCATTATTATATCTCTCCCCCTTTGGCATTAGCAAAAAGTGTGGGAGGAGATCAACGACAACAGCAATGGCTTCAAATAAAAGCACGGGAGTCGTAGAATACGACCACGGTCCAAATGACACCAAAGGAAAATACGAATTAAATCAAAGTGTGTCAATGAGACCAAAGTCGAAAATCGATAAATAAAATCATCAAAACTCAAATTAATTTTACGAATTGAGTTATGGAATATACTCTCCAATATCAACATTCTTGGTTAATCTAGTCCATGGAAAACAATTCTATGTTTCCATAGAAATAATTTCTATTTAACCAAGTTATTATCGTCGAGCGACGAAATCAATCATCAGAGGCAATAATATAATGTGCACAAGAGAATGAAATGTCAACATCGATGTATATACATATATATATGAAACATGGATACAACAAAATTATACATCGCCAACATACATAAAAGCGATCCTCAGATCGAAGCACAAAATACAACATCATATCACAAAAGATATCGGAGTATCACATACATACAAAAATATCAAAATACATCCAAAAGAGATACATCAGAATACATCATGAAAATATCCAAAATACATCAAACTATCCAGAACCACCCAAACTACCCTAACCCACACTCTCTCACAACAGGATATGTCATCCAAAGTGCACTAGGAGAGTCCTCCAAAGAAGCTCAGGAGGCAGCGGGAGGATCTGCAACAGCAGCAGGCTCTACAGAGGGAGTGGTGGTCAATGGGTCAGTAGCAGTGTCCACGGTCGCTACGGTCGTGGCCTCGGGAGCACCAGACGAAGTATCCACCGCAGGTATGGTGGCAACAGGTGTGCTCTCGGGGTCACCGGTAGAAGTAGCAGCAGCACCAGAAGTACCCTCAGGGGCACGAGAAGCAGCAGAATGAACAAGCTCATCGATCTCAGCATCATCCATCTCCTCCTCGTCAGAAACTGACGGAGGGATCTCAATGCCCATGTGAGATGCGATGCGAGCGAGAATTTCCTCAGATCAAGCACAACGAGACTCTACACGTTTCAATGAACGTGCAAGCTCAGCAAGAGTAGGAGAGGGAGCAGGAGCAACTGAAGCAGAGGCTGAAGCTGAAGGTCGTCCTCTGAACATGACGAAGCACCGCAAGAGACTTCTTGACGGCCGTCGCATTCAGAGGGGGACCGAGGGGACGCTCATTGTCAGGAGGAAGAGGGACACGGAAGTGACGGAAGACAAGTGTCAGAAGGCAGGGATATGGGATGTGAGCAGATTTTTTGGACTGTCGGATACACTCGAAAGAATCCATCTTATCGAGAATGATCCTAGCCCAATTAATCTCGCTCCCCATGAAGATGGCGTAAATGAGTTTGAGGAATGGCTGGGAAGGCAAGGAAGATGAGCCGTACTTCGGAAGGAGGCACGACTTCAGAATGAGATTAAGCACCCCAAGCATTCGGCTTGAAGGACTTCGAAGGGACGCCAATCATGGCAGGAGGGATGACATGGAAAATCTCGGCGAGCATCACCTGATCAAGCTCAGAAATATCATCGACAGAAATATCGGAAGGAAGAAGGCCAGACGAGGAGACACCTGTCAAATCCCCTAAGATTTCTACCGTGAGGACTATCGGTGTCCCCAAGACAGTAGTCTCAATAGAATGGGTCTCGTCGTACTGACCGCGAACACGGTTTGCATAGAAAAGCTTGACAAGGTGAGGGTATGGATGTGGATTCGCCTTAGGGTAATACCGAAGATAATCGATAAGTCCGCTAGACGACAGAAGATCAGCTAAGTGTGGGAAATCGGAGAACTGAACGAAGTGCTCCAACAGCAGCGGACAGT
Source organism: Scilla litardierei (assembly GCA_030789695.1). Taxonomy (NCBI): domain Eukaryota; kingdom Viridiplantae; phylum Streptophyta; class Magnoliopsida; order Asparagales; family Asparagaceae; genus Scilla; species Scilla litardierei. Next base: position 132,754,862 of record CM061142.1, read on the forward strand.
GCTCGATACGGTTGTAAGCCGCTAGACACAACGGGTCGTCGCGACACAACGAAATATCGACACCACCAACTGGCATCGGACCCTTCCCCTTAGGCTGTCAGGTGCTAGATCGGAGTGGAGGAGTAGGATCCCGAGCGGTATGCTCGGTCTCTGGAATGTATTCCGTGTCGGAATCATCAGGAGGAGTGGGTGCATGGAATGAAGCTGCAGACACGGGTTGTTTCCTAGGCTTCGGCTGAGATCTAGGCTTGGCGGTCACCGTCCTCTTCTTCTTAAGAGGAGGCAAAGACGACGAAGGGTGGGTGGTCTTAGAACGGTGTTTGGGTTGCGGGGGGTCCGTAGAAGGTGATTTGACGGTCATAAGTGACGGACTCGATGGTCGTACCGGGATGCGTGTCTTTGCCATAATCGAGACAATACACGCTTAATCAACACTAGAATTCGAAAGCAAAACCCTAGACCACAAACCCTAGAAACTGAAATCGATATAGACCCTAACCCTAGGAGCTGAGAGAGGGAATAGATAGATACCCTAGGTCGGCAGGAGGAGAGGGAGAGATCAGTGGCCGGAGTTGGTCGGAAAGACGGCCGGAGATCGACGAACGACGGCGGTGGAAGTCGAAGTGACGAAGGGAAATCAGGGGTCTTTGGCTATGAGAGAGACTTACGCATCGACTAGAAGTGATTTTAGTCGGTTCAGATGGGGTTAAAAACGATTGGAAGTCGAAAAGACGCAACTGTCCCTGAGCACTTAGTCGGTCAGAGTTCAAGCGCTGACTGACTAGATGACCATCTAGTCGGTCAGCCAATGAGCTTGAACCGACTAAGTGAAAACTGTAACTGAAGCCAAATTTAGGGCTTGAGTTAGTCTGTCTGAGTTCATTCACTGACCGACTAGATGATGATCTAGCCGGTCGGTCAATGAACATGAACCGACTAACAAAGTTCAAAAATTTGAAATTTTGAAATTTAGAGTTCTCTCCTAATCGCACTTGGACGAAACATCGTAATACTCTCATTAATCATTATACTACCCCATTAAACATCGAAAATCTTAAATTTGACGTTCATGAATAAATCGAGCATAAATTCCAAAAATTCAACGAAAAATCCAGAAAATTCCAATACATCAAGCATGTGCAAATATAAACGAAATTGATAGCATGCAAGATTATTGAATAAAATGAATCCTAAATCTCGGATTCACCCATAATCCCCAATTCTCGACGCAACCGCACAAAGGAGTCTTCCTTGAGTGGTTTCGTGAAAATATCGGCGATTTGCTTCTGGGTTTCAACGTACACTAATATGATGTTTAGCAACATGATCATCTAAGAAATGGTGACAGACATCTATGTGTTTAGAACGGGAATGGTGTACCGGATTCTTAGAGAGACATATTGCACTTTGGTTGTCCACCATGATAGGGCAAGTATCACAGTTTATACCAAAGTCTTTAAGAGTGTGTCTCATCCAAAGAACCTGATCACACGCGGCACCGGCGGCAATATATTCCGCCTCGGTGGTTGAAAGTGATACGGAATTCTGCTTCTTGGAAAACCAAGAGACAAGAGAATTTCCTATAAAATGGCAAGTGCCACTAGTACTTTTCCTGTCGGATTTGCATTCCGCATAATCTGCGTCGCTATATGAGATTAACTCATATGTGCTAGACTTTGGATAAAGTAATCCAAAGTCAAGTGTGTAACTTAAATAACGGAAAATACGTTTTACCGCTACTAAGTGAGATTCCTTAGGTTGAGACTGATAACAAGCACATACACATACGGCAAACATAATATCGGGCCTACTTGCGGTAAGATTAGTAAACTACCTATCATACCTCGATATAGACGAATATCTACATCTTTACCGCCCGTATCTTTATCAAGATGTGTAGTCGTGCTCATTGGAGTCTTCTTCCCGGAGGCATTCTCCATTCCAAATCGCTTTAGCAACTCCACCGTGTACTTGGTTTGGTGGATGAAGATTGCATCGTTCATTTGGCGAATTTGGAGACCTAAGAAATATTTGAGCTCACCCATGTGGCTCATCTCAAATTGATCCTTCATAACATTAAAAAACTCTACGCAAAGAGTGAAGTTAGTAGCACCGAAAATGATATCATCAACATAGATTTGAACTAAAATTATATCATTATTCGAATACTTAACAAATAATGTTGAATCAACTTCTCCCATTTTAAAACCTAAATCCAAAAGAAAATTATTTAAACGGTCATACCAAGCTTGAGGAGCTTGTCTCAAACCGTAAAGTGCTTTCTTAAGTTTGAAAACATGATTTAGAAATTTTTCATTTATAAAACCCGGAGGTTGAGAAACATAGACTTTCTCAACAACATCTCCGTTTAAAAACTCACTTTTAACACCCATTTGAAAGAGTTTAAAATCTTTATGCCATGCAAAAGATAACAATAATTTAATAGATTCTAATCTAGCTACCGGAGCAAAGGATTCTTCGAAATCGATACCTTCCTCTTGTCGATAGCCTTGAGCTACTAACCGAGCTTTGTTCTGGACAACGATTTGGTTTTTATCGGTCTTGTTCTTGAAAAACCACTTCGTTCCTATAACGGTGTGGTTCTTCGAAGGCAATGGAACAATCTCCCAAACCTCATTCCTCTCGAATTGAATGAGTTCCTCCTCCATGGCTAAGATCCAAGCACCATCTTCGCACGCTTCGTTAATATTCTTTGGCTCTATCGAGGAGGCAAAGGCACAATGAGCGAAGTAGTTGACTTGAGATCTCGTCTTGACACTATCAAGGATATTGCCAATGACTTGCTCATGAGGATGGTCACGAACGGTATGAAGCCGTTTGGGAATTCCCTGATCCCTAGAAACATTCTCAAAAGATTCATTAGTAGGGTTAGTATCAATAGAATCAATAGAATTAGAATTACCAATAGAGTCACATAAGACATCCATGGAGTCATCATCATTAGTAATTCTAGTCGGGACAAAACCTTCATTAAATGAAACATGAAGTGATTCCTCGATCGTTGAGGTTCGTTTGTTGTATATCCGGTAGGCTTTTCTACGGGAGGAATATCCAACAAATATCCCCTCATCGGCTCTTGGATCAAATTTGTCCAAACTACCATACGTGTTTTTAATAAAATATTTTGCGCCGAAAACTCGAAAATGTTTAACTTGAGGCAATCTACCAAACAACAATTCATAACAAGTTTGTTTGGTGCCGGGCCTCAAAAGTATTCTATTAAACACATAGCAAGCGGTATGTACCGCTTCCGCCCAAAATTGATGGCCAAGTTGGCTATCATCAAGCATAGTGCGAGCACACTCCACTAGCGTCCTATTCTTTCTCTCAACAACACCATTTTGAGGAGGTGCGCGAGGGAATGAAAAGGTGTGAGTAATACCAACTTCATCACAAAAGTTCACAAAAGACTCATTCTCAAATTCCCCTCCATGATCACTATGAATAGTGACAATGGTGGTTCCAATGAGATTTTGTACTTTCTTGACAAATATTGTGAAGTTTTCAAAAGCATCATTTTTATTACTTAAGGAAAATACCCAAGTAAATCTAGAAAAGTCGTCAACGATGACAAGTCCATATCGTGCATTTCTTAATGAAGCAACTCTAGTTGGCCCAAATAAATCTATATGTAATAGCTCTAGAGGCCGCTTAGAAGAAATGCTTTTCTTAGGTTTAAATGACGATTTTTGAAGCTTGTCTCGTTGACACAAGTCACAAAAGCTTTTCTTTTGAAAGACAAACTTAGGGAAGCCTCTAATAGAATTTAACTTGGAAAGTTTAAAGAGTGTTCCAAAGTTCACATGACCAAAACGTCGATGCCATAAGTGTTGTTCACTTGTGTTGGCAATGAGACATTGTTCATGTGATCTTGGAAGATCTAGAATATATATATCCTTATGGCGTGTGTCGGAAAACAATAAATCATTATTATCTTTTCTTAAAATATGGCACATTCCTTTCGCAAAGCTAACTTTGTAACCTTTGTCACAAAGTTGGCTTATTGAAATAAGATTGTAGTTTAATCCTTTAACAAGGTAAACATCACTTATAAGTGGTATAGAAGGATTACCTACTTTACCAACACCTATGATGGTTCCGCTCTCGTTGCCTCCAAAGACTACCTGGTTCCCATTTGCAATGGACACCACTTCGGAGAGCAATTGAGCGTCACCCGTCATGTGTTTTGAACACCCGCTATCGAGTATCCAATTATTCTTGGAGCTAAATTTTGATTTGTTGCTCCGTATCTTTTTCTTGAGTACCTAAAGATAGAAAATATCGTATCATGGTACCCAAGGTCATTGGGTCCAAAAGATTAGACCTTTGGAAGCCAAGTCCAATTGGACTTAGACTTCCCCACATAATTATCATTATGCACTACATTCATAAAATAAGCATTCATGTAAACTTGTTTTTCATTCATACTTGTGTCCTTTGGGCTCCAAATAGTGAAGATTTTGGGAGCCCTAATCCTATTGGGTGCATGCAAGCGTTGTTGATTTCTACGTGATGCATGTCGTGGATAGGCATAAGGAACATGATGAAATGGTGCATTATGAGAATGGTTCATATGATGGTGTGGATGAACATATGCATGTGGGGGAACACGTGCGTGAGGGTGTCTCACATGGTGTGCACGTGCCCATATATGTGGTGCATAAAAATCATCATATGAGTGAGCATGTGAAGTAGGACGTGTATTCCTACGTGGCATAGTATTGGTGTACATGTAAGCATGACCCTTCTTTGGAGGTCCACCCAAAGTGGGTTTATTTCCAAATGAGGGTGTGTACGAGGTGGAAGCACCATTGGTAGATGACCTACCAATAGAGTGTTTTCTCCCACTCGTTGAGTCACCGGAAGTTGGCCTAACAAAGGTAATGGCCGATTTGGATGAACTTCCCATCTTATACCCCAAACCAATGTGGTGATTGGCTGGAAGTAAATCATTTAGGATTTTATCCAAATGGTCCTTACCCTTATTGAATTTATTAATTCGGAAATCATTTAGCATTTTATCTAAATGGTCCTTACCCTTATTGAATTTATTAATTCGGCCTAATGTGCACTCATATTTCTCGGTGAGAGAATGCATAGAAGCATCCAAAGTTGATACTTGCGATGTGAGTGCATAAACACGAGATTTGAGATTCACATTCTCGATACTCAAAGTTGAGTTCCGAGAAGTCAAATCAGATATCTCGTGTTCATCCGATTCCTCAATATGACCATGTTCAAGTTGAGACTTGAGACTTACAATCTCATTTTTCAACTCTTCAACAACGGTGTCGTTGTTGGTGATGATAGGTTTAGGCGAGGTTTGGATGCTAGCTAAATCATCTTTTACTTTAGTATATCTATTTACTAATTTAGTGTATTTAGACCATATTTGCTCAGTAGCATTTCTAAGGTCATCCATGGTTACCTCATCACCTTCGTTATCGCTATCATCGGAGGAGGAATCTTTATCTTGCTCCTCTCTAGCCATGAAGCACATGTGTGCTTGCTCCACTTGCTCATCATCCGACTCTCCACTTGAGGAATCCTCGGAGTCGGTAAATGTCCCGACAAGTCCCTTTTTATACCCTTTCTTGTACTTCTTTGACTTGTCGAACTTGGGCGCCTTCCACTTCTCCTTGTGTTTGTTTTGAGGACAATCCGCTTTCATGTGTCCTGGCTTGTTGCATTTGAAACACAAAGGAGAGGAGGCGTTAGTAGAACTAAACTTCGATTTGTTTTTGAAGTTACCTTTCCGGAAGAACCGGTTGAACTTCTTTGCCATGAGGGCCATGGATTTCAAGCCCAACTCGTCTTCCGAGTCTTCATCATCGGTAGATGTGGATGTTGATGGAGCGGCCTTGAAAGCAATCGCATTCTTCTTTGGCTCATCTTGCTTCAAGTAGGACTTCATCTTGTCCTGCAACTTTAACTTGCTATCCTTGCGTACCTCATAAGACATTAAGGTACCCATTAGTTGAATAACCGTACACTTACTCATGTCATTACCTTCCTCGATGGCGAAGGTACGTTTCTCCCAACAAGAAGGAAGTCCATCAATTATCTTGGAGACTTTCTCCTTTTGGGTGTAGGTCTTACCAAGAGCTTCCAACTCGTTTGTGATGTCGACGAAGAGAGCATAATACTCCTTCATCTTCTCACCCTGTTGCATATGAAATAGTTCGTAATCTTTATTCACAACAACGAGTTTAGAGTCTCTTACCCTACTCGTTCCTTCATGCAAGATGAGGAGGGAGTTCCATATTTGATATGCACTCTTACAAGTGCATATCTTGTTGAAGTCCTCGGGCTCCAAAGCGCATTGCAAGGCGTTCATTGCCTTGGCATTGCTTACCTCCGCGGCGACCTCCGCGGCGACCTCCGCGGTAGTCCACTTCGTGAAATCTTCTTCGACGGGCTCGACATACTCCGACATCGTGGCTCTCCACAATGAAGCACTCCGGAGGAAAGTTTCCATCCGGCATTTCCGGTACCCGTAATTGGTACCGTTGAAGAAGGGAGGCCTCGTCGAGGAGTGTCCTTCCATCACCGAAGACGCTCCTTCACGGTTCCTGAAGGTGCTGTAATCTGAAGGTGGATGAACGGTCTTGTTGTCGTTGGCAGACATAGCTAGGTACTTGGCTCTGATACCAAATGTAATGCCCTATGAAGCTACTGCACAAGTACTAGAGGGGGGGTGAATAGTACTTTAAAATAATTAAGAAGATAATTCCTAACTATCTTACAAACTCTACCAACAATGCGGAAATACGGAAATATAAATATAGACAACAAGGAATGTTGGTAGCAATGATCTATGAACTTCGTGTTTGATGATAACAAACGGGTGTGAACGTTTTGACGTGTTGTTAAGTGTTTCAGGAATGGCGAGCGTGTGGATACTTAATGGGAGTCTTGGTCAATATGATGGAAAGAAGGAGACAATCCACTTGGTTTGATTCATACCTATTAGAGCTAATTCTATTTCTCAATTGAACCTAGTGGTGGCCGAAATTTGTGCTTAAATCATTGACAAAGGAAAAAGCCCATGCCGAAATAAATGGAAGACATCTCCTTTGAAAACATTTTAAAAAAAACCTCTTTCTCTCTCTCCTTATAATAAATGCCGAAATAAAAGAAAGAAACCCTAACCTAAAAATAACCAAGCACTGTCGTTTTTTAAAGTGGGCTCATTCTTTTTAATTGTTTAATACAAGGTGCACCATCGTTTTTTTAAAGTGGGCTCATTCTTTTTAATTGTTTAATACAAGGAGCACCATCATCTGGTTGTTTTTTAGGTAGCCACATATATTAATAAGCCCAATAAGAAGCCGTAACCTGAGTAGGGTTTTAAGTTTTTTTTTTCAAAAAGAAACCGCAGCTTCCTTGTACAAGTGCGCCGCCTCTCTTCTCCAAGAAAAAAACGAAATATGAGCAGACAAAGAAATATTCAGGGGCTGTCTTCATCAATTCGCGCGTGAGAGGGGAGCCGCAGATTCCATTTCTTTTCAAAAGGATTTGTTTCTTTTTGACAAAGATTTTCTGAAGCAGCCGTAGGGTGTCTTCTTCTTTTAGGAGAGTTTCTTTTCTATTGAGGTCTTTGTTTGAATCAGCCGCAAGGAGCCGTGAGATTAAACGACTTTGGCAAAGGAAGCTGCTGTGAGTTCATGTTGCTCCTGAGAGGACATCAAGCCGTGAGAGCACATCAAAAGAATTAAATCCAAGAGAGATATTCTGATCCTATACAGAGGTGTTGGGACTACAAAGGGGACTACTTCATGTCAGACTGCTTCTGACGACGCGCTGAACGGCCGAGACATCAACACCTTCACAACTGAGCAATTCTAAACTCTGAACTTTATTTTATTTGTGATCTGGTGTTGTAATCTCTGTGAAACAATTTTATTATTTCTTTAGGGACTTGGCTAGTTGGGACTAGCCAAGAGAGAGAGAGAGAGCTTTACTAGTATTGTTATTGTTTGGGCACTTTGGTGAGTGCAGGTACTGAGGGCCAGGTGAGTATAGGGTTGTGCTCTAACTACAGGTTGTACCAGTAAATTTTAATAATCTAGTATTGCTTTTGGGGCTGGACGTAGGTCGTGGGTGCGACCGAACCAGGGTAAAATCTGCTGTGTATCTGTGGTTGATTATTGTTCACCTTGACTGTGGCTATAACTGCGTGTGATTTCTCGTGGGTTGCACGAGAATTTTTATAAGCCTATTCACCCCCCCCCCCTCTAGGCTTAGATCCAGATCCAACAAGGAAAACAATCGCAAACAAGCAATTTAACGGGTTCGGATCCACCCAAGTCTCCTCGACTTGTTCCCAGTGATCATACGTCCCAAACACCCGGATCCCCTCCGGATACTTGAGTTAGAAACCTCTAACTCAAATTTGCACTATGAAATGCTTGTAGAAACCTCTACAAGGGCAAATCATACACAAATAAAATTATGACTCTCACAACCCGGGATCACAAACAAACTCTCACAACCGAGAGTAAAACATTTTACAATATGAAAGTAAATGAAATACGAAATTCTTACTGACAAAATCCTATGCCTTGAGTATACTTATGGATTAGGGCAAAACGGATTTTGGGGAAGATGAAAGGCACCAAACCCTAGCTCCAAGATATAGATCAGCGATGGAGACCTGGGAGGTTGTTGGTGACCTTGGATCAAGCTCTTGGCTTGGAAGGCTCACAATCAATGAATCTCTCTTTTGAAATAAGAGTGAGGGAGAGATTCTTGAATGGAATGAATGAGCTTTGAATGAGATTAAATTCTTTCTATTTGATCTCTAAATATCAATTAATATCAGCCTTGAATGCTATGAATGTAGCACTACAAGTATATATAGGTTAGAGAAAAGAGAGAGCAAAAATCGTGGCATTTAATGCTCCAACGGCTCTATTCTGAAGCAGACTAGTCGGTCAAAGAAGGATCACTGACCGACTAGTTCATCAACTAGTCGGTCGGTGAAACAACATGAACCGACTAAGAGGTGAACAGTGAATAGATGAAGTTCAGACTTAAAGAACTAGTCGGTCCAAGAAGACTTGCCAACCGACTAGTTTCACAACTAGTCGGTCGGTGAGTGTTCATAGACCGACTAAGAGATAAAACAAATAGTCTGAGTACAAGTTGAATTAGTCGGTCCAAGAACAAAGTCTAACCGACTAGTTCATCAACTAGTCGGTCGACAAATGTTCTTTGACCGACTAACGATAAACATTAACTAAGGCTGTACAGTAGAAGCTCAACTAGTCGGTCTAAGAAGGATTCCTAACCGACTAGTTTCACAACTAGTCGGTCGGTGAACCTTCTTTGACCGACTAACTGTAAACAGTAACTGAGCTAGAATTGAAGAAGGCAAACTAGTCGGTTCAAGAAGTTTTGCTGACCGACTAGATCACCATCTAGTCGGTTGGTTCTTCTTCTTGAACCAACTAACATGCACAAGAAGTCGCGAATTGAAGCGCGAAGCTTCGGGAAGTTAGTATGGACTTCTATTAAGATCCTAGCTCTAAGATATGAGCGTTATGAAGATTAAAACGTAAGACCTACTCAAGGCTTAACATTCTATGAAAAGAAGCTAGAAGACATTAAATAAACTTGACGAACCGTCTTTAAAAGCTTCAATCGAATCTTCATGACTTCAATAATGGTCCATAAGATTCAACAAAGCTTTAGGCTTACGATCACGTGCTTTGAAAAGTCTTGAGACGTCGCTTTGGATGTTCATATAAATTTGGTGACGATCTCCATAACTGCGCTCACAAAGAGTTAGTTCACGATATTTATGTTTGTTCATCATCCAAAACCAAATCCGGGGAGTCAATACTCAACATCTTGTAATATCGTGCAGAGGTAGTCTGTGGGCTTCTTCCTCGTGTGCCCAGCTTGGAATTGCTGGCAAAACTTGTGAGATAACTCGCCAAAGTTCTCGATGGACCTCACAGGCAAGACGTGGTACCATTCTAGGGCCGAGTCCCACAGGCTCTGCTGGAAACCCCGGCAAAGGAATGTGTCGTCCACATCCGGCATCTCCATCGCCCCCGGTACTGCTGCACGTGCTAGAGGGGGTCGCCTCTTCCATTGTAGATCGCTAGGTGGGGGGCCTTGAACCTTGCGGGTCTCAAGGCCGTAGTTATCCGTCGCGATAGCGGCTTGGCTTCCTCTGGGTAAGCAGGGCGCTTGGGCGTGCACTCCCTCCGCCTCTGGGGTTCTGCTCCAGTCCCACCTCGGCTATCGACGGTCATCACACCCCGGGGAAGGAGGAGCCGGTCGTTGCGGAGGACTCCTTTCGCACGGCGGAGATCCGGCTGATGGCGGACCGCGGGCGTTCACATATCGCTGACCCGAAGCTGACACCTCCGGGATCTCCCGACGCTCTTGATTCTTCCTCCGGAGCCTCTCGCGCTCTGCGAAGAGGAAGCAGAGTTGCTGGCAGATGGCTTCCTCGTCGAAGCGATCTGGGGTGCGGCTTCGGTCCCGGCCTTGGTGGCGACGGTCTCCCCTCTCCGGAGGAGAGAGGGGCCGTCATGGAGGGCTCCTCCCTTGAGACGGGGACCTGGCGGACGACGGGCTATGCGCGTTCCTGCTTCGTTGGCCCGAGGTCGACATTTCCGGGATCTCCCGGTTTTTCTCGTTCTCCCGCCAGAGCCTTTCGCGCTCCGTGATGATGAAGCGGAGCTGGCGACGAGCGGATTTCTCGTCGAGACGGGCTTGCTGGGATACCTCGGCTGCTTCATCTAGGCGTCTTTGAGCGGCAGTTGCTTCTTCCTGGCATCTGCACAGCTGTGTGGTCTCCATCTCTTCGTCCAAGAGTCTTTGTTGGGCCGCTATCTCCTCGACGAGTCCTCTGTGTCCCACTTCTTCATCGAACTAAGGATGAAGACTTCGCCTCACGTTCGAGGGGTCCGAGGGGCCGGGGGTGCTTCGGTCCTGGCCGTTGCAAAGCCTTCCATCATCTTAGTGAAGGCCTTGAAGCTCCACTGTACAGCACGGACTGAGGCCTGGACAGTCTCGACCTCCACCTCTGGGGGTGGATTAGTCGCTAGAGTCCTTGGGTGAGAATGTGATTCTTGGTCCATGGAATCTTTGCCGTGGTCAGGGTTCCGGTTAATGGGTATGGAGTTAGACATGGGTGTGACCCTTTGTTCCCATAGACGACGCTAATTGTTGCGAGGTAAAACTCGCGTACAATGAATTTGTATTAGAGGAAACCAAGGACATGGTGGTTATGATTAGGAGGTGATTAGGATAGGCTATTTAACAGGTAATGAGTGTAGTGACGAGGCTAGACGCACTACAAAGGCCGACCACGGAATCGATTCCGCAAGGACTTTGCCCAACGACCGCGTCGTCGGAGGTGGGAGCCGAGCGCGACCTGTGATGACAGGCTTGCCTGCACAAGGAGCAGCTCGTCAGAAAGGCCGGGTTGGGGTCTAACCCTTAGCCTCTCCGATGCCTAAGTTAGTAATAGGGCTTAAAGCGGGGGCTAGGCACGCAGGTCGGTCTTAGAGTGAGTCGACCATACGTGACGAGCTATCGGTTTTGGAAGAAAAAAGATATAGAAGACCTTTGCTCTTGTGTGTGAGTAGTGACATTCAGAGTTAATTTGCCAACCCCTTTCTCCGATGGAGGCAAAGGGGTATTTATACCTGATGGAGACGGTTAGGTGAGGCCGATGTGGCATGCTGACTCGACGTGCTGAGCTGGCCCTCCTGTCAGCAGAAGCTTCGGACGAGGATGTCAGGATCTGGCATGTCAACCATGCTTTTGTCAGACGGTGCAACGGTCAGGGGTGCCTTTGTCAGGGTGTCAGAGCTGAAAGCACTGTGTCAGGGGGCGCAGCGGCCAGAGGGCACTTTGTCGGGTTGTCGAGCGGCGGAAGTGTCAATAGCGTCCTTGTACTAGGTTGTTTGTCGTGTCTGATGTGGCGAAGACTCGTCGGAGTCGATCTGCGGAAGTGTCAGTAGCGTCCTTGTACTAGGTTGTTTATCGTGTCCGATGTGGCGAAGAGTCGTCGGAGTGCATTAAAGGTGCATGTCCGCAGATGAGTCGCTAGGTCGCTCCTGACTGATGACAAGCGATCGGTTGTATGCCTTGCTCTCTATGCCCGGCGAGCTCGGAGGGAAACGGGCGCGCAACCGACAGGGACCGTGGCGGAGTTCGCCTTTCCACCAGTCGAGGTGGGGTGCGCCCTTCCCCTCGTCTTGTTAGACTTTAGGGTCGTCGGGCGCCTAGCGGACCTGGGGGAATAAGTGAGGCCTACGAAGTCAGGGCGAGGATCGCCCTGCCGCTGGTCTAAGTAGGCTTCGTGAAGGAGGGGCGATCTGGCCTGGTATCCGACGGGTTTCGATGGAAGGTTGGACTATCACGATCTTTAGGTCGTAACAAGAGTTATAGTAGATATTGGTGTGGCTGGACGTATCTAAGTTTCGGAAACGAAGGTAAAAACTTGTGTTTGCGCTTGGATTGATTGTGTTGATTAATTCCTCTTACACTTATTATTCCATATTTGCAAGTTAAATTTTAATTGCACAATTTATTACAATTACTCTATTTACACTCCTTCTAGAGTTTGTTGTTGGTATTGTAATGGTAATACAGTCCTTACAAAGGACAAGCAATGAAACAAATGAGAGGCATTAAGAGAGATAACAAATTTAGGTCATCGGCCGGCGAAGAGATCACTAATGAGCTTTATTATGAAGGGAGAAAACAAATACAAATCTTCTCTCTTCACAATCGAAGAAGAAGCACATAATGATCTCTCCAAAAAGCTCTATACAATTTCTCTCAAAGTTGGCTCTCACTAATGGCGGCTCAAGAACTTTAAATTGTGTTCCTCACGGTGGTCCACCGAAACCCTCCTCTAAAACTATATATATATACCCCTAGGGTACAATAAGTGTCATCATTGAGGAGGTGTCCCCAAAAGTTACAAATCCTGACTTTAACGAAATTCCTATCCTATCACAGCTCTACGTATTTAATGCACCGAACCCTAGAAGGTGTGCGCCACACTCTACTGGCCTCCGTCGCATCCAAGTGTGCCTCTTTCCGCATGACCCAGCTTTCTCCTGAAGGTCGAGCGATCTGAAGTGCTGAACCATGCTGGTCGACCCACTGGGTAGGTCGAACCGTAGAGTTGCCGATCCATCTAAGCCACTGACCCTTACGACCTTCACGACCGAGAGTCCATTACTCTACTGGAGTCCCATAGCTCGACATTCAACCTATCCGACTTGTGCCAAGTCAGATGGGTCGTGTCTGAGCACAGAAGAGCTATCTCGACACAAGATAGCTTGACTGAATAACCAATGACTCGTAAGCGTCGCAATCGAGCCAACATCCATAGATCACCGGGTGACAGCAGTCCGATCAGTGGCAGGGACGAGCTGCGGAGGGTCGCAGCCCCACAACCGAGCATCGACGGTAGAGGGTAAAGCCCCCTCGACCAAGTGTCGTAACATGCATCTGTCCGATCACCAACGGTCTGTTCGGAGCCCCAGTGATGATAGACGGCACGGGTGAGGCCCCTTTGCTAAGCGGCGACGATCGAAGCCCATCAACGAAGGTGGAGTCCCACTGTGAAATTTCCCTTTGACGCAGCCAGTCCTCATCTCATCCGAAAAAAGAAATTAAATATATTAACATGAATTCCCCATGAATTGGTCTTATACCAATGTGGAAATTTGGAGAAGATAAATACGTACCTTTTACGCATCAGCATAAAGATCGAGATTTACATTGCTATTTGGATCGGGATCGGAATCACGATAGGAAACTAAACACTATTTCACCACCAAGATTACCATGTCTTTCTTATTCCTTTTGTAGGAGAAAAGAACGTAACTTTTTATCGTATCTCTCTCACAGAGACTCACATAACTCACACGGTGTAAAAACAACTTCTCTTTCTAACGGTAAGGTAATTAGAATAGCACTTTTTACATTAGGAAACCTTAACTTCTTTTAATTTCAATTATCCACATAGTCTAATTAAAATTGCATATTATCCCTCTATCCTTTAATATTTACATTTAACTACTAGGTTAAAATCATGAGTGTACCCAATTCTAACATTACTTATTATTATTATTTATTTTGGGTTCATCGGTAAGCAGTAAACTGCGCCCAAAGGCCGACAGACAGACCGGACAAGGTCACAAGAGCCCGGGGAAACCGCTACACTACCTTACACTAGAGGGGCAATTACATAAAGGGACGGGGGATAGTGGTTCGAACCTAGTGTGAGGTCTCGGGTTCGCACCCGGATGCCACAGAACCAAAGATGCTCGACAACATTACTTTGATAGTTTAACGATAACTTAATTTTGAAGGCTCTGTTTGACTCAAGTACGTGGAGTTATCGCAAGATTCCCAAACGCTTCCTGACATGTAGCCCCTTGGCATGGCAAATTAGCTCCTATTGCGCACGCTGTGCAAATCCAGGTTAGGTCCAATCCACACGGCTCGCTCGAATCAAGGGGCACGTTTCGTGTTTTGATTCGCCCTCCCCAGAAGCCGTTCGGTGTTTTAAAAACTGAGGCGATCAGGGCCATTGGTGTGGGGCCCGAACGGTGATTGCCTACAGTTGGCGGGCGGTGGTCCCGGATACTCACAGGCGCAGAGAATCAGGCTTTGTCGGGCCGTATGCGGATGTTCCCGCCTCTTTGTTGTTTTCTACCGTTTACGCCCCCGCTGCCTTGTATAAATAAACATCGTATATTGCACAAAACATACGCATGTCGTGGCTATCTGGACTGTCATTTGTGAATTAATCTGCTACCTGTAGAACTAGAAGTGCTAACTACTAGAGGATTTATTGTGGTTCAATTCAAGACTTGCCAGCCGCCCGAAGATTTAATGTAATATGCCATTACCATCTTACTCATCAGCAGTGGCATTACGATGAATTTTTTTGACTTGAGCGAAAAAGAAACAGAAGTTGCAAAGAATCTTGTTTATAAAAAAAATACCAAAGGAAAAAAAAAATAATAAACTTCAAGCATTATTTATTGATAAAGGCTACAAAATAATATTTTAAATGTTACAATATTGGACCGTCCCACGAAGCGGATGAAGGAATAAGCCCATACGAAATGCAAGGACTTATTCTGAAAGCCCAAGAACTCTCCGTGGAAAGCAAGCTGCTTACCCTGTTAAAGCGCCAGCTCATCTAGCCGTTGGGCCCACCGAGTATCAAGGGATTGGTTAATAATGGTGAAGTACATTGACAGCCGTTACACCCTTTTCCAGGAACAATCATGCCGCCATAAAGCCAAAGCTGTTACACACTAACAATACGAAAGAGGACTCCTTACCTATAAATAGGGAGAACGACGATGAGATAGGGAGAACGACGATGAGAGAAGGGTTCGAGCTCCAGAGATACTAAACACTAAGGTACTCTGACAATTTACTCTTCTACTTCCACTTTACATTTTTTTCCTCTATAGCTCGGCATGACAGTGATCGAACGACCTCCTATTAGGTTGGATCTAGCTGCCCCGAGCTTCATTTTAAGTCTTTTATTGACTTAAGCATTAGAGGGGATTTGGGTCGGAACCCTGATCCGACCTCCCCTGACGATTTCTCTGTGCGACGGATAGCCAAAGATAGCACAGAGCTACGTCAAGCTTCATATATTAGCTCATACTTAGCTCTCCTGGACCCAGATCCTGCCTTCCTTAGGTCATACTCCTTTGCCGATGAAGCACCACGTCATCTGAGGCGTTTTCGTCAGCACCACTCTACTGCGTGACGAATTTACCCGTCAACAGTCAGCACCGTCTGTGGGAAAAGACTCAACGTCCTCGTCTCTGTCGAACAGAAGACGATGTTGAATTACCCCCACAAACCAAAGGTCGAGGAGACCCATCCTCCCCAAGAAGAATGCCTCCACTTCGCTTAATATTGATGTCGTCGGCATGATATCAGGCGGACCAACACAAAGAGTGCATCTATGTCCCTATATAATTTATATGTTGGGAGGGTGATGACCACCACTGTAGTACGGAAGCAACAGAGGGATGCCACACCACCAATATCTTTCTCAGATGAGGATATTGAGTGTGTGCGGATGTGACGGCCCGTATCCATCGATACGATTATTTGCGTATTTACGTATTTTACGTATTTTTCATTTTGAAAGTATTTTAAAATGCGTAGCCAGGGAAGCATGATATCTGAAACACTTTTCTATTTACTAATTAACTGTTATTAATACATACTAATTACATTTTTATAATTACTTTTACCTTGTTATTATTACCCCTAACTCCACTTGGTTAATTAACATAATCCCACCCATGTTTATGAGCCGATTTGGGCAGCTCAGATCCGAAATAATCGGATCTAAACTGCCCCATTCATTAGAACACTTCAAAACCCCACACCCCTTATTTCATTTCCCCTTAATATAT
Source organism: Scilla litardierei (assembly GCA_030789695.1). Lineage (NCBI taxonomy): Eukaryota > Viridiplantae > Streptophyta > Magnoliopsida > Asparagales > Asparagaceae > Scilla > Scilla litardierei. Next base: position 132,771,325 of record CM061142.1, read on the forward strand.
CTCTTCTCCTCCGAAGGAGAAAACCGTCAGATCATCTCCATCTTCACTGTGGCAGCACAACACACATCTCCTCCTCCACAACAACCCAACCCAAAATCAGCCATCTCCTCCTCGTTCAGCCCAAATCAAACTAAAAATGAAAGAAAACAAAATTAGAAATTGAGAGAGAGAGAGGGAGAAACAGATAAGATCAAATCAGATCTCATTCAGATCTGAAGCAACCCTATATCCCCCACTGCTCCACCAAGTTGCCCCTGCCGCCTGCGCTCAGCCGCCTGCGCCACCAGCCGCCACCGCCTGCCCTGCTGTGCCGCATGCACACGCCGCCTGCCCTACTGCCGCGCACGTGCAGCTGCCAATTGTCGGATCTGACCCCCCCTAAGCCACGCGCATCCGCCTGGAGCGCTGCCAGATCGTCGCGCCTGGACGCCCTCCACCTGAGCCTGCTGCCCCTGATCCCCTCTGCAACGAAAAAAAAGAAAACGAAAAAACGAAAGAAAGAAGAAGACAGAAAGAACAAAAGGAGAGGTGAGAAAGAGTTGAATGGTTATTTATAAAGTTAGGTAATTATAAAGATTAAGTTATTATAAAGTTAACGTTATAATATTATATTTAGTTTAAGTTAGATGTTTTTATTATATAAGTTTTTATAAGTTTTTGTAGCAACATTCTATTATAATTAGCAGTATGTGTATATCATGTGTTACGTCCTAAAGGCCGGCCCATGGAGTTCAGGCCCATATGCACGGGGGAGGTCCAAGCAGACACCTCACTGACTCTCCTAATGGGACGCTTGCCGAGCTGATCGCCTCAATCCCGAGAAGCTCACCTCGCTCTGCCTCAAGCTCACCTCCAAGGACCATCAAGAAGCCCGCTACAGCAACCAGATAGCTTGTGTTGCCAAGGACCAGCTCGTCGACCTACAACAAGAGGTATCCTCCAGAAAAGCCGAGTTTACTCGCCGACCTATAGCTCGTCCTGGAGGGCGACCAAGCATAAATATCTCTGACAGGGTGACGTGGGCTCACCTACACTCCATTAATGCCAGAGGTTAAGGGGAAGAACTGATGGTCGCCACTCGCATCTCATTAATTCTTCTGACGCCTCCTGACACCAGTAATGCGGTAAATATCCCTGACTCAGCCCCAACATTCGAGTGCTAGCAGGGATGATTCGACGACTGACGAGACGGCAAGCAACCGCCTCTTAGCCCTATAAATACCCCCCTTATGCCTCCATAGAGGGGGTTGGAAAAATTGTTGGTCAGTAGAATTTCTATCTCATCTCAATACACAAGGTCAGATATCGTCCATATACTGTGCCTTCCTCATATGCCCTCCGCACTTCGTCGACCAGCCTTAACATCGCCAAGTGTGCCCGGCGCCTACATTTTACGTCACCAGCTGGCTTAGGCATTGGAGAGGCTAAGGGCTGACAGACAGCCCTGCCTTTCTGACCTATTGTTCATCCTCATAGGGAGCTCACCTCAGCTACCAGGAGCAGGCGACCTTCGGGCGACCTTCGGGCAACCTGGGGCTCTTCACCCTTGAAACGTACTCCGAGTCATCCTAGCCTCGTCTTCGTCCAAAAACCTGTAAATCATTGTACCTGTGATTCCCACTACAAACAAATTTTATTGTGTGCGGATCTGACCCACAACAGTTGGTGCCGACTGTGGGAACGAGGATTACATCCATATCAGGATCCACACGTCCTCATCGCAATCCTCTCCACGGCAAGTCATCCGCTGTCATGCCCCCTCCGCCTTTGAGGAGGCCGGGTCGACTTAAGACCATGATCAAAGATGCCCTGAGGCCACCTCTGGCCAAAGGGCCTCGTTCTCCCAGGAGAGTTTCCCCGGTGTATCAACCCCTTGAGGGGTCGGCGGTGGTCATTCATGACGAGGCCCTCGATATTTACAAGAGCTTCCAGGGCTTCACCAAGATGATGGAGGAGTGGACTGCTGCACGGCAGGCGGGACAGTCTCGGGCAGAAGGCCTCTTCGAGCCCTGCGGCGTGAGGAGAGACCTCCTCCCCCAGTTTGATGAGGAAGTCGCGTCACAGCGGAGGCGGTTTGACGAAGCAGAGGTAGCCGCTCTGCAGAGTAAGATCAACAAGGAGGAAGAAGCCGCCCAGCATAGGTGATTACATGAGGAAGCGTCTCGTCGACAGCTTCGCCTCCTTGATGCAGAGAGAGAGGCTCTAAGAGGGGAGCCGAGGAGTCCCCTTGGCGTCGGCCTCGATGGTGCAAAGGGACGCCCTGTCGGATCATCCTGTTGAAAGCTACCATCGTGGGTGATCACCCAGCCCAAGGCGAGGGGGCGTGAGTTTCATAGCAGAAGCCCCCCAGGCGAGATTTCTGTTCTCTTAGATGGGGTTACGGAAGGCGGAGGAGCCGCGACCGTAGTCCTACCCCTCGGGAGAGAGAGGGAGGAATGCCTCTGAACATCGAGGTGGCTCATCCGACGGTTCCAACCGATGGGATGGAGAGCCAGCACCTCCCCCGGACCCGGAGAGGCCAATCCCTTGAACCGCAAGGTGGTCTCAACCCCGATACCATATATGCTCAAGCTACCACACGTTGAACTCTATGATGGTTCGGGCGATCCCCTGGAGCACGTGTAGCTGCACCAGGACGTGATGGAGATCAAGGGGGCAGGCGATGCCCTCCTTTGTTGAGCTTTCCGAACCACCTTGAAGGAGGAGGAGGCGGAGTGGTATAATGGCTTGCTGATCACTCCATATTTTAGACCTTTTTCCCGCATGTTTGCATGCCATTTGAATCGCTCAAACCACGTTTTTCACGATTTATCGACAACATTGCGATACTTTTCACGATTTGTTGTTTTTGTCGTATTTCAGGAGATTTGGAGCGATTTGGAGTGATTCCGAGATACACCCACTCCGGAGTGTCACCGATGACTTCCCTGATGGGTATTTTGAGATTGGAGAGGAGCGAAAGAAGAAAGAACGTCGTAGGAGCGACGAGGAGGCAAAAATACGCAATTTGGGCATCTTCAGTGTCTCACTCGGCCGAGTGAAGGAGTCACTCAGCCGACCAACGAGACCCCGCTCGGCCGGCCAGATCGGACACGCTCCAAGCAGCATATCAGCGTGCACTCGGCCGAGCATCAGAAGCCGACTCGGCCGAGTGACGTATCCCGTTCGCCCGAGTGGCACCCAGACGACGGCCATCAAAAAGAGTCAACTTACTGTAATCCGTCAGTCTGAGCAGCAGAAGCCCGACTCGGCCGAGTGGCAATTGTCGTCTGCCCGAGTGAAGATAAGCCCATCGGTCGAGTGATGACAACTCACTCGGCCGAGTGACACCCGATGTGACGACCCCCAAGACCCCAGAGTTACTGGAATCCGTCAGGGTTCCTCACTCGGCCGAGTGACATTTGTCACTCGGCCGAGTGAGCAGCGCTGCCTGTAGCGGAAATCACGATTTTGGAGCTACGTAGGGGCAGTTTGGTCACGAATTTTTGGGCAGTTTTGGGGGGTATTTAACCCCAGATTCTAACCTAGTTTAGGGAGCTTTTTCTATTGCTTTTGGCAGCCTTTTTAGATTAGATTTTTTTAGAGTTTAATTCTTGTGATGGGAGAGGAGAGAAAAGTGCTATTTTGTTGGATTCTTGGAAAGCTACATTGGTTTGTCTCCCTCTCTATTAAAAATCCTATTTTTATTGCTATTTTGAATATTGCTATGAATTCCATTGCTTTTTCTATTGATTATTCTTCCATTAGCAATATGATTTGTTAGTAGTTTTAACGTCTTGGGGCGTGGGGATGAACCCTACGAGCCCAATTTCCGATTTGTGACGATTTGGTAGAACTATTGCTAGAATTGATTAGGGTTAGTTTGGGATTGATATAATACGGATAGCTAGGTGTTCATATCGATTGGGATTTTCAAGAGATTGGATCCCAATTCGATAGGAAACCCTAGAAATCCGAATTGGGTTGAAATTGAGTTTCCGTAGTATCGGTTTGCAAGAGATTGGACCGATACTAGGATTCTCGGTTGCAATTCTATACCGATACCCGTTTGCAAGAGATTGGACGGGTAGGAACTATCCCAACCTAGGTCGTAGCCCGAGTTTGCACGAGAGTGGGCTCGGGATGCGATTGAACGATGACATTGATCCTAATGCTAGCTTGCCTAGGCTAGGGTTTGCAAGAGATTGGACCCGAGCCTAGGTTTGCTATAGACCGGCAACAGCGCGAGAGCGTGAGCTAGGTTTTACATTCAATTGCAACTAGTCACCCGACATTCTACCCTAGCAATTGTGAAACCGATGAATTACAATGACGAGATACGGTGAGTAGCGGGGATTCCCTATTCCCTAGGCGTCTTTATTTGATTTTATATCTCTTTACATTGTTTGACGATTGTGACAACATCGCCGAAAGGCAATTTCCTACTTTTCTGTCCCTATAGCCAGGTTGTTCGGAGAAGGCACTATCATACGTCCTCCCTGTGTTCGATACCCGCTCGTCGCTACACCGTGCGCTTGCGGTAAAACTAGACGGTCGCTCTTTAGGGTGTACGCCCGGGCGCGATCAAGTTTTTGGCGCCGTTGCCGGGGAGGCGATTGTGCTTGATCCTACCACCCTAGCTATTTCTTTCTTTTTGTTTTATTTCTTCATTTTTTATCTAACCCTTCCATTGTGCTAATCACTTCTTTGAAACTTTGTTTTCCCGTGCATGTACACGAGATCCACTGCGGACCCCGTAGATATATTGTTTGATCCTGAGATCGAGCGTACATTGCGGAGAATCAGAGCGGAGAGGAGACCCGATACGGAAGGGAGGTTTATGAACGTTCGGGAGACGCCTGAAGAGTTAGCGGCAAGAATGGCGAGGATTATTTCAATTCGAGATAGGCTCCGGCCTAAGACTTCCTCCACGACCTCGTCCATAGCCATGCCGGAGTTGGCGGCCGACAAGAATTTTGAGTTGAAGACCGGATTGGTGGTCCTTATGCAACAAGATCCTTTTCATGGGAATCCCCATGAAAATCCCCACTACCACATCCAGCTCTTCCTATCAAAGTGCGCCACATTCCAGATGCCGGGCATCACCCTAGACGCCATCAGACTGCGCCTCTTCCCCTTCACACTAAAGGATAAAGCTCTTTATTGGTTGAGGACGCAAGCTGAAGGAGTATTCACCACATGGGATGAGTTGGCGAGCGCGTTTATCGACAAGTTCTATCCGCCCTCCAAGACGATGAAGATTAGGAGTGCTCTCATGTCCTTCAAGCAAGGACCTCAAGAGACACTCTACGAGGCATGGGAGCGCTTCAAAGACCTGCAGCATCAGTTCCCCCACCATAGCATTGAAGATTGGGAGCTCGTCCATAGCTTCTACAATGGTCTCCAACCGGGGACCAATCAGATTATTGATGCCACGGCAAATGTGGCCATCCTATCGAAGACTCCCGATGAAGCTACGGCCTTACTTGAGGAGATGGCCTCGAACAATCAATAGTGGGGCGACGAGCGAGGACACTCTTCGTCCTCCTTGAAGCCATCTTGCATCTATGAGGCCAAGGCCGTGGCGGAGCTTGCCAACAAGTTTGATTCTCTCCACAAGGTGGTGGAGAGACTGGAGAAATATATTACGGAGCCCCAAGGAGCCCCTTCCACATCCACACCAACAAGTCAAATGTGCGATTGGCAAGACCAATCCCAAGCTATGTATTTGGGAGGAGAACAAGGAGAGGGATCTTTGGAGCAAGTTCAATATGTCGCGGGGAACCAAGGATATTGGGCCAATCCGGCCACTAGAAACCATCCCGGTTTCTCCTATGCCAACAATGATGGAGCATTGAACCCCCCGCAACAACTACCTCATCAAGCTCGACCACAACAACAACAACAACATTATCCACCAAGGGGGCCACCGCAACAAAATCTCCCACCAAGGCAACAAGTGGGACCCTATAGGCCGCCCGGATACAATCAAGGGTGGAGAAATCCAAACCCTCCACAAGCTCAACAACGATCTGAATTTGAAGCTAAGGTGGAGGAGTTTATGGTCGAGCAGAAGAAGATCAATGCTTCCTTAAAGGTGGGCCAAGACTCTATTACAACTGTCGTTGGACAAATTGCGAAGCAACTTGTGTTGCTCAATAGAAATAGTCAACAGTTGCCGGCTCAACCCGAGCAAAATCCACGGGGCAACACCGGCCATATCAACGCCGTGGTTGCAGTTACTACGAGAGGCGGGAAGGATACCAATCCTGTCATGATTCCTACCGAGGAGCCAGTGGGGGAGATTGTAGAGCCAAGCGAGCCAGTCATTGAAGTTGAGAGAGAGAAAGAGCCACAAGGGGAAGTAAAGTCCAGAGCCGATCAGCAGACTGAGGAGCACCGTTTTATGCCACCGATCCCATTCCCTCATAGGCTAGCTAGAGCAAAGATGGAGAAACGGCTAGCCAAGTTTCTCAAGTATTTGAGAGGGGTAAGCCTCAATATCCCCTTCCGCGACGCTATCGTGGAAATCCCGACATACGCCAAGTTCTTAAAGGATTTGATTACGGGAAGAAAGAGGAAGGAGAAAATCATGCTCGCTGAGGAGGGGACTTGGTTCACAAGGAAAGAGAAGGAGCCCACAAAATTCAAAGATCCGGGGAGTTTCCGAATTCCTTGCACCTTAGGCGGCGTCCCTCTACAAAAGGCGTTAGTGGACTTAGGGGCTAGTGTTAGTCTCATGCCTCTCTCTATGTTCCGAAGACTGAACACTGGCACAGATTTGAAGCCTACCGACATGCGGATATAATTAGCAGATGGTCGGATCACAAGGCTGGTAGGGATCGTAGAGGACATCTCGTTACAAGTCCCGGGAGGCATATGTTTACCATGCGACTTTGTGGTCATGGATGTCAAGGAGGAGGGAGATACGTCGCTAATACTTGGACGCCCATTCCTCGCCACCGCCGGTGTCATTGTCGACGTACGTGAAGGGACTCTAACATTGAACGTCGGCAACATCGAAGTGGAGCTTCATATACCCAAGGCAATGAAACACATGCCTTATCATGAGGAGCTCGACTATATGGACCTCCTTGATGAGGTCATTGAGGAGGCGATC